>OZ018334.1:2407200-3007200 GCA_963969495.1 Ceratothoa steindachneri | reverse complement strand
ATCCACTTATCCGTAACTTCACAGGTTTATGCTCGCAACATTTAAACTCATCATACTTACTCAGAATCCTCTCATTTACTAAAGACACTTGCGCTCCAGTATCAATCAAACCACAGAACAACCTTTCACCAACTTTCACTTTCGCTTCCATCATATCAGGTTCACCATGTTCGCAATACACAGAAGGAACAAGCACACCAACATCAGCACTGATATCCACACTGTCATTAACTCCCATATCATCACTCACCACACGATGCTCATCTTCATCCAGACAATCATTCTTCTCTCTTATATATGAACACTTTTCAATCACCCAATTGTAGTGCACACCGCTCAAACATTGCAGATGTACCACATTAGGATTCAAACCCTTCATCTTCTGATCCTTGTACATAATCGGCCTCTCACCACCAAAGTGCACCTAAACAATCACTCCATTCAAACGACTCACTACAATCCACACTTCCTGAAATGGCGGGACCCCTTGCATACACATCGCTCTCAATTCTTTCATGAAGTTCCGCACCTTTGCCATACCAATGCTTTCAGGCTTCCTACACACTTCATTCATTACCTCCTTCCTTAAATCATCCACACTATCGGGCACTCTCACGTCTACTCCATCACTCTTCAAATCTTGCAAACCATTCCATACACTCTCAAACAAGGAATCACCACCACCCTTACTCTCTTTTCCATTCATAATCCCTTTCGGCAAATACTCAGGATCACTCACTCCACACACATTTTCATCATTCGTATCAGGATACCTTGACATCAAATCAGCCACTCCATTCCGTTCACCAGGCACATACTCAATCACATAGTCAAAGTCACTCAAATCTTCCAAAGTCCTTGCAATCCTACTATCAGCCCACTTCATACGCTGCAGATACACAAGAGGTTGATGATTGGTTTTTATCACAAACCTCACACCATACAAAAATGGATGCAACACTTTCAAACAATACCTTATCGCAGCCAACTCTCGCTCCACAGTCGAATACTTTCGTTCTGCAACATTCATAGCCTTGGATACATACCCAATTATTCGCCTGACATTCTCTCCATTCAAACGCTGCTCTTGCATCAGAAAACCTCCCATACAATACCCACTCGCATCTGTATACAATTCAAGCATTTTAGCATTTACACTATAATCTGGGTAAGCCAATTCAACATCTTCAGCCACTGCCTCTTTCAGTCTCTCATACACCTCATTCATCTTATCATTCCACTTGACAACCGTACTACCTTTCTTGCCCATCCACTCAGTCAGAGGCTTACTCACACCAGAACAATCACGTATAAACTTTCGCTGGAACTCAATCAAACCCAAAAACGACTTCAGTTGCTTCACAGTCACCGATTTAGGAAACATTCGCACCTTCTCAGCATACTTCTGTGATTTTCGCAACCCATTCTCACTCACCATATGCCCAAGGAATTCCACTTCTTTCGCAAACCATTCACACTTCGCCACTTTCACCTTCACACCAACACTCTCCAACGTTCTCAACACATCATTCACCAATCTCATATGCTCCTCAAAAGTCTCAGTCATAATCAAAATATCATCTATAAACGCAATCACATTCTTACTCGCAAACTTACTCAACACAACATTCATTGCCTGCTGGAAGGCTCCAGGAGCATTAGCCAACCTAAAGCTGAGGTTCCGGAACTGGTAATGCCTCTTTGAGGAAGAGAAGGCAGTTACCGGCCGGCTCTCCTCAGCAATGGGCATCTGGTAATACCCCCGTACCAGATCCAGCTTCGTAAACCACTCCATCCCATGCATACTATACACACACTCAGATACCACACACATCGGAAACCTTTCTTTCACAGTCTTTTCATTCACCTTTCTATAATCCACACACAGACGCAATCTTCCATCTGGCTTACGTACAGGTACAATTGGACTATTCCATGCACTCTCGCTCTCTTCAATCACCCCCAATTGCTCCAATTCCAAGCACTGCTCCTCAATCTCATCAGCAACCGGACGTGGGAAATGCCTCGGCCGCTGATAGATTGGGGAGTCCTCCTTCAGGACAATCTTGAATTCCGGGAGCTTTGTAACCCTGAAATCCAGATCACCCTTACTGAGGGCTCCCTTTCGTTCAAATATCATTTGATACACATCCTCCCTTTCATACTCAGTTAAACATCAATCCAATTCCACCCTTCTCTTCACATCATTATACGTCCATTCACACGTCTCTTCACCTACAACATTCACCCTGACATCCATACCTACCTCATTGACAGTAGAGAGGTGACCCAGTACATCTCCGACTTTGATTCCCCTCACCTGCCCTTTCACACTGGGGTCCGCCTGCACACATACAAAAGGATCATTCATTCTCATCAAGCCATCAAACACACAAGCAACACGCCTTACCTTATAACACGCATCCTTTCCATCCAATATCACAGTGTTCTCACCCACATTCAAACTAACATCCTTACTCCAACTCACTCTAACAGACACCCTTTCACCCTTCACAAGCCTTACATTCTCCATAGCAGTCACCTCAATACCAGTAAACACACTCCTCAAAACGCTACCATCTTTCCCTACATACAACTTATACACCCCATTTTTACCAATCTTCCTCTCAATCTGATCACTCGCAGGATGCAAAACCATACGATTCATTTTCATAAAATCATACCCCAAAATCACACCATACTCACTACTCACCTTATCAATCACAGAAAATTCACATTCATTCATCATCATACCATGCATTCGAACAGCTGACCTTATCATTCCAATCACAGGCACTCTCCTATTACCAATACCTACCAAACTACCCTTGTACTCAGACAGGAGGGCTTTCTCGCTAACCTTGTCATACACATCTTTATACACCAAGCTCGCCTTGCATCCAGAATCTATTAAAGCCAAACACTCAATTCCATTCAATTCCACCTTAACACTCAGACACTCATACTTCCTACTAGACATCACTTTCACACTAGACAGACTTATCAACACATTACTCACACTCATGCACCTAGAGGATACTTCAGCAGGTACCCTCTTACCATTCAGTTTCCCGCTTCAGACTTTCCATTCACACCTTGCGCTCTCAGTCTAATCCAACACTTTTCACTCGAATGTCCTTCCATTGCACAATAGCTACATACATTCCTCTGGTCACGACACATCCTTGCATAATGACCAGCCTTTCCACAATTACCACATGCATATTTCATACCTTCCCCACCAGTTGCTCCACCATTCAACCTCGGACAATCTTTCTTCAAATGGCCTATTTCTTTACACTCGAAGCACTCTTTCACACTTTCCTGGCAATCCTTTATCATATGCCCTTTCTTACCACACCCAAAACACGCACCAGATGTCCACCTACATTCTGCCAACATATGACCTTTCCTTCCACACCGACGACATTCCACAATCTTTCTCCCACCATTCGGTCTCTCATTTGCTGGGACATACCTCGGTTTCTCTCTCATATATCCATTCCCATGCTTGAAATTCATCTGTCCCCTTCCATTTGACCACCCTCCATTTACCCATCCATTCTGCCGGCCCAGGAAGTTTGACATCACTCCAGCTGGTGCAGCCTTCAGGGCATCCCTGTAGCTGACAAACTGCTGGGGTGGATGAAAGCTCCTGGGCTTCTTACCCCCAACATTCACACTGTACCATCCATCCTCTTCTAGATCGCTTTCACCATCAAATCGTCCATCTTCTAACAGTTCCAACACATCCTCCCACATCAACCGTTCACCTGTCAATCTCACTCTCTCCTTTCTCTTTCCACTCAGCCATTCACTCACCTTTTGCGGGATTGTGTCCAAAAACTTCCTCATGAGTGGTTTACATTCATTTACATCATCATCACCATACCTCGTTCTTGCCATACTCTCAAGCCTATGTGCATACATATTTACACTTTCACTCTTTCCCATTTGAGCCTTCTCAAATTCATTCACCCTTTTATACTTCACAATCTCTTTCATTCGTTTCACCTGCCCAATCAATCTCTTCTTCACTACATCGTACTTTGGCTCTCCCACACTCGTTATCACTTGCAAGAACTCCAACACTTTCCCATCCAAACAATCTCCCAGAACACTCACCCAGTGATCATTGTTCTGCGGGTACTTGAGCTTGCAGTACCGCTCAAAATCCCTGAAGAACTCATCCATACTCTTTCCCCCCATGCAATCTAAACTTATCAATCCTTGGCACTTCCCTAATCAAAATTCCTTTCCCCACATTCACTTCACTCTCCGAAGAGCTACTCTCGGTCTCACTCATTCCAATCATATCGTCACTCTCTCCCTCATCTGAGTTTAGCGAATCCACACTCTTCCCTCTCGCCTTCCTATCCTTAACCTTAGAACCTTACTTCCTCTCTTACTTGCCACTCTCTTCCATTCACCCCCTTTCCTACCACTCACAGTATCTTCTTTAGACTCAATCATACTGCCATCCATTCCATTTAGCGGAGTCCCTTCAGTAGGAGCAGGGGTCAGGGTTGTAGGTCCTGGGGCTGATCCAGCCCCTGTCATCATGTTATATAGGTCCTGCATCCGTCGGTCCGTCTGATCCTGTCGGTCTCCCATTTCCTTCTTCATCCTATCAGTCTTTTCATTAATCCCTTTTATTAAATTTTCCATTCCCTCCATCATTCCCCGCAACATTTCACACTCCTCTTCTTTCTTTCTCAACTCCAGTCTCAATCACACTACTTCTTCACTCAAAGTTTTAGCTACAGCCATTGTTCCCAAGTTAGTAAAAAAATAGGAGGAGGGTAAAATCAATCAAACTACTTCTACCAATATACAGACGAACTGCAATCAAATCAAATTCCTCCGGTTTCGAGATCTCAAGGTCCCTATTCGGGCGCCAAATGTAGCGGGCCAAAAATCTAGACTAACCCGCGTTTCAACCTTATCCTAGGATTTATGGACCTTGAGAACCCCGTGGAAGAATTGATACAATTTGATATACAGTCCTTTACTTTACAAAAGAATACAGTTATATTTACAAAAATATGGGGTAAATATTCACACAATAATTTATATTTACAAAGGAAGTGTGCACACTTCAAAATGAGGCCAAATTCCCCAATCCCAACAAGATGTCAAAAGAATTTGATAACGGGCAAATAGAACAAATTTACTTAAATGTACCTACACAACGCCGCTCATGGTCCGGACGATGTCCCGTACGCCTTGCTTCGACACCTGGGTGAGCGAGTCATGGCCTTTCTGTTAGATTTGTTCAACAAGATCTGGGTGGAAGGTCTTCTCCCAGATTCCTGGCGAATCGCTACTGTGCTCGCCTTCGCAAGCCGGGAAGAGATCACTCTACTCCGACCGGTTTCCGCCCAATCTCTCTAACCTCTTGCATGTGCAAGTTGATGGAGAAATTGGTAAATGTTAGACTAGCCTTTTTCCTGGACAGCGGAGGCCATCTGTCGTCTACACAGTGCGGCTTCCGCAAGTTCGACTCCACGTCGGATGCTCTGTTCCGACTGGAAAATGCCATCTGCGAGGCTTTCCTTCGTAGACAGCACTACGCCACGGTGTTTTTCGATCTGCAGAAGGCCTATGATACCGCATGGCGATACGGTATCATGGAGACTCTCCACACGATGGGGGCGAGGGGACGCCTACCAGTCTTTATATCTGAATTTTTGCGAGATCGTCGTTTCCGCATACGGGTGGGGGTAGAGCCCTCTCCGGCCCAAAGGAGCAGGAAGAGGGTGTCCCACAGGGAAGTGTCCTCAGTGTCACACTCTTTGCCCTGAGCATCAACGGCATCACCTCGGTGCTGCCGGAAGATGTTCTCGCTGCGCTCTACTTGGACGACCTTTCGATCTCTTTTGGGCGGCCCAGATGCCAACTCTGGAGCGTCGACTCCAACAGGCATTGAACCGCGTCTCTCGCTTTGCCAAAGCGCACAGGTTTCGGTTTTCTTTGGCCAAGACTAAGGTGGTGCAATTTTGCCGCCATCCACGGCTCCACCCCGACCCAGATTTGTTTCTTAATGGGGTGTGCCTGGATGTGGTTGAATCCCACCGTTTTCTTGGTCTTGTATTCGACCGACGCCTCACCTGGGAGACTCATATTCGCAGCCTTAGGGTCTCTTGTACCCGCGCCATGGATATTCTCCGTTCCGTGACGTCCAGCGCTTGGGGCGCTGATAGGGCTACTGCCCTACTTTTTTATCGATCCTTTGTTCGTTCGAAGCTCGACTACGGATGCGAGTTTTATGCATCCGCAGCCGAGCGTTTATTGCGGAAGGTGGATTCGATCCACCACACCGGCCTTCGCCTTGCGACCGGTGCCTTCCGCACTTCCCCCATTGAGAGCCTGTTGGTCGATGCTGGGGAGATGTCACTTGCTCTGCGCCGCGTGCAGTGCATCACTCGCCTGTACGCGCGAGCCCGGCGCCTCCCTCAGTCGCCAACAGCTCTCACTGCATCTGCAGCTGATCTCGATGGTGCCCATGCCGCCAAGAGACGCCAGTCATACCCTAAGCCCTTTGGGTTTAGGTCCAGGAAACTCCTTCGAGAGCTAGATATAGCTCTCGGGCCGGTCGCGCGCCTGGTTCTGCCCAGGACGCCACCCTGGAGGGTACCACATTTGGCTATTTGTCGCCACGCCTCTGCTCCCAAAGCTTGTACTGCGCCGGGAGTATTGCGTTCGACCTTTTTGGAGCACACATCGTGTCACGCTGGAACCGTGCCAGTGTATACGGATGGCTCCAAGTCCCAAGAGGGGGGTCGGCTTCCACGCCGCTTCCCATCTGTTTGAAGTCAGCGGGGCTCTGCCATGCGCTGCGTCTGTCTTCACGGCCGAGCTGGTGGCAATACACCACTCGGTACGGGAGATTACGCGACGTGCCCGGTTCGGAGACCGGATTGTGATCTATAGCGACTCACAAAGCGCCCTCAGTGCTCTCGGGGCATTGGAATCTTCGCCTTCCCTGGTTCGCGATATCCGTGACGCCACGGTTTTGGCGAGCCGGGCAGATGTCGAGATTATCTTCTGCTGGGTTCCTGGACATGTAGGAATTGCGGGGATGAGGGCGCCAAAGAGTCCGCGAGGACTCTGCGACCGGACCAGCTTTTCGCTCTTCCTCACACCGACTACATGGCAGGAATACGGGCATCTCTTCGGACTGCTTGGCAAAGAAGATGGGAGACGGTCGAAGGGAACTTAAAGTTGTGTGCCATTGCGCTGTAACTGTTCCCATGGACCTATCCCCCAATGTCGCGAGGGCTTCAGGTTGCTTTCTGTCGTCTCCGAATCGGACACACTCGTGTGACGCATCGCTATTTGATGGAGCGCTCGCCTGCGCCCTATTGCAACGCCTGCGTCGTCCCCCAGACTGTTCGGCATATTCTTGTTTAATGTCTGGGTGATTTTGGCGCACGACACCTGTCCCGGTACCCGGATGGGCGGGGTCACTACCGCCTGTCCTTTGTACTCGGGACAAGTGCGTGCACATTGACTGGTGGACTTGTTGACTTTTGATGGGGGGGGCGGCCTTCTCCCTTTTATTTAACTAGGTTTAGTTGTTTTTGTTATTGTTTTGTTATTGTTATTGCTTCCTAATTGTTATTTCTTTTTATTGTTGTTTTCTGTTCAAATTTTTTAAAGTAGCCTAGAACTAGGCTGTTTGTTTACGGCGACCTATGCCTAAGTGGGCAGTCGCCAGATAGCCCCTTAAAAAATAAAAAAAAATGCTGAAAGAATCCGCCTAAAAAGAAAACAGGAGATGAATGCGGGAGCACGATAGAGACCCATCGAGTCCCCCCACACAAAGCAAAGACGGTGATCACACGATCCACACACACATTCTGCTAAAGAAGAAAGAGATTAGACATAGGGGAGGGAAAGCGGACAACTAAACTACTACAGAGTGGCTTTTTTGTAAAAAGAATTTTAGCAATAAACTCTCTGCAAAGAGAGAAAAACATCTTAAACAAAACATCAAATCCCAATATATTATATATATAAATAAGATGAAAGAAAAAATATATACCCATTCATATACACTTTCTTACAGAGGGAGGGAGAGGGTATTGGGAAGGGGGCGGGAGATTGGCCCTTCATATATACAAGAGCGCTTGTGCTACAAGTTTTGCCAGTGTTTGGTTGCATGATAGAGTGCTACAAGTTTTGCCAGTGTTTGATTGCATGAAAGAGTGCTACAAGTTTTGTGAATGTTGGTTGCTCAAAAGAGTGCTATAACATTTTTCAGTGTTTGGTTACATATGGGATATGGAAGCAATTCAGATCTCATCTTCCTCCAATGAGCAACCAAATTTGAATCATTGTAATTAACCAACATATATTCAAAGGTAAAGGTTACAGATTCTTGTAGTAGGCTAGTATTTGATGGATTCCTAGATGCTGCTGGTGTTTGGTTGGTTTGGCTGTTGGATGCCTCTGGTATTTTGTGTTTGGTTGTGCTGTTGGAGCTACTGGTGTTTGGTCAATCTTTTGGATGCTGCTGGTGTTTGGTTGAGCTTTTGGATGTTGTTTGGTGAACTCTTGGATGCTGCTGATGTTTGATTGACTCTTGGATGCTGCTGGTATCTGATGAACTTTTGGATGCTGCCTGTGTTTGGTTCAGCTTTTTAGAGGCTGCTCGTATTTGGTGTTTGGTTGAACTTTTGGATGCTGTTGGTCTTTGTTTTGCTTTTGGGTGCATTGGCTATTTGGTTGGTTATTGGATGCAGCTCATCTTTTGATGGGCTTTATTGTTGAATGCTGCTGTTGTTTGGGTTTGTCAGTGCATGCCTATATTATCTTATTTTTATCTTCTCTTCAGTTAGTAAACTTCTTGGTGCTTGGCTCATTGCGAAGACTTTTAAAGTGCATAAGTGTGGCCATAGTAAGAAGCCCAAAGCAGCCTCCAAATGTATAATGTCGATGCTGGGTCATGAAAATACTTCCAGGTAGGTGCTGAGCAACAGATTTTGATGAAATTATAGGATAGGTATATCTAAACTTAGGATACGCTAATGCATGAGCAGAATATATGCACCATGAATCCCACTGTAAACTTAGAATATGCTAACACATGAGCAGCATATATGCGCTATAACCTGCTACACTCATCTCCAATTCAAGGCCCCTGCATCGTCAGGCTGACCCATATATATAGGTTGCTATCAGTCAACTGGCTGCAGCCGGCCCCTTAAGGGGCACAGCGATTTGCCATCCTGGCCACCATGCTGATGCAGCACCTTGTCCGACCCCAGCTTAGCCTCTTCCCCTTCCTTCAAAACACCTTTGTTTTACCCTGGTTTCCTCTCTTTTCATACAACCTCTCCCATAACTTTCTCTGGTGAGCCTCTAATTTCACAGGGTAGATGCTGACCTCCTTCTCAGCCAACAGTCCTGGACCAGGGCTGAGAGGGGAGGGGACGATGCTCCCTAACCCCTGAGCTCCGGTTTAGGATGGTGGGTTTTTAACAACCTGCTTCATCCCCACCCATACCTTCCTGACATTCCCTTTCCTTCTCACTTCACTATTTATTTTTCTAAGTCGTTCCCAAGGTGTAGCCACCATGCTGAAGGCCTGCCAGGTCACCAGGTGGTAGGGGTGGCCTTAAATGGCGACACCTGGCTCTGCCAGGCCCGTACACACACCCCTTGCAGAGCGGGCTACTGTGAGGGGTGATGAGCGATTGCTTCCCGTATAAAAAATGGGTCACCATGCCCAATGATGTTGAAATAAAAAACATCCCCTCAATTTTCCCTGTTCCATCATCAGAGCAGCCCTCAGGCAGCTCCACAAATAAAATGGAGGTGCCCCGCCTGTGCTTGCGCAGGGGACCCTCCAAATTTCTCTAACTGGAGAGGAGGCTTACTCCTCTCCTTTGCTTACGGGTGTAGGGGACTCCCCTTCACCCCCTTCTCTAGAGGTGCTTTCGGGCACCTCCCTCTTCCCAGCTGCAGTCCCCCCCTTTTCTTTCCAAGGGGACTGCCAAGAAAGCCAGCATGCAGCCCAGAGCAGACCGCTCCCCATTGAAGCGGCTCGGTAGGGCATACCCCCTTAGGGGGGTAAGGGAAGCCAAGCCCCTTCGGTCGCTTCCCTCAAAAGACCAACTGGAGGCCCCCCTGAGATAGACATGGTCCTTGAGGCAACCCAGCCTCAGACGGTAGGGCCTTCCATGGGAGTGAATCCGGGCTGGGCATCAAGCACCGAACCCGAGTCTGCCCTTATGCAAGGTCCTTCTCAAATTGCTAGGGTTTCCCAGGCAGTACAAGGAGGGAAGAGATCTCCTCCGACCGGTGCCCCTGCAACTGCCAGGACCTTCTCCATCTCGGAAAAGGACCTAGCGGAGGCCGGTCCATCGGCCTGGGGGCTCCTGCCGGCAGGGGGGAGAAGCGAATTCATTCACCGCCCTCCCTCTCCTAAAAAGAAAAAGACTTAGAAGACTCGGGGCTCCTCTCCATCCATGGAGGCGCCGTGGGGATGGATGGGTCTCCTGCCAATTTGGTAAGCGACCAAGCCAAGATCGGCATATCCGACCCCTCTGCCCCCCCAGGTGTGGAGCCCTTGGCTAAGACCAAAGGTGCGCAGGGAGGAGCCTCGATAACATCGGGGCCCCTCATTCAGAGGTTACCTGGCGTTTTCGAGCCCGCTAGCTTCAAACGCTTCCTCATTATTCACTCCACTGATTGCAGCATGTTGGCTGAGGGCAACATGATCCATCAGAGGAGACCTTTAGCTAGTGTGATTGGTAGAGAGCCGAAGGTGACCCGTTTCTCGGACGGGAGCCTTTTGTTGAATGCATCGAATTGCTCCGAGGCAGCCATGATGAGTGCCCTTCAGACACTTCATGGCACCCCGGTGAGTGTGACGCTGCACTCTACCATGAACTTTGTGAAAGGAGTAATTTATGCGAGGGAACTCGTGGACTACTCCATAGAGGACATCACTCTAGAGCTAGCCGACCACAGGGTGGTCAAAGTCGAGCATGTGATGAGAAAACAGGGAAGGGCTTTGAGACTCACCCCTACACTCTTCGTCACGTTCGACTGTGACAAGCTCCCTGAGTCGGTTGGTGCCGCTACCGCGTGAAGGCATTAGTGCCAATGCCGCGAAGGTGCTATTACTGTCACCGCTTCGGCCATATGAATCGCTCTTGTAGATGTGCAAAGTCGGGGTCACCCAAAGTATGTGTTATTTTCTCCAAGGCCGCACGCAATAAGTCCAAATCGTGTGTGGCCAAGTGTGTCAATTGTGAAGACCACACCCGCTTCTTCAAAGCAATGTAGTGCATATCTCCTTGAGAAAGAAATTCTGGCCGTTCAGGCCCAGGATCGACTCTCATTAAGGACTTGGTCCTGGCACGCCCAGCTCTACCTGGGACGTTTTATGCCTCAATGGTTAGAAAGACACCCTCTGCTCCTGCCCCCTCCAGGCCAACGAGCACAGTTGTTTCCACGCTCATTCGGAGCCCTTCTACCGGTTCTACTCAATCTGGGCGTTCCCCTGGTAAAACTGGTGGCACAAAGGGTTCACACCCAGCCACGGCTAAAACCAGGGCTCCCCCCCTTCCCCCAGCGTGACCGTCGTTTCCCGTAAAACGAAACAGCCAAGCGCCTCGAGCGAGTCGTTAGACTCACGGGGGGCAACACCCCTGAAGTTGGTCGCCAGGCCATCTTCCGGGGTTCCTAAAGCTGTCCCCCGAAAGGAGGACAGCAACAAAGCAGCTTCGGCTCCTTCGCCCACGCCTAGTGGTGGGCTGAGTGGCTCGGAGACGGTGGATCCTCTAAAAGAGGGACCCCCGCCTCCGAAGCCGCAACGCCCGCCTAAGGTTTCGAGGCGGAGGGAGGAAAAGACTCGCATGACAAGCGCAACCTCCCCCAATAAGTCCTCGAAGGCGACAGCGCCCGGGGTTCTGCCCCCGGGAAGCGTACGGTCATTTCCGTGAGGGTCTTCTGTTCGAAGAGTGACCCCGCATCTCCTCCGAGCTAAGCCTAGAGGGCATATTCCTTCAATGGAATTGCCGTGGACTCCGGGCCAACTGGGAGGAGCTGCGGATGCTCGTCTCGTCCCGTTCCCCGTTAGCTATTTTTCTGCAGGAGACCATGCTAGGTGCGTGCCCCCTCCCTGCCCTCCCGGGGTATAAGGGTCTTGCGACCCCACCACCGCGGGATGGCCGGGCTGGGGGATGCGCAGTTTACACCCGGCATGATGTCTCCGTTCTTCCTTTCTCTTTAGATACCTCCTTTCAGGCAGTGGCTGTGCAGCGGCACCTGGATAGGAGGTATACTATCATTTCTACGTACATTCCACCGTCAGCTGACTTCGACGCGGGGGACTTCCGCCGCGTCGTGGCACGGTTGCCGAGGCCCTATCTCTTGCTTGGAGATCTGAACGGCAGGCATCCTCTCTAGGGAGATTACTCCATAAATCCCAGGGGACAAGTCCTTGCCGATCTGATCGAAGAGCTTGAGATGGGTGTCCTAAACGTGGATGAGTTTACGCATCACTGTCCGAGAACCGCTTCATTTTCTTGCCTTGACCTATCTTTGTGCTCTTCGGATGCACAGCCTGATTTTGATTGGGGGGTGGTCGATGACCTCCATGGTAGTGATCACTTTCCCATTCAAATATCATTTTCAGGGCAACTGCCGCCTGAGAGACCACCTCGGTGGTGCTTGGCGTGGTGGCCTGCATTTCAGGAAATGACTGAATTCTCTATCTCAGTCGAGGAGTTTAGGTCGGTAGATGAGGCCGTTGAGTTCTTCTCCGGCAACCTCATCGCCGTGGGCCTGACTACTATTCCTAGGACGTCTGGCCGTTTTGCACGCCGACCACTCCCATGGTGGTCGGCCGAGTGTGAGACGGCCCTCAAACAGAAGTGTTATGTCTACATGCGCTATAAGCGCCGCCCGAACGATTTCACTGTCGCTGAATTTCGTCGGGCTAGGGCTAGGTTCCGGTATATTTCGAAGCACGCCCGCCGCTCTTCTTGGCGGGCATACGTGTCTTCACTTAACGGGAAGACCCCTTTAGCTGAGGTGTGGAAGCGAGTCAAAAGGATTCGGGGCAAGTTCTCGCAGGACCCCTCTCCCGTTCTCCAGGAGAATGTTATCGCAATCTTGGACCCCGCGTCCGTGGAGGCATCATTCGCGACCGCTTTTTCCGCATTCTCTAGCCGTGATGCTGCTCCGCCAGCATTCAATGCACGTCGTGATGTCGCGGAAGGCCGACGGCTGGACTTTACCTCCAGAGGCGGAGAACCCTTCAACGACAATTTTACTGTGAGTGAGTTGCGTTCCGCTCTCGCTTCGTGCGCGGACACCGCCCATGGTCCGGACGATGTCCCGTACGCCATGCTTCGACACCTGGGTGAGCGAGTCATGGCCTTTCTGTTAGATTTGTTCAACAGGATCTGAGTGGAAGGTCTTCTCCCAGACTCCTGGCGAATCGCTACTGTGCTCGCCTTTCGCAAACCGGGGAGAGATCACTCTACTCCGACCGGTTTCCGCCCAATCTCTCTAACCTCTTGCGTGTGCAAGTTGATGGAGAAATTGGTAAATGTTAGATTAGCCTTTTTCCTGGACAGCGGAGGCCATCTGTCTTCCGCACAGTGCGGCTTCCGTAAGTTCCACTCCACGTTGGATGCTCTGCTCCGACTGGAAAATGCCGTCTGCGAGGCTTTCCTTCGTAGACAGCACTACGCCACGGTCTTTTTCGATCTGGAGAAGGCCTATGATACCGCATGGCGATACGGTATCATGGAGACTCTCCACACGATGGGGGCGAGGGGACGCCTCCCAATGTTTATATCTGAATTTTTGCGAGATCGTCGATTCCGCGTACGGGTGGGGGGAGCTCTCTCCGGCTCAAAGGAGCAGGAAGAGGGTGTCCCGCAGGGAAGTGTCCTCAGTGTCACACTCTTTGCCCTGAGCATCAACGGCATCACCTCGGTGCTGCCGGAAGATGTTCTCGCTACGCTCTACGTGGACGACCTTTCGATCTCTTTTGGTGCGGCCCAGATGCCAACTCTGGGACGAGTGCGTGCACACTGACTGGTGGACTTGTTGACTTTTGGGGGAAGGCCGCCTTCTGCTTATTATTTAAGCAAGGGGGTTTTTTTGGGGGGGAAGTCCCTTATAGGTCGCACGCTTCTGCGCCGGGAGGACCTCCTCACGACGCAAGAGCTTGCTTACTGCTCGCTTCCCTTTCCTTTTTTTTTGGGGGGGGGGGTTGTTTTATATCTTTTTGAATTTTATTTTAAACTAGCCTAGTACTAGGCCAGTTTTTAATACGGCGACTAATGCCCAAGTAGGCAGTCGCCAGATGAGCTCTTAAAAAAAAAATCACGACATCCGCCGCTGATCTCGACGGTGCTTATGCCGCCGAGAGACGCCAGTCATACATACCCTGAACTCTTTAGGTTTAGTGTTTGGAAACTCCTTCGAGAGCTCAGTATTGCTCTCAGGCCGGTTGCGCCTCTGGTTCTGCCAAGGACGCCACCCTGGAGGGTACCACCTCTGACTATTTTTCGCCACGCCTCTGCCCCCAAAGCTTCTACAGCGCCGGGAGTATTGCGTTCGACCTTTTTGGAGCACACATCATGTCACGCTGGAACCGTCCCAGTGTATACGGATGGCTCCAAGTCCCAAGAGGGGGGTCGGCTTCCACGCCGTATCCCCTCTGTTTGAAGTCAGCGGGGCTCTGCCAGGCGCTGCGTCTGTCTTCACGGCCGAGTTGGTTGCAATAGACCGCTCGGTACTGGAGATAATGCGACGTGCCCGGTTCGGAGACCGGATTGTGATCTATAGCGACTCACAAAGCGCCCTGAGTGCTCTCGGGGCATTGGAATCTCCGCATCCCCTGGTTCGCGATATCCGTGACGCCACGGTTTTGGCGAGCCGTGCAGATGTCGAGATTATCTTCTACTGGGTTCCTGAACATGTCGGAATTGCGAGGAATGAGCGCGCCAAGGAGTCCGCGAGGACTGGGCGACCAGACCAGCGTTTTGCTCTTCCTCACACCGACTACATGACAGGGATACTGGCAGCTCTCCGGGCTGCTTGGCAAAGAAGATGAGAGACGGTCGAGGGGAACTTAAAGTTACGTGCCATTGCGCGGTGACTGTTCCCATGCCGCGAAAGCTTCAGGTTGCTTTCTGTCGTCTCTGAATCCAACACGCTCGCGGGACGCACCGTATTTGATGGAGTGCTCGCCTGCGCCTTAGTGCGACGATGCGTTGTCCCCCAGACTGTTCGGCACATTCTTTTACAATGTCCCAGTCTGGGCGATCTGCGCGCTCGGTACCTGGACAAGCGGGGTCGCTACCGCTTTTCCCTTGTACTCGGGACGGATTCGTGCACACAATCTTTCGGACTATTGTCTTTATGGAGGAGACTGGCCTCCTCCACTTGATTTGACCTTTGTTGGTTGCATGCTTCAATGGCGGAGCGCGCTTCCTTCCTCTTGCTTTTTTTTTTAGTTTGTTTTTTTGGATAGTTTTGGTTTGTTTTAATGGAGCTTAGAATTTGACTTGATGTCAATCAGATCTTCGCTGTTTACAAAGAAACAATAAACCAAAATCAAAATCACCAATGCGCAGAAAAGCTCCTAACGATGACGATTCGGATCAGTGACCTCCTTCACCAGACACGCTCCGATACCTCTTTTTTTCTACCTTAATAAAATAACTAGGTCCCCCCCCCTCCCGTATTCACTAGTGCTATTAATTGCTCCCCCCCTAACTTGGGGCCCTCGCAGGTACATCGTGGCGACGATGGATCAGGACCAGATGCAGCACATTCGAAACAATGTCCTGGTGGCGCCGATCCTCTACCTGCACGGTCGCACGCCGACTATTGAACGACCACTCGACTCCCATCGCGAGTACATAAGCAGATACAACAAGTAAGGACCCCACTGTCGAGCGGGTGGTGGGGATCGGGCCCAGTGAATTTCTCCGGACAGTCTCACAGAACGTGTGGTGGCGGGGGGCGTACACGGGATCGTTTTCACTCTTGGAGATCCCGCTGGAAGGATAAGATCTGATCTCGACGTGGCCGTAATCATCCCATATTCTAATGCTAGGCGAGTACTAGGCAGTCGCCAGATGGGCGCTGCAAAAAAAATTGATCCCAGTGAATGACCCCTTCCAGGGTTACTTACAATAATAATAATGATTATTATTAATATAATTTGTTTAAAATAGGCGAGAGATTGGAGATGCATGGCACTTTTGAAGGGCTCGGTTGAGAGATGTTGAACCTGCCATGTGTAGTATCGGAGGCGCGGCTGATAGCTGGGAGCTTTTGCCTCCTTCTGTCCCCACTGCCTACAGCAGGATCCGCGCCTCCAGATCTTCCACCCATTTTCACTTCACTAACAAATCTCTTCTTAGAAATCACCAACAGAAAGTTCGGGGTGTTCTGCGCCTTGCCATTCCCACGCCATCGGCTCATAATAATGATTTAGGATACCTTTCTGTCTACGCCTCCCTCTCCCGCCCCACCTGCCTAAAGATCTTTATGGTGAACCTTTTGTGCCTCCAGGTCTACGCTCAAGTACGACTTCGAGACGCTCCGCGAAATCAAGAACAGAATGATGCCCGAACTTGAGCCGAAGCCGCGGAAGAAGAAGAGGAAACGCAACCCGAATCCCTTAAGTTGTCTGGAGAGCCAAAAGATCAAATTCCACGCCCTCCCCAACCCCGATTCCAAAAAGAATAGGAGGAAGAAGAATAAAGCTAATAAAGATATTCTGTCCCAAATCAAGGAGGTATTTGCCGCGGATGCGCAGAAAAGTGACCAGAGGGGTCCCGTAATCCCGCCTGTTCCCGCGGGGGCTCCTGACGAATGATTTTTATCAATAAAGGACATCTTTTCGAGTTGCTTTTTTTATGTCCAGCCTTGGTTCGTCTTGAGGGGAGAGGAGTAAAGCTGAGGTAGGGTTCTTTAATACTACGCGGATGCGCAGAAAAGCGACCCGGGGGGAGGGTCCCTAATTCCACCTATCCCCGTGGAGGGTCCTGACTAGTGACTGCTATCAATAAAGGAATCTTTTAAGAGTTGCTTTTGGGGGGGGTCCAGTCGTCATTGACTTCGAACTCATTTAGTTTGTCTGCGCGTTCTATTAATATGTGTATTTGATGCTCCCAGAAATAATAAAAAGTCTCATAGTTGAAATTTAATCTGTAAGTTTAACTTTAAATTTCATCAGTAAATTATTAGTCGAACATTTGCAATTCCATTACTATTTTTGTTAGTTCATTCACCTATTTTATTCCTTTTGTTAATGGCCATCGTCTAATTACCTCAATTTAAAATCCTTACTTAAAATATCCGTTTGTTATATTCCAAAGTTAAGATTTGGAATTTTAACTTTGGGTAAAATTTAATTATCTTTCAGTCTGGAAAGTGTTCACATTTCTCTCGTTGATTGTTTAATAAAATTATAGATTTGGTGTATCAAATTTTATTCCAGCTTTGATCTTAACTTTATAAAGGAGTTTCGCTTCTAGGCATAACCAAACCTATGTATAGCTTTATTACAGAAAATAATTAAATGTGCAATATAATGTACTCATAAAAGAGGTATATACTGTTATTTCTGCGTACATTCCACCGTCAGTCGTGGCACGGTTGCCGAGTCCCTTTCACTTGTTCGGAGATCTGAACTGTAAATTAATGCCAAGGTCATAAAAGAGGTAAATAGTCACTTCAATGAAAATTTCTATTAAGAATTTATTCGCCATTATTACACTAAATTTATTTGCTTCACTTTAGGCACTGTGAAAATACTGTATCGTGTGTGGCCAAGTGTGTAATTGCGGAGAGCCGCACACCGCTTCTTCGAGCAATGTAGTGTGTATCTCCTTGAGAAGGAAACCCAGCCCGGGCCCTCCCCTGGTAAAGCTAGCGGCACAAAGGGTTCACACCCCCCACCCACCCACCCCCGGCTAAAACTAGGGCTCCCCTCCCTTTCCCCAGCGTGACCGTTTCCCGTAAGGCGAAATGGCCGCGCGCCTCACCGAGTCGTTAGACTCACAGGAGCTAACACCCCGCTGAAGATTCTCGTGAGGCCATCTTCCGGGGTTCCTAAAGTTGCACCCGAAAGGAGGACAGCACTAAAGGAGCTTAAGCTCTTTCGCCCACACCCAGTAGTAGGCTGGGTGGCTCGGAGACTGTATATCCTCCAAAAGAGGGGACCCCCTCCTCCACCTAAGGTTTCGAGACTGAGGGAGGAAAAGACTCGCTTGGCGAGCCCAAACAACCCCCGATAAGTCCTCGAAAGCGACAGCGCAACAGCGTCTGGAGTTTGCCTCCGGGAAGCAACGTCCATTCCCGTAAGGGTCTTCTCCGAGCCAGGCCTGGAGGGCATATTCATTTAATGGAATTGCTGTGGCCTCTGGTCCAACTGGGAGGAACTGTGGAGGCTCGTCTCCCGTTTCCCTTTAGCTATATTTTTGCAGGAGACCATGTTGGGCATGTGCACACTCCCGGGGTATAAGGGTTTTGCGATCCCATCACCACGGCATGGGGGCTAGGCAGGAGGATATGCCATTTACACCCGGCGGGATGTTTATGTTCTCTCCGCGTTTGACGCCTTTTCAGGCAGTAGCTGTGCAGCTGCTGCTGGATAGGAGGTATATACTGTTATTTCTGCGTACATTCCACCGTCAGTCGTGGCACGGTTGCCGAGTCCCTTTCACTTGTTCGGAGATCTGAACTGTAAATTAATGCCAAGGTCAAGGCCTGGCCCAGCGGGAGATGGGTATCCAAAATGTGAATGAGTTTACGCTTCATTTTCCTGCCGCGATCTATCTTTGTGCTCTCCGGATGCACAGCCTGATTTGAGGTGTCGGGTGGTCGATGACCTCCATGGTAGTGATCACTTTCCCATTCAAATATAATTTTCTGGGCCGCTTCCGTCCTGGTGGGGCTTGGCGCGCGCTCGGTGGTCCCCATTTTAGGAAGTCAATGATTTTTCTTTCTTGCTCGAGGAGTTAAGGTCGGTAGATTAGGCCGTTGTCCCCAAGGGGGTTGCTACCGCTTGTCCCTTGTACTAAGACTGGTTCGTGCACACGAACTTTCGGATAATAGGACTTTTTGGAGGAGGCTGGCCTCCTCCACTTTATTTGACTGTTTTAGGTCGCATTTTCATGCGCCGTGGAGAGGCGGGCCTGCCCCTGACGCTGAACAGTGCTTCCCTCTTGCCTTTGTTTTTTTTTGTTATTTTTTTAGCCTCTGTCCTTTTTATCTTTGTTTTTACATATCGTTATTTGTTTTTTTTTATTATACGAGGGGCGGTCAATATGTTTTGCGAATCGGTAAGGCAAAACGGAGGAAGGGGGATGGCTGTTTGTGGGGGCGTTAGGACAAGTTATGACAAGTCAGGACCTGCAACCGCACGGTCCTGTTTCGTCTATTTAAGAAGCAGTAGCTGATCGCAGATCGTCAGTCACAAATTTTTCAACAATGCAGAAGGTTGAGCACCGCGCAGTGATCAAATTTTGACCAAGAAAGGCAAGAATGCAAAAGAGATCCATGAACGCATGGTTGCAGTGTACACCGACACCGCCCCTTCCTATGCAACCATTGCTCGCTGGAATAGGGAGTTCCGCCATGGTCGTGAGTGCCTTGAAGAGGACCCCCGTCAAGGACGCCAATCAGACGTGACCAACGAGGCCAATGGGGCCCGTGTGGAGAGGATAATCTTCGAAAATCGACGGGTGAAGGTCAAATAATTTGAGCGAGAACTTGGAATATCACGTGGAAGTGTTATCAACATCATCCACGACAATTTGGCCATGACCAAGGTCTCTGCCCGTTGGGTCCCTAGAGACCTCACGCCCCATGATCGACTTCAACGTCGTCAAAGTCCACAAGGGCAGAATTGCACAAGCTGCCCTGCGCGAGTGCGGATTCGAGGAGCTCAACCATCCCCCCTACAGTCCAGATCTGGCCCCTACCGACTACTTTTTATTCCGCTAGCTCAAGGCTGCACTGCGTGGGCGCCGGTTTGAGGACGATGAAAATGTCCAGTTCGCCGTCCAAGAGTGGATTGAACAGCAGTCGGGAGATTTCTGGTTGTCGGGAATTCGAAGCCTCAGGGACAAGTGGCGCAAGTGCATTGAAAAATAATAAAACACTTTTCCTTATATCCGAATTGCAAAACTTATTGACCGCCCCTCTTATCCTAGTAGTGTGCTGTGTTGTGTACGGCGACTTATGCGCAAGTAGGCAGTCGCCAGATCCCCCCCTCCCCCTAAAGGTTGATGAGGTCGTTGAGTTCTTAACTGGAAACCTTATCACCGGGGGCCTAACTACTATTCCTAGAACGTCTGGCCGTTTTGCACGCAGACCGCTTCCATGGTGGCCAGCCGAGTGTGAGACAGCCCTCAAACAGAAGCGTTTTGCTTACATGCTCTATAAGCGCCACCCGAACGACTTCACTGTCGCTGAATTTCGTCGAGCTAGGGCTAGCTTCGGTCATATTTCGAAGCACGCTCGCCGCTCTCCTGGTGGCCATATGTGTCTTCACCTCTAGCAGAGGTGTGGAAGCGAGTCAAAAGGATTTGGGGCAAGTTCTCGAAGGAGCCATCTCCCGCTGTCCAGGAGAATGGAACCGCAATCTCAGAGTCCGCCTCCGTGGCGGAATCCTTCGGGACTGCTTTCTTCGCATTCTCTAGCTGGGATGTTTCTCCACCAGCATTTAAGGCTCGTCGTTACGCTCTACCTGAACGACCTTTCTATCTCTTTTGGCGCGGTCCAAATGCTAACTCCAGAGCGTCGACTCTAATAAGCATTGAACCGCGTCTCTCGCTATGCCGAAGCGAACAGGCTTCGGTTTTCCTAGAACAAGATTAAGGTGGTGCATTTCATCCGCCATCGAAGACAGCACCCTGATCCAGTCTTGTTTCCCAATAGGGTGCTCCTGGAAGTTGTGGACTGGAACCGTTTCCATAGTCTTGTATTTGACCGACGCCTCACCTAGGAGGCTCATATTCGCAGCCTTAGGGTCTCACGGACCCGTGCCATGGATCTTCTTTGTCCCGTGGCCTTCGGCGCTTGGGTCGCTGATAGAACTACTGCCTTACATTTTTACCGATCCTTTGTTCGTTCGAAGATCGAGTACGGATGAGAGTTTTATGCATCCGCAGCCGAGCGTATATTGCGGAAGGTGGACTCGATCCACCACACTAGGCGACCGATGCCTTCTGCACTTCCCCCATTGAGAGCCTACTTGTCAATGCTAGTGAGATGCCACTCTTTCTGCGCCGTGCACAGTGCATTATTCGTATGTACGCACGAGCCCGGCGCCTCCCTCATTCGACAACAGCTCTCACTGCATCCGCAGCTGATTTCGACGGTGCCGATGCCGCCAAGAGACGCCAGTCATACCCTAAGCCCTTTGGGTTTTAGGGCTAGGAAACTCCTTCGAGAGCTAGGTATAGCAGTCCGGCCGGTGGCGCCCCTGGTTCTGCCCAGGACGCCACCCTAGAGGGTACCACCTTCAACTATTTGTCGCCACGCTTCTGCTCCCAAGCTTGTACAGCGCCACGAGTATTGCATTCGGCCTTTTTGGATCACACTTAGTGTCACGCTGGAACTCTGCCAGCGTATACGGATTTCACAGTGCATTATTCTCTTGTATGTGCGAGAACGGCGCCTCTCTCAGGGACCGACAGCTCTCACTGCATCCACAGGTCATCTTGACGGTTCCTACAACGCAGAGAGACGCCAGTCCTACCCTAAGCCCTTTGGGTTTACGGCTAGGAAACTCCTTCATGAGCTAGGTAAAGCTCTCAGGGCTGTCGCGCCCCTGCTGCTGCCTTGGACTGTACTTCCTTTGTCTATGTATTGCCACGCCTCTGCTCCTAAAGCTTTGACAGCGCCGGGAGTATTGTATTCAGCTTTTTTTGGAGCACATTTCGTGTCACGCTGGAACCGTGCCAGTGTATACGGATGGCTCCAAGTCCCAAGAGGGGGTCGGCTTCCACGCCGTATGCCATCTGTTTGAAGTCAGCGAGGCGCTGCGCCTGTCTTCACGGCTGGGTTGGTGGCAATACACCACTTGGTGTGGGAGATACCTCGACGTGCCCAGTTCGGAGACCGGATCGTGATTTATAGCAACTCACAAAGCGCTCTGAGTGCTCTCGAGGCATTGGTATCTCCGCACCCTCTGGCTCGTGAAATTCGTGATGCTACGATTTTAGTGAGCCGGGTGGATGTCGAGATTATCTTCTGCTGAGTTCCTGGACATGTAGGAATTGCGGGGAATGAGCGCACTGATGAGGGCGCCAAAGAGTCCGCGAGGACTCTGCGACCGGACCAGCGTTTCGCTCTTCCTCACACTGACTACATGGCAGGAATACGGGCAGCTCTTCGGACTGCTTGGCAAAGAAGATGGGAGACGGTTGAAGGGAACGGAACGTAAAGTTGCGTGCCATTGCGCCGCGACTGTTCCCATGGACCTATCCCCCAATGCCGCGACCGCTTCAGGTCGCTTTCTGTCGTCTCCGAATCGGACACACTCGTGTGATGCATCGCTATTTGATGGAGCACTCGCCTGCGCCCTATTGCGACGACTGCGTCGTCCCCCAGACTGTTCGGCACATTCTTGTCGAATGTCCCAGTCTGGGTGATCTTCGCGCACCATACCTGTCCTGGTACCGGGATAGGCGGGGTCGCTACCGCCTGTCCCTTGTACTCGGGACGGGTTTGTGCACACATACTTGTAGACTTTACGATTTTTTGGAGGAGACTAGCCTCCTCCGCTTTATTCCACTTTTTTGTGTTTTTCCTTTTGTAGGTCGCATGTTCCTGCGCCGTGGGGAGGCGAGCCTACCCCCGACGCCGGAGCACGCTTCCTTCTTGCCTTTTTGCTTTTCCTCGTTTTTCTTTTTTAGCCTTTGTCCTTTTTAATCGTTATGTGTTTTTAGATATTGTGTTTAGTTTTTTTTTTACTTTGCCTAATAGTAGGCTGTTGTGTAGTGCGACTTATGCCCAAGTATGCAGTCGCCAGATGGGCTACCACAATGAAAAAACACCAAAAAAAAACGCCGCTGTTCCAACAGTGGAGTGCCCCATAGTTCTTCTTCGAAGTGCCACATATTTCTCTTTGAAAAGGGGGTCTTAGCTGTCCGTGATTCTGCTAAGGTGGATATGGGGGAGTCCCGTCGACTAGCCCGCGAGAAATTCATCTCTCTCGGCGTCAGGTTCTCCGTTGTCCTACGCGTGTCATCGGCCTCTTCGTCCCGCTCGCCCACGTATCCCGTACACTACCACATCTCTTCAGTCATCATCGCGGGATCCAGCACTATCACCCTCTTCTTCTACCCAGATCTAAGTTTGGTCCCCTAGTACCCCCCTCCCCCCTTATGACTCCATGCCGGCAAAGTGTGGCCAATCTACGGATGCCACTCCAGAGACTCTGGGCAACATTCAAGCCTATATCGAATCTACCGAGGCGCACCGATCTGATGTCATGACTGAAAACTTCTGGCCCAAGCATAAGGCTTCTCCCGACCCCTCCCACTCTAGGAAGATAACTTTTATAAAGGTTGGGGGAATCCCCCTCAATAAAAACTCTCTACCTTATTTGAGGTACACCCTATCCCTTCCTCCCTTTCCTCTGCTCCAGTCTCTTTGACATATGTAACTTAAACTTCCAGCTTTCCCTCAGGCGATATACCCTCACTCCCAGAAGGTAATGATACGTCCATGTCACCTTTACCCATACCACTACCTTCCGAACAAGACCATACCCCATCTCCCCTTCCTGTTAACTCTGTTTCCTTGAAACCCTCTGGAACTACTGCTTCCGACCTCCCTTCAGACGTAGGTTACACAGTGTACACCCTCCGTTAGGAGTGATGATACTCCCCACACTAGGAGTAACGTTACCCCCAAATCTTTGTATCTACCCTTACATCCGGGTCATGACCCAATAACAAACTTAGTTCCCGCAATACTAGCCTTCGCCCCTCTAAATCGGGGTTGCCTCGCCGGTCTGAGACACATTCTATAACGCCCGTGCCGGGTTCTTCTCGCACGGCATCTGTTCGTGAGGGCTCCTCTGCCCCTCGCACTCTCTCGACCGTGGTCTCTCAGCGGTCTGAGTGATGGGAGTGATTCTTTAATGGAACTGTCAGGGGATCCTTCCGAAGTGGGAGGAATTCTCTTTATTATCTAAAATATCACCTTTTGTTATATGCTTGCAGGAATGAAAACTCAGGAAACGTCCTTTCACCAGCTTCGTCAGTTCACTGCTTTTAATTCTCTAGCACCCCCTGGTGGGGTGGCTATGGTGGTGTCTCGCTCCTGATAAGCACTAACCACTTTTGGACGCTTTCAATCCTGCGGAGTACTCTTCAAGCAGTCGCAGTTCGTGTCCATCTTACGAATAGAATTTATACTTTCTGTTCAATTTATATTCCCACATATGAGCCACCTTCAAGGGCTCAGTCTTTAGATCTTTTATCTCAGCTTCCTCCTACCCCATTTCTAGTTCTTGCTGAGTTTAATGTCAGACTCCATATGGAGTGAACAACATTCAAGGCCGTCTCCTTAAATCTCTTTTATCCACTAAATCTGTTACCATTAACTCCGGTCATGTTACCTCCTACCATATTCAAACTGATTTTTTCAATTGTGTGGATCTATCGGCTCCACCGACTGTATCTCTGATTTCAAGTGGTCTGTTTTAAATGACCTGCACGGCAGCGACCACTTTCCGATTATTTTGAAACACAAGACTCTTTGCTCATATCCCCTACACTTGGAATGTTTTAAAGACCGACTGGTCAAAGTTCCATGACTCTTCTTTCACCAGTAAACAAGTTGGAGATTTTGAAGATATTGATTCAGCTATACATTACTTTTCCTGTTTAATGCTTAATGCTGCAGAGTCCGCAATTCCTCATACTCGGTCCCGCCGGGGCAGAACATTAGTCCCATGGTGGATGCCTATAAAAAGGCTCGTGAGCGGTTCCGCCGGAACCAAACTCTTCCGAACCGTATTGAGCGAAATCGACCTAGAGCCATTCGACAGCAAACTTTATGCCAGGCGCGCACTG
This sequence comes from Ceratothoa steindachneri, assembly GCA_963969495.1. Taxonomy (NCBI): domain Eukaryota; kingdom Metazoa; phylum Arthropoda; class Malacostraca; order Isopoda; family Cymothoidae; genus Ceratothoa; species Ceratothoa steindachneri. Next base: position 2,982,115 of record OZ018334.1, on the reverse strand, counting down.
ACTCCTAGAGTGCATATGTCTCTTCTTTACCCTCTACTACCTCCTCAGCTCAGGTTTGGAAGAGAATTAACAAAATCAGGGTTCTGAATGCTGGTCATTCCACCCTTGAAATTGAGAAAATGTCTCAATCATCCACGATCCCGCCAGCATCGCCGATATATTGATATCCTTTTTACCGATGTAAGCAGCGTTGAGCGCTATCCGGTGAAGTTTAGACGTATCATTTCCCGGTTGGAGAGCGAAGCCCTAGGTTTCTCGGACGTTGAACAGAATTCCTACAACTCTTTGTTCACTACCGCCGAGATGCGCTCGGCGCTGTCTCGTTGCGCCTCTGCGTCTCCCGGCCTAGACAATATTTGATACGACTTTCTCGGGCATCTCCATCCTCGTGCGAATGACTCTTACTAGATATTTTTAACTGGATTAGGATCAAGAAATCTATCCTACTAAATGGATAACGGCGTTAGTCATACCATTTTTTTTAACCAAGTAGAGACGACTCATCTCTTTCCCATTATAGGCCAATAACCCTCACCAGCTGCCTTAGCAAGTTGTTGGAGAAAATGGTGAATGCTTGCTCGCAGTGGTTTCTGGAATACCATTGTCGCAGACGGCTCCGGCCGGAAACCATCCGCCACAAGGGTCTGCTCACTCACTTGTGAGACTCGTGCTAGATTCGAAGGAGGCTCAAAGAAACGTAAATACTGAATTTATTCTATTTAGAAAAACTACAATATATAGATATATTCCCACCACCCAATACAATCACAAAAAAATTATGTATAGAATAGACAAGAAAACGCAAACATACAGAATAAGGTAATAATATCAAGCGCATATGACATCAAGAATTAAAGATATATATATATATATATATATATATATATATATATATATATATATATATATATATATATATATATATATATATATATATCTATATATATATATATATATATATATATATATATATATATATATATATATATATATATATAGCAGGAATATGAAGACCCAGGCGATTATACTAATCCTTTATTGGCCGGACGTTTCGGACCTTTACTAGAACCATCTTCAGCGACTATATCGTCTAATGAGAAGGGAAAGGAACATTAATTGATAACAGTTAAAAGAATGCATTAAAAAAGCGGAAGAAGGCAAGTTAAAATAATAAAATTGACAATTATTAAAATTAAAGTAAAAACACTAATAATATATAGAATTAAATAATATTACCCAGTGGTGTTTAAAAAAAAAAATAATAGGAAGTGAAATTATAACAAACTGACTTGATTATCACGTATTAAAAGTTACTGAAGTAAACAAAATATAACCTATTATATTAAATTGTAAAAAACAAACGAAACAAAACCCGAAAACAAATCAGAATGAACAAAGTGACTAACCTTTATTGTGGGAGTTGAGAAATCAACTAACTAAACATATAAAACTACTGACGAAATTTATTCGGTTGGTCGGTTGGCTAGTTAATCTATTGAAGTGTTGGTTGGTTATATTGTGAATAATTTAATTGAGGAGGCGTAATTATTTAGGTTTGGATTTATTTAAATGATATATAGTGACTCTAAGATTTTCAAAACTAGAGAAATTAAGGCTGAAGATAATATAGTAAATGAATTAGAATTAAGAGGATGATGGTGATACTCTGAATGTTGCCTGATGGAAGAGGCTTCAGGTTTAGAAATGGAAATACCAGTCCTATGAGACAAACCCAAATGCTTCGCGATCCTGCAGTTGAATTGTAAGCCAGTTTGGCCTACATAACGACTGTGGCAGGTCGTACATGTATAATTGTAAATTATACAGGATCGCAAGCCCAAAGGGATTGACTTCTTATGGAGGAAAAAGGTTTTCATTAAGCTACCCTATCTCGAGCATTTGACATGAGAGTTTAACAAACTCCTTCTCCCTACCCTCAACAACCATTTCCCTCAATGCCAATTCATTTGTATAAACTCCAACCCCCTATCGTTAAATTCCTTTTTCATCCATAAGGAGCCAATCCCTTTGGGCTTGCGATCCTGTATAATTTACAATTATACATGTACGACCTGCCACAGTTGTTTTGTAGGCCAAACTAGCTTACAATTCAACTGCAGGATCTCGAAGCACTTGGGTTTGTCTCATAGGACTGGTATTTCCATTTCTAAACCTGAAGCCTCTTCCATCAGGCAACATTCAGAGTATCACCATCATCCTCTTAATTCTAATTCATTTACTATATTATCTTCAGCCTTAACTTCTCTCGATTTGAAAAGCTTAGAGTCACTATATATCATTAAAATAAATCCAAAGTTAAATAATTACGCCTCCTCAATTAAATTATTCACAATATAACCAACCAACACTTCAATAGATTAACTAGCCAACCGACCAACCGAATAAATTTCGTCAGTAATTTTGGTGTGTTTTTACAATTTAATATAATGTTATTTTTTGTTTACTTCAGTAACTTTTAATATGTGATAATCAAGTCAGTGTGTTATAATTTCACTTCCTATTATTTTTTTTTTAAATACCACTGGGTAATATTATTTAATTCTATATATTATTAGTGTTTTTACTTTAATTTTAATAATTGTCAATTTTATTATTTATTTTGCCTTCTTCCGCTTTTTTTAATGTATTATTTTAACTGTTATCAATTAATGTTCCTTCCCTTTCTCATTAGACGATATAGTCGCTGAAGATGGTTCTAGTAAAGGTTCGAAACGACCGGCCAATAAATGATTAGTATAATCACCTGGCTCCTCATATTCCTGCTACATATCAGATTCCCAAGGAACAAATCAATTACGAGTATTTTATATATATATATATATATATATATATATATATATATATATATATATATATATATATATATATAATGGACTACACACGACCTTGCAAACTCGCTCTCCCACTCAAATGTGGTTTTGGCCCAACCTCAACTACAAGCCACCTTGGTTTTGCGTCACTAACTTGCTCCGGGGCAGTCTGTTTATAGTCCTCGCGTGTTTGAAGTGAGTCATCTCGCTCTCCTTTAGTGCGGAGTGGAAGGGGAAAGAGGCGCTGTCGTCTGGCTATGTTCATCCCGTCCTCGCATTCTTCTCGCTAACGCGTACCAGGGAGAAGGACAGATAGGGTCCCCGAAATTGCGCCACACAGAGGTCTCTCGGCTCTCTACACTCTGCGACTTCTTCCTCACTCCGAAACGAGAGTAATCAGCGGTACCTTAGAAGCTGGAAAAAAGGGAAAATAAATTACCCCTTGCTTGCTCCTTAATGGTGTTACATATTCTCCCCTCCTTTATATTCATATATATATATATATATATATATATATATATATATATATATATACACCTCACACACGATATTCTCACCAATTCAAACCTCGCTTTATATCCAGCTTCACTTGTTTGCACGGCACTCGAAATTATCTGGATCCACAATTCTGTTTATATATAATACACCTTTTCACCTTTATAATAATAATCTGCAGGGGAGAGAAAAAATCAGTCCTCAACGGAAGACGGGTCCAACACTGCTTCCAGGCAGCTTTGTCCTCCATCCTCCACCGAAACTTGGAGTAAAATGTGGGCATTAGAGTGGGCACAGGTGAGTAGAGGCGAAAAACAACTAACACTACTACACCATGGCATCCTAACTCCATACCAGTGTGGCTTCCGTAAGTAGCAGAGTACGACAGATCTTGTCCCCATGGAGGGCACTTTCCGTGAGACCTTGGCTCGCGGCTACCATGCGATGGCTGTCTTCTTCGATATTGAGAAGGCCTATGACAATAGGCTAGTTGTATGAATGGGGATTGAGGGGACTGTTGATAAAGGGAAGTAGGAAAAGGGGTAAGGAAAAAATAATAGCCCATGTGAATTGCGAACACCTTCCCGCGTCGCTGGACCACTGTTAGCCAGCGGCGAATCCACTCGGCCATCCTGAGTCTCAAAAAAAGACTCATTCGAACGAAGCCTTTAAGCCGCTCGCCTGCACTTCTCGTACCCTATAGGACTTTTACCGGTTTTTACACAGAGTTTTTTTAGCTACTTTCAATTTACGGTTTAGAGTTGGTAACACTTATTCTAAGCTCTATGCCCAGGAGGAGGGTGTTTTCCAATGCGGTGTATTAAGTGTTACTTTATTTGCTATTGCGATAAATAGCCTGGTATCCTCGCTGCCTGAAAGAGTGTCTGCAACCTTATTTGTAGATGATCTCGCACTTTATTGCTCCGCTTCACGCGACAGCATCCGTAGCCCGCCGCCTCCAGTTAGCGGGTGATACCACCTACCGCCGGGCCATTCATAAAGGGTTCCGCTTCTCCACCTTAGAGGCGAAAGCAATGCACTTTCACCAGGAGCAGGGGCAGCAAGTTAATCCCCCTCCCCATTGTTCCTGCGGGGTAACCCCTTAAATTTGTGTCAGAGATCCGGTTCCTGGGGATGAGCTTGGATCCCAAACTCACTTGCTGTCCCTATCTTTGTGAGCAGCGACGGAGATGTCTCCGGAAGATGGACCTAATAAAGATGCTCTCCCACACATTTTAGAGAAATGATAGGCTCATGTTGTGAAGGCTATATACTTCTTTCGTACAGTTCAAGTTAGACTATGTTAATGAGGTATATTTTTTTGCGTCTTCTTCATCTATGTATGCTGTATCCTATACGCAACCTGGCCCTCTGTATATCCAGCGGCGCATTCCGCTCCTCCCCAATATCGAGCATTTATGCTGAGGCTGGCATTAACCCGCTCAATCACCACCGCCTCCAGGTCTATCTACGGTATATTTTTCGTTTTCAGCAGCTCCCTTGCTCACAAGTTTACACGACTGTCTTTTCTTTAGGGTCTGCCGCCGCTAATGACAGATCTCCATCGATGCACTGGCCCTTGAGACTTCGTGTAGCTCAACACGTTTCCCGTTTAGGACCGCGAAACTCAGTCTCCCCCCCCCCCTCCCAGGTGGATATTCCTCTTATAAAATACTTGCATGACTCTCTTTGACATGCAAGTCTCTAGTTGACCCACGTGTGGCACGTGCTATGTTTATTGAATATGCGTGATATTACACTCTATCATGTCATCTCTTCACAGACGGGTCTAAAACGGACGATGGTGCGGGGGCTGCGGTGGTCTCATCGAGGTCTATAGTCTCCGAGTCGTTACCGCGGGCAGCTTCTATTTTTACCGCCGAGCTTTATCCAGTTTTATTAACTTTACGTTTTTATCTACTTTGCATTTTACTGCCTTTATGGTTTTTATTGATTCGATTAGCGTATTATACGCTCTTCGCTCCCCAACTTCTGACTATCCCCTTGTCTCCAAAATCCATTCCTGGTTGGTCAAGAACGCTTCCAGATACAAAGTAGAGTTCTGCTGGGTTCCTAGTTATGTCGGAGTCCAGGGTAACGAGCGGGCCTATGAGGCAGCTCAAATTGCGTCCCCTCAGCCACCAACTCTTTGCAGTCTACCTTATCGGGGCTTTTATCCTTTTATTAGGGACTACATTCAGTCATTCTGGCAGTCAGAATGGGATGGCTGCATCGGTAACAAATTGCAATCCATTAAACCCTCGGTTTTACTGTGGGCTAGCTGTGATCAACCCCGTCAGAGCTCTGAGCTGGTCCTTTGTCGCCTGCGAATCGGCCACACACGCCTCACACATGTGCATTTAATGAGTAGCGATAGGCTACACATCGCCATCCCCCCCCACCATGCTCCCTCTGTTAGTCCCCCATTTCATGGTCAACTGTTAGCCCCTGTCTGCCTTACGTAAGGAATGCTTCCCATCTATTTTACATGTCCCATGAAACGATAGACTACCCTTCCTCTTAGCTGAGGGCCCCACTTTTCCCACCATTTCCTCTTTCCTATTTTTAATACAATCTTGTTTTTTCTCTCTTTTATAGCCTGAAAATATACTTTTGTTTAATTAACTAGGAATGTAAATATTAGTAAACCCGCGTCATTTGTTTATTGCCCCTGTGCCTCCCATTATTCTTTTATCCTTATACTGCTTTTGTTTTAACCTTACCACTCTTTGTATGTACTTTAGGGCCTTATACCCTTTGATGTTCTGCCTCTCCATAATCTTTTAAGATTTTATCGGCGTACACCCTACTCCAAATAATAATAATAATAATAGCCAATCCTCTCCTTACAAACTTTTCCTTCAGACCCTCGTTGATATTTTGCTTTAAATTCAAGGGAAGTATCAGTCTGATCTTTATATGAATTTCGTTTCCGGGCGGTGGATCTCGCTCAAAAGACGGATGGCAACGTTAATTAGTCTCGATGAGGAGGAACATTATAAGGTGCGGATCGGTATTGAAACTTAAACCAAAACAATCTTTATTACAACCTCATAGCCACAATAGGTGATTTTTGTTCATTTTCATCGTCTTATCCTTTTTATCCTTTTTCTCATATGTGTAGACATTCTTTGACATCGCATTAAATAGGTTAGTATTACTGAATGATGTCATCTGAGAAGTCCCTTGACCCTACATTACATCAGTTGGCAATACTGAATGACGTCATCTGAGCGCTCTCTTCATCTCACATTGGTTAGTAATATTGATTTAAATCATCCTATGTTTCTGTTGACTTCAGGGCACCTGTTGGTAATACCCCCCCCCCCCACACACACAACACACACATATACCCTAAAAGCACGATAAATGACAAAGGAATCCATGGTAGAGAGACTAACCCTAAAATAATCGGGGCCCTGATCTAATTCACGCTCACCTCAGTTTGGCAGGAGATTGGGAAAATGATTTATTTACTAGGGAAGGGAAGAGGCCTACTTTGAAACTCATGTAACCCAAACAGGAAGTGCTCGCTCTGCAGCTAAAAAAAGAGAGAAGTTAACAAAAAAATACAAATCTACTCAAGAAAACGGAAAAATAAATGAGGGAGAGATTGGATTGCCATAGAAATCATCTATCCTAAATGCTGAGAGTAGGGAGGGGGCGTTACAATAGGAACACCCTAGGGCACATATGTTTTTTTGTTGTTTCTTTTTATTTGGAGTCCTTCTCAGGGTCAATGAGGGATATACTATGAGCACTTTAAACTGGCAATATCAATGTATACTAAATACAAGATTGCCATACATTCCTATTTTCCCGACATGACTTCCTTTTAACTCTCGAACTCTTCCTCTAGAAGGTGTTTATTATTTTTATGTCCCATATGTATTGTACATTAGCCTCTATCACAGCACAATGTGATAAAGTACACGCAGCGCTGTGTAAATGGTGTGCGTCTGGCGTTAACAGAATCTCTTCAGAAACCAATTGTTTTTTTAATATTCAGATATGACAGCTTTACGAGATGGAAGTGTTTACAAGGCGTAGAAATGTGTTTGCAAACTCTTCAGTAGATCTTTTGAATCCATGTGATCAGGGAACACCTCTAGCGCCTTTTTCACCACAGCAAAACTTGTCTGAAGGTCGCCAGTCTGCGAAAAGAATAACCTACCATAGAAACAGCTCCATCAATTCACTAAACCCGCAAGAGTTCTAAATTTATACTCTTAAGTAGGGTGAGGAGGGGAAATACCGACCGAGGCGAGCACCGACCAAATGCTGTGGTACGATAACTATTTCAAATTGCCAGCCGCCACTCACCGCCAACACAGCACCCATCCTCAGTGAACAACACGCGAGCAACAGGTTTCCGCCATCAGGGCGTTTGTGTTTACCAGGTAAGAAAATTGATTTTTCAGATGTCTGTTGTTATTTTTCACAGTTCTCATATAGTGTCTCACGTCGGTGAATATGGCGTGATTGTTTAGAGTTAAGTTTCATTACGATATTTAGCCATATTGACATGTTATCGAGTGAAATGAAGTGCGTCCTTTCGAAGTGGCACCATGGCATTATTATGAAAAAAATGGTGGTGCGGGAGAACATCCACCGCCAACATGTGTGGGAACACCAATGTGTGAAATTTTGAAAATTCGATATACTCTGAAATACTTGGAAAAACAACAAAAAGTGACTGATTGTGGGCACAGTTTGCACTCTCTTAGGTACAAAATGTAATTTTTATGCAGGTTTTCTACTAATAAGTCAGTGTTTCCCCACCCCACCTTAATCGAAAATTGAACATCTTATGTATTTTGTATGTTGAATACAAATTCTGTATTAAAATACACAAATAGTAAAGCATTGATATTATATCGACAAAAGTAGCGTGGGTTATCATATATGTTGATTTCAGGCAAAATAACAAACAATGTTTTTTTGTTGTATGAGCTTCAAAAATAAGGGTCGATGCCCCCCCCCCACACCCCAGTCGGTGTTCCCCCGCGGTAGGGGAACAGCAACCAAGGTCCGCCAAAATTTAAAATTTTGAAGTGCCAAAAATAACACTTTTTCTGAGTTAAAGATTTATGAGTATAACATAGGTGGGTCATGTTGTGAAGTTTGTTTTGGGTACAGTTTGCACTCGCTCTGGTACAAAATGGATTTTTTTGGCAGATTTTTCTACTAATAGGTTGGTGTTCCTATACACCACCCTACTACCACTCTGGAGATTTCAAATGTGGTATGAGATATACATATTGTGCCAATCCATTCCTGCCCTAGTCTTTACTGTTTTATTTTATTTGTTCGCATGTCTGTTCTTCCCTCATTCTTTCTCTCACCTGGTGTACTCAAGCCACTTCATCCTAGCATTTTTACTTTTATTTCATTTTAATTTTATTTGTTACATTCGTCTGCCCTCTCCTTATTCTTTCTATTTACGAAAGGGGACATTAATTTCCTTAAAAACCATTTGATTCTATTAAAAAAATGTACCTATCCAGAAGAGGGGTCTCTTAATATCAGGACTCCTTATGGAAACAGTCGCATTGCCTCATCTTCCTTTTGGTTCATGGTTTGCTGGATGGTTGAGAGAGATTATGGCATTCTATCACTCAAGTTTGGGCAAATTTTGACAAAATAATATTTGGCAAATACCATTTTTACTTTGCGAAAAAAAATCTGATATTTTTTCTGTCCATGTAGATTATGGGGTGTTCAGGTTTTCAGTGTGTTGTGGTTTATCAGAGAAGTAATATTTGGGGGTACCGGTAATTTGGTATTTTGCTGGTACCGGTAATTTAGTATTCTATTGATACCGATAATTTGGTATTTTCTTGGTACCGATAATTTGGTAATAGTCGCTATCGCTCGCGGCAGTGGCGCTCCGGGTCTCGTTTATTCGTCTGATTGATCCGCTAGATTTGAATTACGGGAAAAATGCTATTTATATTCATTTCGCGTATAGCAATATTTTCACATTAAATGTTTCCTAAATCGTATCCACCTGTCCTTCCAAATTCACAATTATTCGGGAAACGTATTTGTACTAAATAATTGTTATCAATATTTCGAGTTTATAAGCATTTCTCTCCTATTGTATTTCAGTCCCAATTATTTCATTGCAATTCGAAAAATCTGTGACTAAATGTTTTGAACAAATGACCAAATCTCCAAGGAAAACCAACATGAGGAAAAAAATGGCAGAACGGTTTATTTTGCCACTTACTTTGTTTGATAAGTAGGAATGATTAAAAAATGGTTGAAACAGGTGTGGAGCCAAGCTCGACGCAGTCATGAAAAATGCCCTGGCCGTCTCTGTGTTTCCTCTTCTATATTCGAGTACGCCTAAATTGTTGTAAGATTCTGCATTGTCATTATCAGAAGCCAGAGCCAAGCGAAAACATTGGTATGATAAGTTAACATCTCCAATACCCTGAAATATTAGGGCTTTTTTGAGAGAAGATAATCAAATGAAACATTTTTCTTCACTATATCACCAAAAATTTCAAATTAAATTAGACCATTAAGTTATAGAAGCTAGTGTGTGGATAGAAAATGAAGAAACCTCGAGGGCCTCGATAAAAAAAAATGTTTTAGCCTTATATCCCCTAGACAGATGTAATCTTGATAGCAAACACTATATGCTAATAACATCCCACAATTTTCAGCATTTACCAATCCAAGGTGGTTAAAGAAAACCAACTTTTCTTACGAGAGCAATATGTCCTAGATTATACCAGACATCCGCAACACAGTCATCCCCAGCAAGGCTCAAGGCCCTCTCAAAGCAGGTGAGAGTCATGTCATACTGTTGTGCGTAGAAACAACATAAAGCGAGATTGTTGAATATCTCACAGTTGTAAATTCCCATCTGCAAAAGACGCCTGAGGCAATATTTGATTAGAAGAAACAACTTGAAATGTAAATAATTTAAGTGAAAGGGAAATAGAAGTAATAACCAACTCTAATCATTTAATGTTCAAGTTAAGCTAACTTTTATGGCTATATAACAATAATACCAATAATGAGGAAGTGGTATGTTACTGTTTAATTTTTAAATGGAGCGAAGCATGAGTGAAATCCTAATATCAAATAGTAAAATTTTCCCCCATTCAAATATTTCAGTCAAAACATATTATCTATACAAAGTGCAAAATCGAAATCATTTACGAAAAAACAATGTCAAAGCAAAAACAACGCATTTTAAATGCTAGAGGTAAATGTAAAATTGAGCGGACAGTATATACAGATCTGGGTAGAGTAGAGAGTGCATTAAGTCAGACAGTCAGGAGGGTCCAGCGAGTCAAGAGTCAAAGGGAGTGAAAGGAAGAGTCAGTGGGGAAACGGTGCGATAGTCAGAAGGATAATAAAAAATAGGATTATGCATTAGTAGGCTTGCCTCTCATACCTAACACAAATCATATCGAATTCTTTCTGCCTAAGCCTACCGAGTCCTCCGCCCAATAAAGAATTTTTTGAATCCGCCTTCCGAGATTACTTTTCCTAAGAAGAATTCAATCTATCCTCTTCCCAAAGCCTACTTCACTAAAACCAAGCAAGAGGAGTATCTCCCCCAAAATGGAGTCATCCCAAGGTCAGCGCCCGTTATCCGAATACCCTAACAGCGCTGGACCAAGTTTAAGCAACATTGAGGAAGGTTAGGTTAGTAATTGGATGGGCAACAACCGTCCTAATCGCCTTAGTCCGTCACCTATGACTTGGTAACTAGTTAATAGGTCATAATTAAATAACCTACAAACGTGCCTTTAACTAGTGACTTACCACCTGCTATAACTGGTAACCGCTGGACCTGCTGTAACAGCTACCTAACCCCATAAATATATGACTCGTTATTAGGAAGTATTCAATTTAATTTGCTCTCCTCTTTATACAGGGTCGAAAACTCTCCAAAACCCTTTTGTTATCTCGAATAGAGACTGGCTTTATTTGAATACTTCACACCTCACGCGTAAACAAAGATGGCGTCTGCCTATACAACCCGTTAAATCTCAATAAATTAACAACTTCAGCGCTTCTTTAACTTAATAACCACGCATAGCTTTATTTACGAATATAAATAAATTATATTATATATGACTTTGTAAACAACATTTATTGTCAAAATAATCTTTATCTTAGAACACTGAGAAATGACAGACCGACCGCCAATAGTTTAATATCCATTTATAAAAAAGATAGAAAATAATAGAACAGTCAGTACTCCTCTACTGCCCGTGAATGAATAAAAATCAGTCGAAGAATCCAAGCAATAATTACTGATATTAACTAAATACAACGATGAAAATATGTTGACGATTTACCTGTAGAATCTAAGAGCCAATTCCGGTTGATCTGTATAAAAATGATTGGTAGCAAGGCAAGCGATAGATTCCACATGGGTTGCATCATAGTGAAGGATATCCTTATACAGCTTTACGGCTCTCTGGAGGTCATGCAGCCCCTCGTAGATTCTACGGACGAAACAAGGTTTCATTTTTTTCCCTATATTTTATGAAGATAAAAATTACTTTGCCATAGCTACCCTTTTTATGGCCCCCCTTAAAAGCAGAAATTATATACGGATGAATATTCACCTTTATGATAACGTTTTATAAGCTTCAGGTTGGAAGCTAGCAGACTTTAGTAAGCCTTATTGGAGAATTCCTAGGGTAGGGTTGCAATGTGAGAATCTCTACTGACAGTGGGTTTTCATACTTTGGTAGACTTCACAAATGATATAAAACCATGGGTCATATGTAGAAATCGGACGTCTAACATTACCTACCATTATTCTAAAATTAGCTACTTCATCTAACCATGTCTAAACTAATTCACTCTAAATTTGCATATGATCCAACCCTTTTTATTTATTATGTATAAACTGAATATATTTTCCACCTAATCGACTATAGTCGATTTATGCTGCTCCAACAAACTATATTTGGACCGAGTGTAGTCTTTCCGGGAAATGAAATTCTTAGGGTGTAGAGCGCCGAGAATTGTAAGGGAGCCGTTTAAAAGTTTCCTTGAATGAGTCTTATTTGAGACTCGAGAGAACTCAGTCGATACGCCGCTCACCAAAAGTGGTCAAGATTCCGGCGTCGCAAGAAGCAGGTTCCAACTCACATCACGCTAGTTTCGTTCTTTATCTTTTTTTCGCCCCTTTTCCCACACCCCTCTATCTACAATGGGATTCGAACCATCAGACTGGCCGAAATTCGTACCTGGACGAGGCAGTCATCAGAGTCACTTCTCCAGGGAACTTGTCAAGACCCGATTTGTAGACCTCGAGGGCGGCTAGGGGCTGATCGAGTCTAATGTAGACCCGTCCGAGGAGGAGGAAGGAGTTGATGCTGGCGCTATGCTGCAAAGAAGACTGATTGCCCCACCCACAAGGAGAAACCACAATGAGTAGGAACTAGCTACATCATCTAGAGTTGGTGAGTTCTATCGCAACCCTGGCATCTCTATCACGGTCCACTAATCCTGTTGTTTTGAGTGTAAAGATAATTTTCATTTATCTCCCTGTCTGTTCCCTCACCACAAACCATTACGACTTCAACTTTGTCCTTAAAACCCGGTTGATGGGATAGATAGCTCTCCCCATATCCCTAGTGTTTGCTATTTTCATTTCTTTTGCTTTTTATTTCCTAGTTTGTTTTCCGTTCATTCCTTGTTTCGTCGTGGGAGATAGGAGCATGGGAGCAAGGCACTTTTAAAGACTTTGAAAAATGTTGCAACGTTTTATATCTTGAATAAGGTTGACCCTGCACATAGTGTATTAAGGAAAGCTACGGGCCCTAATCATTGGATATTGATCTGTTAATGGAGGATTCTTGCCTTAATCGTTGGATATTGATCTGTTAAGGGAGGATTTTAGCCTTAATCGTTTGATATTGATCTTTTAAGGAAGACATCTTGCCTTAATCGTTGGATGTTGATCTGTTAAGGGAGGATTCTAGCCTTACTCGTTGGATATTGATCTTTTAAGGCAGAATTCTTGCCTTAATCGTTAGATATTGATCTGTTAAGGGAGGATTCTAGTCTTAATCGTTGGATATTGATATTTTAATGGAGGATTATAGCCCTAATCATTGAATAGTGATGTGTTAAGGGATAATTCTTGCATTAATCGTTGGATATTAATCATTTAAGGGAGGATTCTAACCTTAATCGATGGATATTGATAATTTAAGGCAGAATTCTTGCCTTAATCGTTAGATATTGATATTTTAAGGCAGAATTCTTGCCTTAATCGTTGGATATTAATCATTTAAGGGAGGATTCTAACCTTAATCGATGGATATTGATAATTTAAGGCAGAATTCTTGCCTTAATCGTTAGATATTGATATTTTAAGGCAGAATTCTAACCTTAATCGATGGATATTGATAATTTAAGGCAGAATTCTTGCCTTAATCGTTAGATATTGATATTTTAAGGCAGAATTCTTGCCTTAATCGTTGGATATTAATCATTTAAGGGAGGATTCTAACCTTAATCGATGGATATTGATAATTTAAGGCAGAATTCTTGCCTTAATCGTTATATATTGATATTTTAAGGCAGAATTCTTGCCTTAATCGTTGGATATTAATCATTTAAGGGAGGATTCTAACCTTAATCGATGGATATTGATAATTTAAGGCAGAATTCTTGCCTTAATCGTTAGATATTGATATTTTAAGGCAGAATTCTTGCCTTAATCGTTGGATATTAATCATTTAAGGGAGGATTCTAACCTTAATCGATGGATATTGATAATTTAAGGCAGAATTCTTGCCTTAATCGTTATATATTGATATTTTAAGGCAGAATTCTTGCCTTAATCGTTGGATATTAATCATTTAAGGGAGGATTCTAACCTTAATCGATGGATATTGATAATTTAAGGCAGAATTCTTGCCTTAATCGTTAGGTATTGATATTTTAAGGCAGAATTCTAACCTTAATCGATGGATATTGATAATTTAAGGCAGAATTCTTGCCTTAATCGTTAGATATTGATATTTTAAGGCAGAATTCTTGCCTTAATCGTTGGATATTAATCATTTAAGGGAGGATTCTAACCTTAATCGATGGATATTGATATTTTAAGGGAGATTTCTTGCCTTAATCGTTGGATATTGATCATTTAAGGGAGGATTCTAGCCTTAATCGTTGGATATTGATCTTTTTAGGCAGAATTCTTGACCTTATCGTCGGAAATTGATCTGTTAAGGGACGATAATAGCCTTAGTCGTTGGATATTGATATTTTAAGGAAGGATTTTATTCTTGATCGTTGATATTGATCTTTTAAGGGAGAATTCAAGCCTTAATCGTTGGATATTGGTCTGTTAAGAGAGGATTCTAGTCTTAAGCATTGGAAGACGCTGTGTTTAGAAAAGACACTGGCCCTAATCAATGAATTTAAGGAATGTCACTGACCCTTATTTGCTTTTCGGCGTCTCGAAAGAGGCCCAGTTTGTAGTAACACCTCGCCAGTTGGATTTTCCACCACCAGTCCTTGAAGTCGAGGGCACGTGTCGCCTGCGCGGCCAGATCCAGCGCCTGACAAACGAAGGAGGGCAGCTGGTCTCAATCGCTCATTTCCATATCGAAAAAGGGGCGTCAACAATCAAGTGGTTAATTTAATTAATAATCCACCATTGAGGAAATGTTCATTGCAGACGTTGGGTAGGCTCGGGACTTTTGCATATCGTCCATAGACCTCCCATGTAGTCTCGTAGGGCTATGGCCCTGCCCAAGATTTTCACCCCTCCCCCCAACATTCTCTTTATCTGGATAAGAAAGGGAGTAACACCTTATGTTTCCCGGTTCATCCAGGAACAAGGAGAAAATTCTACTTCGATGTCTTTCATCACCCTAAGAACACTTATCTGGCGACCTTTGGTATCATTAGCTGGCTTACTACTCCTGTCTCTTTGGTATATTGAAAATTTTCCGCCATTTGTCTATCTAGCCTCTCATCGTAAGGTATTTAACACCACAAAGGGGATTGCCATTTTTTAATTATCTGTACTTTGTACACAGTTGATCTTGGAGGAACCCTCCACCCCCTGAAATTCAGGTTGATGATCTTGTATATTGCAACCTCTGGCATCTTCAACCTGTTCTCTGCGACCTAACGACATTCTTACTCACCCTCTAGCATGGCAAGTGCGAAATGGGCTGTGGGCGGCTCATATGTGGAAGAAATAGATGAATCAGCCCCCACCCTTGTCCTCCGCCGCTCGCCTCCTTCAGACCCTACCAAATTGGTAGGTTGTAGGGAGAAGGAGCGGCCAAGGAGGAAAGAGAATGAGATGAAAGAAGGTGAAAAGTAAATTATAGTAGGAGAGAAGAAATTGATCATAGATGACCATCTTCTTTTTGCTGGGGATTTTTTGACTTGACTTTGTTTAAGTGGGGGTGCATGTGAGGGGAGACGATAGGGTGTGTGGAGGGATAGAGAAAATAGACAAGTGGAGAAGAGAGAAAGAAGTGTGGTAGAGGTGCAAAGAGATGCCTAGGGTCTGGTGATCAGACTTATCACTTTAATTTATTTTCTTGGATGCGTG
Organism: Ceratothoa steindachneri; assembly: GCA_963969495.1. Taxonomy (NCBI): domain Eukaryota; kingdom Metazoa; phylum Arthropoda; class Malacostraca; order Isopoda; family Cymothoidae; genus Ceratothoa; species Ceratothoa steindachneri. Next base: position 2,966,221 of record OZ018334.1, on the reverse strand, counting down.
AATTCATTGTCGTTGTATTTGGTTTTGGTAATAATTATAAAATTATAATTATTATGGCGTTCAAGCCCTTTGTCTTAGCAGCTTTAGTTTTTTTGGTTTATGTTGTGCATTGCTTACTTTGTATATGTTTTAAATATATTTAAGTGCGTGCTTATTGTTTTGTTTTATTGTGTGTGTGTTTTAATAGTGTTATTGTTTCTTCTTTCTTCTTTGGGTGTTTTCTTCTATTGAAGTTCTTGTCGTAATCGGGGGGTTTTTCTTGTCTTGGTAGGGTAGTCTTCTTCGGTAAGGTTTCATAGTAATTATTCGAGTTTATTCATTTTTCTTAATTTTGATCTTATATTCACAGGTTTTTTTCTCTCATTTTACGCATAGAACGGCACCTCGTCTCCGCCAGCCACTCGGTTGGCGGAGCTGGGGAATCTGGGGCGACAATCAGCTCTTCTGTTCTGGTTAATCATCTGGGTGATTTCATCACTCAGTTCACGATTAACCAGATCCTGCATTTTCCGAGTCCGTTCTTCAATGACTTTGTTAATGGGAATAATCCCAGCCTCTCTGTGCAGGTCTTCTTGCCGTCTTCTTTCATGCCTGCGTGTACCCGTTATTAGGTACATGCATTTATTTTGCACTACTTGAAGACGCCTCTTTTGTGTTTTTGAGACACACGAGAGGGTGGAGGCGGGGTAAAACAACGTAGATCTTACAAGGGCATTGTAGATCTTCTTTTTGTTGCTTTCACGTAGATTTCTGAAGCTATATAGAGTTCTGACAGCGGCCGAGGCTCGAGAAATTCTTTCTTCGACGTGCTTTTTGTACCCGGTAGAGGTGATTTTCATACCGAGTACATTGTATTCGTTGGTGTAGGGGTATCGCGTATACCCCACACGCACGTCTGCCCTTAAGGTGCGTCCGATGGGGACCACCTTGAATTTCTCTTGGTTTGTTCTTATTTTCCACTGAGCCTCGTAGTTGTTAAGGTTCGCGATTTCCAACGCTGTCATGCGAGCTTGCCACGGCGCATTCCTCCATGGGGATACGATTATCTGGCTGAAATCATCGGCGTATTGAATATTGAGGGAATTGGGGTACACAGGGGCTGGGACGTCCGCGGTGTATATCGAGTAAAGGGTGGGGGACAGACACCCCCCCTGCGGGAGGCCCGCAGTGAGCGGAAACTTCGGTCCGTCCTTGAATCCTAAACTGACATACGCCGCTCTCTCCATGACATAGTCACAGAGAGTTCTTTCTAAGTTTTCACTTAGACCCAGCCATAAGATCTTATACTGCATGCCCCGCTGCCACACCTTATCAAACGCCTTTGACACATCCCGACAAACGATATCCACATAACTCCTGTCCCGTTTGGCTTGGGAAAGCTTTTCCGTTATGACATTAATTGCCATTTCCGTACTTCGCTTCTTTCTAAACCCGAATTGGCAAGGGTTGTAGAGGGAGTTTTCTTCCAGGTGAGACACCAGTCTTCCGTTGAGGATCTTCTCAAAGAGCTTCCCGCCAAATTCCAGGAGTGAAATTGGGCGGTAGCTCTCTCTCAACGTGGGGTCCTTTCCGTGCTTGGGCAAAAAGATCATTTTTGCCGTTTTGTAAGCATCTGGAAAGTACCCCGTATTCAGACATGCGTTAAAAATTCGTCTCATTCCTTCGATGATGTTGGCTGGTGCCTTTTCGAAGTTAAGCTTCGTAAGCCCCGATTGGCCTGGGGCTTTCTGTCGGAATGAGCGGAGTGCGCCAAGGATCTCTTCTTCGGTGATCTCGGCGTCTCCGTCACGCAGTCTATCCACCTGGTGATGAGGATGCGTTCGATGTATTTCCGTGTTAGGCTCGTCTACGATGTTGTTTTCGAACTCTATATCAAAATCTTCGTTTTCATCTTCCGATATACTGAAGATTTTTTCCCAATAACGCCGGAATATCACTTCGATGATATTTTCTGCAGTTTCAATGGATCCATCTTCTTTTTGGATTTCCATTTTCTTCTTTTTTCCAGATGATCCTCTGAGACTTTTGACTTTTTTCCAAAAGTCCTTGGGAGATGCATCTTGATCGAGGCTCTCGATCGCATCGTCCCATTGTCTCTGTTGTTGTTCGAGGATCAACTGGTTGAGCTCTTCCTTGATCTCTCTACTTTGTTGTAGCGAGTCAAACGTTGCATTTGTTATGTTTAACTCGTACATAACTCTCAATTCTCTATAGAGTTCTTTCATATACCCAGTCCACCTGTATGAGGAGATGGTTTTATACTGGGTTTGGGGGATGCAAGCCCTATCTGCAATAATTAGATGTTCGTTGAGGTCGTCGAGTGCCTCGTCTATCTCCTCGAGAATTGACTCGTCCAGATCTGGTGGGCGATAGGTCTCGAGGAGATCAGCGTACCGTGCCCAGTCTGCTCTCCTGTAGTCTTTTCTGACTGGAGCTGGGACTTGTATAGGGTTCCTATTGATTGTAAGCAGGATCCCTATATGATCACTACATGGTACCTGGACTGGTTCCATGTAGTAATTGAACGGCAGCTGACGATTAGCCAGACAAATGTCTGGTTTTGTGGCACTTCTTCCTCGAGTATAGGTTGGGAAGTCCGGGCCTATTCTATGGACCATGTTTCGGTCCATCATAGTCTCCAGGCACCTTCCGATTCCATTGAAGGTCCTGTACCCAGACTCCCGACATCTGGCATTAAGGTCCCCCATTAATATGGTGGGGGTCCTTCTGCCAAATAGGCCAGAGAGAGAATGAATAGGTAAATATTCTCGTCTCGGCGGCTGGTACCCGGTGGCGATGACCAGCTTTCCTATATCGAGTTCGACCTTTATTGCAAGATAGGATTGTTCCAAGTTTCTTATGGGTTTATACTTGATCCCTCTTTTGATGGCGATGGCGGCACCGTCGTACCGCTCTTGAGAGTAATTCGTGACTAACACGTCGTAGTTCCAGATCTTCATTTCAGAACTACGAGTGTCAATCCCATGTTCAGAAATCAAGATGACATCTGCATCTATTTCCCTGAACACGTTTCCGTAGAGAGTTCTTTTGGTTGTCCAGCCATTGGTGTTTATTTCCAAGATTCTTAGTGAGTTCCGCTCCATGGTAAGATGAGTTACCTGTGTTTTTTCTTTGTTTTCTTACTCTTGGGGGCCTGTGGGGCGGTTCTGGGGTGCCCAGGCTTTTCCTTCTTCGGGGGAGGACTGGGAGTTTTTGATCGACTTTTCGTCGCTCTAGTGCGAGTGCATGGGCCCTCGTCACTATCCGAAGATGTGGTTTCTTCATCGTCGTTTACTTCGTCTTCTTCTTCTGAATCTTCCGATGGGGGAGATTCTATGACTTGTTTTAGTCCTGTGGCTTTTGCTTCGGCGCTAGTGTTTTTGATGACACTATCTTTGAATGCCTTAGAGCATTCTGGATCATCAGGAACGATGATGGAAGGAAGGTTGTTGGCCTTTAGCAGCGCGTTCAATACCCGGTTGTAGCATCCGGGTTTGACCGCGTTTGCCACGTTTGCATGAGTAATGCAAATTAGGATTTTCGCACTGAGGTCGTTTGTAAAGACCATCTGTGAGGGAGTTGCCATTGTTGAGGCCATCCCTTCACTTTTCTTTAAAGTGCTCGCGTAGGTGTTGTTTTTCTTCTTCTTTTCTTCCTCTTCCTTTTTTTCTAATTATGTCTTTCCTTCTTGGGCAGTTCAGGGCCATCGATCGATGGGGCCCCTTGCAGTTCATGCATTTCTTTTCCAAGCTCTTACAGGCGTCATAGCGATGACCCTGCGTGGCACATTCACTGTACCAAGTTGTGCCTTTTGGGGGACAATTAGCGGTTGTATGATCTTCGAGGGCATAGCATACGAAGCACATTTGAATATTATGATATTTCTCGTGCTCGATGTTTGCCCCTGGGATCCTCATATTGAAAATGAGGAGTCCCTCGGTTGCCGCCTTGTGGGCCATTTCAGTTGTATTAAACGTCACCTTGAAGACGTGGGTGTGATCTCTGAATTTGATCACCTCCCTTATCTTCGCCCAATTGTGGTTCTTCTCGATTTCTGTTTTTATTTCTGCGGGTGAGTTTTCGCCAACCCAGCTCTCCACTTTGCGGCAAATAATGCTTCTGTTCGCGGAGATTGCTGGTGGGGTTTTGGCTTCCAGGTCCATTTGTTTGAGTACTTCGGCCCCTTCGTCAGAAAGGAGCCAGTCGATGTCCTTGGTTTCACCGCACATGGCGATGAAACCATTTGGTATGTCTATCAGTTTGATGAGGGCGATCCTTAAATTTGCGAATAAGGATTCGCACACGGTCTTTTTCTCTGGGGTCTTTTTACCGGGTAAGGTCCGTAGGGAGACCCTCTTAGGGAGGGCCTCCATCGTCACCGACGTCTTCTCTCTTCTTTCTTGAATTTTTTTTATGTGTGAAAATGTATGTTAAATTTTGTATGTGAAAAAAAGTGATAAGTGGTAAAGGAGGTACAGTCAAGGGTTGGTTTTGACTCTGACGTGAGAAGAGTGCTCCCGTCCAGTTTCCTGTTGTTTCCCCGCTCGGATGGTGCCGGGATGAATGATGGGGGATGGTTCTCGAGTGGGGACCTCAGAGGGTTGAGCTTGGTGGACTTAATGCATAGCGGCCGAATCAACGACCGCTAAGTTTGTGCCACCCCCTCACGGGTACGTACGCCAAAACTGCATCCAACTACATAGAGAAGGGTGTAACTCCCTCTATGATTCTGGCCGGGTCCCCCGGGCGATGAGGATTTCTCCTCCGTCCGGGACTCGCAGTTTTGCCCCAAATTCGAGAAAAATTTCTGACTTGTGCTTCTGCTGTGGGATAGGCCTCAAACCAGTTTCCACGCAAGCCCTTAATTATGCCAGTCCAAGTGGCCGACATAGTTAAGACGAAATTAATGAAGGGCAGTCATCCGAGCAGGTTCCCACGCAGGTCGATGGACGGGAGCAATGATGGTTTTTAGCCCATCATTTTTCTTCTACTTCGCAGCGAAAAGATATATTAAATCTTTGCAGATCGACTGGGCTCCTAAAGACACCCAGGACAGTCGCGTTCTTAGTTGGCGAAGGCTCAAAAGTCTCTCTTTCTTTAAGCACGCGTAAGTTAAAACGCTCTTCGGAAGGTAGTAAGGCTGGCTGGGGATAGATTGGAATAGTTCCATTTTGTTTGGACCCACTGATTAAGGTTGAATCCGAAACACGACATGTTTTAATACTCAGAGACAGAGTCGAGCGGATTTAGCCTCCGTCCACTGTTTTCTCAGCAACGTGGGTTCTCTCTAATGCATTTTATTTTTGTCGATCCATTTGTCTATTGCCTTGTCATTCTATCTATCGGTTTTATATGTATATATATGTGTGCATTCCGAGGAATGTAATAATATCCTCCCAGAGTCCAACTATTTAAGGTGGATGAGTTTATTGATCTTGCAACCTTTGGCATCTCTAAACTGGAATCCTTTTCATCTCCGTTCGATCCAACGATCTTTATCGCCCATCTCTTTGTCCTTCGCTCTATTCTCGCACAATTTCTTCCTTGGTATATAATTTTCTCCGCTTTTCTCGATTAAATTCCATCCTCTTATCTCTGATTCTATCTATAGATAGGTGTCCATAAACAAGAATGTACAAACGCAACCCCTATATCAAGGAGTATGAGAATATCAGTCCCCGTATAAAAAGAAACGAGATTCCAAGCGTTTGTACCTATTTTATACATAGAAATAAAGACCAAAAGCGATTTAAATCGTGTTTTTTTTCCAGCACTTAATTTATAATGGATGAAAAAAGGACTCAGAATAACAATTTTGAGTAGCGTAGACGCGATTCTATAAGTTACTATGTCGATCCGTAGGTCGGTCGGTCGGGCTGTAATCCTTTTACTCTTCAATGAGTTTTTGAAAGTTTTGAAGGTCGTATGGTCAGATATGTTTGTTAATACGTTTGTTGTTGTTTTCAAAATTACTGAAATGATTGAGAGCACGCGGCTTAGGTATGTTGACCTTGTTTTATATAAACATTGCCAACAGATAATCCACCTCCTCCCCTCATCCGATCTTACGTCACACCTACGTCATACACTTGCGTCATTCACTACGTCACACATTTACAACACACACTTACGTGGCGCACATCATTTTCATGGTAATAGATGTATTCGAATAAGGCCTTGGCGATGTTCTGCTGCGCCGCATACTTGGCCACATTCAACCTGGCCATGTTGATGAAGGGGCCGTCCGCATGGGACAACATGGAGGCCGTCCCCAAACGCATATGTCGCCCTGAAACAAGTAGAGCGTCGATACGTACTTGAACTATAACAGCGACACCCAACAGGGGCATCGCCGCTATGAAGGTGTGTGAAGGAGAAACGATGGTTAGAAAGGTGAGGGTGAAACTGGCTGGTAGATAATTCAGCAATAATGAATCACTTTCTCCCTCATAGTGACGGTGTGCCATGTTGTAGCATCTCTAGTCCCTCCTCATCCCTAGGAAGAATAACACTCCCTCATAACCCCTCTCCCCATGTGCATCTATCATAACAACTTCACATCTTCTTTTTCGTATCTTCTTATGAGATAAAACATAACATAAAAATATGAGATGAAAAAGCCATTCGGGCCTATCCATGGAGATCCCCCCCCCCGAGTAAAATATTTTAAACACCATTAACCACCATCATACACCATATCATCCATTCCATCCTCACTCAGCTCTTTCTCTCTCAAACACCCATTCACCCCGCAGGGAGATACCCTCTGTAGTCCTGCTACGATTGGTATCCGAAGGAGTTCAAAGTCATCCCGGGCTGAGTACAAATCAGGGAGTCTCTGTCATTACTTAATGGAGCCTCGAAAGTTGTTGGTGTACTTTCCCCTCGCCCACACTCAACACTTACCTTTTATTAGTATTATTAGTTATTATTAGCATTATTATCGTTATTAAGTAGTATTAATTATTATTTTCTTCTTCTTCTTCTTCTTCTTCTTCTTCTTCTTCTTCTTCTTCTTCTTCTTCTTCTTCTTCTTCTTCTTTTTCTTCTTATTATTTAGTGTTATTTTATATTATTTATTAGAATTATTTATTATTTATCAGTATATTATTATTATTATTATTATTTTAATTATTATATCAGGTCCTTGCCGACCTGATCGACGAGCTAGAGATAGGAAGTCTAAATGTGAATGAGTTTACGCATCAGTGCCCGAGGAGCGCTTCATTCACCTGCCTCGATCTATCCCCGTGCTTGGTCTCCAGATGCACAGCCTGATTTTGGGTGGGAGGTGGCCGATGATCTACATGGTAGCGATCACTTTCCAATTTAAATATCGTTTTCTGGACCACCCTCTCTTGAAACACCCCCAGTTGGTGTTTTGGTTAAGCGGGGTGATCCGCATTTCAAGAAATGACTGATTTATCTGTCTCGCTCGAGGAGTTTAGATTGGTGAGTGGGGCCGTTGAGTTTTTCTCCACCAACCGAATCGTCGTGGGCCTAACTACTATTCCTAGAACGTTTGGCCGTTTTGCTCGCTGACTAGTTTCCTGGTGTTCAGCTGACGCGGGGGACTTCCGCCGCATCGTGGCACGGTTAACAAAGGCTCTTTATACAGCTCGGTCCCCCCTTTAGAGGACCCACTGTCTCCGAGCCACCCAGTCCAGCATAGGGTGTGAACGTAGGAGCTCCCTTCGTGTTGTTTTCCTTTGAGGGGCAGCTTTAAGAACCTTGGAAAACAGCCTCCCGGCTAACTTCATGGTTGTTGCCTCCTGTGAGTCTAACGACTCGGTGGACGCGCGCGGCCGTTTAGTCTTACAGTAAAGGCTCACAATTGCGCGGGGGGGGGGGGGGGCTAGTTTTAGCAGAGGCTAGGTTTGATCCTTTGTGTCACCAGTTCTACCAGAGGAGCGCCGGGGTTAGTAGAACCGGCAGAAGGGTTTCGAATGGGCGCGCAAACGAGCATGCTCGTAGTTTTGGAGGGGCTAAGAGCAGAGGGCACGTTTTTAAAAATTGAGACATAAGATGTCACAGGCAGCTTCGAACACACCAGGACCAATTCCTTAGCTTCTTGAAATGAGAGACAATTCGTAGTTAGAACGACCAAGATTTCCTCCTCCAGGAGATACGCACTACATTGCTTCGAAGAAGCGGGGTGCGGCTCTCCGCAACTAACACGATGCACCTTGGAGCAGCCTTTACAGACTTCGGGTAAACTCGACTTTGCACGTCTACAGGACCAACTCTTATCGCCAAAGAGATGGTCGTAGTCACACCTCCGTGGCAGTGGAACGAATGCCTTCAAGCGGTAGCAATACCAACCTGCACGCAACGACTCGGGGATTCTGTTATGGTAGAACATGATAAAGAGTGTATGGGTGGGGCTCGAGGCATGTCTCTAGTTTCAAGCTAGCTAATGATCTCCTCTAATGGATCATGGGAATTTCATTTACCTACTCATCATATTTTAAAAATATTTAACTAAAAGAAAATCGTTCTTAATTTGCTTGGTTGTGTAATTTCCATGAAAATGCACACAATATTATTTGAAATTTGCTCTGATAGTGTCCAAGTTTAATTTCATAAAGCAGCCTATTAAATAAAGTTATGAGTAAAGTAGTAATTTGGCTTGGTTGAAAGGATGCATCCAAAACCAAAAATAAACGACAAGTATAAATCCAACAATAATAGAGAGAGAGAGAAAGAGGGAGAGAGAGAGAGAGAAAGAGGGAGAGAGAGAGAGAGAGAGAAAGAGAGAGAGAGAGATATTCACGTGGAGAAAGAGGCCTAGGAGGTATCTCACGGAAGAATGAACCTTCAACCGGCGTCTTTCGGTAAACTTCCGGGGCGATAACGAAGCGAGACAAGTCAAACTGGAGCCCGGAACTCAAATCAGCGAGAGGGCGCTAAGCCCTTCCCCGTCGCGCCTTGAATCGGAGTGGGACGCACTTCTGACGGCAAACAAAATAGTTTCCGGCGAAGTCGTATATATTTTCCAGCGCGGAAACGAGCAAATTAGTATTCAATCAGGAGGCAGGCACTTCTCACGTAGTTTACAAGCAGTAATCAAGAGGATTCATTGGAACCAACCAAAGGACACAACGCGCTACTTCACAAGCCACTTTCTAGTACCCTAAGGACTCGCAGGCGAGAAACCAGTTGTTCAGAACTACGGCAGTCAAGTACGTAAGGACTCATTCTAGACTAACGCACTTCGCTCTGAGCCCTGCAAGGATACTCCCCCAAACGACCACTTGAGGTTCCCCTCCCCATCTTGGGAAATCGTAAGCCTATTACATTTTTCTCTATCACCGTCCATCCGCCCCCTCTTCTTTCTTTTGGGGGCCTTATCTTTGTCTCTAATTCTGTTCCATCTCTAACAACTATTGTGCTCTACCGCTCCCCCCAGCTCCTCCCTTGATTTTTTTCTTGACGAATTTAGTAACCTTCTCAGTAGTCTCTTCCCATCGGTTCCTCTTCTCATCATGGTGGACTTCAACCTCCCAGTCACTAACTCTAATCTACCTGCCTTCTTTGAGATCCTTGACCTCTTTACCCTTACTCAACACGTTTCTTCTCCAACACACTACCATGGTAACATTTTAGACTTTGTAATTTCCCACTGTCAAATTTCCAACTAGACTACTTCTATCCTGTCTAATGCTATTTATGACCATTACCTTATTAAATTCAACGTCTCAACCCCCACTTCTTTGCCCTCTTGGCCACTTCTCATCCCAGAACCTTATCGACGGCTAGCCTCCATTGACATCCCATCCCTCCTTAATAATGTTGCCTCTAATTTACCCCCTCCCGACGCTCTCACCTCCTCTGACCAAATCCTCTTATCCTTGGAGTAATCCCTCCTAATTTGCCTTAATGCCCACTCCCCCATTATTACTCCTTCGTCCTCTCGCCGTCACCGCGCCCCATGGTACTCGCTGGAACTCCTACGCTCGAGACAGTCTTTACGTGCCCATGAAAGAGCTCTTCGTAAAGCTCGCTCCAATGGGCAAGATTCAACTGCTCTTTCGCTCACTTACCGTCTTGCAACATCTCTCTACTTGGCTAAACTGAAATCTGCTCGTGAAGCCAATTCGCATAAATTGCTAGCCGAAAATAAGAATGACCCCCTTGCCGTTTTTCACCTGCTCTCTTCTCTTACCTCCTCACACCAAGTCCCTACCCCCCTTAGCCCCACCATCATCTCGAAATTCTTCACTGATAAGGTCATTAACCTTCGTGCCTCCCTCCCACCACTGCCTGACCAGGCCTTTCCCATTCTGCCTGATCTCCCTCTCCACTCCCCCGGCCGCTCAACGTATTTCCTGCCGTGACCACTTCTGAGTTGTGTGCCTTACTGTCGTGCTCTAAAAAACCTGGCTCTCCTTGTGACTCGTTTCCCCCAAGCTATTAATCAAAATATTGCCTGTCATACTCCCAATGCTCTTCCACCTGTTTGTGAGGGAACAAGCACGTGATGGGGAAAATTACGTTGATTTTAAGCATTGCCTCCACGTGATGGACTTCATTGTCGCTTAGAGCAATTTTCCAAGCTCAAAAGCGTGAGAAACAACAGGAGCGGGCTGATGGAATGCCGCCCTTATCAATCCGAGTATTTAGAAAAGGAGTCCCCCCTCCTTCCGGTCACGCTGGGATCGCCGCGGTCGCACAACTCAAACGATGGACGATAGTCCCCCCCCCTTTCTATGGGGTAAGCTCCCTCACTCCAGGCGTAGATATATACCCGTGTCGCCAGGAATCGTGGAGATTTTTTGAGAGAAAAGCTCACGGGAGCAGACTATCTTACTCCTCCTCGATTCGGATTGTCATACGCCGAAGGCAAGGAAATTTTGCTGGATAGAGCCGAATATTCCTCCTTGGATAAAACAAATATCCACCCTAGATTAGTCAAAAAATCCTCTCCTGTAAGAATACCCGTCTGACTCTGGGCAACGTCTCCATCTCCAAAGAAGAACCAAGTCTTGCCCCCCAAAACTTCAGTGAAGATTAATCTTCGCGTAATACCCCCTTAATTACGCAATCGTCCAAACAACCCGTTTGACGTCTCAGGAAACTCACCCTCCATTTTCTTCGAAGGAATTCCACTGGAATAATTCACAGCCTCCACTCTAGAAGCCCCCCACCCCCCCACCCCCGTCATCTCAAAGGAATACTTCAACTCCGAGCAAGTTGACCCTGGACCCCGTCAAAGTGATTCAACCTCTACCCCCACTTCGCAGGAAACGACCATCTTCTCCCCCTCCATTTTGTACAAGGTATTGTAACGAATATTTTAGCTTCCCCAATTTGTAATTACCGCATACTGCCCCATCCCCTCCATTATCGGTGTGTGCTTACTATGTCCCCGTGTAAAGCCCAACTTTAAATTCCATTCAGCTTACCCATTTTCATTGCATTTTAAATACCTAATCTTATTACTGGCTCTTTGACCACTGTAATTATTTGTATTATTATATGTCCTTTATTGTTCTACCCCTTAACCTAAGTTATTAATATGTATTAGAGTCTATTTTTGTCGACTCCTTTACATTCAACCTTTGAGCTCATCGTAGTCGTGTAATAGCCCTGTAACCAAGTAAGATTTAAACACTCAGCCAATACGGAGAATCAAAGTAGATCTATTGAACTACCCCTCCCTTGCGAGAATTGGACCTCGTAATCGGACCCGACCGAACCAAAGGTATTAAAAAGGAAACCCCGCGCACTTTAAAATCAAATATAATGGATATATGTATGGTACGAGTATATAGGAACCTATACCACGACACTGTTCAATACCTCCCTTGCTACTGGTGTTGTCCCTTCTTCCATCAAGTGTTCCAAAATCCGTCTGATCCTTAAATAGCCGAAGCTTAACCCTTGCGATCCAGCTATCTATCGCCCGATCTCGCAACTTCCCTTCCTCTCTAAGGTCTTTGAGAGAGTAGTTGTTTCGCGCATTAATTTCCACATCGTTGCCTGTAATATTGATGAGACTTACCAATCAGGTTTTAAAGCTGGGCATTCTACCGAAACCGCTCTACTCAATGTTACTGATTGCTTACGTAGAGCTGCTGACCGGGATTGTGCCTTTATCCTCATTCTACTTGACCTCTCCTCTGCCTTTGATACTATTGACCATTACATCTTGCTTGATCGCCTCCACTCTTTCCTTGGTATTTCTGGCGTTGCTCTCGACTGTTTCCGCTCTTACCTTTCGTCTCGCACCCAATCTGTAGTGATTAACGATGTCTGACCACAATCCCATTCGCTTTTGTGTCCCTCAAGGCTCTGTCATCGGCCCTCTCCTCTTTCGTATCTACTTATTTCCTCTTAGCTCCCTCCTACGCAATCTCGGTCTATCCTTTCACCTCTATGCCGATGACACTCAAATCTTTAGTTCATCTTCCCCCTCGACCATTGCCCACTCAATCCATGACCTCCTGTCTACCTATTCTTCTATCTCGGACTGGCTATCGGCTAACTTCCTCAAACTTAACCCCTACAAACTGAAGTTCATCTGGTCGGTACCCCCGCTCCAGTATACAAAGTTAGATCCCTCTTTCCCTCCCTCACTCCCTCCCTCTGGGTGGAAACTCTGTCGCTTTCTCTGACTCTGTTAGAAATCTGGGCGTTGTGTTTGATAAGCATCTCTCCTTTAAGCTCCACATCCACAATATTAGTAAATCTTCCCTTTGTTTCCTCCGTAACTTCTCCCGCATTTGCTCTCACTTCGATCGCCAAAGTCTTGAAACTGCTGTCTACGCCTTCATTACTGTAACTTTCTTCTTGTAAATCTACCATCTTCCTCTCTACGTCCCCTTCAGTTAGTCCAGAACTACACTGCCCGACTACTCCTTCGCCGCACTCGCTTCTTCCCTTCTAAGCCCCTGCTTCAGGAACTGCACAGGTTACCTGTCAGATATCGTTCTCATTTCAAGATTCTTCTCTTCACTTTCAAGGTCGTTCATCAAAAGGCCCCAACCTACCTTTCCCAACGTCTCGCCCCTCAAGCCCCTCGGTCATCTCATGTTCCTCTCCCGAATACTCCTGGCTCGTCCCTCTGCTCAATGGGCTACCGCTCCTTCTCAGTCTGTGCCCCCAAGCTTTGGAATGCTCTTCCAGCCGTAATTAGATCTGCTGCCTCACTTACCACTTTCAAGCGACTCCTTAAAACGCATCTGTTCAGGATTGCCTACTCACCCACCTGAACTTAGCCCACAGCTGAACGTGCACTCTGTGAAGGCCTCTGGCCTTGAAGAGCGCATTATAAGAAATTTGTTATGATTATTATTATCTCCTCCCGTTTTCTTTCGGGTAAATATTGTGCTACTCATAGCTCGTGCCGAAGCATTCATTGTAAATTAATTTCTTTGCTGAACGATTAGTTTTCCCAGAGTGTATAAATTATTGTTAAATTCTGTTATTTGTTTGTATAATAGTAAAGATTATATTTGTTTCTCTCGTTTAAATCCAAGAACCACATAAAAAGCCATTGACCTATTTTCTAAGTCGGCCAACGGTAGAAAACGCACGCGAATATCCCCCATACTTAAAAGAGTCTTTGCCCTCGCGTCTAGGGAGGGCAAGCGAAGGTCAGTGAAGCCTATCTGACCTACGACAAACATAATTATCATATAAACATTTGGACAAAATATTAATAAGAAACATCTAGACCCTTGTCATAAATCACTTGAGCACATCTTCCATAGGTTTTCTATAGGGTTTTAATCCGGTCTTTGCGAAGGCCAGTTCATCACGTCAATATTTTCAGCACCCAAGAACTGCTTCACATCTTTGTTGTGTGGCACGGAGCATTGTCCTGCACGAAAAAAAATTCACATCCCACCGATGTTCGGAGAGATTGGATGGATTACATGTTCCTGAAACAGATTCGACTTTACCGCATTATTCGAGGAACAGAAAGATCCAGCGCTTACAAAGATGCCCTAAACCATAACACTGTTACATCTAAATATAACCTTACATTTCGTGCATGCGAAATTCAATCTTTCGCATGTACGACGCCTTACATGCTGCTTCCCACCCAGGCTCGCATCTAAGGGGAGGGGGGCTAGGGGCTGAAGCCCCCACCACCCAATTTCAGGCCCGTTTAAGTTTATTATTCTTTTTTTTTAAGCTATACTTATATTCTGCTATTCAGAAAGAGTTATGTAATAATATATAATACATATTAAAACCATTTTTTTAAAACCTTTCTGATACATGTCTAAAATACAGGAAAATCTCAGAGGGACTTATTAAGTTTAGTATTAAACCTTCGCTGACTTCCAAATACTACAATTCATAATTTTCTGATGTGTGGAAAAAATTCAGATCTGAGTCATTGCCTCCTTTATGAGATGCTGTTATTTATTATCAATACTGTCTATTATAACCCTTATTAATGATCATTCATTTTCTCAGACTCCTCAAAGGGAGAAAATCAGGTCAGCCCTCCCTCACCACCAAATTTTTATTCTGGATCCACCACTGTTCCCATTCAATCCGAACAAATTCAATTTACTTTCATCGCTGATAAAAGCTCCACCTTTTCACCTACTTTACAAGATATGCATATTAGAAAAGACGAACCTAGAAACTTTATGCTTTTTACTTCTGGGTTGTTTCGTATCAATGTTGCGTTTTATGAGCCCAACATCTCTGAAGCGGGGTGAGGAAGTCTGGCGAAACAGATTCAGGCTCCTGTTCCTCGTAACTTGACATGGGATACCTGTTGCTATCTCAAGTCAGTCGTTCATCGACATCCTTTGCACCGTGCGAACTTCCCCGCGAGTATTTTTATTTATCGAGAGGGGGATCCCCTTTTCTTTGTTGACTCGCAGGTCGCAGTATCCCTATGGAGCTTGATTCTGTGTGAAATCACACGTTTAGTGTGATTAAGATCTTCGAAATATCAAACAGTGTCATTCATTCACTCGTCCACTGGATAAGTTATTTTCTGAAGGATATGTTGACCGAAACTCGTTTCACCATCTTGATAAATAGGTAGTACACTCAGCAATTCACAATACACGTGGGCCAGTGTTATCATTCATTTGTTTTACAATTTTTTACTTGTAAAATGAACGTTACAAGTTATAATTCTCAAGTTTTGGAAGCATCCTTTCTACAAATACACATTTAATTTTGTTTTTTAGTTTAGGACGGTACTGTAGTTCATTTTGATTTTCAGAATGCGTCTGGTACTGTCCTGCAAAAGAGAGTGGCAGTCATCTTGTCATTAATAGCTTGTTTTGAACCCACCAAATTAATGCTTGAGTTAGGTGAGAGTTTAGACTGGTTATTTATTTAGTTACTTAATTTTTAGTTGAGTTAGTTAGGTTAATTTTTATGTGTTCGTTTAGTTTTTTTAGTAAGTTATTATGATTTGGGTGCTATTTTTTCTCGTCGGGAAAGAATCGACCAAGAAGCCTATTCTAGCGACACGCCGTGGCATAGCCATTTCCACTTTTGGTAATTCGATAGGTTAAAACTCAATGTGTCTAAATAATCTACTACACCTAACCTTCTACATCGTAGTTAAGTTAGTATCATCGTTTTTATCATGTATTTCATGAATTGGTGTAATTAATAGATTTCTTATAGCTAATTTTTTATTATAAATATATAAATCAAATCGTCTTCGATTGCATTTGAGTTGTTGGTCAATTTTCCGCAAATGACCGGCCAACCCAACGCAATTTTCAGTTATATATTGCTAATCAACAACCTCACATTATCTTGAGACAAGCTCCCAAACCTTGGGCAAATACTTCTACAGTGACGGGCACGTTGTCAGGTAATTCATCCCACTGGTACATGATTTATATCTTAAGAACATAAGAACATAAGAAAAGAAGCCTTCATTGTACTGACAGTTGATCATGAGTAACAAGAGCGCCTTCATCTGCATATTGGAGTTCCAGCACACATTCTTGTTGTGTTCTTGTATGGGCCTGTAAGCGTCGCAGGTTGAAAACACTGCCGTCAAGTCTAAGGAAACTTTTATCCCATCTTGAGGTTCGAGCAGATTTTGATATAGTTGGGTGGCTGCTCTTATGTAAATGTTAAATATTACCGGAGCTAGGACACAACCTTATCGGACCCCAACATTTACTGGAAATGGGTTTGATTCTGCACCAGTCATCACAACACGACTCATCATCCCATCATAGCATTGACAAGATGGCTGCCAATCTGTCTTTCGTAATATCATAATTAGAAATTGGCGCATCTTAATTAGTGAAAGTGCTATATAGCATTTGCGGGTTGTTTTTCTTTAAATATAGATATTTATAACAAATCGCCCACAAAATAGAGGCCAGTCATTTCCTGAAAATTTACCGAGTTGTTCATTTGTAGAACCTCGTAAATAAATCTCTAGTGACAATTGTTGGATTGAGATATCCACGAATCTCAATGAGAGTAGCTCACTTTTATCCACCATGGTATACACTGAAGTGTCAAAAGTCATGCGATAGCAGCAGAGCCGTAGAATACACATTTTCTGCAATTATCTGATTTTTCTCTTCCCATTCAACTGTCATTAATGATAGACCAGAATATTTGTATTACAGGAATATTGTTATGGGAGCCCCACAATCTTGATTTTTATTTTGATGGGGAAGGGGGGTGACCTCTAGGCATTGCTACGGCTCTTGATAGCAGAACGTAAAGCTTAGGGTGCGCGTCGCTACCGTACCGTGACGTCATGGACATTCCCAAATCTGTAGCAGTTGTGACGTAACATATCGTGGGTCAATGTGAAGACCGACTAGACTGTTCATGACAAAGGGACATAAATTATTTTAAGATTAAAAAATATATAATCATTACAAATTTGAAGTATTTTATTATTTTTTCTTTGTTTCTTTTGAATTCAATTTTATTATATTTATTTTCCCATTATTAATTGCCCTTATTTAAACAATAACATGTGGCCTTGAGAGCCACAGATTATTGGTTGGGTTAAAACTAAAAGTAAAAAATACAAACAAGGTAATAAAACTAAAAATCACGAGAGTGCACAAAAAACTAATTAAATCATATAAAAAAAGGAAACTTCAAAGCTTGAAAGAGAACAAATTAAGACAACTAAGGTTCGAAAGCTAACCCCCCCCCAAACCAAACAAACAAGAAATCATATCTAAAGCAAATCTATAAACACAATTAAGAGAACAATGGCTCAAATAAAACACAATATGATTACAATTAAATCAAATAAAAAAGCAAAACAAAAGCGTTTGCCAGGCAACCTGGCACAAATCACCATCACCCCATTCAAATCATTTTTTTCCACAATCACACCCTCCGCCACCTGGCCATATCTTTCTGTTGTTCTTGTCTCTTTTGATGGTGGTTTTCTGTCTGTGCTTCATTCTCGTTGTTTTGTTTTCTGTTGTTGTTTTATAGATAATTATTATTAAAAAAGCCTAGGTGTAAACTAAACTATAATTTCAGCGGCTGTCCCCTTGCCGAGGGACGCTAGAAGAAAGTTAAATTAGAAAACAAACAAACGTCCATCACTTGCGTATGCTTCTATGGTCTGGGCACCCAATCTCGAATCCACTCACCTCAGCGCCACTACAGAAATCCCCAAACAAACCACTTCGCCTCGCAATATTCATTCCGAGAAGTTCATGTTGCGTAACATTCAGGGTTGCATTATGTTTCTCGTCGGTTTGTTTAGCCCGCTGGACTATTTAATATATATATTTTTTCTTTTGTTACTATTATTTTTAATACTCTACTTGCGACTTTATTATGCGGCATTATTAATTTTATTCTCTGAATGGATCAGCATTTAATCTGTGAATTTAAGCCTCTTAGATTTTTTTTTATTGTGCTCGCACAGAATTTTGGCTTGCAGGACGCCCTTGCCAGCTGAAATACTCCTGTTCTTACGATATATCGCTTTTTTCATATGTCTGTCCCTTCCCTCATCATGTAATCACTGATCGACGATGTAGAGAACAGATTTGTGTTTTTTGACTATTTTTACACTGGATGTACATAAGTGTTATGCGAATCTTTCATTGAGTCATACCATCCTCGGCTTTTTTGGTTCGTAATATTCTGTATTGCGACCTCTGGCATCTATACCCTGGTCTAATAATCATGGCCAATTGAGTCACCGATTATTTTTTTAGCTGTCTGTCCACCACCTTATTAAAAACAGGCAAATGGATACAAATTAGACTCTGGAGTATCTGTTTCTGTATTAATTCGTCCCTGGTGTCTACGAATAACCCCACGTGCCTCAGCACTTAGAGGTGATCGGGTACATAGCAATTCTCCCCTCACTCTAGCGCCTGGAGAGACTCGTCTTCGAGTGATAGAGCGAATTACCCCCCCCCCAAGATGTTAGGGAAGGGGGCAGTTGATAGAGAAGCTTACCAGTGGCTGCGGAAACTGGGCGAGCTGTGTGGCCGGTCCGGGGAGCTCGTAGGGCCTGGTCTACTGTTCCGGGCCGCCCGTTTTGGGTTCCGGGTCGGATCACCCCGCTCAAAGGACGCCCAGACTGAGTCGTCGGTCTGAAAATCACGAATTCGGGGTAATTTCACGAAATTAACGTGAACTAATAACAACAAAAACGCACCTAACCTAACCTAACGTAATCTAACCTACCATTACTTAAACCTTATCCTAATCTACCCCGAACTTTCAATATAGTGTATAATTGACAGAACCCTCAAATATGGTGTGCCTCATTTTGTTAGATTCCGCTATCGATATTATTATTATTATTATTATATTCTCCTTCTTGTTCGTCTCACATAACGAAAATGTCTTCAACCTCCTTCTTACAACACTTCATTATTATTATTATTATTATTATTATTATTATTATTATCATTCCCCATCTTGTTCGTCTCACATAGCGCAAGCATCCTCAATGTCCTGCTTTCAATACATTATTATTATCATCTATGAAGCGAAAAATCACGAATTTCTCTCCATCAAAAGTAGTAGGAGAAGTTTATAAAGGAAGTGGTGAAGTTAAGAGAGTGTCCATATGTGATAAATAGCCAGGTAGTGTAAAGAGAAGGTCCAAGTTACAAATAATAATAATAATCCTAATAGAAGATTCAAGAAGACTGCGAGGACCTGTAGAGAATAGGGGTATTGCCTGTACATGTAGGCCTCACCTAACTGCTTGCGAAGGCCCCATTTGGCCCCCCGCAGAGGTTGGGGGCGCTGTCCTAAGCGAGGTCCCTGGTCGGGCGACTGATGCAATCGAGTTGTCGTCGAAGAGAAGGTCCGCGATGCCCTCCTCGTCTCCGTCCGTCTCGTCGATCCAGGCGCCCTCCGTCAGGGCGCGCATCTTCAGGCTCCAGGGGGCCTACGGGCCAAGATGGCAACCGCTATAATGAGTCGCTTTGCTGGGTCTATTAATATCATTATTCTCTTTCATATTCGTTTCACATAACGCAAGCAGCCTCATTCTCCCGTCCACAATACATTATTATTGGTATTATTTTTTGTTGTAGTAGTAGTATTCCGCTTATGGTTTGTTTCACTGCCCCTTCGTTAACATATTATTATTATTTTCCTTCATGTTCGTTTCAAATAAGGGAAGCATCTCCAATCTCCCTTTTACAACACATTATTATTATTATTCACGATAGTGTCACATAACGCAAACGTCCTCAATATCTCTCTTTTAACACACTATCATTCGTTGCTATGACTACCTTCTTTTGGCAGTTATCTATTATGGTTTGATCTACGTCGATTTTGTGATACAGATAATCATTAGCATCTATTGCTATTCAAATGGAAATCCTAATTAAGGGCATAATTAAAAAACACCCCATTTTCTGCCTCATGATACATAACAAAGTGGCAAATATTTCAAGGCAATATTTAAGTCGGTCCTCGCATCTCAAAATCATTCTGAGAATCGATTTTTACTTAATTAATATTAAACTTACTTGATCATAAGGGTTTTGCTGAAGTAAATCGGTGCAAAGTGTGATGCATTGTTCGAATTTCCTCTTTCTAAAACAAGTCAAAGCCATAAACATAGGATCCATCATTCTATCGGGTTTTCACAGCTGAGGAAGATAGTGTTTTCTTTCCTGTTACCATGCCAACGGAGATTCCAAGGACGGACGGAAAGCTTTTGAAGGTAAATTGGGTTGTTTTTTTAATACAAACTTTGAGGGGAGTTGTGCAAAAAAGCTTAACGAAAACCATAAGTATATTTAGGGTATATTCAACTTTAAATGTGATAAATAGAGGCTTATATAAACGTTTTTGTTAAAGAATAAACGGGAATTCGGTTGATTTATTTATATAAAACGTTATAGGGTCTCTATGACAACAAAAATCGGTTCATTTAATTGAGGGGAGACGTAGAATAGGCATTAAATATACTTACTTCCTAAAAATATTATCTTCTGACTTCTTGAGTATTATTAATTAGGAATAAACCTTTCGATTGAATGAAAATAAAGGGGGACGATAAGAAACAGATCAGCCGAACCCTCTCCCCCATCCTCACCCGGGCACTCACCAGTGCCAGGGCAAGGAAGATGGGCGAGGGCCCGGTACTCCCTTGTAGTCCTCCGAGTCCCCTACACCCGAGTCTGGGACTCGGAGTGGGGAGAACTCGGGGGTGGGAGGGAGAGGAAGAGGAAGAAGAAAAGTTAAGGATAGAACAGCGAGAAATATAGTATGAGACAATATAGGTGACCTAGGCAGTCATTGGCCCTACAGCTTGACGTGGGATCCGAACCACGGTGTGTATCTTCTTTTCTTTTTTATCTCGGTCTATTCATTATTTTCTTGGGTCGTATGTCCCTTGTGTAAGTTGTAGGTCCAGTAAGTGTGTATTTTGATAGAGGAAAAGTTCTTAGATTGAAATGGAAGGAAGTAAGAGGTTTGCTTAGGGTCGCAATGTTGCCCGGTGGTCAGTTTGAGCAGTTAGAATTTGTGTGAGTAGGTTTTTGCTTATAGAGTTGTTTTTGAGTATCTTAAAAGTTTCATGTTGTTCTTTGGTCAAATTGTCATAGCGTTCAAACCGTTTGTAGCTTTAATAAATTGCTACTTTTGCTCTTTTCTCTTTCGAGTACATACTTTTCTTTCGTATCTTTTTATTTTGTTTCCAATAAAATAATAATAATAATTAAAGATCTACTTTACCTGTTTTATTCCTGTTTTTATCTGCTTTTGGTCAGCTTATTGTTTGGGAATTTCCACTTAAGTGTATAATTCTACCATTTCTCTTTCCAAAATCTCTAAATTACTTGGAAATAGTCGATGGGCTCTCCTTCCTTGTAGGTGAACTAGTTGGTTGGGGAATTCTTCTGCCATCTCCTCTTGGGTTTTCTTTATCATTTCCTTTGCTCTCTTTTCTACTATTTTGTTGATAGTATTAAGTTTTGCCTCTCTGTGTAAATCTCGCTGATTTCTTCGTTCCGCCCGTCTATATTCGTTATTATGTACACTGCTTTGTTCTGTATTCTCTGAATCTGTTGTAGGCTAGTCTTAGAGATAGTGCACATTGCCACCGTAGGGTACACTAAAGCCGATTGAATAATTGCTTGGTATATTTTTCTTTTGATTTTAGGTTAAGATTTCTTAATCTGAAGAGTAGTTTGAGTCCCATTTTTCCTTTGTTAACTCTGTCTGTTACGTGTTTCTTGTAACCTATTTTTGAGATGGTTAGGCCTAAAACTTTGCATTCGTTGCTATATCTCTATCTTTCACCTTCTATGTAGATATCTGCTATTTTTTTTTCTATATACTGGTACTATTTTAAATTTGTTTATGTTTGTCTTAATCTTCCATTTCTTTTCACAATTATTTATGGATCCTACCAGATTCATAACTAATACATCAAAACTGGAATCAATACCATCAGTGGAACTACCCCGAAGAACAAAATTGAAACCAATTAATCAATTCCTTCACGAACGTGCCAGAAAAATATGGCACCAATTAAAGGAGGAACTCCCAAACGAAATAACCAATAAAGTTATACCTACTGAAAGGGAATATAGAAGACACACTTTAGACAAAGATTTAAAAGTAGCCGAAAAAATATACAAGATGATGTTCAACCAATATATAGATAGAATATCGGAGAAAGACCCTATATGTACATATAATTAGCTCTTGAGAATACAAATTAGTAATCTCATAATAGTAAAAGTAAAATATATGTATACATGTGTATAAAAAAGTGTGTATGTAGATGTAAGTGTATATAGATATATGTGTGAGAGTAAAAAAAAATATATATACATGTATACATGTTTGCATAAGTAGATACATTAAGAAGAAAATTAAAAGAAAAATAGAAAATCTGCCACAGCACTCGAGAGTGCACCAAATATACCATTAACTCTTGAAATAGAAGAAATACTTCAAAGAATAAAAAAGAAAACAAAGGCTCCAACGCTTCCCTCGAAAGAGAAACCATTGAATAAATAAGTACATATGAAATCAAGAAAACAAAGGCTCCTAAGCTGAAAAAGGTTAAATTAAGCAAAATAAGTAAATCAAAATAAAACAAAACAAAGCGATTGCCAGGTAACCTGGTACACACACACACACTCATCAACACAAACAACATCGACATTATTACCCAACCATTATCACCACATCATTCATCTCTCCTTTACACTATTATTTTTATCGATCCTATCTGATTCTCCCTCATATTCACCACTTTTGATATCCCGAGCCCGTTCCCGATTTCAGTGGCTGTCATTCTTACTTGCATAGGTCCATTTCGGTAGGGGCAAACGATTAATTGGTTCAAGTCATCTGCGTACTGTATATTAAGGCTTCCCTCGTTTATAGGTGGAGGGATATCAGCCGTATATATTGAATATAGGACTCAAACACCTTCCTTGCGGCCATCCTTCTTCTAGCTTGAATGTTTTCCTCGATAGTTTTCATGTTGTATGTAGGTGTATCTGTTCATTACGTTAGCCCAGGTTTTCCTGGGGCTTTCTGTTTGAAACTTAAAATAATTTTTATCATTTCTTCTGTTGTTATTACAGCGTCGATGCCCTCGTTGGTGTCTCTCTCTCTTTCGACAAAGTAGTAAGGTTGTGTTTTTTCTATTTCTGTGTTTAATAAATCTCTGATGCGATGTTCGAAGTCAGTGTCAAAGTTTGCATTTTCCTCTTCACTTTTCCTGAACACTTTCTCCCAATGATCCCGAAATAACTTCTCGATTTGCTCTTTATCCTCTATATAGTTGCCTCTTATGTCTTTAATTTTCATTCTCTCTTTCGGAGGTTTATCTTTCATTTAGTTTAACTTTTTCCAGAACACTCTTGGTTTAATTTCTGTATCTATTTTGTGTATTGCTTCGTCCCATACTTCTTGTTATTTATCTAAAATTAGTGTTAGCAGTTCTCTTTTCTTATTCCTCAATCTGTTGAATTTTTCTCTTGAAGTTCCTTGATGTCTTATCCTTTCTGCTGTTATTCGTATTTCTTCATTAATTCTAATCATTTCTGGTGTCCACTTGAATTGTTTGATTGTCCGGTTTGTTCTTTTAGGAATTGTTTCTTCGTTTGCTTTCTGGATTGCTACGCGTATAGTTCGTAGTTCTTCATCTACGTCCTCTGAAGTTGCTTCGTTAAGTGGATTTGAGCTATATTGTCTGCGTCTTTCTTTGTAATTGTCCCAATTAGCTATACGGTAGGCTTTCCATTCCCTGGTTGGTATCTGTAGCGGATTTTAGTTAATTTCTAATAGGATGGTTGTGTGATCGCTGCAGCTAATATCTATTGGCTCCAAGTGGTAATTGAAAGGTAAATTTGTATTAGTTAGACATATATCTGGCTTGGTTGCTGATTTTTTTTTGTCACATAAGTTGGGAAGTTCGGGCCTATTCTTTGGCAAATTCGTCTAGCAATCAATGTTTCTAAGTGTGATCCGTTTGTGTTGGTTCTTATGTAGTACGATTCTTTGATGTGTGCATTTAGGTCTCCCATGAAGATGACTGGTAATCTACTATTAAAAATATTTGTGAAGTTTGCTATGGGTGATCCGTTTCTTCTCGGAGGTTGATGTCCGGTTGCTATTATTATATTAGTTCCATCTTAATTTCTGTTGCCAGGTATGCCTCTGTTAGTCCTTGTTTAGTCTTGTAATCTAGGTTATTTTTTATTGCTATAGCAGCCCCTTTGAAGGCCGCTCTGTAGGGTTTGTGGCTACTATGTTGTAATTCCAAATTTTAATATTCTTCTCTTTAAGATTAATTCCGTGTCCAGATATTAAAATTACATCCGGGTCAAATTTTCTGAATGTTGTCTGTTTTTATTTCCATCTAATTGTAATATGCTGAAGAATTCTTAGTTTTCTGTTGGCTATGATTAATTCCGTTTACTTTAGTTTTTCATTTTCTTGGCGAAATACGTTAATATCTTTTACGTTTACTTACTTTCTTCTATTTTTGTTAGTTGTTAATCTTTCTGATTTAGTTGAAGTTGATGGAATTGGGTTAATTTCAACTGGTGAGTTTTATCTTCCTGTTTTAGATTTCTTCATTTTATTGTGGTGCGTTTGCTTTCGGCATTTGATTCTTCCGAGCTTTCCTCGGTTTCTGTATCTTCGCTTTCTGTGTCATCTTCTTGCTGTTTGTCTGTTTGAGGTGGTACACTTTTCTTATTCGTTTGCTCTTTTACTGTCTTGATTGTATTTTCCGAAATATTTACGTTGAAAAGTTTTGTTGAATCAACATTAGGAAATTTCATCTGTTCAAGTCCATTTTCTTTCAGTATGATATTTAGATTTGAGGCAAATGATCCTGGGTTAGCGATGTTCGATACATGTGAATGTAAAATACACGTTAAAATCTTGACATTGAGCGAGCCATCGACGTATATTTGAGGCACTTGGCTTTGGGGTGCGTTTTTTTTGTGGCGGAGGCGTTGGATGTGGTTTTTCTCGTTTCCACTTTCTCAACAATTTCTCGTTCCTTGTTTCTAATAATCTCTCGGCGTTTTTTCCGATGACATGGCCATTGTTCTATGTGCGCCTGACCAATTAATGCATTTTTTATTTGGGATTTGGCAATACTTCCACTAATGTCCTTCAAGGGTGCATTCGGAACATATTAATACATCCTGTTTGGGGCAGTTAGCTGTGATGTGTTCCTCCATTACATAGCATTTGAATCATATTTGGATATTAACAAATATGTCCCTTTGTATGTTAGCTGGCGGTATTTTGATGCTAAACGCGAGTAATCCCTTTTCCAGGATCTTTGTTGCCATTTCGGTTGTTTCACATATAATTTCGAACAAGTGTGTGTGCTCCTTAAATTTCACGATCTTTCTTATTTTCTTCCATGCCTGATTTTCTTAAAGTTCCTACTTTATTTCCTCACAGGAATGCTATCCGATCCAGTATTCAATCTTTCTGCACACCACGCTCCTATTAGCTGTAATCTGTAATGGGAGTTTAGCTTCAAAATGGGGGGTTTTCAGTGTATTGCTTCCGGCCGACGATAAAAGAAGTTCCACGTCATTATTTTCAGGACAATGGATCTAAATCCTTTCGGGGTCTCGATGCATCTTATAAGGGGAATTTTGAGATCTGTAAATATCTACTCTACTACTTCTTGAGCGGTTTTATTTTTTTCGTTGGTACTAGCCGAAGGGGGAGGCTATTCGTATATTCGTGGGTTTGCATGATTCCTTAATTTCTGTTTCCGCCCCGCAAGGGGACTGGTCCTTGTTTATCTGAAAAGTAACCCCTATATATTGCAAGATCTTCATACATTTTCGTACATTCCCTTACATTATATATTTACTTTTATTTGGATATTCAAACCTAAAGAAAGAAACACAGGTTAGTTATGAACTTAATTAATTAAAACTTAATAAATTATAACAATCTTCGTCTCTACAAAAAGAAAAAGGCTAAAATACAATGCAATACTAGATCAAGCGTCTGATGCAAGTATTAAAGGATCTAGCAGTTTTCGATGCAACGTTCAACAGGCTTTCTGGGTAGAGTAGAGCGACGAAGAATAGTTTCACGGGAGGCGTCAGTGGGAGCAGCTGGGGGGGGGGGGGGGGGGAGAACATCATGAGATGTATCGTTTTCGAAAGAACAGTAAACAAGTTTCTATATCGAGTAAATCGACGAGGGATATTTTCAGGAGAGGCTTCAGGGAAAGCAACTGGAGGAGGAACATCATGACATGATGAATTAGGATCTCGATCAGTTACATTTACAGGAGCATCAAGAAACGGAGTGCGAGATTTTGTATCTGAATTAAGATTTGGAATATCTTCGATCTCGTTTATTTGGCTTTCTCCGGCTAGGGCAAAATCGTTGATGGCCACCGTCTTCTCGGCCGTGTGGAAATCTGACGTGTGCCTATTTAAGATTGGCTTTGATTAGTTCTATTTTGCGTACTAAGGGATCATCCTTATTCCGTACCTGTTGTTTTAACAGTACTTTACGAGGTGAAACAAGCCAGCTAGGTATACTTATTCCCGTCGTGGTCTTTCGAGAGAATGAAAAAAAAACGTTCGTGAGAAGTTGCGTTCGTTGAAGTACAAGGTCATTCTTTTACATGTCCTACATTTGAAGTTAAATAAAATCAAGAATAATTTTGTGATCACAATGAAACGTTCAGAAGTTATTGGTGATAGTGTTGTAACTTCTTTGTCCTAAAATGGATAAATGATTTATTTTTTAATTTAGAAGTTATGCCAGTTTTAGTAAATCGGTCATTTTTTTCCTAGAAACGGACAGCGTAAAAGGTTTTGTTAAAAAAAAAGTGATTTTTGGAATCCTCGATTCTTAGCAAAGTTTTCGCGAAAATTGTGAAATAAAAATTTACTAGCATCATAATCATTTGTAGACTATAAAAGGAGACACATTTTCTAGCAAAAAATCATTATTAAGAAATTTTTCAAACTGAAAACATGGAAGCTCCTGGAAATGATGGACGAAAAAAAAATTCTTGGAACATTCTTCAGATGGAACTTTCCAGTGGTTTCAACTCAACGACGGATTAGATGTGAAGGAGTTCAAGACGTACGTACCATCACAACGAGCGCTATGCAGACTTATTAAAAAAATATCGAGACACTGGTAGTGTATAAGATGGACGAAAATAGCGTGTTGGCAGAAAAGGCGTAGAACAACATAAATTTGAAGAGTTGCTTCAAAACGTAGAACGGTCGCCGCAGAAATCATTGAAAAGAAGATCCAAACAAGTGGGATTGTCAAAAAATGCAACATACAATGTAATGAAGGTTGTGCAAAAAGTAGAAGACAACGATTTCGCGAAAAGAAAATCGTATGCAGAAGAATTTAGACGAAAGTTTGGGGAAGTTGATCTATCGCCCGTGATAGTGTCTGACGAAGCGCACTTTCATCTCAGAGGAGACAAAAATAAGTAGAACGACAGAATAGGGTCGGATCACAATCCAGAGGCTATACACCAGAAAGAACTGCTTCCTGCAAAAACCACTGCGTGGTGTGCAATAACACTTCAGAAGATCATTGAGCTGGATTTTTATGAGAATGAAAATGGAAATTCAATCACTATTTTTTACCGAACTTTCGAAGGCTTAGAAATAGACGACAACTGTTTTTCCAGCAAGATGGTGCGATATCACATACATCGAATGAAACACTGCAGTTGTTAAGACGAAACTTCAGAGAAAAAATCATCTCTCGAAACAGTGAATTTAAATGGCCTCCAAAATCCCCCGATCTAACACCTTTGGATTTTGTATAAGGATATTTAGAAAAACATGTTTACCGTAATAATCATAGAAATATCCAACAGCTAAAAAATAATATCGCTGAATAAATTAATAATATCGATGAAGAACCTTTGAAAAAGTGATGAGAGCAACTTCGTCACGAGTAAATGAATGTTATGAGAAGAATGGTCAGCATTTGAAAAGAATAATCTTCAAATAAATTAAGTTATCATGTTGATTATGAAAACTGATTATTAGTCTTAGTTTTCTTTTTAATTTAAGCAAGTAAAATTTGTTTTGATAGTCGATAAATATTTAAAAATTCAGAGAAAATTTGTTAAAAATCAATGCTTCACTAAAACTGGTATAACTTCTACAAAAACAAATGAATCAATTAGCCATTTTAGGGCTAAAACTTTACAACCATTACCAACAAATTCTAAAAGTTTCATTAATATCACAAATTTATTCTTGATTTTATTAAACTTAAAATGTAGGACATGTAAAACAAAACAACCGGTACATAACAAAGAACGCAAGGAACGAAGAGCATCCGGGAGGGAGTGTTCCCAATAGTTAATGCTCAAGTTTCTAAACTCCAACGCCAAAGTAACAGTTTTCCATACAATTCCTATACAGCGCTCGCATTATTCATTTCCGGTAGGATGGTAAGGTGTTGAACGACTCGTTGGAATCCCTTTCTTGTGCAAAAATGATTTTATTTCGGCAGACATGAAAGAAGTACCTCGATCTGAATGCACGTACCCTAGTAACCCCAAGAGAGAAAACAATGTAATAAGACACTATAGCAATTGATGAATAAATATCCTTCAAGGAAAAGCAAAGGGAAAACGCGAGTATTCGTCTACCAGAATTAATAAATACCTATTGGGAGAAGAAGATGGTAATGGCCCCTTTAAAATCCTGGCTGATTCGATCAAAAGGGCGCATTGCACTGATAAGCCGTTGCCTCTCTGAGCGATAATATCTAGGTTTTAACCTTTGACACGTTTCACATCCTGAAACCACTTGCTTAAAGTCGTCTACAGAATAAGGCAAGTTTCGTACTCGAACAAAATGGTGAAATCGTGTAATCCCTGGATGACAGAGAGCTGTATAAAGCTCGACAAGATTATTGTGGGTCATGCTTGAGCATAAAGTGCGTTATAGGGCATCAGCAGCTCTGTTGGGCGAACTAGGACGATGTATAACTTCGTAGCAAAAGGGGAATCAATTCTAAACTTATGACGTAAATCAAACATGTAAAATACACATGGTTGAAGGAACCTTTTTCAAAGTTAGGGGGCTCAGGGGACCGGCCTGGTCAGCGCCCCCATCAAAGCTAAGCATGTTTGAATAACACAGCTACATAGGACATTGATGTAACAACAATAGTCAAATTTTAGCAGTTTAATCCACTATAGATTCACAGTGCAAAACAAACACATATGAAATTGTATTCAGAGTCAAGAATTATATTTCAAAGACACAAACTCACTGAATTATGAATAGAATAGATAGACACAACAGTATTATAGCTTTTATAAGAGTATATGTAATACAATTTGTTTCCAATATGATGCCCATGTTAAATGCAAGTATTTACAAATTTCTTCCGAAAAAGTTTAATCCTACGATCATTGACAGTAACGAATTCTTGACACACTGAGGCAAGATAAACCTGATCAATTAAGTCTTTGTGGATATGCAAGTGCTCTTGTGTCAGTCTGTTTCTTAAATAGTTCTTTAGCCGTCTAAGACATGAAAAAGATCTTTCTGCTGCGCATTAGACATTGGGATTGTCATATATAACTGTATAAGTTTACATTTTTGTATATCCCTCTCATAACGGGGTTGAGGACTTTGCTTAGATCAGACAGAGTGATGAAGCTTTCCTGTATGGAAGCTGATGCTATATTCTTTAAAAGTTTGAGTTCATTCTCTAGTGCCATGATATCAATATCCCCATCTAGTTTGGTGTTACTGTCATCTTCCAGAGACAAAGTTGCTGTGTTCTCTCCTCTTGCTGCAGCCAAAACCACGTGTTCTATATCAGAAAGATACTGCGAAGTTTCTTGGTCAAATCTTTCATCCAGTTTGTTGGTTATTAAGTCAATCACCTCCACATACTGCATTGTGAAGAACTGCTAAGGAGATGTGAATCTTGTGTTGTCAGATCATGAGTCAAATCTGCGTGGAAGTCTATGCCACATTGGCAGAACAGGGGTTTCTATTTCAAATTTCTCCGATTCATTTTTGATTTGACTAAAGAATTCGTGTGCATTTTCTCTCATATTTTGCAAAGTTCTTTTCAAGACATCTTTGCACAGTACTGTTTCACCTGCACTCATCTTTTGTTCTGAAGACCTGCAGCTAGTAATTCAGTGGCAGAGAATATTTCTTTGCTCATATGTAGACCATAACAAACTCTAAAGTTAAACATGTTCCTCAATAAACCCAGAGCTAATTTGACACCCTCACAGGACCCTCCCTCCTCGATTATGGCTTTCACAAGAGATTCATAATTTTCTGTGACAGACTGAATTGCCTTTGCTCTGCATGTCCATCTCGTAGGGCAGAGAGGTTTTTT
This sequence comes from Ceratothoa steindachneri, assembly GCA_963969495.1. Taxonomy (NCBI): domain Eukaryota; kingdom Metazoa; phylum Arthropoda; class Malacostraca; order Isopoda; family Cymothoidae; genus Ceratothoa; species Ceratothoa steindachneri. The sequence goes on along the minus strand of OZ018334.1, from coordinate 2,935,927 downwards.
AGATGAATATGACATTGTTTTGTTCTCATCTTTTATAGTTTTAAAAATTGCCAGACTTTTGGGGGGGACCTCTAATTAAATTACAAATAGTTTGCGCAGTTGTCATTGCATCCCTAATGAGAAGATTGGCGGCTGCTGCTTCTTGAATTATGAGTTGTAAATTATGGTTGAGGCAATGTACACCATGTGCAGAGGGAACTTCTCTTCTGATCTGAGCTCCAACTCCATTCAGTGTTCCTTGCAACACAGCTTTCCATCATAGCTTTGCCCCCTACATTTCTTGATGTCAACTCTAAAACTAAGAAGAATGTTTTTGATGATTCTAACAATTGTTGTTGCATCACATTTATCAGCTTGATGCACTCCAATAAAATCTTCATGAATAATAAAAGTTTTCATCAACCCACCTGATACAAAATGTCATCTGTTCTATACTAGCTATGTCTTGAGTCTCTTCAACTACAATTGGAAAGAAGTCTGATGCCTTGATTTTGTCTAACAAACTGTTCAGGGACTTTCGGTTAAGAGCAACAATTAACTCATCATCGATCTGATGTGAATTGTAGGTGCTGTCTTGTAATAGTTTCTTTAGGCAAGGACAACACTCACTCGAGTGGTGCAAGAATTGTTGCAAGTGTCCCTCTTTTTCATTAACATTTCTCGGTGCTATGCCTTGTCTTGTCAAAATTTTTATCATTTTCAGTCTTTTCAAGAGGCCCTGGCGTCTTGCAAGTTGTTCTTGGTCTTCTTGTTTTTTTTTTAATAAGGTATCAACAGGTGTTTTGTCTGGGTTTTCTCTAATTGACAATTTGTAGGCACACTCTATGTGAAAAGAACACTTTTCATGGTGCTTGAACTTTTGCGCAGCTTCTTTCCAGTTGCTGAATCCATTCTTAGTAAATGCTGGTTCCCCACAATGCGAAAAAGTTACAAGGTTTTCGTGGTTGGCCCTCCTGCAGGTGAAGCAAAATGCTTTGTTACGACTTCCATATAGGTACAGACAAGAGTAGATCTTCTCCATGTCAGTCAGATAATGCCTCGTCTTTGCACTATAGGTTTTTGCAGTCTTTCGCTTGTCTACAACAACTCTGGTCAAAGTTATTGAAGTGACATCATAGCAGAGCAATTCACACACAGATGTGGATGTGGATGTCGATGCTTCTTTCGTTTCATCTGTAAAGGAGCAATAACATTATTATCAAATTAATATTGGTGATGATTAGTGATTACGTATAGGTTATGTTTTTTAATAAGTTGGGCTAGTGAACCATAACATATTGTATGTGGGGTGATCCCTTATTCTACCCTATTATCACTATAATACGAACACAGAACTAATGTAAAGATTTACCATTATTAATTTTGATAACTTTTTTCCTATGATAGAATAAATACAAATGCACGATAACGAAGTTAGGTCAGGAATGATGTAAAACTGCAGTATTCCCCTATGGTGTTACTGAAGTTTTGCACCAGAATAACTTACTAATTCTAGCAACTTTTCTTCTATGGTAAAATAATTGCAAATGAACGATAATGAAGTTAAGTTAGGATCAGGGCGTTTATATTTTCTGAGATAGATTCATGAGGGGACTTATTTTTAGTTGAAAGAGGCATTTTTAATCGTAAACGAATAGAATAAGTATTTAACAATCTAACAGTTTTGGGGTAAACTTTGTATTTCATAACATATCAGAAGCAAATGTGAGCCTTTTAAGATAAGTTTTCTGTAGTAAGTCAATTTTAGATAATTGGATCAATATGAAAATTTGCTTCTTCATTGAAAAGAGGCAGTTTTATAAGATGACATTTGAAAGGCAATGATACTTTCAGAATATAAATGGACACATTGGTTAGAATAGCTTAGGATAGGTTAAGTTAGATTAAATAAGTTTCTCATAATATGAGGGTGTGATGTTGGTGTGTGATGTTTACATTATAGATCAGCTGATCGAGGGCAAGACAAACGTAAAAACTAATTTTCATCATGTAGCTAGATGTTTCCCTCGTGCTTCAAGACAAAAACGCACCTTAAATAAAACGGAAGGACTACTAGCACATAGGCCTAAATTACAATGTACTAAATGGTACTTAACCATGAATGTTGGCACATGAAAGTTGGAATTAGCCTGATCAGGAGCCTGGCTTGTCGCACTTTTAGACATACCTGTGTCATCATGGTCATTTGCTTCGAACATACGTCTTTTAGAATTGGGTTCTTCCACAATTGACTCGTCAGAAAATCGCTTGGCAAAAAAAGAAGTCATTTTCTTCATCTTGTGGCTTCAGGTCTTCAACAACTTAGCGGTTAGCAACTTGCACAGTCGAACGCTTGTGATGACGTCACTATATTTGTCACACGGACTCACACCATACACTGTTACAGCACAAGTTTCTGAAAAATATACAAAAGAAAAGATTTATAATCATAGAGGCTATATAAAGTATTTACTAAATAACTTCACCTAATTACTGTTATTCATTATAATTATATCACTAATAAAACACACAAAAATACACAACGAAAAGAACAATATTATGTTTAAGTTACAAATAGGCCTGGACTAATCATGAAAAAAACAGCTGTGATATGCATGTTAGGGCTATTGGAACTATTTTTTTATACAATAGCCTACACTGCATACATGTACCATTAGGGAGATGAACTTATAGGCATATATTTTTACATTTCTGGATTTCAAAAGTGGAGGTGCCATGACCCCCTTGTTCCTCTATTTATGAAGATACAGATTTTTGATCTGTAATTAAAGTAAACTTACGACCGAGAAGAAAATGACGCCACCTTTTGATCGCCTCAACTATAGCATAGGCCTCATTTCGACAGAGCAGTGATTTCTCTAGGAGGAATTTAAGGATCTCGAGAAAAAGAAGGCAACGGATCGTCCATTCTAGGTCATTCTGGCGCTATTTGAGGCACCAGTTTTCAGTGTAGACGGGAAATTTTCATTTAGTTTTGCCCTAAGAGCGTTAATAACAGCTGATTTTATTTCCTCGATTGCATTTGTAGCTTCTTCAGAAAGTGGAAACTGGCAATTAATTAAGGGACGAATTCGTTGAGAGAATCTTGGAACCCACCGCGAGTAGTATGCAAGCAATCCGACCAATCGAGAAAATGGGTCTTGGCTGTCCGGTACGGGCATATCCTTGAGAACAGCAAGGCGTGAAGGATCTGGGTGAAGTTCATTCTGGCGAACCTGACAACCTAGTTGAAAAGGTGCATTTGTATTAATTTAAGGTCATTTTATGTTTATCAGCAACTTCGAGAAAATTAGTTAGCTTTTTATCATGTTCCGCTTGAGTGCGGCCGCAAATACTAACCTCATCTAGGTAAGCATACGTGTCCTCAAGATTATTTTTAAGAATGAAATGGTCCATAATTCTGTGGAAACAGGCAACACCGTTAGTTACACCAAAAGTTAAGCTTTTAAATTGAAAAAAAACATTCATCTGCCTCAAAAGCAATGTAAATTTTACTATGGGTGTAACCAGTTACGGGTGTTATTAAAGTTGCAGGAGGAAATGGTTCACCACTTATAGCTGGATCACTTGGTAACGGTTTATAAGAAGGCGAATTAAATTGTATCTGACTCCAAAGATGAATTCTTCACAGTGTTCTTATTTTAGCTGGGCTTACCGAAGGTTTAGGGTAATCGAGGTCAAGTTGGACGTTGCAAAATATATCATTTATTCTAATATTGGTCTATAATGGGGCAAATGTCACGTCACGAAGTTACTTTGCGGGCGACTAGCAGCCTATATATATATATATATATATATATATATATATATATATATATATATATATATATATATATATTCAACGCGAAGTATTAAATTCTGGAGCGACAAGACTTAGCGAATTTAAAAAAGGGTTCCATAAACGCTAATACGAGTATGACAATACTTAATAACAATTATAATACTTAATTCTTAACTCTTCTATTCTTCTCATTACTCGTATATATATATATATATATATATATATATATATATATATATAGTTTCATTTCCAGGCGGGCGTGGCATAGACTTGCCTGTGGAAAAATCTTTGTCGTCGGAGCTCATTAGTTCCACCCCTGGGCGGAGTTTTGAACGACTGTGTATTTTAATTTACTTACATCTCCCAAGTTTAATCTATATAACAGGATACGCTTGTCGCAGTTTACTGATACAATTTCCTTTCGTCACCAGGTGTATTTAACTGGTGTTCAGTAGACTTCTGTCTTTCGCGAAATCTATTCTGAGACGTGAAATGTTTATTTCCACCCTGTCTTATTGATTCTGACCTTTCGCACGTTCGTACATCGTTTGTCTCGCGCTCACTTCCAACGGTCGCTTGCCTTCTATATATATATATATATATATATACATTAACAAATATATTACATTCCTTATTTTTGTATTCAAATTCATAGATACAAATTAATCTATACATTCTTAATTCCTTATTCGAGTTTTAGACATTTATTTCATACGAGTGAAGTATGCTGGGATTTAATAGGACCACCGCCTGTCCATTTTGTGGATGTGTTTGCTGAGCCTATTGAATCCTTCAATTTGGTGCCAGTAGCCTACCTGTTACACAATCCGATCATACAGTACTTCCCCGCCAGTAATGGAGTGGGTGAGAAAATAGCGTATTACATTACATAGGTAGATACATATGAAATACTTCTTATTGGCACACTTAATATCTGGCAGCATTTACAACATGTGCACAGGGCATTAATACTTACATAAATGCATGCCTGTACTAAACGCGTCTATGTATGCTATGTTCTGTCATATAATGCAATAATAGTAAAATCTAATACATTTATGTACAATTTATCCAAAATTTTGTCCTATCCTTCTTTATGTTTCTACATAATATAATTACAACACTTAACAAACACATAATAAGGCATGTAATAAAGCTATAGAGGCAGCGAGGCGTGAATATATTTATGCCTCTTCATCTTTCATTAAATGTGGCGCTACAATATTGCCTACACCATGATTATTAATACATGAACGACGGGTTCCCTGCAAACGTAACTCGACTCCCGGAGTGCATAGAAACTTCCGTTTCCGTCTTGTCCCCCGCCCTATCTCCGGTTCCTGTAGAGGAGTCCGGTTGACTTCTTGTGGCGTCGTTCTCTTCCGTCTCAGGCACTCTACGAGGCGAAGTGCACCTGGTCCTCTTCCTGTTTTCTGCCTGAGTCCATGGACGTTATTGATCGCCCGGCACGTTGCCATTATGTGTGGAGGGTAATCTTGCCGGTTATAATCTGTCCATTGAGAGAGTGTCCTTCTTCCGTCAGGGAATTCCAAAGTGCAAACCTTATTGCCGCGCTCGATTATCAAGAAAGAGTCAGCATATGGCGCTTCTAGTGGTTTGCGCACACAGTCAATTCTAACCCACACATATGAGTTTCCCCACGAACATTTGGGGGCGGCCTCCGATGACGATGATGAAACTAAAGGTTTTGATCACAAAAGTGTGGTTCCCGTGACTGCCGTAAAAAGTTGAAAATCCCGAGTCATTGGGCAAAGAGGAAATACCCAACATGACAATTGGGATTGCTACCAGCCAGCCTTGTCAACTGACCATTATGGAGCACTTCAAAGTCATGTGTGCCCTTTCCACCATTCCATTCATGGATGGGCAGTACGCCGTGGTGCGAAGATGATGAAAACCAACGACGGCAGACAGTTCCTTGAATAGTTTTGATTCGAATTGGGCGCCTCTGTCGGTTACTACGTAAAGCAGGACTCTAAATCTGGAAATTTACCCGTCTGGGAAAGCTAATGCAACCGTTGCGGCACTTATGTCCGGAATCGGTAGCGCTTCGATCCATCTCGTCGCTTGGTCGATGCATGATTTTAAATACCGATTATGTGAGTGGTAGAAATGTCTAGGCAGTGTACACGGTGGGAGTGGTCCAACTATATCGATATGTACTGTTTCGAACCTTGAGGATGGAATATCAATGGGCAGGATCGCGGATTACGTGTTACGATTAATTTTGGAAGATTGACAACGGAGGCACTCCTTCGTCCAGGAGTGAATATTCCTGTCCATATTCGGCCAGAAATATCGAGATTTGATGAGACGAAGTGAAGCCTTGATTCCAGGGTGTGACATATCTAATTGATTGAATATAGTTCTCCTGCATGCCAAAGGGACAAACGGTCGTGGGTATCTTGATGTTACTTCACACCAAAGCTGAACTTCCTCGGGAAAAGGATAAGATTTTAGTCGCGAGCGAAATTCCTTCATTTCTTCGTCATTATCCTGAGCTGTCGCCAAAGCTCGGAGGTCAAGAGAGTCAATTTGGACCGAATTGACGTTCCTTGAAAGGCAGTCAGCAACTACTTGTCCTGACCACCCACGTAAGCGATATCACTGACGTACTCTATAATGGCTGTCCAATGGCGTTGTTGCCTTTCTGTTTTAGCACTTAATGGCGAGGTAAAAGCTGATACTAATGGCTTGTGATCAGTGCACAAGGTAACGGGGCGACCCTCAATCAGGTGCATGAAGTGCATGACAGCAAGATACGCCGCTAGGAGCTCTCTGTCGTAGGTGGAGTATGCTTGCTGCGACCAGCTTAGCTTTTTTCGTAAAGAATGCCACTGGTTTGCAAATCCATCAATCATTTGGTGCAGGGCAGCACCTGCCGCGTATTGGAAGCAGTCCGTCATGAGCTGGTTTGGTGAATCCCTAGACAGCATAGGACAGAGTTTAACGGGGCCGATTTGGTATTTTCAAATGCTTCTCGTGCCTCATCATTCCACAAGAGCTCCCGAGCTTTCGCTTGCAGACGTACAAGCTCGGTCAACGGGGCTGCAATCGCGGCGAAGTTAGGAATCATTCTGCGGTATTAACTTAACATACCCAGGTATCTTCGAAGCCCCTTGTGGTCCTTTGGTAATGGTATGTCTCCCATTTCCTCCATTTTCTTCGCTGGTGGGCAGATTCCTTCCACCGAAATGTGATGCCCTAAAAAATCTAGTTCCTCCTTCGTCAGCTCGCACTTCTCCAGGGATATTCTCAGACCGTTTTCGACCAGGATTTTAAAAACTTGCTCCAAATGGTTCAGGTGGTCGTCCATATTGTCTGAATGTATCAAGATGTCTATATACACACAAACGAACACTAATCCTCGAAGGTGCAGTTTGCATTTCGAAGACCGAATGGGTTCTTAACGTACTCCCACAAACCAAATGTGGTTGTGACCGCAGTTTTCTCTATGTCCGCCTGGTTCATAGGAATTTGATGGTAGCCACGACTAGGTCAAATCTTGAAAAGATCCTTTTGCCATGAAGGTGGTTCGTAACACTTTGAATTCGCAGCAGCGGATATCTGTCGGAATTGGTGATCGCATTGGGCTCTCTGATGTCCGACCACCCTGTACTCACCGGGCGACTTCTTAGGCACAATGTGTATTGGCGAAGCCCATGGTGACATTGACATGCGCACGACCGCCTCCTTCAATTGTGTTTCGAAAGTTGCTTTGGAAACCTGTAGTTTCTCTATTGAAAGTGTCTCAGCCTTGCTAATGTCGGCGGAGCACTACCACTTTCGGTTGTTTGCGTCACTGAGTTTGTTGATAACGGGGAGGGCTGAGCGGGTGCAGGTCCGTACAGAGCCTCACAATTTTCCAATATGGCTCCTCAATAGGGCGGTAGGTGCTGAAGGTCATTGATAATTAAGGCTACCGCAGGTTCTCCAGATAATCTCACTTCCGCTACAAGTTTAATTTGTTTGTCTATTAGTATGTTGCGCACACAATCCTCTAAAAGATTATAATGCCTTAGAAGTTAATACCTAATAAAGGGGAAATGTATCCACGACTCAAATGACCACTTAAATGATCAGCGAAGACTGGGGATCACTAATGTCTGTGTGAAAGTCGCCGTGCACTTTTATTTTTTCGCCATTAGCCGTTGAAATATTTATACTAAATTCGCGCAATTCACCTTATTTCATCAATTTAGCCGAAATTATCGATACACTCGCCCCCGTATCGATTAAGAAGTCATATTTATTATTATATACTTTAGCGGCGACGGTGGAAACAGACGGCATACCAGCGGCCGCGCTTGCAATGTCATGCCCGCCTAGTTTTCCGCCGGGTCTTGCGAAGAAGGCCTGGAGGAAGGTTGCATCTGGACCTTCTCTTTTCTCTTGGGCTACCTGCACCAGGGTTTGCAGAATTGTTCGTTTTCCCCAAAGAATACATGTGAGCGGCAAACTACAGGTCTTTGGGGGTTTTCGGAAAGGTCGCAATCCTCCTGGTATATTATGTGCACTGTGGTCACTATTATTTTTGCATATAACTTCGATGATTCCCATTAGGATACACACCTTTGGGCACTGACCGCGCACTTACCGACGAATTATTTATCACTCGTATCTTTATTTGTATACGGCCTAAACGCGTTGGACACGGAAACGGCACCGCGACCTCAGGTCTTGGGATAAAGGAGAAGAAAAAGTATATAGTAAGAGTAGAGTGGACGGTGAACGTTTAGATACAGTAGTGAAAAGGAAATGTGTTAGTAGTAAGTGATAGTTGCTGGAGCAAGCCATTTCTTTATTCTTCTTCCTGATTCTTGATCTTCAGTATTTTACCTTTGGTAGTTGGAGGCTCTCGCGCTTATTATTTCCTTTGTTATTTTTGTTTTTCTTCTTCGTCGTCTGTTGCAGATTTCTCTACTTTGAATTTGTGTAATTGCTTTGCAATCTTATCTTCACCTATATATTGGTGGCGGCTCTTCCCTAGAGTTGGGCCTACCGCTCATGCAACTTCCTTTAGTGTTAACTCTTATATTTTGCGGGCTATCTATGTCTCTTTTCTCTTCTTCACTTAGTATTTCATTCAACTTATCCCACACTTTGCAAGATCTTTTGTGCAAGGACACATTTATTGCCGGTAGATCTTTTACGTGGTGTACGTCACTTCGCTTTTTGTGTTCTCGACTCCCGGTGTTGGATATGATATACACTGCTTTGTTTTGGACTCTTTGTAGCTTAATCATATTTGTCTTGTAGAGTTTATATAACGGCATTACTGGGTAAAGCAGTGTAGCCTTGTAATTTATTATTATTATCTCTATTTAAACCTCTAAGTTGATTTAGTTTATTTAAGCTTGCCTTAGCTACTCCGACTCTTTCCGTGACGTGTTTTCCATATCCGTACTTTGAGATCTTAAGTCCGAGCACTCTTCCCTCAACTCCATAACGATACCTTTCGTCTTCTACTTCCACTCTATCGGTTTTTCCTCTTCCTTTTGAGATGATGGTGAATTTATCTGCATTGGTTCTGATTTCCCATTTGCGTTCGAATTCATTGATATTAGTGATCTCGGTCGTCGTGATCCTTGCCATTGTTTGGGCATGTTTATATGCGTTATTTGCTATTGTTGTAATGTCGTCAGCAAATTGTATGTATTTAGTCGACTCATTGACTGGGTCAGGTAAGTCCATTGCGAATATGCTGTAAAACGTTGGACTTATAGCAATGCCCTTTGGGCATTCCTATAATAAAATCCACCTGGGAAACTTAAATATATACATTATGTATAAAATTAAAATCGTTCATTTATTTTACTTAACTTTTTTCAATTAAATCATTCATGTAATTTATGTATAACTTAATAATTCATTCATTTATTTTACTTTTGTCAATTCATTCATTCAATTATTTTATGTAACCTTTAATAATTCAATTATTCCGTGAGGAGAAACTGATTTCATTTAACGCACTGATACAAACAACATCTCTTAGAATTTCACGCACATACAAACACACGCATTTCACCACTTGTGAAATAAGGCGAAATACTCTCTCTCATTTGTATTCTCGTCGCCGTCATATTAACCCTTTGAGGGGCAAAATTATTAGGATAAAAAAAGCTTTAGGAGGGCAAAGGTTTATTTGTTGGAATAAAATAAAATATTTTGTTTGATATTGACAATAAATCTTCACCAAAATGATATTTCACTATTATTTTTGAAAAATTATAAATAATTCACTAATTATTAAGGTGGTACTCATAGTGTACCACCGCGCAAATTTCCATAGTAAAATTTTCCCCCTCCAAAACAAACAAAAATTAAGAAAAAAAAATTTTTAATTTCCTTTTAACTTCTATAAATTTAATTCCTTTTTTATATTTTTTTTTATTTTGCAACATGCATGAGTAGTATGTTTATCTATGAAAATCTTGAATGCAAGTTATATTTTTTCCACGGCAAAGGGCCTCTTTGCAAATCGAGCATTCCCACTCTGTTCTGGATGGTTTTGCTTTTGTGCTGCATAAGACACATCTTCTTCTTTTTCCTCTTCTCGGTTGATGAATTGATTCTTGCTTCCTGATTTCAAGTGGCATCTGAGGTTTATGCTTATTTATTCTAAACGATGGGACTTTCTCTCTTAGCTTTGTGACATAAGTTGCTGAAACAAGTCCCTCACCAATTTTCATATTCATCTTTTGAGGTAATAAATCCTTAGAGATTATAAAGGTATTTACAACGGCTGCATCGAGAAAATAGAAAAATATTCTGTGCCACCATTTGTGGCCTTTTCGATCTATTTCATATAACGCCCTTAGTTGGTCAAATATATCTACACAATTCATATGTTTGTTATAATCTTTAATAGCTTCAGGACAATTGATTTGACTAGTACTTCCATCTCTTTCTTTTCTTGAAACTTGTACTACAGCAGTTGGACAATGATAGCTAGATGTAACACGCACCATACGTCTATCTTTCCATTTGTACACAGATATTCCATCTTCACTTACATACTAGTCGTATACTCCTCGCTTCATGCTTTTGTCTTCTTTGAAATTAGATGGAAATCTTTTCCTATCCTGGTTTACTGTACCACATGAATACAGAGAATGCTCTTTCAGATCTTTAACTAAATCGTAACTAGTGAAATAATTGTCCCAAAAAACTTTATGATATCCCCATTGAAGTGGTTGCGTAAGCTTCCGAACAACACTACCTCCTAAATCTTTAGTAACATTTCCTTGCACCCTACCAGCTAGAACCCATACTTTATAACCCTTTTTAATTGGTTTCATCGAATTATATTGCATTAGAGTGCTGCAATATTTGAAGCTGTCCATTGACTCATCAACAGCAACTATTTCGCAAGGCAGAAAACCTTTTTTGAAATTTCCACTAAGCATTTGAAGTAAAGGCTTCACTTTATAAAGCTTGTCGAAGTCTGTGGAACCTCTTTGAGGCATGAATGTATTATCATTCAAATGTAAATTGCCTAAGATCCAATCAAATCTTTTTACAGACATCAAATTGGAAATGAAGGAATCATTCAATTTTGAATCACTACTCTAGTGATCTCTGTAACTGGGGAATCTATTAATTCCCATAATTAAATTAATCGCAAGAAAACATTTCATTTCATCATTGCTAACTGAGACAAACTTCTTTCCTGACTGATGAGCATATGAATTGGTGTGAAAAACAATATGGTCAATAATTTGATTTGAAAAAAGTTCAAGAAATATTTTGCCAGGGGTAGTTTCATCTAGTTGTCTTAGAGTATCAATTACCCAAAAATGACTGAAAATTTTTCGCTCCTTCCACTGAATAATTTTTCTCCATTTCGGTTGTCGCTTGAGCAGAAGAGCAAATTGTAGATAATGGTACATCGTCCAAATCACCCTCAGACGACAAGAATTGGGAATATTCTTCAATAGGAGATATTATATTCTCTTCACTATCTTCAAGCTCTTCATCAACATCTGAAGTGTCAACTGATGTTTCCGAAGGAATATTGTCCCAGGCCACATCTTGTAACTCTTTTTCTGATAATTTTCGCTTTTGGCTAGCCATCCTGAAGAATGAAAACGATATATATATATATATATATATATATATATATATATATATATATATATATATACGAGGGGTGGTTAATAAGTTTTGCGAATCGGTAGGGCAAAACAGAGGAAGGGGGATGGCTGTTTGTGGGGGTGTTAGGACAAGTTTTGACAAGTCAGGACCTGTAGCGGCACGCTCCTGCGTCGTATATTTAAGAAGCAGTAGCTGATCGCAGATCTTCAGTGACAAATTTTTCAACAATGGAGAAGGTTGAGCACCGCGCAGTGATCAAATTTTTGACCAAGGAAGGCAAGCATGCAAAAGAGATCCATGAAGGCATGGTTGCAGTGTACACCGACACCGCCCCTCCCTTGCAACCATTGCTCGCTGGAATAAGGAGTTCCGTCATGGTCGTGAGTCCCTTGAAAATGACGCCCATCAGACGTGACCAACGAGGACAATGTGGCCCGTATGGAGAGGATGATGCTCGAAAATCGACGGGTGAAGGACGAAGAAATCGAGCGAGAACTTGGAATATCACATGGAAGTGTTATCAACATCATCCACAACAATTTGGCCATGACCAAGGTCTCTGCCCGCTGAGTCCCTATAAACCTCACGCACCATGATCGACTTCAACGTCGTCAAAGTCCACAAGGGCAAAGTTGCACAAGCTGCCCCACGCGAGTGCGGATTCGAGGAGCTCAACCATCCCCCCTACAGTCAAGATCTTGCCCCTAGCGACTACTTTTTATTCCGCCAGCTCAGGGCTGCACTGCGTGGACGCCGGTTTGGGACGATGAAGATGTCCAGCTCGCCGTCCAGGAGTGGATTGAACAGCAGTCGGGAGATTTCTGGTTGTCGGGAATCCGAAGCCTCAGGGACAAGTGGCGCAAGTGCATTGAAGTCGAGGGTAGTTTTATTGAAAAATAATAAAACACTTTTCCTCATATTTCGTTTCCTTATATACGAATTGCAAAACTTATTGACCGCCCCTCGTATATAAGCCCCAATTATCTTAACAATTAATATATGAAGCACATATGTGAAAGCCTATTTAGGTGAGGCAACATATATCTAGATATCCGACGAAAATAGGTTGGAAATGCGTAGGCCAATATGAACATCTATAATGCATTTGTGCGGTGGTACAGATAACGTACCACCTTCTTTTTTCGAATTACTTGAGCGTGTGTATGATTTATTTGATAATATCAACATAAATACTTTAATCCTATCTAGGAAGCAAAAATATATCAAAATAATTATATTTACCTTACAAAAGACTGAAATTTCTGCTAATTTCAATCAGCGAGTGACGATGACAAAACATTCTCCTTCGACGGTTCAGCCACACTGAGGGTAAATAATTTTGGCTTCCGAATTTGTAGTCAAATGCCTTCAGAAGCTTCCGAGAGTGCATTTATGAAGGTGGTACAGATTCTGAGCTGCTGCTCAATTCAACATCCATTTACAAAATTTATACGTCACACTTCATTTGGTCACGTGAAGTTATTTTCAACTCAAATTCAACCTTTCCTAATTTAACGTAATTCAACTTATTATAATCTGTTTTGTTAATCTCTAATATATATATATATATATATATATATATATATATATATATATATATATATATATATATATATATATATATTATTTTCTTTAAAAACTCGTTGCATTTATTTTCCATCCATCCCACGTGAGAAGTATTTCCTTTGGCCTACATTGTTCGAAATTCAAAAATCCCTTCAATCAATCAAAATTTATGCGTGAAGAATATTATATCATATACGCTATCCTGGCCAACGATATAGTATTCAACATCGGCATAAGACTTATGCAGCTCCCTTGGCAGACTCCTTGGGGGACTTCAAATCTCAGTCTATTGAACCCTTCTATTGAAAAGTATGCTGATATGACCGTAACATAATCGCAGAGACATTTTACCAATTTTGAGGGTAACCACAGTCGTCTGGTTTTATATTTTAGTCGGATGCGCCAAACTTTGTCAAGTGATTTTTGCCAATCTCTAAGAACTATGTCCGTATAGTTCTGTTCATATTTTGCTATAACCACTGTCTCAACAAGAACGGCCAAGGCCATTTTCGTACTTCTATTCTTTCTAACCCCGTGTCGGTGACTCGGTATTAGTGATCTTTCCTCGAGGTGTTTAATTAGTCTGACATTTATCAGACATTCTAAAGGTTTGCTAAAGTCTCCAGCAGTGTGATAGGTCTAAAGTTTCTTTGGGGGTTTGCGGGGTTTTGGAACGAATATTATTTTTCCTCTTTTTAGTTCGTCTGAAAAAATATCCCGCACTGAGTGTAGCATTAAATAACGACACTATTTTATTCAAAAATGGGTCTGGCGCTCTATTCAAATTTTCCCTAGTCAAGCCTGACTCCCCGGGGTTCCTCTGTTTGGTGTCTAATAGATTTCTTTTCAATTCCTGTATGGTAATTGGTTTGATACCTTTTTCTTCGAGAATTGTTGATGATGCGTTGTAATTAGGAACGATATCGATTCTATTTGGTTTTATTTCCTCCACTTCTCTTCTTTCATGTTCTTTATCGAAATCTTCATTTTCCTCAGGAGAAATATCGAACACTTTTTTTCAGTGGTCACGGAATGCAGTCTCGATTACTTGGGGCTCCATGGCCTCTCGCCCGTTTTGTGTGGTTGTTTCTTTACCTATGGCTATGTTAATTTTGTTCCAATGCCTTGAAGGGTTTATTATGCTATATATACCCTCCACGAAGAGATCCCATCTTGCGTTTCTTTCCACTGTTGTTGCGTTTATCAGGTCCTCTTTCAGGTGATTTAGGCGTGCTCTATCCCCTCTCTGTGGACCATTGTGCTCTATTGTTTCCCTCAAGGTGATATATTGATAGTCTAGGTTCTCAATCTGTTCTGTTCTCAGAGGGTGTGGTAGAGTTCTATAATCCGAGATTACTACATGCCTTTTATCTATCGGCTTTAACTAGTGCTTCCATCCTTTTCTCTAACTTTTGATCTATCTCCTCCAAAGTAGCTTAGTTAGTGTTTAGCTAGGTCCTCTGGATATCCAATCCAATTGGATTTCCTATACTGCTTCCTGGGGGAACATTTGATTTATATGGGATCCAGTGATAACGTCATTACCATCATTTCGTGATCGCTTGTTGAAGGTGGTCCTCTTTCTATTTGATAGTTAAATTGTAAATTTAGTGTTGCCAACACTATATCTGGTTTGGTAGCTCTGTTTGCTCCAACGTAGGTTTGGAAATCTGGGCCTAGTCGTTCCGCTATTCCTCTTTCGAGCAGCAAGTATTTTCCAGCCTTGTAGAAACGCCTGGTATAACCCGATGCTCTACTTCGAGCGTTCAGGTCCCCCATAAAAATAGCCTGATCCTTTCCTCCGAATACTTCCAAAAAGCTATGTATGGGGAAAAAGTCCCTTCTTGAGGGCAATTCTTTATTGTTTTGTGGGAAGGGTCTTTCTTCCGAGGTGAAGAATCTTAAGCTAGATTCTTGTTTTTCCTCCTCCTCTCTCTCTTTCTCTCTCCCTCTCTCTCTTCGCCCTCCTCACAGATGGGTTCTTCGCTCTTTTCTTCTTGAGCTACTACCCGTGGGATTTGTTCGGTCTCTTCTCGAACCTTGTCTTCCTGGACGCATTCGACTCCTATGTTTTCTTCTTGGTGTAATTGTGCCTTCTTTTTTAGCAGTCGATCTCTACTTTCAACCGGTTTGTGCTCCCGAGTTTTTTCTGTACTCGTGTTCATCGGTTGTTCTTGTGCTTGTCCTGCTTTTGTAGGTTTATACGGGCATGCAAAATGCAGGCCAGAAAATTCAATGATTCTCCCTGTTTGATTTCTATTATATTTTTTGCCGGTTGTATCTTTTCCGCCGTGGCGTTCGCGACTTTGGGGAAGGTATGGTTTTGTCTTTCTTTTTTGGTTTCGGCTTTCTTTTCCTTTTTCCTATTTATGATTTCTCGTTTAAGTGGGTAGCCATGGCCATGGTGCCGTGATTTTCCCCACAATTAAGGCTTTTTTTTTTCCTTGTGTGTTGCATTCGCACCGCGTGTAGGTTTTCCAGCTGCATTCTGAGAACCATTTAATTTCCTTCTGCGAATCAATCTTTGGTGTTGTGTTTTTCCAGCGCAAAGCAATTGGAACGCGTCTATACACTGATGAAATCATTACTCTTTATTTATTCTGGTGTTATTTTTAAGTTAAACGCAAGTATTCCTGTTTATTTGGCCTTCCTTCCCATCCCTGTCTCACGAACAATTAATTTCAATACATGAGTGTATTCTACGATGTTACTCCGATTGGTGATTTGTACTACTTTAATTTTAGCCCAGTTATGTGCCCTTTCTATCTCTTCTTTTATTTCTTCAGCACTGTTGTCTCCTATCTAAGAATCTATCTATCTACAGTAGACCGATTTCTGTGCCTCTATATGGGGCGGAACTTTAGCTTCTAGTACGATTTTTCTAGCTGCTCTGATGCTTTCTCTGATAATAATTTGTCAACATCTTTTCCGTTATGGCATAGGGCAATGTATGAGTTTACGTAATCCAGTAGTCTCATCCAACTACTCCTAGTTCGCTGTATATTAGGTCGGGTTTTTGCGCGCCTTTCATGACACGCACGGGGACCCGTTTGATGGAGTCCATCTTATTATCCGCTCTTTCCTCACTTGTTTTTCATCATCTGTGAAGAAATCGAAAAAGAATGAGGGGAAGAAAGGTCGAAGGTATATCGCTGGTTTATCCGGTTATTCTCCCGGCTTATTCAACAGGCGAGTCGGTTACCCTATTTACCTACCTATCCCTAGCAGTTTTTGTTCCACCTTATTGAGACCGCCGCTCACACGGGTCACTGCGACCTATCGACTCACTACTAGAATTTATATTAAGGCACTGCGCACTACCAAATGCCATCAGTTCATCAGCCAGTTTTCCTAATTGTGCCAGGGTGAGTTCTTTCTAGGTGGCAATTATGTGCGAGCTGTTAGCCGGTAGAGACTGGGTGAATTTGTATCTCACAAGCTCTTCACCAACTCCTACCTGTACGGTAGTCCTTTGTAGTTCTTGCAAATTGGTCGAGGGTCGGCCTGTGATCGTGGAGAATGCGATTAGCTTCTCAAAAAGTTCGGGTCCGGTCTTCTCGAAAAGTCCAATCACTTCCGCTCTCAAAAGAGGATAATTTTGGTCCGACAAAATGGCCACCCGAAGACGATCGACGGTCTCAGGAGGAAGTGAGGCTAATATGTGGACAAGATTAGTCTCCTCTTTTTTTAATTCGTGAGATGTGAAATTGGGCCTCCACAATTTTGAACCAACCTGGGACGGCTGTTTCAGTAAAGATGGGCGACTTGAAGTTGGCACCGTTCACGAAGTTCTCTTCACCTTGTCTTGTCTGGCAATGGCTCGTTGCCTCCATTTCTTCGGATCTTTTTTTGTTTGGCGGCAGGGGGATGTTTGTCCAAATTTTCACCAATAATGCAGTTTTGAGTACTGAATACGAATATAACATTTATTTTTTGGAGAAATGAAAGGACGTATTAAAAAAAAACAAAATTTAATCTTCACTAGTTTAGAACATAATTCTATAAACAATTATGATTATATACTGGGGTGCTGTGCCCCCAGACCCCCCAATTGATTAAAACTCAAGATCATCGTAGGGGGGTCTCCTCGCAGTGCTAAACCCCCCACGAGCAGTCCCCTTGAATTTACTCCAAAAAGGTGAAACATATTGGAACCACGGCTGTACCCACCGTGAGATGCTCGATTCCTACTTATGTGAATTTATGTGGCGAAAACGACATAGAAATGAAAACTTGTTTAAAAAAATATTATGGGATACCTATATCTAAATACAAATCAATGTTTGAAGAAATAATAAAGGGAGTGAACAATAATATTGGGAAATCATATGGCAGTTTAACTGCGTTTTATTTCCATTTCGTTTATTTTCAAAATGTATCGGACAAACCAAAATTTAGAGTTTGAAATTTCTTTTTTTAGATACTTCCTTTCATTTCTCCAAAAAAGAAATGTTATATTTGTATTCAGCACTCAAAATTGCATCATTGGTGAAAATTTGGTACAAAAGATCCGCCTGCCGCCAAATAGAAAAGACCCATTTCTTCTATACCTTCACTGTCCGGTTGAAACGAAGGGTCACCAGTTATGGATGTGAGCGGGGACACCGATTTATGGGTGCACGCAACTTACTGAAGGTGAATTAATAAATGATCTCCAAAGATGAATTCTTCACAGTGTTCTTATTTTGACTAGTTTACTGAAGGTTTAGGGCAATTGAGGTAAAGAAGGACGTTGCAAAATATATAATTTATTCCAATATTGGTCTATAACGGGACAAGCGGCACGTCACGAAGTTACTTTGAGGGCGACTAGCAGTCTATATACAGTGACTGGACATAAGTATTTGCACAACTCTATTTGTGATGTATTTTGAAAAGTTCGAGATCTTGTTTGGGGTAAAGAGTCGACGTAGTTCAGAGAACATATATTTAACAGAATATTTAAGCAGAACATACAAAAATATATTGACAACCAGAAAATCAACTTAACAAAAATATTTATAGGACAAAGGTATTTGGCCAAAATTAATATCATGTTAAATCATTGTTACTTTATCGCACAATTTGAGTATCTTAATTTAAGCACGTCTTATAAAGCTGCCAGAAACTTTCAGAATCACATGTAATGTGAACAAACTACGATCGGCACAATCATTACCTATCCAGAGTTTGTTGAAGGTGATTACTTAGTGAATACAATGCCGAAAGTCAAAGAAATACCCAAAGCTATTCGAAAGTAAATAGTTGGACTTAGTAATGAAGGATTAACCTATAGGCAAATTGCTGAACGTGTTAAGGTTCCATACTCAACTGTTGGGGTAATAGTTCGGAAGGATCGAGAGACTGGGGCAATCTTCAACTTGCCAAGAGTTGAGGCTCCTCGCAAGATCACGGGCTGCTCTCGACTCTATATGCTGCGTAAGGTGACGAATGTGCCCATGACTACCCGTACAGAGCTACAGAATGAACTGGAGTTAGAAGGAGTTCACGTCAGTCGAGAAACGGTTTCTAGAGAATTGCATCGAAGTGGTCTACATGCCTTCACTCCACGTAGAACTTCCCTTCATACAGTAAAACTTGTGAAGAATCGTTTAACGTTTGCCAAAGACCATCTTGACAAACGAGTTGAGTTTTAGGAACGGGTTGTATGGTCCGACGAAAGCAAAATTGAACTTTTCGGCCGAAACGAAGCTCGTCATGTTTGGAGGAAAGCAGGGACTGCCTATGATCCCAGGAACACTATCTCCACGGTCAAGCATGGAGGAGGCAACATCATGATGTGGGGCTGTTTTACTGTCCATGGTGTAGGGGAACTCCACATCATTGATGGAAAAATGGATAGTTCCATGTACAGGCAGATACTGGAGCAGAAGCTGCTTCCGAGCGCAAAAAAAATCTACGGCCGGCGAAAGTGGATCTTTCAGCAAGACAATGACCTCAAACTTACGGCGAAATTAACGAAAGAATGGTTCGTAAATAAGAAAATAGGTGTCCTTACGTGGCCTAGCCAATCGCCTGACCTCAATCCCATTGAAAATTTGTGGCGATTATTCAAAACTGCTGTGCACAAAAGGAGTCCAAGGAACCTTGCTGATTTGAGGATCATTAGCATGCAAGAATAGAACAAGATACCACAAACAGAGTGTCAAGAGTTAGTTGCCAGTTACAATAATCGTCTCCATGCTGTTATTGCAAATAAAGGTCACGCCACTAAATACTAAAGACTTATTTTTGGTTTTGGCCAAATACTTTTGTCCAAACCCTTTTTTTGTTTAGTTGATTTTCTGGTTGTCAATATATTTTTGGATGTTCTGCTTTATTATTCTGTTAAATATATGTTCTCTGAACTACGTCGACTCTTTACCCCAAACCAGATATCTAACTTTTCAAAATACATCACAAATAGAGTTGAGCAAATACTTATGTCTAGTCACTGTATAATCAACGCGAAGTATTAAATTTTGGCTTTGTAAACGCTAATACGGGTATGACAATACTTGATAACAATTATAATGCTCAATTATTAACTCTTCTATTCTTCTCATTGTTCGTCTCTCTCTCTCTCTCTCTCTCTCTCTCTCTCTCTCTCTCTCTCTCTCTCTCTCTCTCTCTCTCTCTCTCTCTCTCTCTACTATTCTATGTGTAAGTGGCAGTAGATTTAAGGCCAGATCACCTTAGTCTGGGCCGTAAGGCCCGTGTGATCTGTGTATCTATGTAACTCTATGTAACTCTCTCTCTCTCTCTCTCTCTATTTCTCTGTCTCTCTCTCTCTATCTATCTCTATCTCTCTTTCTCTCTCTCTCTATCTCTGTCTCTCTCTCGTTTCGAAAGGATATCGCAAGGTTGGAACGCGTACAAGCCAGGGCAACCAAGCTGATTCCCTCTATTCGACATAAAAGTTATGAGGATAGACTAAGGGTGTTAGATCTGTTCTCGCTGGAAACCCATAGACTGCGTGGTCAGCTCATCGAAGTTTTCAAAATACTTCGAGGGTTCGACAATGTTGACTATCGGGATATTTTCACACTGAGTGAGAACAGAACGCGCAATCACGGCATCAAACTTGAACTGAAGCGTTACAACCGCAATCTGTGTGGAAACTTTTTCCCCTACAGTATCTGCGGTAAGTGGAACGCACTTCCAGTGGAAGTTGTCAACAGTGAATCTGTTGACCAGTTCAAGTCAAGACTAGACAAAGTCTTAAAAAGTGGCCGTTCAGGGACGCAAAACAATTGAGCAGCCATGTGCCTGCTCGATTGCTAGTCCAAAGGTACCCTCTTTGAATGGACCGTAAGGTCTCCTAGGGTACTTCCTTTCCTTGTTACTCCTTGTTACTCTCTCTCTCTCTCTCTCTCTCTCTCTCTCTCTATATATATATATATATATATATATATATATATATATATATATATATATATATATATATATATATATATATATATATATATATATATATATATATATATATATATATATATATATATATATATGCAGGTTCTATTGAAGTCAGTCCACAACTGTGGCATCATTATTAATTTTAACTTGTATTTTCTTAATATTTCTTACAAGTTTTTTAACGGGGTCTTCAAGACGAGAAAAAACATCCGCGAATAACATTTTTTATTCCTAGACGTCCTTCCACCATGTTAGGTCATCTTCAAGGAATGAACAGAAATGGAATTATTCGATGATATACTCAGTTTTATTAGTAGAAGTTGGGATAATGGAGATATAGTAGGTGAAAATTAAAGCGGGGAGGGGGGGGGGAATTTTTTGCCCTAGTAGGGAGGGCATCGCTTTATTTTTGATTTATTTTACCTTTGCTTTTGTTGTTTGTTTGAACTTTTTATCCTATGTTTGTGTAGTTTCATGAGCTTTAGTGTTCTTCTTATTGTTTGTTTTCAAATGATTAGTTGTACTTATTTTGGTTGCAAATCTTCAGCTTTCAAGCCTTTGTTAGCTCTAATTGCCAACAATTTACCTCGTGTTTCATGTGTTGTGATAATTGTATTGCTCGCTGTTTTCATTTATGTATGTATTGATGAAATGTTATTATATGTTGTATTGTGTTTTGTCTATGTATAAATTGGTGTAATGTCTTCTTGTGTGCATAATTTTGTGTTCGGGAACCGACGTTGGCGTGAGACTTTCGCCCGTAGCCTTGCAGGTATATTAAGCCGGCTGCCTGTTCCCAGTAGCTCAGGAATGACACCATTCGTTAGAGTGGACCAGATCTTTTTACCCAGTTTCTGGGTGACGACATTGATGGGCTCCAAACGTTTCCTCCTGTGCAAATCTCTTTGCCTATGTGGATCACGCCTTCTGACTTTGTTGATAAGCAGAGAAGCAGTGTTCTGGACACGTTGTAGCCGTTTCATCGAGGTTTTACTGGCCGCTTGAGAAACCACTGCGGGGTAGATGAACTTAGCCCGGACATACATCAGATATATTTTCCTGATGTTGGCCGAGCTAAGATCTCTAAACCTGTATAGCTTGGAAATTTCTTTCCTCGCCAGGTTCCGCCTATCCGTGTGGTGTCTCGAGTATACATGGTTGGTTTCTCTCATCTCGTCCGTCCACCTAGGCTGTGGGATCAATTTATAGAAGATTCTGGGGACACATCTCTCGTCTGCTTGAGGAGATTGGTGATCTTGTTTATCTCCTCATCAATCTCTTCGAGATTAGTGTCTCCTAGGTCAGTCGGCTGATATGTACTAAGTATCTATCTATATAGCTCCTAGTTAGCTTTAGTGTAACTTTTCCTAAGTGGAACGGGCTTGAGTAGTGGAGCAAGCAAGATCGTGCTGAGAATCGGGATATGGTCGCTCGGTACCACTGGTCCGGGCTCATTGACGATGTTGAAGGGGAAGTTTTTGCTCGTTAACACAATGTCCGGTTTAGTTGCCGAACGTTGTGTTAAGTAGGTCTGGAAATCTGTCCCGGCCCTCTGGAGTCTGTCTCTTTCAAGTAGCAGCTCCAGGTTTCTTCCCCTTTCATCGGTGCTTCCGTAGCCTGATGCACCGCATCTGGCATTTAGATCACCGCCAAGCAATGCTAGTTTCCTGCGCCCGAAGAGGTTGTAAAAGTTAGGGATCGGCAGGTATTTACGTCGTGGAAGTTGATAGGCAGCCGCCACGGTCAGGTTTCCAACCAGAGTAGGTATTTCTACAGCCATTAATGATTCATCTAGGTTTAGGAGTGCTCTGTATGTAATGTTGTTTCGGATCGCGATGGCAGCGTCATTGTATCGTTCCTATGTGTGTTTTTTTGTTTATAACTGTGTAGTTTGGTATCTTTATTCAGTTTGCGTTTCTGTTAACGCCGTGTTCAGTGATGAAGATTAGGTCAGGATCCACTTTACGGAATATGTTTCTGTAAGGAATGTGTTTCCCTTCCCACCCATTGCCGTCAATTACGAGTATTCTTAATGTATTGTTCATGTTTTCCATGTTTGTGTTGCCTTATGCTTGTGTGTGTGTCTTCTTCTAGTGGTTTTTGTTACGTGTGTTTTTCCGTTAATAATTCTGATCAATTCTGCCTCGTTTACGGCGAGGAAGGAGTCCCTATAAAGTTTTATTTTGGCCTCCATGAGCACTGTGTCGATTAGCGCTTCCTGGTCTGGTGAATCATAAGATCATTTTAGTATGCGTTTTTACTCCTTCGATGATTTCCCCTATCTTGCGGTCTTCTTTGAAGTTGGTTTCAGCTTTTCTGTAGAATTTAATATTAATCTCATCGACATCGTATTTCTTGTTCTGCCTTGAATTCTTCCTTCTGCTTTTTGCTCCTCGCTCTCTCATAGATCTTAGGAGGCTGGGAGCTCTCTTGTTCATCCTCATATGAAGAAACAGAACTTAAGATGTTGCCCTCAGTCTGCTGGATTCTTCTGGCTGATCTTTTCGCACTCTCTTCCCTTTTCTTCCTCTCCTCGATTCTGGGGTCGCTGTTTAAAGACCTTTGAGGGGCTAGGGTTGATTCCGGGTTCTTATTCTTTTCCTCTCTTCCTTCTTCGTCTCTTGGGAAAGCGGTCGCTGGTTCTTCCTCCTCTGGGCCGTATTGAATCTAGAGGACTTCCACTGATGGTGGGTTCTCCGGGAACCACATCTCTGCTAAGCCATTGTTTTTGAGCATGATGTTTAGCTCTTTAGCGATGCAGCCGGGGTTTGATAGATTGCGGACATGGGCATATAGAATGCAAGTGAGGATTTGGGTTTAGTTTTTATCCTCCTTGCCTACCTTTAAATATGTCCTTTGCGCAAGGATGTTCTTTTCATTTCCAGAGTGGGTGGCTTTTGCCGCTTGGGCGTAGGAGGTGTTTGACTTCCTAACTCCTTCTGCCTTCTTCTCTTCCGCCTTTCTTTTCAAGATTTCCTTTTTTCTGGGGAAGGATATCGCCATTGCCTCATGTCTCTGTCCGCAGTTTGGGCACTTCTCTTCTTTGGCTGCATCTGGAACAGGTTGACTCCTGCTCCTTGCAGTCCTTCGTAGTGTGGTGCTCCAGAAGGTAGCATCTGAAGCAAATCTGAACAGGAGTGAATTCTTCCCGCTCAATCTGCTCACCACTTATCTTCGCATTGAAGAGAATTAGCCCTCTCTCCTTAGCCTCTGTCGTCATCTCTGTGTCTGTGAATATGATCTTAAACACATGGTGGTAATCTGTGTTATCTCGTTTGTTTTTAAATTTAATAACCTCAACCCCCCTTGCCCATTTTTTTATTTTTCTCGATCTCCTCCTTTGTTTCTTCTTTGTTGTGCTGGCCGAACCAGGGGTCCAGCCTTTTACACACCACACTCCTGTGTGCTTGGATCTGAGGAGGCGTAGGTGGTTGGAGGTTTATATTTTTGAGGGTTTTAATCCCTCCCTCCTTTGTGAGCGCTTCCACGTCTTTTTTGTTTCCACATATTGCCACGTATCCTGTCGGCGTATCTATTAGCCTTAGGACTGCCACACTAAGCTTGCCGAACAGGGTCTCGTAGACTTTGCCCTTGTCCGGTTTTTCCTGGCCGCTTAGACACCTGAGTGGGACCCTCGCGGCATTTTGGGTCGCCATTATGGTGGTGAACACACCTTGAGGAGGGAAGAGCACTCTTTACTGTTTTTGGCCTTTTCTGCCATTAGGGACTCACTAGTGTATATGAATTTCTGTTATTTATTTGAAAAAAATATTTTTGGAATTGCCTTTTGAGAGAAGAGGGCTTCCCACCCCCCGATAATCTGCCACCTGGATGAAAAGGGAATTTGCCTTTGGGCGAATGATGATAATGGATGATATGATTCCGGGTGGGATCCTCTTGGGGGTGTGATTGTATGGCGGACTTATTGACAACGCCGCCCCCACGAGGGTGTTTTAATCGCGACCGCATCTCGACATACCATAGACACGGTTGTATGTCTCTCTATGGTCCAGACTAGGCCCCCCGCTGTGATGATCAGTGGAGGTAGCAGCACGTCACTTATCCGGAATTGTTTCTGACATTGTTATCGGCTGTGGGCTACTCCTCAAACCAGCTTCCTCGAATGCCCCCAAGTATGACCATGCTATTGCCCGGCATAGTTGACGAAACATGAATGCCCTTACCTTCTCGCAGTTCACGCAGGTGGCGGGGCCGGGGGCTTAAGCAGTCATCTGCTAAAGTGGGGCCGCTAAAAAAGAAAGATGAAATTAGTAAAATGGTGCATGGTGAAAAAATGAGTATCTCCCTTAGTGGTTTCGGAGGCGTATTTGGGAATTTTTTCCTCAAACTTTCCCTACTTTGCCGAGTTTGAGGTAGTTGTCGGATGAAGAAAACTAAGTATTCTTACGCAATCTGGAATTATTCATGTGATGTAAGAGTAGATGTAGGTAGGGGGTAGAGTAAGGGTGTGTGCACAGATAGCGGAAAGTAGCCATTTGTCTTCAAAATCAATTAATGACTTTGGATATGATATGCGCATTTGCTGTTGTGGTAATAATTGCTTTATTAATTACTTTATTGTTTTGCTTAGAGTCTTTGTTTTTCGTATAGTTTGTAATGTGTAGTTTGTGTTTTTTGTTTCTTCGTGGATGTCTTCTTCGGTAAACTTCGGTCTTAATCGGTAGATTTGAGTCTTCATCAGTGAATTTGTAGTAATCGGTGAGGTTTCATAGTTAGGTTAGCTTTTTCTTAGTCAGATTTTTTTATTGGTTTAGAATAAAAACGTCTGTATCATCATGCGTAGAGCGGCATTTCTGCTCCACCACCTAAAACCTCGGCGGAGCTTGGAAATCCGGCGCGACTTATTCCTCTTCTGTTCTGGTCAATCATTTGGATGATTTCATCGTCCAATTCACGATTAATTTTTTCCAGCATATTCCTTGTCCATTCTTCTATGACAATGTTAATGGGACTAACCCCGAATCCCGGTGCAGCTTTTCTTGGCGTCTTCTTTCTAATCTGCGTGTACCTGTAATTAGGTACGTACATTTATTCTGCACCACTCGAAGTTCCCTCTTTTGTGTCTTCGAGACAGACGAGAGGGCGGAAGCGGGGTATAGCAGCGTCGATCTTACAAGTGCATTGTAGATCTTTTTCTTATTGCTTTTACGAAGATTTCTGAACCTATATAGAGTCTTGACTGCAGAAGTTGCCTTGGTGATTCGTTCTTGGACGTGCTTCTTGTACCAGGATGAGGTAACCTTCATTCCGAGTACATTGCACTCCGTGGTGTAGGGATATCGTCTATCCCCCACCCTGACGTCGTAAAGTAGTATCCTGCCTATGGGGACTACTTTGAACTTTTCCTGGTTGGTGCGGATCTTCCACCGGGCCTCGTAGGTGTTAAGATTTTCTTCAATTTCTGCTGCTGTCATACGAGCTTGCCAAGGCGCATTTCCCCATGGACAAGTGATTATCTGGCTGAAATCATCGGCGAATTGAATGTTGATGCAAGTGAGGCTTACAGGAGCTGGGACATCCGCGGTGTAAATCAAGTAGAGAGTGGGAAATAGGCACCCCCACTCCTGCGGGAGGCCCGCAGTGAGTGGAAACTTTGGTCCGTCTGTGTACCCTAAACTGATGTACGCCGCTCTCTCCATGACATAGTCACAGAGAGTTGTTTCTAAGTTTTCACTTAGGCCCAGTCGTAAGATCTTGTACTGCATTCCCCGTTGCCACACCTTATCAAACGCCTTTGCTACATCCCGACAAACAATGTTTACGTAACTCTTTTCCCGTTTTGCTTGGGCTAGCTTTTCCGTGATGACATTAATCGCCATCTCCGTACTTCGCTTCCTCCTAAACCTGAATTGATGTGGGTTGTAGAGGGAGTTCTCCTTCAGGTGAGACACCAGTCTTTTGTTGAGGATCTTCTCGAAGAGCTTCCCGCCAAATTCTAGAAGTAAAATTGGCTGATAGCTCTCCTTCAACGTTGGCTCCTTTCCATGCTTAAGCAAGAAAATCATCTTAGCCGTTTTATAAGCATCTGGAAAGTATCCCGTGTTCAGACAGGCGTTATATATTCTTCTCATCCCTTCGATGACATTGGCTGGTGACTTTTCAAAGTTAAGCTTTGTAAACCCCGATTGTCCTGGAACCTTTTGTTGGAATGAGCGGAGCGCGCTGAGTAACTAGTTCTTCTGCGGTAATCTCGGCGTCTCCGTCGCGCTGTCTATCCACCTGGTGGTGAGGATGCGTCTTGTGTATTTTTTCGTTAAGCTCGTCGATGATATTGATTTCAAACTCTAGGTCATAGTCTTCGTTTTCCTCTTCAGTTATACTGAAGATCTTTTCGCAATAACTTTGGAATATCTCTTTAAATCTTCCATCTTCCTTTTTAGCTCGATCTTCTGTTTCTTCTTCCCAATCGATCTTTTGAGATTTCGGATCTTTCTCCAAAAATCTTTGGGAGTCGTTTCGTGATCGAGGCTATTGATCGCGTCCTCCCATCTTCTACACTGTTGTTCGAGGATCAACTGGTTCAGTTCTTCTTTGACTTCTTTACTTCGCTGTATTGAGGGAACTGGTGCATTCACGATGTTGATTTCATACAATAACTTCAGCTCACTGTATAATTCCTTTATATATTCGGTCCACCTGTGGGTAGAGATAGTCCTATTTTCAGATTTAGGGATACACGCTTTATCTGCGCTGATGAGAAGGTTATTGAGATCGTCGAGTGCCTCGTCAATCTCCTCGAGAATTGCCTCGTCCAAGTTGGGCAGATCGTAGGCCTCAAGAAGGCGCGCGTACCGTGTCCAGTCTGCTTTTTTGTAGTTCTTTCTGACTACAGCTGTAACTTGTATAGGGTTCCTGTTGATAGTGAGTAGGATCCCTATATGGTCACTACATGGTACCTGGACTGGTTCCATGTAGTAAAGGCAGCTGACGATTCGCCAAACAGATGTCTGGTTTTGTGGCACTTCCTGCTCTGACATAGGTGGGGAAGTCGGGGCCTATTCGCTGGACAATATTTCTGTCCATCAACAGGTCCAGGCTTCTTCCTATACCGTTGAAGGTCCTGTAAATGATTCTCGGCATCTGGCGTTCAGATCCCCCATTAATATCTTGGGGCTCTTCTGCCAAATAGGCCAGTGAGAGTGTGAATTGGTAACACATCTCTCCTTGGCGGGTGATATCCGGTAGCAATAACCAACTTTCCTAAGTCGAGATCAACCTCAATCGCGAGGTAGGATTCTTCTAGATTTATAACCTGCTTATATTTAATCCCTTTCTTTATTGCAATAGCGGCTCCGTCGAACCGCTCCTGCGAATAATTTGTGATGAACACATCGTAGTTCCAGATTTTCATTTCTGTTCTACACGTGTCGATCCCATGTTCTGAAATTAAGATGATGTCCATATCAATTTCTCTGACTACATTTCCGTAGAGAATTCCTTTCATCGTCCAACCATTGGTATTAATTTCCAGTATTTTCAGTGCGTTCCGTAACATAGTGTTTTTACCTATGTTTTTTTCTTATTCTTCTTCTTCTTGGGGGCTGGCTGGGCGGTTTTACTTGGCCCAGGGTTTTCCTTTTTGAGGAGGGGACGTGGGGTTTTGGACCTGCTCTTCGTAGCTCGTGTACGAGTGCAGGGCCCTCTTTGTTGTCAGAAAAGGAGGATCCCTCCTTACTTTCAGCTTTTCCACTTCGTCGTCTTCTTCGGATTCCTACGCTGAGGGAGCTTCAATAATCTCCTCTAATCCAGACTTGACGCTATTGTTCTTTATGACTGAGTCCTTGAATGCCTTGGAGCATTCGGGGTCTTCAGGCCTAATTACTGAAGGGAGATTATTCGCCTTCAGGAGAGCTTTCAGCACCTGGTTATAGCAGCCGGGTTTTTTTTGCATTTGCCACATTTGCGTGGGTAATGCAGATTAATATCTTTGCACTCAAATCTTCCGTCATATTCATCTGTGCAAGTGCAGATGCAGGCTTTATCTCCACATTCTTCTTGGCGGCGTTCGCTTATGTAGTTTATTTGGCTTTCCTCTCTTCTTCTTCCTTTCTCTTAATAATTTCGCGGCGCTTGGGGCAGTTCAGGGCCATGGTCCTGTGTTCCCCTTTGCAATTTAGGCATCTTTTCTTGGTACTCTCGCATTTGTCAAATCGGTGCCCTTCTTTGGCGCATTCACTGAACCACAGTTTGTTCTTATCCGGGCATGTCGTTGCCGTGTGCTCTTCGAGTTTGTGGCATACAAAGCACATTTGTATGCTATTGAATTTCTCTTGTTGGATATTTTTTCGCCTGGTATTCTCATATTGAATACCAGTATTCCATTCTGCGTCGATTTTTTTTGCTATTTCTGTGGTAGCAAAAGTTATTTTGAAAACGTGGGTGTGTTCGCGAAATTTTATTATTTCGGGAACTTGGACCAAGGGATTGCTCTTGGTAATCTCTTCCTTGAGCTCCTCGGGTGTATGCTTACCCACCCAGCTCTCCACTTTGCGGCAGATCACGCTTCTGTTTGCTGCCACTTGTGGAGGGGTTTTCGCTTCTAGGCCCGTGTTCCTTAGGACCTTCGCTCCCTCTTCCGATAGGAGCTGGTTCAAGTCCTTGGTCTCGGCACACATAGCGATGGAACTAGGTGAAACTTCAATAAGTTTCACTAGTGCCACTTTTAGCTCGACGTAGAGGGTTTCGCATAGGTGCCTTTGGTCGGGGTTCTTCATTCCGGGGATGGTCCTTAGGGAAACCCTCTTAGTGTGGGTATCCATAGTCTTCTATGTCCTCTTGTGATGTCTTCTTTTTTTCTGAAACCAAAGTGTAATTATGGTGTTTTTGCAGTGAAAAATAAAGTTATGACGTGGTAAAGAAGTTAATGGATAGTGCAGGTACGTTTGAGTATGAGTCCAATAAATGGTGAAAATACGCCCCCGTCCATTTTCCTGTTGTTCCCCCGCTCGTTTGCTGCCAGAATGGTGGATTATGGATGGATGGGATGGGTCTCGAGTGGAAACCTCAAGAAGGGTGAATTGTGATGGACTTGATGCAGTAGCAGCCGAATCAACGACCGCTAACGTTTTGCTACTCCCTCTCGGGTACTTACGCCATAACTGCATCCAACTACATAGAGACGGGTGAACTTCCCTCTATGATTCTGGCCGGGTACCCCGGGAGATGGGGATTTCTCCTCTCTCCGAGACTCGCAGTTATGCCCCAGTTTCGAGACAATTTCTGACTTTCGCTTCCGCTGTGGGCTAGGCCTAAACCAGTTTTCACATAAGCCCTTAATTATGTCAGTCCAAGTGGCCGGAATAGTTAAGACGAAATCAATGAATGACAGACATCCGAGGCAGGTTCACACGCAGGGCGATGGACGGGAGCAGGTGAAGTGCTTAAGCTCTCATTGAATTATGAGTCTTCAATGAAAAATAAGTATCTCTCTTTTCGAAGGGTGGAGCTAGATTCACCGTAAGACTTCCAGAATAGGCGCTCTTCTATGTAGGCGGTGCTTACAGTCCGTTACTTAGCAAGTAAAAATGCTTTATCCGAAGGTTGTCAGCAGAGCGTAGCAGTCGAATATTGGGCAGTCTGGAATTATTCAAAAATTGCTACATTATATATAGTATTTCTACGCGAACATATGTATTACAAAAATTGGAAAATCATGGCGCGGGAATTTTTTAAAGGGAAACTAAGTGCTACAAGAAACATATAAAATTGGAAGGCTCAGATTGTCTGACTATTTCACTGCGCTACGCTTTGAATAGAGTTACTCCAGCCACACTCAAAAAATTTTCGAAGTCCTATTCTACATAGCTTCAACTACAAGATTTTAAGGTAGGCGAAGATATCCTCTACGCGTCAAGACCGCTGACCTTACTGCTACACGATAGTAGTGTTGCGGGCGTACACGCGCGCTGTAGTACTCGTCGGAGGAGACGTTTCTCGCCTTGGATTTTTCTATCCATACCTTCAGAAGCACATCTTGTTCCTAATAACTTCTCTGCTAGTCGCAGCCTGCAGAAACCACCTGTTTCTGTCATGTCCGAACCCCGGAAGGAAGCCCTACAGGGGGAGCTAAGAAGGGGGCCCCATTAGGGGGCGGGGTGGACAGGACCGGCAAGTGGGCCCTGCTTAGACATTTTAGTATAGGTAGGGCAGAGCAAGGCGGAAGAGCTGATAGTTTAGGAAAACTACTTATATAGGAGATTGGTAGGCTCCGTGGAAAAGGCACCCCTCCCCCAAGCGGGCCGTCATGGACGACCCCAGTGGTGAGAAAAGGATCCCGCTCTGGGTCATTGAACGCCACCCCAAGCCGTAGAGGGAGAAAGTCTTCCAGACTATCTTTGCCAACATTGGAGTTGCACTATGCCGATTGGTGGACCAGTCCTATGGATACCTGGCTATATGTGACAACAACCTTGACGTCGACAAGCTACTAGGTGTAAGCTCCCCCTCTAAACTGGAAGAAATTGGCTTGTCACCACATGTGTCTGCCCAAAGGTCAATCATCTGCCATCGCCTTGATCCTTGGGTCGGGACACATAGTGCAAAAGAGATAAAGGCTGAAATCGAGGAAAAACAAAGCTGGGATAAGGTTGATGAGATATATAAATTTAAAAATCTTGAGGATGGTGAGTACATCCATCTCTTCAAAGCGACCTTTTAAACAACGGAGATGGCCGCCAAAGCATCAAAGGCAGGATTGATTATGTTCTATACCACGATCTCAGCCTCGTGCATTGAGAGAGAGAAACTTTTGTTTCGGTGCAGGTCTGCTTCTCGTGCTGCGCTTTAGAGCAGCACACGCCTTAAGAATGTTCACTCCAGGGCAAAGTGTGTTCAGAGTGCGCCGAAACCAGGCACACCTGGAAAGAATGTACCAATAGGGGAACAAAGAAGTGCTTAAATTGCGGAAGTCCTCCCCGCACACTATCCATGTCATGCCCCATGAAGAAGACCCTGGTTAAGGAGAAAAAAAACCTGCATGAAGAAAAGACCAGTAAGGCAAACACCACCTACGCCCATGCGACGCAAAACCAGGACGAGGGCAAAACTTTACTACAGCTAGACCCATCAATGAACCTGGATCTGGTTATGTGCGTGATTCACGCCCATTTTCTCAACATAGCAAAACCTGGAAGCTACGCCACAGAACTTAACAGGATGCTGGCCCAAAACGGGATCAAACCAATGTGGTTCCCCCACAACCCCCCCTCGACTGAACTTTATATAACCCTGACGGGAAGCAATCCTAGAGCTAATTCAAGAAGCCGATCAAAATCCAGGGACCTCCGACTGAATAAGCGAGTAGATCCCGCAACACTCGAGACAATGGAGACCGATCGGCCGGCCCAAAAGGCGAACGCCCAGCAAGGAGCGAAGCCAACATAGCAAGCCTGCCAAAGAGGACAGGAAGACGGCACCCATGAGAAAGACTACGGACGGGAACAGGAAAATTTATGCCTCGACATCGTCACCACTCCCGAGACTAGCAAAAGTCAAAGACATAATCGAGGGACTTTTAAAAGGAAGGTTCAAGTACGAATATGACAGTAACGACACCGAGGAGGAAATGCTTTCGTCTCTCAAAGGAGGTAGCATTGAAATCTGCCCCGAGTCATGCTTCAACTTATTGCACGATCAATTTAAAAAGAAAAGGTCAGGGGGAGTGAGGTCGCCAGCACGCGAGGAGCAAGCAAAGGTCCAGAACACCCAGAACGAATAACATGGCTTACAATACTATGTTTCTTAGCAAAATTAAGATCTTTTCGCTAAATTTCAATGGTTGGGAAAATAAAAAAAATTGCATACAACATCATACGCGAAGTAGACCCGGACATAGTTTTAATCTCGGAACATGGCCTCAGTGCAGATGCGAACCCCCTGAGAATATATAACTATAATGTTATTACAGCCAACTATTCAAATGAAAGATATGATGGTGTCGCAATAGCTGTACGAAAGGGCATCAAGTAAAGGGAAATAGCAGATCTGGAAGAATCATATCTGATCATTAAAATCAAAACAACCATCGACGACCTTGTCATAGCTGTGGGCTACCAACCCCCAAGACGATTATATCTCCCCATCCCCAACTTCATCCGACTATTCAGAAGGAACACCTCAACCATCATGATCGGAGACCTCAATGCCCGATGCAGAGAAGCGGGTTATACAACTGGGATCAACGGATCGGGAACCTCCCTGAGCCTGCTTATTGATCGAGATCTGGTGCGAAGAGTCGGCTCGAAATTTCCAACTTACCTGACAAGAAGATCCTCAACGACCCCTGATATCTTCCTCGTAAACTCCAACTTTGCCCTGAACCAAACGACAGTTCCTGGCCCATACACCCCATCGAACCATGTGAGTATGTTCACTACTGTCTCAACCTCCCCTATACAGGTGAAGATCCCATCCCGAGGGTGCATGCCCCAAGCCAACTGGGAAGAATATAGAAGACTACTAAAAGACTACTGACTGAACTAATTGGGCGGGTCGACACTAGAAGAACTCGATAGTCACCTAGAAGACATTATGACGAGACTAAATGAGGCAGACAGGGTAGCCATTCCTAGGTTCGAATACAAGACTCTCCCAGCACCATGATGGGACGAGAATATAATAGAAAAGAAGATCAGGCTGGACGAACTGGTCTTGGAGATAAGTCGGCTTGGGTATACGGCAGACCGCTACCGGGAGCTCCAGAACCTCCGTTTGGAACTGAAACTCCTGATAGCGGAGAAGTCGAAAATGATATGGGATGGAATGATAGAAAGGATAAACGCAGAAGGTGATCCCAGGAAGTTTTGGAGCCAAATTAAGAGGCTAAGTGGCACACTCCCCGCCAAAAATAACATCATAGTGGACGGGAGAAAAATATCACAAGACCAAGAAATAGAGCACCAATTCAGGGAACATTGACGAAGGAAGTGTACCATTACAGATGAGGAGAACCAGGACTTTGATATGGAGTACAAGGAGGAGATCTTGGCGGACCTGGAGGCTCAAGGGCCAGTCTTGACTCCCTTCCATTTCGTCGATGCTACCAGACAAATAGAGGATGAGGGTAGACCATTCACCCAAGATGAGTTTGAGGTTGCTCTCAAAAGTTTCAAACAAAAAGCCCCAGGCATTTCGGGCATTACTAAGGCTCACTTAACTAATGCTCCCGAAAACATCAAAATGGGAATTTTAAGCCTGTTCAACGCCTGTCTTAACGCTGGTTATTTCCCGATCAATTTAAGAGGGATAGAATGATATTTCTTTTAAAGTCGGGAAAACCCAAAGGGGAAGTGAAAAGCTACAGGCCCATATCGCTCATTGAGTTCATAGGGAAGCTCCTTGAGAAATTGGTTAATGATAGGCTGAGGGACTTTCTTGAAGAAAATAGTTGTTACAATGAGCAACAACATGGATTCCGGAGACACCTGGTAACTGAGACAGCCCTTGCCCTGTTGACTGAGAACATTGCCGTTGCAATGGCTGAGAACAAAAGGGTAGATTTAGTACTCAGGGATGTTTCATCTGCCTTTGATAAGGTATGGATCCCCGGGCTAAAGAAGAAACTCTGCGACCTACGCATGGGCACAAACATCACCAGACTTCTTTGTGACTACCTTGAGGAGCGCGAGGCGACCATAAAAATCAACGTCATCGAAGAACAGCCATTCTCCATGGGGACCGGAGTACCCCAAGGAGGCTTTTTAAGTCCGACCCTGTATACAATCTACACATGTGACCGTCCCTTTCCCACCCATGATTACGCAAACTACATCCAGCTGGCCGAGGATATTTCGCAATTCGACATCACGAATAGAACAGCAGGGGAAATAAGCAACCTCAATGCCTACGAGGCTCGTAATAAGATCCGCACCAATGCAGAAAAATTTAAAGTACTCCCCATCGGACTTAAAAAAACGGCCGACATTCGAGTGCGAGACGAATTTTATCCATACACTCGCGAAGCCTGAGTCCTAGGATTAAATATAACATCATCAGGATACGGCACACACATCAATGTAAAAATCGCACAAGCCAAGCATCGATTACGCCAACCCTACAGATTTAAGGTACTCTCCCCCCAGGAACAAAAGGAAATTGTACTGCCCTGGTGAGGCCAATCCTACTATATCCCGCTATTTCGATGCACCTAGAGAGCAATACCCAGTTGAAGAAAGTGCAGGCGGTACAAAACCAGGCTCTCCGTTTCATCTTTAATGCATCTAAATTGGACCGCATCCCCTCGACCAGACTTCATGCCTTCGCAGAAGTGGAACCTCTAAACGTAATCTTACAAAATAGGGCGAAATCGATTTGGAGGAAAATCCAAGAGAGAATAAACCAAGAAATACGACACCCAATATAGACTACGACACTACAAACGCGGATTCAAAAGCAGCCGTCTGCGTACGCAGGAGGATGTAATACCTTTATTTAGATAAAGAATACCTGAAAAACTCAAAGATTTTCACAAATAGGACAATGAAAACCATTGTTCATACATGTTTAAAAAAAAAAAGATCCATAGTGGACAAATAACCTAAATAAAATAGCATTAAATCAACAAATTAGAAATAAAATTAATAAAAAGATCCGAAGTGGACAAAAGTAAAAATAAAATAACATGTTGAACGTACGCAAATTATGAGTAAGTTCTAAATCCCAAACAGCAAGTCAAACAAATACAAAGGCTTGAATGCTTAATTTTCTCATCAAAAACGATAAGAAATAAAGAAGACGGCGAGAAGACTATGCCAGATAAACTGGCACGCATTATCTTCTACTTTAGCACTTTTTCTCACTATAACCTCTCCTACTATCTTACACCCATTCTTTCCCATCTTTTTATTATCCTTGAATCCTTGTCTGACTATTTGACTGCGCTCCAAGACGACTTTACCTCTAACAAGCAAAGTCCTACTTCTACAAATTTCGGAATTCTCCACTGTTTCAGTAGGTGAAGATTTTTACCGCTTTTGGAGGAACGCCTGCTTGGGTTTAAAGGAAACCGTCTGGTTTTACCAAGATCATACGTGTGCACACCCGCGAGAGTGGAAACCCTGCCAACGAGTGAATTTTGGATGAATTAGAGTTTCTCGCCTGCATCTTGTCTGTTCCCATAACAGCAGCGCAACTTCGATTCTAATAACCTTTCTGCCATTATGGTCTATAGAAGCCGTCTGCCTCTGACGTGTCCGAACCCCGGAAGGAAGCCTTGCAGGGGGCGCAAAGAAGGGGGCTCCATTCTGGGGCGGAGTGTTCAGGGCACATAGGAGACCCTGTTAGACATTTCAGACAGGTAGGGCAGAAAGGGTGACCCAAAGTCTATTTAGGTACTTGCCCCGATAAGGGCCTGGTAGGTTCAAGTAGCTCCTGCTGTCGGGGCCGTCATGGACGACCCTAACGGCGAGAAAAGGGTCCCACTCCATTTCAAAGAGCGATGCCAAAAGCCTTCGCGCGAGAAGGTTTTTGAAACTGTCTTCTCAACGCTTGGGATTTCTGTTTGCTGACTTAAAGACCAGTATTATGGTTACTTGGCCTTTTGTGACTCTAATCAAGATTTGGACAACCTTCTGAGCGCAAACTCGAGGAAGAAATTAGAAGAGATCGGCCTCATACCTCGTGTTCCTCCACATGTATCGGCCAAGAGATCGATTATTTTCCGACGTATCGACCCTTACGTTGGTACCCACTCTGCTGAGGAGATAAAACAAGAAGTTGAGGCGAAGCAAGCTTGGGCAAAAATCGATGATGCAATTACGTTTAAGAACCGTGAAGGAGAAGAACACACTCATGTGTTTAAAATAATCTTCCAAACTACTGAGATGGCAACGAAGGCGGCGGAAAATGGACTGATCTTATTTAATTCAAAAGTCTCCGCCAGCTGCTTTGGGCGAGAGGTTTTTGTGCCGGTGCAGATCTGCTTCTCTTGCTATGCCCTCGAAAAGCATGCGACTAAGGACTGTCAGGCTACAGGCAAAATATGTTCTGAGTGCTCAAAATCTGACCACACATGGAGAGAGTGTACTAGCTCCAATAAGAAGTGCATTAATTGTGTCAATTCGCACCGTACATTATCAATGGCTTGGCCAATAAAGAAGGCCTTGATAACGGACAAAAAGAAGACCTTGATCGAGGAGAGGAACCAAAGAAAAACTACTTCATATGCACAGGCGACAAAAGTTTCCGAACAGAAGACCACGATACAAATAGACCAGAACATGAGACCAGATCTTATTATGTGTATATTACACGCACACTTCGTGAATATAACGAACCCTGGCAGTTATGCGACGGAATTAAATAAGATGCTGGTACACAATGGACTGAAGCCGATGTGGTTTCCGTACAACCCGCCATCAGGAGACCTATTTCAAGCCCAATTAAAGAATCTCAAAAAACCTGAGACTAGGCCTCGTTCTACTTCTCGCGACCCGCGTTTGCGCAAGAAAGAACGTGCCGTGAATGATGCCTCCGAGATGTAGACCAGTAACCAACCAGAAGAGCCTCTACCAAAATATGATGAGGCTAAACCTGTTGCATCAACACCTGCCTCCGCTACGCCAATCTATTGGATTACCCACTCTCTGTGCATGAGAATCTACGGCTTTCCATCTGCTCCCATACCGAAGAAAGCCAATGTTAATCAACTGATAGAAGGAGTTACTA
Organism: Ceratothoa steindachneri; assembly: GCA_963969495.1. Classification (NCBI taxonomy): domain Eukaryota; kingdom Metazoa; phylum Arthropoda; class Malacostraca; order Isopoda; family Cymothoidae; genus Ceratothoa; species Ceratothoa steindachneri. The sequence goes on along the minus strand of OZ018334.1, from coordinate 2,898,384 downwards.
AAGGCAGGTATAAATGGGACTTTGATGCGGACGTTAGGGAAGAAGAGCTCCTAAACACCTTCAAAAAAGGAAGGATAAAAATATTTCCCGAATCATGCTTTAATCTTAACCAGGATCAATACAGGAAAAAGAGATCTGATAAGGTAAGGTCACCAGCAAGAGATAAAGGGACTAAGGTTAAACAACCAAATATCAATTAACCATGGCTATCTTTACCAAACTCATCAGGAACCTTAAGATCTCCTGGCTGAATGTTAACGGATGGAAGAACAAAAGCGGAATATACAATGATATCCTTAGAAACGCTGATCCCCAAATCGTGCTTATTTCTGAGCATGGATTAAACGACAATATCGAGCGTATAAGAATATATAACTACGAAGTATTAATGGCTAGCCACTCAAAGGAAGGATTCGACGGGGTCGCAATTGCCATTAGAAAAGGCATTAGATTTAAAGAGATACGGGACTAAGAGGAATCGTATTTGGCGATGAAGATCCCTATGACATATGACGACCTGGTGGTTGCAGTCGGGTATCAACCACCCAGGCGCCGGTATCTCCCGATTTCCAACTTTATGCGACTCTTTAGGAGAGAGGCCTCAACGATACAACTCCCAATAACATGGGTTTAAGAGGAAATTTGGTACGGAAACGGCTCTAGCATTAATTACGGGGAGAATAGCAATCGGAAAAACTACGAATGGTAATGTCGATGTCGTACTTCGCGCCGTGGCCTCGGCATTGGACAAGGTATGGCTACCGGGTCTGAAAAGCAAACTAAGTGAACTTGCTATGGATGGAAACCTAACTAAGATTCTATGCGACTATCTTGAGGATAGAGAAGCAGTCGTGAAGATAAATGGTATAGAAGGTGTAGCCTTTAATCTGGAAGCTGAGCTACCTCAAGGAGGCTGCCTCAGTCCCACTATGTATTCAGTGTATACTGGGGATTTACCACATCCCGTCCAAGACCTCGCCCAGTATATACAATTAGCAGATGATATCACTCCGTTCATTACCAGTGTTTATAAAAATCCTAACGACATTACTAACAGGACAGGGAGAGAAATTGTTAATATCACTAACTTTGAAAAAAGGAATAAGATAAAGACCAATGTCCAAAAGTTCAGAGTGATACCAATTAGCTGTCGGAAAACATCAGACGTGCTGGTGCAAGATGAGCTCTATGAGTACTCAAGGGAAGGTCGAGTTCTAGGCCTGAAGTTAACACGTCGAATGGGTACAGAGCCCATTACCTACAGAAGATCACCTTTGCTACGAAAACGCTACATAGCCTCTATCACATCAGACATCTCTCGACGAGCAATAAAAGAAAACTCTATCTTCTGTTGGTGATACCACTCCTCTTATACCCAGCTATACCCCTTAATACCTGAGCAAATCTGTTATAAAGAAAGCTCAAGTTATTGAAAACAAGGTAACAGGTTTATTACCAACTTGTCACTGCTTGACTACATTCCTTCGAGAATACTACACGAGGCGACGGACATTGAGCCAATAAATATTACCCTAAATAGACGAGCACACAATATTTGGCAGAAAATCTATGATAATATGCCAGATGAGGTGCTGATCCCAATTATAATACCTGATGTAGATGTAAATTTGTTTTTTTTGTTTTTTTAATCGGCTATCTGGCGACTGCCCACTTAGGCATAAGTCGCCATAAACAAACAGCCTAGTTCTAGGCTAGTTTAAAAAAAATAAACAGAACACAACATTTAAAAGAAATTACAATTCGGAAGCAATAACAATAACAAAACAACAACAAAAGCAACAACTAAATCTAGTTAAATGAAAGAGAGAAGAGCGGACTCGCCCCAAAAGTCAATAAGTCCACCAGTCAATGTGCACGCACTTGTCCCGAGTACAAAGGTCAGGCGGTAGCGACCCCACCCATCCCGGTTCCGGGACAGGTAACATGCGCGAAGATCACCCAGACTTGGACATTCGACAAGAATGTGCCGAACAGTCTGGGGGGATGACGCAGTCGTCTCAATACGGCGCAAGCGAGCGCTCCATCAAATAGCGATGCGTCACACAAGTGTGTCCGATTCGGAGACGACAGAAGCGAGCTGAAGCCGTCGCGGCATTGGGGGATAGGTCCATGGAAACAGTCATGGCACAATGGCACGCAACTTTAAGTTCCCTTTGACCGTCTCCCATCTTCTTTGCCAAGCAGTCCGAAGAGCTGCCTGTATTCCGGCCATGTAGTCGGTGTGAGGAAGAGCGAAACGCTAGGCCGGTCGCAGAGTCCTCGCGGACTCTTTGGTGCCCTCATTTCCCGCAATTCCCACATATCCAGGAACCCAGCAGAAGATAATCTTGACATCCGCTTGGCTCGCCAAAACCGTGGCGTCACGGATATCGCGAACCAGGGGATGCGGAGATTCCAATGCCCCGAGAGCACTCAGGGCGCTTTGTGAGTCGCTATAGATCACAATCCGGTCTCCGAACCGGGCACGTCGCGTAATCTCCCGTACCGACTGGTTAATTGCCACCAGTTCGGCCGTGAAGACAGACGCAGCACCTGGCAGAGCCCCGCTGACTTCAAACAGAGGGGATACGGCGTGAAAGCCGACCCCCTCTTGGGACTTGGAGCCATCCGTGTACACTGGCACGGTTCCAGCGTGACACAAGGTGTGCTCCAAAAAATTCAAACGCAATACTCCCAGCGCTGTACAAGCTTTGGGAGCAGAGGCGTGGCAACAAATAGCCAAATGTGGTACACTCCAGGGTGGCGTCCTGGGCAGAACCAGGGGCACCACCGGCCCGAGAGCTATATCAAGCCCTCGAAGGAGTTTCCTGGCCCTAAACCCAAAGAGATAGGGTATGACTGGCGTCTCTCAGCGACATAGACACCGTCGAGATCGGCTGCGGATGCAGTGAAAGCTGTTGGAAACTGAGGGAGGCACCGGGCTCGCGCATACAGGCAAGTGATGCACTGCACGCGGTGCGAGTGGCATCTCCCCGCATCGACGAACTGATTCTCAATGGGGAAGTGCGGAAGGCACCGGTCGCAAAGCGAAGGCCAGTGTGGTGGATCGAATCCACCTTCCGCTATAAGCGCTCGGCTGCGGATGCATAAAACTCGCATCCGTAGTCGAGCTTCGAATGAACAAAGGATCGATAAAAAAGTAGGGCAGTAGCCCTATCAGTGCCCCAAGCGCTGAACGTCACGGAATGGAGAATATCCATGGCGAGGGTACAAGAGACCATAAGGCTGCGAATATGAGCCTCCAAGGTGAGGCGTCGGTCGAATACAAGACCAAGGAAACGGTGCGACTCAACCACATCCAGGCGCACCCCATTAAGAAACAAATCTGGGTCGGGGTGGAGCCTTGGATGGCGGCAGAAGTGCACCACCTTAGTCTTGGCCAAATAAAACCGAAACCTGTGCGCTTTGGCATCGCGAGAGACGCGGTTCAATGCCTGTTGGAGTCGACGCTCAAGAGTTTGCATCTGGGCTGCGCCAAAAGAGATCGAAACGTCGTCAACGTAGAGCGTAGCGAGAACATCTTCCGGCAGCAGCGAGGTGATGGCCTTGATGCTCAGGGCACAAAGTGTGACACTGAGGACACTTCCCTGCGGGACAACCTATTCCTGCTCCTTTGTGCCGGAGAGAGCTCCCCCTACCCGTACGCGGAATCGACGATCTCGCAAAAATTCAGATATAAACATTGGGAGGCGTCCCATCACCTCCATCGTGTGAAGATTCTCCATGATATTGTATTGCCATACGGTATCATAGGCCTTCTCCAGATCGAAAAAGACCGTGGCGTAGTGCTGTTTACGAAGGAAAGCCTCGCAGACGGCATTTTCCAGTCGGAGCAGAGCATCTGACTTGGAGTGGAACTTGCGGAAGCCGCACTGTGCAGAAGATAGATGGCCTCCGCTGTCCAGAAAAAAGGCAAGTCTAACATTTACCGATTTCTCCATCAACTTGCACATGCAGGAGGTTAGAGAGATTGGGCAGAAACCAGTCGGAGTAGAGTGATCTCTCCCCGGCTTGCGAACGGCGAGCACAGTAGCGATTCGCCAGGAATCTGGGAGAAGACCATCTATCCAGGTCCTGTTGAACAAATCTAACAGGAAGGCCATGCCCCGCTTATCCAAGTGTCGAAGCATGGCGTACGGGAAATCGTCTGGACCATGAGCTGTGTCCGCGCACGAAGAGAGAGCGAAGCGCTGTGCATCCGAAGAGCACAAAGATAGGTGAAGGCAAGAAAATGAAGCGGTTCTCGGACAGTGATGCGTAAACTCATCCACGTTTAGGACACCAATCTCAAGCTCTTTGATCAGATCGTCAAGGACTTGTCCCTTAGGATTTATTGAGTAATCTGCCTAGAGAGGATGCCTGCCGTTCAGATCTCCGAGGAAGAGAAAGAGCTTTGGCAACCGTACCACGACGCGGCGGAAGTCCCCCGCGTCGAAGTCAGCTGACGGTGGAATGTACGCAGAAATGATAGTATACCTCCTATCCAGGTGCAGCTGCACAGCCACTGCCTGAGACGGGGTATCTAAAGAGAAGACTCCTTGAACAGAAGACCCTCACGGGAATGGCCGTACGCTTCCCGGAGGCACAACCCCGGGCGCTGTTGGCCGGACAAAGCGCTGAAGGCGCTGTTGCCTTCAAGGACTTATTGGGGGAGGTTGGGCTCGCCATGCGAGTCTTTTCCTCGAAACTTTAGGCGTGCGTTGCGGCTTCGGAGGCAAGGGGCCCTCTTTTCGAGGAACCACGTCTCCGAGCCACCCGCTCTATCACTAGGCGTGGGCGAAGGAGCCGAAACTCCTTTGTTGCTGTCCTCCTTTCGGGGGACAGCTTTAGGAACCCCGAAAGATGGCGTAGAGACCAACTTCAGGGGTGTTGCCTCCTGTGAATCTAACGATTCGGTGGAGGTGCGTGGCCGTTTCACATTACGGGAAACGGTCACGCTGGGGGAAGAGGGGGAGCCCTGGTTTTAGCCTGGGCTGGGTATGAACCCTTTTTGCCGCCAGCTTTACCAGGGGAGCACCCGGATTGGGTAGAGCCCGCAGAAGGGCTCCGAATGGGCGCGGAAACTACCGTGCTCGTTGGCTTGGATGGGCCAGGGGCAGAGGGTGCCTTTCTAACTATTGAGGCATATGACGTCCCAGGCAGAGCCGGGCGCACCAGGACCAAGTCCTTAGCCTCACGGAATGAGAGTCGATCCTGGGCCTGAAAGGCCAGGATTTCTTTCTCAAGGAGATATGCACCACATTGCTTCGAAGAAGCAGGGTGCGGCTCCCCGCAATTGACACCCTTGGCCACACACGATTTGGACTTATCGTGTGCGGCCTTGAAGCAATTTACACAAACTTCGGGTGACCCCGACTTTGCACATCTACAAGAACGATTCGTATGGCCGAAGCGGTGACAGTAGTAGCACCGCCGCGGCAGTGGCACAAATGCCTTCACGCGGTAGTGGTACCAATCAGAACGCACTTACTCAGGAAGCTTGTCACAGTCGAACGTGACGAAGAGTGTAGGCGTGGGTCTCGAGGCCCCTCCCTGTTTTCTCATCACAGGTTCGACTTTGACCGCTGCATGGTCGGCCAGCTCTAATGTGATGTCCTCAATGGAGTATTCAACGAGTTCCCTCGCATAAACTACTCCTTTCACAAAGTTCATGGTAGAGTGCGGCGTCACACTCACCGGGGTGCCATGAAGTGTCCGAAGAGCACTTATCTTGTCCGCCTCGACGGGTTTCGTCGCATTTGCCAGAAGGCTCCCGTCTGAGAAACGGGTCACCTTCGGCTCTCTACCAATTGCAGTAGCTAATCCTCTCATCTGATGCATTATTTTGCCCTTGGACAACATGGTGCCATCAGTGGAGCAAATAACGAGGAAGCATTTGAAGCCAGCGGGCTCGAAGACGCCAGGTAGTCTCTGAATCAGGGGCCCCGATGTAATCGAGGCTCCGCCCTGTGCACTTTTATTCTTTGTCATAGTCAGGGGCTCCGCACCCGGGGGGGTGGAGGGGCCGGATGTGCCGATATTGGCTTAGTCGCTTACCAAAGTGGCAGCAAACTTATCCATTTCCGCAGCCCCCATGGATGGAGAGGAGCCCCGAGTCTTCTTAGTCCTTTTTGGCTTAGTCTTTTTCTTTTTTCGAGAGGAGGGCGGGAATGATCCCGCTTCTCACCTCCGCCTGCAGAAGCCCCTAGGCGGGAGGGACCGGCCTTAGCCAGGTCCTTCCCCGAAATGGAGAAGGTCCTTGTGGTGGCAGGGGCACTGGTCGGAGGAGATCCCTCCCCTCCTTGTACTGCCTTAGAAACCCACGCGTTTGAGGAGGACCTTGCATAGGGGCGGATTCGGGTTTGGTGTTTGGCGCTGAGCCCGGATTCCCTTTCTCCCCCATGGAAGGCCCTACCGTCTGATGCCTGGTTTGCTCAAGGACCATGTGTATCACAGGAGGGGCCTCCAAGTTGGCCCCCTTCCCCCCAAGACATCGCAGGTCCCGTTGGCAGTATTGTCATAAGTCATCTGGTGTGGGGAGGCACAGGCCTTCACCCCGACAAGGTTAAGTATTCTTGCCAGCAGGTCTTTTGAGGGAAGCGACCGAAGGGGCCTGGCTTCCTTCTCCCCCCTAAGAAGGTTTGCCCTACCGAGCCGCTTACACGAGGGGCGGTCGGCAATGGGCTGCCAGCTGGCTTTCCTGGCAGTCCTCTTTGAAAGAAAAGGAGGGACTGCCGCTGGAAATAGGGAGGTGCCCGAAAGCATCTCCAGAGAAGGGGGTGACGGGGAATCCCCTTCACCCGTAGGCGTAGGAGAGGAGTTAGCCTCCTCTCGAGTTAAAGAAATATGGAGGGTCCCCTGCGCAAGCACAGGGGGATACCCCTATTTTTTCGGTGGAGCTGCCCGAGGGCGGCTCCCTCGATGTACAAGTGGGAATAGGGAGAGATTTGGGTTTTTTGGGGGGGTTTGCATACATGGTCTCGGTGACCCTCTTTTCTATACGGGACGCAATAGCTCATCACCTCTTGCAGTTGCCCGCACTGCAAGAGCTTCTTACAGGCCTGGCAGAGCCAGGCGCCGCCATTTGGGACAACCCCTCCCACCTGGTGGCCTGGCAGTCCATCGGCATGGCGGCTCCACCCTAGACGCGGCGTAAAACTGAGTGTGAAGAGGAAAGGAAAATGGATGTGAGGAAGGTATGGGTGGGATGAAGCAGGTTGTTACAAAACCCATTCCGAACCGGAGCTCAGGGGTTAGGGAACGTTGTCCCCCTCCCCCCTGATCTTGGACGGTTGGCTTGAGAAGAAGGTCAGCATCTACCCTGTGAAAGAGGCTGACCAGAGAAAGTTGTGGGAGAGGTTGTATGAAAAGCGACGTAGTAGGGGAGAAATACAGGCTATCTGACGGAAGGAAAAGATGCTAAGCTGGGGCCGGACGAAGCGCTGGATCCCGTCAGTACGGCGGCCAGGATGGCAAATCGCCGCGTCCCTTAAGGGGTGTAGATGTACAGAACCTAAGGTTCAGGCAAGCATTTAAAAGCAGCCAAATAATATATCGACAAGAAATTCAACCGATCTATTGAAAAACTTACCAGAAGATTAAAACCTATATCAACTCAAATTGACAATACAATACTAAATGATGAGAATAATGAAAACCAAAAATTATTTATTTCATGTAAATAAAGATATCAAATTGATTATAAATGATCTCAATTGGAATATATATATATATATATATATATATATATATATATATATATATATATATATATATATATAATATATAAAAGATCCGAAATGGACAAAAAATAAATAAATAAAATAAAAGATCTGAAGCGGACACGTAAAATTACAAGTAAATTCAATCAACTATCAAGAGACCTGCAAGATTTCAAAGGCTTGAATGCTGAACAAACAAAGAAACAATAACTACGGATAAATAAAAATGCAAATGACTATGGTTGCCAGACAACCTAGCACAACTACTATTTCTCTATTATACACCTATTCTACCTATTTGCTCTACTCTATTTACACATTTTCTACCTTTTTCGATTGTTGATCTGACTATTTGTCGATTCGATCTAGTTCTCTGGTAAAGGAGGCAAAGGAAAATCAAGTTTGAAAACGTGCTTCTTTTAACGGCGGTCAACTCGGGGACGTCGAGATGTCGGGAGTGTGGTTTCCGGCTAAGGTTGCACGTTAATTGCCGGTTTCTTCATTTGAATGATGACGGCTTCGGCCATCGGCAATCTTCTGCGCTTTTGGAGTCTTAGGATGATGCAGGTGTCCTGATTCAGTTTTTCACGAGTTAGGGTAGTGCCATGAGAGTAGGCGTGTTTTTTAATCGCGCCATCTTGAAGGTGAGCTGTCAGTCGCCTTGACGGGGTTGTAGAGGTCATGCCGATGTACTTTGAATTGCGATGTTTGTAGTCACAGACTTTGCACGAATATTCGTACACGACGTTAGTCTCCTGGAGTTCACTCGTTGAAGGGAGACAGCTGTTCTTCATGATGCAACTACTTTTTTCTTGATCTTGTAGTATATAATTAGATTAATATCCGCATTAGGGTCAGTTGGGGTCACGTTACAATAGAGAATGGCTCCCAAAGCCATTCTCCTTGATAGGAGATGTTAAATTTGTAGAGGCCATAGATATAGTTCCTTCATAAAGTTTAAGATATAAATTAAAGGAGTTTGCAACATCTTCTGAAATGATGTTCTCGGAACTGCCGATATCTAAAAGAGCCGTGAGAACACAGCCATTCACCTCCACTTCTAGAGATGACCTTTTCAAAATTGAGGTCACAATAGCGAGATCGGGATTGGAGGTTAATGCTGAAACTTCATTTTAGATGACTTGCATAACTTCAAAAAAATGTCCTCTCTTCTTACATTTAAAGCAAGTAACCTCACTTGCAGGACGACGAGCACGGTTCTGGTACAATGAATTTGCACAATAATAACTTTTTTTTCTGTTTTCGAAGTGGAAGAGCTGCAGCACAATTTGAACCCCCAGGATTAGGATTAGAACAGTCACCTCTTGCGTCCAGCTCATACGATTTTTCTGAAACTACAGGATCAGAAGTGAATAATGCATAGGCCTCCGAATCCCTTGTGGCAATCTCTAACGCTCTCGCTTGAAAAACAGTTTAAGATAATGTAAGAGTTTTGTTTTCTAGAAGTTTAGTTCGAATTTTTGCTGATGAAAGCCCAGTAATAAAGGCATCTCAAATATACTCGTTTCTATACGTTTCGGCATTAGTAGCCTTGAAATTGCAATCCAAATTGTGCCTGAAGAGCACGTACATGTTCATGAATCGTTTCACCATCTGATTACATACGAGTCGCAAGCTTGTGTCGCACCATGATCTGATTCGCAGTTTGAATGAGGGCGCCTTTGAGATCAGCAAGAGCGTTGTCGAAAGTAATACATTCGGAAATTATCTCGAAATTTTCAGCAGAAACTCAATTGGCTAGGGGGGGGGGGAAATACGAATCGTTTGTACTTCGAGAAGACAAACAACCAATGCAGTGTTTAAATCGACGTGCAGCCTCTGGTGCAGTTGCAAGAACATTCAAACGATTTGGACGAAGACCATGTTCCATTCTTCCTAGTGAATTAAATTAATGTAGCCCAGCGGTTATGGAATGTTCCAAAATTCGGTTTTATTTCTCCCAAATATACAATTAAAGAACATATCTTCACCTGGAATTGTACAGCGAACAACGGAAGCGAACTCTTCCAGAAATATAGACAACAGAGACAATAGGTACAGAAACTAATCAGAGAAGTCATTTATAAATATGAAGAAAAGATCACAACAGAGATAAAACAAGGCCAAAATACAAACAAGAAATTATAGACCTATATACATAAATTAAAAGGACAGCAGGAAACAAATAAAGATATAAAACTTTATAATAATGAAAAGAAAGAGATACCAAATGAAAAAATAGAGAAAGAAATAACAAATTACTGGCAAGATATTTTTAATAAACAAGCAAACCTAATCAGACAGATGGAATAATAGAATTAAAGAGAACTATAAAGACATGAGTGAAAAGGAAAAATGTAAATATAATGGGAATAACAATACCCAAGGATAACTTAGCAATCATGGAACATCTTGATATGGCAAGTAAAATTAAAACTGAAGAAGCCCTAAGTTTGATAAAAAACCCAGAAATTAAAAGAGTAGATATACAAATCCTAAATAAATTAAAAGTTAAGTCAGCAGGGCCCGATGGCCTAAACCAGAATTCTACAAACTAATAAGTGATAGTAATATATGCATAGACGGCATTTTAAAAGGGTTTGCATCAATACTTAATGAACATGTAGGGGTGCGAAATGTATGAGAGAAATTCCTTCCAACTTGATAATATAAGTGGCCGAAAAACTTACCAAACGAAGAAAATGGACTAACCCAGTCGTGTGGCATGAGCATCGGAAACGGAATCAAGAGGTACCTCGTTCGAATCTCAAGAGTCCAAATAACTTTTATGAAAAATATCTCAAGGAAGAAAACGAAGATATTTCAAGGAAAAACTCAACAAGAATACAGAAGCAAAAAGAAAACAGAAGAAGAAAATGCGAGGAAGACAACCTGCAGAAAAGAAAAATCAAGTGAAAAGCAAGATGAACAAGAATAAATAAATAAAATTATAATGAAAGAATGGAAAGAATAAAAAAACATTATTAATTCCGAAAGTAAAAAATCCCCAAGTGGGACAATTTAGACCAATAGCGTTGACAATACATCATACAAGATATTTATGCAACTAATAGAAAATAAAAAAATGAGAGAGACACATATATTTCAAAATAATCTTCAGGAAGAAACTCAAAATGGATTTACTAAGGGAGGAAGGATAGAGCACAACTTGCCGATCTGACAATACTGTATAGAAAAATGCTACAAGAATAAAAATTCACTCTTTGTATCATCAATAGAGTTCAATAAAGCATTTGATTCTGTAAAAAGAGAAATGATGATAGAGTCCCTAATGAAATATAAGGTACATGATACAATTATAGATGACATAGCAAAAATATACAGTGGATATTGTACGAAATTAAAGATCAATGATAAAGAAACTAAGATAAATATTGGAAGTGGAATTAAACAAGGATGTACTGGCTCAACAAAACTATTTTATATTATAACTTATATGATAATAACAGAACTAATGAAAAAAGGACATGGCTTTATTGATAAAAATCTAAGAATAGAAAGTCTCTTCTTTGCTGATGATGGACTGCTACTGTCCAGAAGTCTAGAAAATACTCATAATAAATTACAATTGATAACAGAAATAAGAGAAAACTATGGATTAGATATTAATGAAGACAAAAGCAGTATAATAATTTATAATATAAAAAATCAGCCGTGCAGAATTGGCAAAATAAAGTCAAAGTTAAATATTTAGGTATAATAAATCATAACAAAAGAAATAGCTTTAAAACATATAAAAATTTGATTTTTAAAAAAGGCTCAAAGCTTGGCAAACTTAACATATTCAATAATTTCAAAAGGTTGCAATAAAATAATGATCGGAAAAAAAACATTCTGTAAATGCCTAGTGTTGCCTTCAATACTGCATGGGGCAAACAATAAATATGATAGAAAATGAAATTAATAAGTTGAAAATTATTGAAAATAAGATATATCGACAGATACTGGGTGCACCAAGATACGCTGCAAATAGTACTTTAAGAGGAGAAATCGGAGCATCCTAGATGAAGAGACGAATATTTGAGGGACAAATAAGATATATAAAAAATATTTATGAGGGTAAAAATGACCTAATGCAAACAATTCTTGATATAATTTCTAAGGATAATAAAAGAAATGGGTAAATAATATTAAAAATCATATAAAGGAATTAGGAATTAATTTAGAAATGATAAAAAAATGAAATATGGAGATATTACAAAAACATTCAAGGAATGGGATACACAATTATGGAAAAGAGACCTTGCAAATAAAAATTCATTATATATATATATATATATATATATATATATATATATACCTATATAGGTATATATATATATATATATATACCTATATAGGTATATATATATATATATATATATATATATATATATATATATATATATATATATATATATATATATATATATATATATATATATATATATATATATATATATATATATATATATATATTTACAAAAACTTTAAGAAATAAATAAAAGAGGAAAAAATTTATGACAATAGACCATCATAAATAATATACTATAGAGCTAGGACAAATTATCCTTAAAATGGAATGAAAAAAATTAAACAAGTACAAAAGAAGTGCCGATGCAATGGCAATACTTCAAAACTGAACCGAACGAACTGAGATAAAGACTATATTTCCAATCCCTGAAAGAATTAGCCACGATTTTCTTTAATTTTTTTCCAGACTGGCCTCGAATTTGACTTTGAAAATTTTTCTAGAAAATAATAACTTAAATTTCGACAGTAACAATGGCTGAAGCAATGCGATCCACGATTGGTTCCATGCTTAGGGGTATAGAAAGGTGAGAAACTTATCTGTATTGCTGAATAGAAGACCTACACTGACGACTCTACAGTTCTTGAAGTGGTATTTCGTCTGTTACTGACGCAGCTGAGATGGATCTCCACCGAAGCCAGCCAGTTCTCTTCCTTCCATTTTCCAGTGTAGTAGGCTGGTTGTAACTAGGGACATAGAACCTGTTAGGTTGACTAACAGATTCAATGTCCTGAGAGAGGAAGAGTGTAAAAGTGATTTGCCTGGTGTGATTGTGGATGAAAGCAGGATGGGTGGTAGTGTGACTGAGAGCAGGAGGGAGGGTATTGTTAGGCCAAGACAATAGGAGAATGACTGAGGTGCTAGTGATGGGTGACTCTCAGATTAGGTATTTAGATAGGAAGTTGAGTGATAGCAAGTGGAAGGGAATGAGAGTTTGTCTGCCGGGTGCTGGTGTAAGTGATGTTTGTGAGAGGTATGATAGGCTGGTTTCTGGGTGTGAGAGGGATGCAGTTGTGATTACGCATGTGGGAGTGAATGATGTAAAGAAGGTGGGTACATGTGAGTTACGTGAGCAGTATAAAAGGTTAGTTGAAAGGATGAGTAAAAGCAGGGTAAAAGGTGTTGTTTCTGTTGTGCTTCTGAGATTGGATGTGGGGTAGAATGGTTGTCGCGTGCAATTGGTTTGAAGGAATTTGTGAAAGGACTGTGTGAGGAGTTAGGATTGGTGTTCGTAGATGTCTGGGGTGGGTTTTACGGGAATAGGAGGTTGTATGCGATGGATGGGCTCCATCTTAGTCGGGCAGGTGTTGAGGTTCTATGGGGGGAGCTGGATAGTGTGATTAGGTCCTTACAGGTGGAAAACTAGAAGCTGTTAGAGGTAAGGGAATAACAGGAATAGAGGGCAGGTGTAGGAAATGGAAGGGATGCAGAGATAGAGGAAAAGCTAGGGGAGAGGGCATACTGATGCGTTATAGGGGGACTAATGCACAAGTGAATGAGCAGATAACTATGAATAAAAAAGCACAATGCAATGAAGATGGGAATAATAAAAAAACCTTAAAAATATACTACACAAATGGTCGGAGTATAAGGAATAAGATAGATCTCTTAAGAGCGTTAGCGAGTGAAGAGAATTTTGATATAATTGCGATAACAGAGTCATGGCTTGATTTGGCAGGAAATCACTTTAAACCTGAGGTTGAGATTGAGGGCTTTAACATGTTCCATACAGATAGGAATAGGAAGAGAGGAGGAGGGGTTATTATTTATATTAAAGATAATCTCCAGTGTTGTGTAAACAGTACAATTAAATTAGATGATAACACAGAGTCATTATGGCTAAATGTAAAGGAAGGTAAAAACAAGCTTGTCATAGGATTATTATACAGACCACCAAATCTTAGTAAGGAAGCTTCAAATCTTCTGTGGCAGGAGATTGAACGGGCATGTAGAAGTAAGCATGTGTGTATAATGGGCGATTTTAATTACAGAAATATAGACTGGGAAGCTCTTGTGGGTGATCAGGAGGCTGAGGAATTTTTGAATGTTGTCCAAGATAATTTTCTGAGGCAGATTATTAACGAACCCACTAGAGGTAATAATATACTGGATTTAGTTCTGACAAATAGGAAAGAAGTTATTAAGGATACTGAGATTGGAGGAAATTTGGGTAATAGTGACCATTGTGAAATTAGATTCAAGATGAAATGGAATGGTATTGATAGTAGCATGAACAATGTTAAAATTCCTGACTTTAGAAGAGCAAATTATAATGGGCTAAGGACTTACCTGGAGGCAGTTGTACAGAAACCAGGCAATGAAATCAATTCAGGAATAGATTCAATGATATCAGTTAGTGGAGACAATAATCACCAGGAGGAAGAGATTACAATTGAAGAGGAGTATGAAAGAATAATTGAGCAATTAATTACAGGTCAGATGATTAACATTCCTTATAAGGAGATTAGGACTAAAAATAATGACCCAAAATGGATGACAGATAAAATTAAGCATTATATTGGCATTAAAAAGGGCATTTATAGGAAAATAAAAAATGGAGAGGATCACTTAAGGCAGAGATATAATGAACTAGCAAGAGATGTTAAAAAGTTAGTTAGAGTAGCTAGGAGAAATTATGAAATTAAAGTGGCAAATAGGGCAAAGGAAGATCCTAAAAGTTTTTATCAATTATACAAAACTAAGGTTAGAGATAAAATAGGCCCACTTATAGATTCCAATGGAGAATTAGTGAGTGATAGGGACTCAATGGCTGGAATGCTAAATGACTTTTTTCTCTCAGTATTTACACAGGAGGATACTCTAAATATACCCGAGGTGTCAATGATCTTTCGGGGTAATGATGAAGAGAAATTAAAGGATATCTTGATCACAAAGGAGATAGTGACAAAGGAAATTGATAAAATCAAAAGTAGTAAAGCACCCGGTCCTGATGAGGTCTTTCCTAGAATTTTGAAAGAATGTAAGGATGTGTTAAGTGAGCCCCTAGCATGCATCTTTAGAAAATTATTGGAGAGTGGCATTGTGCCAGTGGCATGGAAGAAAGCCAATGTGATACCTATATTTAAGAAAGGGGATAAAACAAATATGTCTAATTACAGACCAGTAAGTTTGACATCAGTGGTAGGGAAAATGATGGAATCTATTATAGCAAGGAATATTAGGGATCACTTGGATAAGCATAAGTTGATAAAAGAATCACAGCATGGCTTTAGTAAGGGTAAATCCTGCCTGACTAATTTGCTGTCTTTTTATAGTAAGGTGTATGAAGCAGCAGATAAGGATGAAAACTATGATATTTTATACTTGGACTTTAGTAAGGCTTTTGATCGAGTGCCACACTTACGGCTTCTGAGCAAAGTTAAAGCACACAGGATCGATGGCAGTATATTTAGGTGGATTCAGTCATGGCTTGGTGACAGACAGCAAAGAGTTAGTATAGATGGAGTTAAATCTGAGTGGGGGTGTGTTAGCAGTGGAGTTCCGCAAGGATCTGTTTTGGGTCCCTTGCTATTCTTAATTTATATTAATGATCTTGACATAGGTATAAGTAGTGACCTGAGTAAATTTGCTGATGATACTAAGCTAGGTAGGGCCATTAGGGCTGATTCTGATGCTGTTGTAATGCAGGAGGAATTGACCATTCTGTCCAATTGGGCTGAGAAATGGCAAATGAAGTTTAACATAGACAAATGTACTGTACTTAGTATAGGTAGAAATAATCCACTGAATAGTTATAAATTAAATGGGAGAAATTTAGGGAGGACCGATTGTCAGAGGGACTTGGGTATTTTGGTAAGTTCAGACCTTCGTCCTAGAAAGCAATGCCTAAATGCTAAGAATAAAGCTAATAGGATATTGGGATTCATTAGGAGGAGTGTAAGCAATAAGAGTGCTGAAGTCATTCTAAAACTGTATCTGGCGCTAGTTAGGCCTCATCTAGACTATGCAGTACAATTTTGGTCACCATATTATAGGAAGGATATTGATTTGCTTGAGTCTGTGCAGAGAAGGATGACAAAGATGATTGGTGGGCTAAGGAACTTACCTTATGGTGAAAGGCTCAGAAAACTAAATCTACATACATTGGAAAGGAGAAGAGTCAGAGGGGAATTGATTGAAGTCTTCAAATGGGTAAAAGGATATAATAAAGGGGATCTGGGTAAGGTTCTTATACTTAGTGAACATGACAGGACACGTAGCAATGGGTTTAAGCTTGATAAGTATAGGTTTAGGAAGGAGATTAGGAGGAATTGGTTTACAAATCGTGTGGTAGTTGAATGGAATAGGCTCACTAGACATGTGATAGAAGCCTCCTCTCTGGGTAGTTTTAAGAATAGATTAGATAAATATATGAATGAAGCTGCTAGATGGGACTGACTTTTTTATGTACATATGTATATATTTTTCTAAGGAGTGGGGAGATTATTTTGCGGTTGCATGAATGGACATAATCCTCTGGATGCATTTTATGTATATTGTAGATTAGATCTGACGAACTCCTTTAAAGGGTGACAATGTTGATGACTTTTCTCTGGTAAGAAATCTTTTGTGTGTTGACTGGAACAGGAGCTGCCAAGTGTAGGCCATGAATGGTCTTTTGCAGTCTCCTTCTTTTCTTATGTTCTTATGTTATGTTCTTAGTAAGGAAGCTTCAAATCTTCTTTGGCAGGAGATTGAACGGGCATGTAGAAGTAAGCATGTGTGTATAATGGGCGATTTTAATTACAGAAATATAGACTGGGAAGCTCTTGTGGGTGATCAGGAGGCTGAGGAATTTTTGAATGTTGTCCAAGATAATTTTCTGAGGCAGATTATTAACGAACCCACTAGAGGTAATAATATACTGGATTTAGTTCTGACAAATAGGGAAGAAGTTATTAAGGATACTGAGATTGGAGGAAATTTGGGCAATAGTGACCATTGTGAAATTAGATTCAAGATGAAATGGAATGGTATTGATAGTAGCATGAACAATGTTAAAATTCCTGACTTTAGAAGAGCAAATTATAATGGGCTCAGGACTTACCTGGAGGCAGTTGTACAGAAACCAGGCAATGAAATCAATTCAGGAATAGATTCAATGATATCAGTTAGTGGAGACAATAATCACCAGGAGGAAGAGATTACAATTGAGCAATTAATTACAGGTCAGATGATTAACATTCCATATAAGGAGATTAGGACTAAAAATAATGACCCAAAATGGATGACAGATAAAATTAAGCATTATATTGGCATTAAAAAGGGCATTTATAGGAAAATAAAAAATGGAGAGGATCACTTAAGGCAGAGATATAATGAACTAGCAAGAGATGTTAAAAAGTTAGTTAGAGTAGCAAGGAGAAATTATGAAATTAAAGTGGCAAATAGGGCAAAGGAAGATCCTAAAAGTTTTTATCAATTATAGAAAACTAAGGTTAGAGATAAAATAGGCCCACTTATAGATTCCAATGGAGAATTAGTGAGTGAAATGGCTGGAATGCTAAATGACTTTTTTCTCTCAGTATTTACACAGGAGGATACTCTAAATATACCTGAGGTGTCAATGATCTTTCGCGGTAATGATGAAGAGAAATTAAAGGATATCTTGATCACAAAGGAGATAGTGACAAAGGAAATTGATAAAATCAAAAGTAGTAAAGCACCCGGTCCTGATGAGCTCTTTCCTAGAATTTTGAAAGAATGTAAGGATGTGTTAAGTGAGCCCCTAGCATGCATCTTTAGAAAATCATTGGAGAGTGGCATTGTGCCAGTGGCATGGAAGAAAGCCAATGTGATACCTATATTTAAGAAAGGGGATAAAACAAATATGTCTAATTACAGACCAGTAAGTTTGACATCAGTGGTAGGGAAAATGATGGAATCTATTATAGCAAGGAATATTAGAGATCACTTGGATAAGCATAAGTTGATAAAGGAATCACAGCATGGCTTTACTAAGGGTAAATCCTGTCTGACTAATTTATAGTAAGGTGTATGAAGCAGCAGATAATGATGAAAACTATGATATTTTATACTTGGACTTTAGTAAGGCTTTTGATCGAGTGCCACACTTACGGCTTCTGAGCAAAGTTAAAGCACACGGGATCGATGGCAGTATATTTAGATGGATTCAGTCATGGCTTGGTGACAGACAGCAAAGAGTTAGTATAGATGGAGTTAAATCTGAGTGGGGGTGTGTTAGCAGTGGAGTTCCGCAAGGATTTGTTTTGGGTCCCTTGCTATTCTTAATTTATATTAATGATCTGGACATAGGTATAAGTAGTTACCTGAGTAAATTTGCTGATGATACTAAGCTAGGTAGGACCATTAGGGCTGATTCTGATGCTGTTGTAATGCAGGAGGAATTGACCATTCTGTCCAATTGGGCCAAGAAATGGCAAATGAAGTTTAACATAGACAAATGTAGTGTACTTAGTATAGGTAGAAATAATCCATTGAATAGTTATAAATTAAATGGGAGAATTTTAGGGAGGACCGATTGTGAGAGGGACTTGGGTATTTTGGTAAGTTCAGACCTTCGTCCTAGAAAGCAATGCCTAAATGCTAAGAATAAAGCTAATAGGATATTGGGATTCATTAGGAGGAGTGTAAGCAATAAGAGTGCTGAAGTCATTCTAAAACTGTATCTGGCGCTAGTTAGGCCTCATCTAGACTATGCAGTACAATTTTGGTCACCATATTATAGGAAGGATATTGATTTGCTTGAGTCTGTGCAGAGAAGGATGACAAAGATGATTGGTGGGCTAAGGAACTTACCTTATGGTGAAAGGCTCAGAAAACTAAATCTACATACATTAGAAAGGAGAAGAGTCAGAGGGGAATTGATTGAAGTCTTCAAATGGGTAAAAGGATATAATAAAGGGGATCTGGGTAAGGTTCTTATACTTAGTGAACATGACAGAACACATAGCAATGGGTTTAAGCTTGATAAGTATAGGTTTAGGAAGGAGATTAGGAGGAATTGGTTTACAAATCGTGTGGTAGATGAATGGAATAGGCTCACTAGACATGTGATAGAAGCCTCCTCTCTGGGTAGCTTTAAGAATAGATTAGATAAATATATGGATGAAGCTGCTAGATGGGACTGACTTTTTTTTATGTACATATGTATATATTTTTCTAAGGAGTGGGGAGATTATATTTTGCGGTTGCATGAATGGACATAATCCTCTGGATGCATTTTATGTATATTGTAGATTAGATCTGACGAATTCCTCTAAAGGGTGACAATGTTGATGACTTTTCTCTGGTAAGAAATCTTTTGTGTGTTGAATGGAACAGGAGCTGCCAAGTGTAGGCCATGAATGGTCTTTTGTAGTCTCCTTCTTTTCTTATGTTCTTATATATTCAAGGTGCCACAGGGAAGGAATAATCTTTGTTGCCCTCCGTTGCACTGACTCGAGAAGGTTAATATCGTGTCTAAAATGTGGGGACCATGCCTGTATACAGTACTCTAGATGTGGCCTAACATAAGAGTTATAGAGTTTAAGAATAACCTCCTTACTTTTGTAACTGACATTTCTCTTAATGAAACCCAGCACTCAATTTGCCCTATTTCTTGCTTCAATACACTGCTTAGAAAACCTTAATGACTTATCTATTACTACTCCTAGATCTTTCTCATCCTCTACTGAGCTCAGCCAATGCCCATCCATTTCATAGTTAAATTCTCTATTATCTTTTCCCATGTTAATAACCTTGCACTTATCAAGGTTGAAAGTCATTTGCCACTTATGTACCCAGGATAGCAATTTATTTAAATCCCCCTGCACTTTAAAATTATCATCAATATCTTTAACTACTGCTGCTAATTTGGTATCATCCGCAAAAATTGACACTTTATTATTAACTGCCTCCCCAAGATCGTTTATATAGATGACAAATAATAATGGACCGAGAAATGATCCCTGAGGAACCCCACTGATAACATCCCTCCACTCTGACTTTACATCATTTAGCACTACCCTTTGCTTCCTGTCTTTCAGCCACTCAGCTATCCAATTTGAAACACCCCCACATATCCCAATCATTTTTAATTTATGAACTAGTTTCTTATGTAGTACCTTATCAAATGCTTTACTAAAATCTAAGTAAATTATATCTACATTCTCTCCCTTATCTACTTGATCTGTTACAAACTCCAGAAAGTCTAGTAAATTAGTCAAACATGATTTACCTGATCTAAACCCATGCTGAGCATCGCTGATTAACCCCTCCCTCTCTAGATGTTGGCAAATCCATTTTTTAACTATTTTCTCGAGAATTTTACAGACTACAGGAGTTAGGCTGACCGGTCTAAAGTTATTTGGATCCTCTTTACTACCCTTCTTGAAAATGGGGACTACATTCGTTCTCTTCCAATCATCGGGTATTTCTCCATATTCCAGTGACCTAGTATACAACTTTTCCAGAGCTATTGAGATACTTTCTACCCCTTCTTTAAGTATCCTAGAATGAATATTATCAGGGCCGGAGGCTTTGGTAGTATCTAACTCACCTATTAGTTCTTTTATCGTCCTCCAATCCACACTAATGGTAGTAAACACCTCTTTCCCTGACCCATGAGTACTATACATAAGACTATTTAGTGTCTCCTTTGTAAATACTGATGCAAAATGACCATTTAGTACCTCAACTATTTCCTCATCAGTTTCTCTCACAACCCCTTCATATTTGATAGGCCCTATTTTAACTCTGCCAGACTTATTATTAATTTTATAGTAACTAAAGAACTTTCTAGGATCTTTGTTGCTATCCTGAGCTAATTTAATTTCTGACACCCTTTTGTTCTTTTTAATTTTATTTAACTCATTCCTAGCCATTCTATAATCACTTAAATTTGGAATATTATTTTCTACCTGTAATTTTTTATATGCCCTTTTCTTCTCTGAAATTTTTCTAGCTATCTCCTGATTCCACCATAATGGTTTCCTACTTTTGTTCCTAATGGCCTTCATTGGGATACATTGTTCTTGGACTACATTTATTATATGCTTGAAAGTATCCCACATCCCATAAGCATTTTTACCTCTGAATTCTACATCCCAGTCTACAAAATTTAGCAAGCTTCAGAGTTTTACATAATCTCCCTTATGAAAATTAGGAACTTTTACAGCATTCTCGGTTATTTTACCCTTCTCAATTCCCAAGTTAAAATGAACTTTCTGATGGTCACTATTTCCCAATGCTTTCCCAACCGTCAATTCCTGAAACTAAATGATCACTGTTAGAAAGTACTAGATCTAATATATTGTCCCCCCTCATTGGCTCATTAACAAATTGATTCAAAAAATTATCCTCAAAGCATTCTGTGATAGAACGGTTTGAGGCCGCTTAATTTCATCCGTTATCACATGTTGTTTAAAAACACGAGGCTACCCACGTGCAGTTTCGCCTGGAAGCTGGGCGCAGTATAGCCGCCACCTGAGTCAATGTTTAAACAAGGAGGTTTATCTTCCCCCATTCGCCCCATGCGCCGACCTCGCCAGATTGAGTTAGGCTTATGGGCAGATAAGGTATTGTTCTCAGGCGCGGCTGCGTTCCCTCGAAGCCCCCACTCCATTGTCCACTACGCCAAGGGGATGTCCCGACTATTTATATGGAAACTTTACCACTAAGATCAGATTCGAGATCCAGATTTTCTTCACGAAACATCACTACGATCCACTCTCACCTTGTGCACCAAGGGCCCTCGACCTCGAGATCCACCATCACTTGTCCAGAAGAAGGACAATATCCCTTGAGTGCCAAGGCTCGAGCCTTCGTGACGCCAAGTCCACAAGGCTTCCCCTGTTGTTCAGAAAGAGAACAACGTTAGAACAGCCATTGTTCTTTTGAGCCCGTTCGCCAAGAAACGGTTCTCACCCTTCCCCCTTGTTTTCAGAAGAGAACAACATTAGAACAGCCATTGTTCTCGAGCCTGTAGACAAGAGACGGTTCTCACCCCCCCCTATTGTTCAGAAGAGAACAACATAGAACAGCCATTGTTCTTCAAGCCCGTTCATCAAGAATCGGTTCTCATTCCCAAGACGCCACGTCAGGATCATTTAATTTCCCCCCCCTTCAGCTGGAACTCGCCAGCGGACCGAAGATTCATTCACGTCGCCTTCCTCTGCACAACAAGTGTATTTACGTAAGCTGAACGTTACATTTGAGTATTTAACCCTTTGGTCAACCCTATCCTGTGCTTTAAATGGTTTAGCGAACTATCCCATCCCTTTAACTTTTATTTGTTTTACCTTTTTAAATCTCTCTTAATCCTCGGATTAGCTAGATTTCCCAAGACC
Organism: Ceratothoa steindachneri; assembly: GCA_963969495.1. Classification (NCBI taxonomy): domain Eukaryota; kingdom Metazoa; phylum Arthropoda; class Malacostraca; order Isopoda; family Cymothoidae; genus Ceratothoa; species Ceratothoa steindachneri. The sequence goes on along the minus strand of OZ018334.1, from coordinate 2,876,041 downwards.
CGTTCCATTCTCTGTTTATGTCAATATTTTCCGTTTTGTGTGTTGTTGATAGTTTTTATTTATAAAACTCTATTTTATTAATGATAGCCATATTATTTTCCTTGAGCTCAGTTCCACTTCTTAAGCATATCGAAGATGAATAATATCGGTCAACCCAGACACCATGCACTCTAAAGATAATTAAATAAGTTCCCTCAACGAATAGTCATATATGGTATATCATCGAGAGTCCATTCTACGACACATTCTATGAACCTGCCACTTGTTCTATCCCTACCCATCATATTTTCCCAGTCCACACAGTTTAAGTTGAAGTCCCCAATAATAACTGCATCTGTTTCACATCCCTTACTTATTTCCCTTATCATTAGTTCATCTATATCAGCAGTCTGCCTAGGTGGCCTGTAAAAAGCTTTCAAATGCACCATTCTATTTTTACTGAACCTAATATCTATCCAAAGTGACTCAACTCCATCCTGCTTTATTGACGTATTTAAACATTGAAACAATGTTTCCGTCTTCCTCAAAACTATTACATGGCAGGAATATGGACCGCTCTCATGGGCTGCTTGGCAAAGAAAATGGCAGATGTATGGTTGAGGGGAACATAAAGTTGTTCCATTGCACCACGACTGTTCCCATGGACCTATCCCCCAATTCCACGCTGACTTCAGGTTACTTTCTGTCATCCCCAAATTGGACACACTCATGGGATGCACTGCCATTTGATGGAGCGCTTGCTTGCGCCATACTGTGATACTGCGTTTCCCCCCAGACTGTTCTGCACATTTTCTTTGAATGTCCCAGTCTGGGTGATCTTCATGCACGTTACATGTCCCCCCAGTACTGGGATGAGCGGGGTGCTACCTCTTGTCCCCTGCATTTGGGATGGATTCATGTATACTGACTTGTGGACTTTGACATTTTGGAGGAGGTTGGCCTCCCACTTTATTTGACCTTTTTATGTGTTTCTTTTTGTAGGTCACATGTTCCTGCACTCCCAGGGTGGGCAAATAAATCAAACCCAGCCCTAAAAAACCCGGGTTTGGGTTTTTTTTTTTTAAATTATACTTTTTTTTCAAGAAATGAATGCTACTTATCATTATTCTATTAAAAATTCATATTTATGTTTATAATTTCACCAAATATGTATCAAATTAAGGTTATTTCTTTGATACTGACTCATAATAATTCATCTCTCCTTCTACAGTTTATGGCTATCATGGGTACCCACAATTCTCGATCAGTGATCTATTCTTACTATAATATAATTAAACTAATTAATTATTAATATTATATAAAAATAGAGAGAGCTATTCCTTTTCTATGTTATTCTAGGGCTTTTAGCATTTGTTTTTTGAAAAAACCCAGAATAAAACCCGGGTTTTATTGGGCTTTTTCAAAATTTGGGGGGTTTTGCCAACCCTGCCTTTTCTCGTTATTCTTTTTTGTCATTATTTTTTAATTTGTTTTTAATATGGCCTATTAGTAGGCTGTGTTGTGTACGGCGACTTATGCCCAAGTAGGCAGTCACCAGATGGGATACTGCAATAAAAAAAAATATATATCTCCAACCATCAAATCATTTAATCTCTTGCATTCATCTTGCAACTGACTCACCTCCTCTATTAAAGCGACATTTGCATGAGTCATATAACACTCATTGCATTAAGCTACATTTGCTCTTCTTTCAACACCACAAAAATCACAAACTACCTACTTATCAAAGGGCATACTCGCATCATCCAAAGCGACAGCCATACCGAGAAAACTTTTTTGAAACGCTTTAATTAAGCAATCAAGAAAAGTGTATCTCAGATTGGAATTCTTGAGCTCACCACTTTGTAGATGCATGGTTAACCCTTTCTTCCCCAAGGGCTCCAACTTTTGGTAGGTATTTCTTTATCTTTTGTTGACTTAAGAAATTAAGCCTATTGAATTTAGGGCCCATTTTTTTTGTTGTTACCCTGTATTCCTTCCATAATTCCCATTTTTATTGTCATTGTTTTCTAAATTTTTGTTTTAGGTTGTTATTATACATTACTTTTTTTTATATATATAAATAGTCATGTAGGGATTCTCAGTTCTGCACTCACACCCTTAAAACTCATTTCCCTCCAAGCTTTACATTTAAATATCAACCGTTATGCTACATTAATACCTACAATTGTTAAGTTATTCAAGATTTCCCTTTTAAAATGGGTTCATCGCATTTTGGAGTTGCCACTGCATTGCATGGCCATTCTTGAAGCAAGAGCTTCAGAGCTTCAGTTTCTAATCACACAAAATTCTCCAAACTCTGTAATAATAATAATCTAGTACCAAGACTTTAATGGAATGAAGCCTTTACTGTTTTGTAACTCCATAAGAGTATATCAGGTCTAGCATGGGCAACCATACATCTAACATCGGAAGGATTGTATGCCCTCCTATCTTCAGTACCCATGGTTCGATCTGCGGGTATATCTCTTACATCTTTTCATTTTATCCATCTTTACCACTTTAAGTGATTTCTCTTTGCAAACTGTGTGTGTAGGCCTCATTGGTTTTTGCCTCTTAATTTTAAGTATAACATAGGTTAAAGGATTAAAAGTTGGGTATTACTATGGTTATTTCCTCACTAGTTGCCACCCTGGTGTAGTCTTGAAATTATAGTATAAAAATACTAGGAAAACATTTTATTGGGGAGTTTGGAAGGTCAATTAATTTGGTTATTTGCTTAAGTTTTTTCAGATACTTGATATTAAAAAAAATATATTAATTAATCCTGTTCTTTCTTTTTTTCAGGTACAATCCTGAGAATATCGCGACTTTGGAGAGATATGTTGAGTTGCAAGCAAGAGAAAATACGTACGACCTGGAAGCCAATTTAGCACTCCTTAAACTTTATCAATTCAATCCACAAAGTTATCAAAAGTCAGTTGTGTGTTTGATTCTCTTAAAAGCTTTAACCAATTTGCCACACACTGACTTTGTGTTGTGCAAGTGTCTTATTGAACAAGAACAGGTGGGTTTAGATTCTACACTTTTTTTTTCTTACAATTTTAATTTTAATTATTTTATTCCTTTTAAGAGTCTACCTAACTTCATTGATGGAAGTTAACTAACTACTCATAAAGGATAACTGTTTTGTTTGTTCATTGACTATATACAGCTATTGTTGCAACTGTGAAGTCTCTATAGCAATGGAAACTTGGTTCCTTCATTGGATGCTCTGCCCAGCATATTTCTGGAGTGCTCAAACATTAGAACTTAGGCACCTATTGCTAACCATTAATATTAATGAGCACAAACTAATAAAATAATGAATAGTGAGAACTGAAAACACTTGAGTATTTAAGAAAAGTTATTTTAAAAACCAGGCAATGGCTTCGCCACTCCCGCCTACGGGGAGAGCTTGCGCTTCACTACTAAGATTAAAATCTAAAAAAAAGCATCCATGGTTAAATTTTTATAAATTTTCTGAACTTCGCTAATTATAATATTTTTAAAAAGGAACTCTAAACTAAATTCTCCCCATTTCAAAATATCACATTACTAAAATATAGTTATAGAAGATATATAAAAATAAATTTTCTGAACTTCACCATTTGTAATTCTTTGGGTTTTAAAAAATTCACAAAATTTTGATACTTATATTTATTTCTGAACTTCACTATTTGGATGTTATAAAAGAAGAATTATTATAAATAACTTTGATAAAAAAACATAAGTCATGACAAAAAAATCCCCTTAAATTATAGTTAGTGATAAGTGTATTTTATTTTCATTTATCATTTTATAGGAAATAATATTAATCTAATTCTTGATGCAGGACATTTTTGTATCTACCATTGGGCATATTCACTTGATATGGACGGTGCTCATTTGTTGACTTAGTACCATTGAAGGATAATTTTAGTCTTATTGAATGTTTTTTAATAGACAAAACTTTGCATCCTGTAGTTTTTCTTGAGCTGATTTGATATTGCATTTTCAGATGAAGGACAAAGATATTCTACAGATCATGTACCTCCACGATGTGTTAGAGATGTGTCGCTTTAATGTGTTTTGGGAGGAAATCTCGCAGTACGCTGATTTGGTGAGCACATTCTGTCCAACCACTGCTCCTACCATGAAAACCATTTGTGAAATTCTCTTGTGCTTAAAATATTTTTATTTACTCCCAGTTGTAAGGAAAACTGCCATGTACACAGTGGTTGTGTGCAGTTAGTATAGCAATGAATAGCCACTTTCACACTGCATCGGCACGCTGGGGACCAATTCTCATTTAAGCAAGATTTTAAGATATAGTGTGCCCCCATGCATGGGTGAAAATGATCCTGTGTACTGTGCTGGCAGAAGTGAATGTTACAATACACAGTTGATGCCCTTCTTTTTTGGGGGGGGGGGGGTTGGATTGGTCTTTTGGATAGTCACTTGCATGGTGTGGATGAAGAAAGTCCTTGTTGCAGTGTGACGGTGGCCTGTCATTGTGATACTAACTGCTTCCTCTGAGTTGGTTATGTTGCCCTGCATTGGACTCTTAGTTTCTGGTAGCATTGGGAACTGATGTCTGAATGAGTGTAGTATTTGTATGCATTCAGTTTTGTATGGGAGCCTCACCAGGGTGAAGTATTTGTGATGTGGGAGAGATCTTTCCTCTGGGTTGATATCCAATGTGGTGGGGGTGTTCTGGACCCAAGATTTGTGCCTTTGGGGGTAGAGAGATTTCTGGGAGGGTCATCCCTCTGTCTGTAGGCATAGTAAGGAGGTATGGTAGTACGTTTGATGACTTACTCCCATCTTTCTCTATTATATACCTTGTTTTCCTGCACTCCTAACATTGCTATGTCTTCTATGTTTTCTTAGGTCTACCTCTTGGCCTTCTTCCATCCATTTCCAACACTCACCCTACCAAGTGCCTCTAATTCATGTCTTCACTTCACATGTCCAAACCACCTCAATCTTCTTCTCCTCAGAACTATGTCCAGTTTATCAACACCACACTTTCTAGCTATTTCTTCACTACTAACTCTATCCCTCCATGTTACACCAGCCATGTACCTCAACATTCTCCTATCACAGCTCATCAGCACTTTTTCCAACCTCTCTGTGAGTCTCCAAGTCTTTGATCCATAAAGTAAGACTGGTCTGACACGTCCATCATAAACCTTTCTACGGTTCTAAGATGGGATCCCGCTATTGACAAGCAATCCATCTAGCTCCCTCCAGCTCCTCCATGCTACTGCTACTGCTACTTTGCCATGGACTGCTCTCTCCACACCTCCCTTGCTATCCAGTATATCAGCCAAATAACAAAAATGTTTAACTTCCTCCACCACCTGTCCATCAACAATGGGGTTCTCCACTCTGAGGACAGAGTTTCTCCTCCTTATGCACATTGAATAAACAAAAATTTGGAGCTCAATTAATGTTCCTCAGGCTTGAACACCTCCTATCCACCCACTTGGAACATTCAGTGCACATAATGGTTAACTCCAACTCTCACCTCAAACTGCACAAAGGTACCTCCTCGACTGCACCACCTCGCCTGCCTCTCCAGTTACCATTATCTTAGTCTTACCTATGTTAATTCTCAATCCTACTCCCTCAATTTCCTGCTTCCATTCCCCCATAAGGGGTGTTGCAATTTGCCTTCCTTCCTCAGCGCCCTGTCAGACCCCAGCTTAGCCTCTTCTTTCGACTGGCTGTGTTTCTTCCCTACTTCCTCACTTCCCCTACCAGCTCTCCCACAACTTTATCTGGTTGGCCTCTATTTTCACAGGGTAGATGCTGACCTTCTCAGCCAACTATCCCAGATTCGGGCTGAGGGGAGAGGGGGGCAATGTTCCCTAACCACTGAGCTTCGGTTTGGGATGGTGGGTTTTTAACATACCATCCTCACCAATACCTTTCTCACTTCACTATCTATCTTTTTATGCCATGCCCAAGGTGGAGCTGCCTTGTGGAAGGGCTGCCAGGTCACCAGGAGGGAGGGGTGCTTAAATGGTGGCACCTGGCTCTGCCAGCCCTGTACTCGCCACTTGCAGAGCGGGCTAGTGTGAGGGGTGATTAGCGCATGGACCCTGCCGACACTCCCAGGGTATAAGGGTTTTGCGACCGCACCACCACGGGATGAGGGTTGGGCAAGAGGATATGCAATTTGCATCAGTCATGATGTCTCCGTTCTTCTCCACTTTAGATACCTCCTTTCAGGCAGTAGCTGTGCATTCCATCGTCAGCTGACTTTGACACAGGGGACTTCCGCCGCGTCGTGGCACGGTTCCCGAGGCCCTTTTTCTTGCTCCGAGATCTAAAGAGTTGTCACCCCCTCTGGGGAGACTACTCGATTAATCCCCGGGGTCAAGTCTTTGTCGACCTGATCGACGAGCTTGATGGGTGTCCTAAATGGGGATGAGTTTACACATCACTGCCCGAGAACAGCTTCATTTTCTTGCCTCGATCTTTGTGTCCTCCGGATGCACAGCCTGATCTTGATTGGGTGTGGTCAATGACCTCCATCGTAGTCATTACAATCCCATTCAAATATCATTTTCTGCGCCCCGGTGATGCTTGGCGTGGGTGCGGTGGTCTCCATTTCAGGAAATGACTGAATTCTCTATCCCAGTCTAGGAGTTTAGGTCCGTAGATGAGGCTGTTTTTTTTCTCTGGCAACTACTATTCCTAGAAGGTCTGGCCATTTTGCATCTTGACCACTCTCGTGGTGGTCAGCAGGGTGAGACGCCCTCAAGCAGAAGCGTTATGCCTACATGCTCTACAAGCGCCGCCCGAATGATTTCACTGTCGGTGAATTTTGGCGGGCTAGGGCCCGGTTCCGGTATATTTTGAAGCACGCTCGTTGCTCTTCTTAGCGGGGCATACGTGTCTTCACTTAACGGGAAGACCCCTTTAACAGAGGTGTGGAGGCGAGTCAAAAGGATTCGGGGCAAGTTCTTGCAGGACTGCCCTCGCGTTCTCCAAGAGAATGGGACCGCAATCTCGGACCCTGCGTAGTGGCGAATCCTCCGCGACCGCTTTTTCCGCATTCTCTAGCTGTGATGCTGCTCCGCCAGCATTCAATGCACGTCGTGATGTCGCGGAAGGCCACCGGCTGGACTTTACCTCCAGAGGCGGAGAACCCTTCAACGACAAGTTTACTGTGTGTGAGTTTCGTGCGCGGACACCGCCCATGGTCCGGACGATGTCCCGTACGCCATGCTTCGACACCTGGGTGAGCGAGTCATGGCCTTTCTGTTAGATTTGTTCAACAGGATCTGGGTGGAGGGTCTTCTCCCAGATTCATGGCGAATCGCTACTGTGCTCGCTTCGTGCGCGGACACCGCCCATGGTCCGGACGATGTCCCGTACGCCATGCTTCGACACCTGGGTGAGCGAGTCATGGCCTTTCTGTTAGATTTGTTCAACAGGATCTGGGTGGAGGGTCTTCTCCCAGATTCATGGCGAATCGCTACTGTGCTCGCCTTTCGCAAACCGGGGAGAGATCCTTTTACTCCGACCGGTTTCCGCCCAATCTCTCTAACCTCTTGCGTGTGCAAGTTGATGGAGAAATTGGTAAATGTTAGATTAGCCTTTTTCCTGGACAGTGGAGTCCACCTGTCTTCCGCTCAGTGCTGCTTCTGCACGTTCCACTGTATGGTGCAAGCTCTGCTCCGACTGAAAAATGCCGTTTTCGAGGCCTTCCTTCGTAGTGAACACGACACTATGCTGTTTTTCCATCTGAAGAAGGCCTTGGATACCGCATGGCGATACGGTATCATGCAGACTCTCCACACGATGGGGGCGAGGGGACGCCTTCCAATGTTTATATCTGAATTTTTGCGAGATCGTCGATTCCGCGTACTGGTGGGGGGGAGCTCTCCGGCCCAATGGAGCAGGAAGAGGGTGTCCCACAGGGAAGTGTCCTCAGTGTCGCACTCTTTGCCCTGAGCATCACCTCGGTGCTGCCGGAAGATGTTCTCACTACGCTATTCGTGGACGACCTTTCAATCTCTTTTGGCGTGGCCCAAATGCCAACTCTAGAGCGTCGACTCCAACAGGCATTGAACCGCGTCTCTCGCTATGCCGAAGCGCACAGGTTTCGGTTTTCCATAGCTAAGACTAAGGTGGTGCACGGCTCCACCTTGACCCAGACTTTTTTCTCTGGGGTATGCCTGGAAGTGGTTGAATCGCACCGTTTCCTTGGTCTTGTATTTAACCGACGCCTCACCTGGGAGGCTCATATTTGCAGCCTTAAGGTCTCTTGTACCCGCGCCATGGATATTCTCCGTTCCGTGACGTTCAGCGCTTGAGGCGCCTTGCGGATGCGAGTTTTATGCATCCACACTTGCCCCATTGAGAGCCTACTTGTCGATGCTGGGGAGATGCCACTCGCTCTACGCCGTGCACAGTGCATATGGCGCCTCCCTCAGTCGCCAATAGCTCTCCCTGCATTCGCAGCTGATTTCGACGGTGCCGATACCGCCGAGAGACGCCAGTTATACCCTAAGCTCTTTGGGTTTAGGACTAGGAAACTCCTTCGAGAGCTAAGTATAGCTCTCGGACCGGTGGCGTCCCTGGTTCTATCCAGGGTACCACCTTTGGCTATTTGTTGCTACGCCTTTCCTCCTAAAGCTTGTACAGCGCCGGGAGTATTGGTTCGATCTTTTTGGAGCACACCTCGTGTCACGCTGGAACTGTGCCAGTGTATACGGATGGCTCCAAGTCCCAAGAGGGGGGTCTGCTTCCACGCCGTATCCCCTCTGTTTGAAGTCAGCGGGGCTCTGCCATGCGCTGCGTCTGTCTTCACGGCTGAGCTGGTGGCAATACACCACTCTGTACGGGAGATTACGCGACGTGCCCGGTTCGGAGACCGGATTGTGCTCTATAGCCACTCACAAAGCGCCCTGAGTGCTCTCGGGGCATTGGAATCTCCGCATCCCCTGGTTCGCGATATCCGTGACGCCACGGTTTTGGCGAGCCGGGCAGATGTCGAGATTGTCTTCTGCTGGACATGTAGGAATTGCAGGAAATGAGGGAGCCAAAGAGTCTGCCAGGACTCTGCGACCGCACCAGCGTTTCGCTCTTCCTCACACTAACTATATGGCAGGAATACGGGCAGCTCTTCGGACTGCTTGGCAAAGAAGATGGGAGACGGTCGAAGGGAACTTAAAGTTGCGTGCCATTGCGTCGCGACTGTTCCCATGGACCTATCCCCCAATGCCGCGACGGCTTCAGCTCGCTTTCTGTCATCTCCGAATCGGACACACTCTTGTGACGCATCGCTATCTGATGGAGCGCTCGCCTGCGTCGTCCCCCAGACTGTTCGGTACATTCTTGTTGAATGTCCCAGTCTGGGCAATTTGTGCGCAAGTTACCTTTCCCAGGATGAGCTGGGTCGCTACCACTTATAACCTTGTACTTGGGACGGATTCGTATACATTGACTTATGGACTGACTTTTTGGAGGAGGTCGGCCTTCTACCCTTTGACCCTTTTTCGGGCTTTTTGTAGGTCGTATGTTCCTGCGCCGAGGGGAGGCGGGCCTATCCCCGACGCCGGAGCCTGCTTCCTTCTTGTCCTTTTTCTGCTTTTTCTCCATTATTTTTTAGCGTTGTTATTTGTTAGTTACATATTATTTGTTGTGTTATTTGTTTTCTAGTATAGCCTAGTTGTAGGCCGTGTGGTGTATGGCGACTTATGCCCAACTTGGTAGTCCCCAGATGGGCCACCACAAGGAAAAAAAAATCCTACTTCCATTCTACAAACATTCATTCCACTTCTTTATTCTCTGCTGTTAAAACTAAGTCATCAGTATACAAGAGTTCCCATGGATCACCTCGCCTACACTCTCTAGTTGCATCCTCCATGACCAGTATGAACAATAGTGGACTCCATGCTGAACCCTGGTGTACTCCTACTTCAATGCTGAATCTCTCCAACAAACCTCCTGCTACACACACTTGATTTCGTTCCAACATACAATTCCATTACATTATTAATCAACCTCTGGTACGTGCTTCCTTCGTAATGCCCAAACCAATGCTTTCCTCGGAACTCTCTCAAACTCCTTTTCCAAATCCACAAACATATGATAAAGCTTCCTCTTCTTCTCGCCATACTTTTCTTGGAGTTGTCTTGTAATAAACACGACCCCCAATGTTGACCTTCCTGCCACATACCCAAACTGACACTGATCAATATTGATTATCTTACGCAGTGGCTTATCCAACACTTTCTCCCACACCTTCAGTCCATGTTCTAATACCCTTAGACCTCTGTGCTGGCTACATTGCAATAAATCATCTTTACCTTTGTTGAGTGGTACTGTTAAACTCTCCCACCACTCCTCTGGACACCTCCCTCCACCAGCCACTGACTGCAATACTTTTGTTAGCTCTCTAATACCCGTTCTCCCTGCCTTTTATAACAAGCAGCTAGTAACGCCTGATGGTCCTGATGCTTTGTTAGCCTTCATACGATTTAGGGCAGCTTCAACCTCACTTTCTGTCACTGGTATTGGACCTTCTATGGGGTGCTCTTCTTTCAGTTGGTTATCATTTTCCTCATTCTAAATCTCTTCAAAATAAGTCCTCCATCTTTCTCTCGCTTGTTCTTCCTCAACTTTTATATTCCCATCACTGTCTTTTATGAATCTACCACCTTTTACATACTTCTTGTCTTTCTTCATTTGTTTTGCAATTCTAAACATATATTTCCCAGCAAATGTGTTTAGGTTTGCATTAAACTCTGGCTACGCTGTCCTTTTCGCTCTTACCACCTGTCTTCTAGCTTCTCTCTCTGCTTCCTTGTACTGTTCTTAATCTCTTATATTACCAGACCGCTGCCATTGTTTAAAAAGTCTTTTCTTTAATTGCCTCTTTACACCACCATCACCCCACCATCACCACCAAGTTTCCCTTTCTCTACCTCTTTTCCCAGATGTTACACCACATGTGTGTTGTGCTGCTTTAACCATATTGTCCTGAAGATTGTTCCAACTTCCATCTGCACCATTCATAAGTTCCTCAAATGCCTGTTTCTTCTCTTCATCTTCCAACCTCTCAACTTCCTTCTTCCCTCTCTTTTCTTCTTTTTAAGATCTTTCATTCTTAAATCTGCTCTTACCATTTTGTGCTGTCAGACAGCCTTCTCCAGGTATTGCTTTGCAGTCTTCCATCAGCACCCTTGCTGTCTTTCTCATCATTATTAAATCGACCTGTGTTTAAAATTCTTAACTCATGATTTTTGCTCATTTCTAGTACAGCAAATCTCTCATTGTTCTCCTCCTCTCCCAAACCATAACCACCTATGATGTCCACAAATCCAACCGTGTCTTTTCCAATATGACCATTAATATCACCAGCTATAATAAGACCATCTTCCTGGGGAACTCTTGCAATTTCTTGAGCCATTCGGCCCACTTGTGGCATTGAGGCGCAGAAACCCTGGTACCTTGTTGGAAGGCCCAGAAACCCTAGTACCTCGTTGGAATGCACTTAATGGTACTGACACTTTTTATAGCTTAATTCACTCTTCAATTTTACACTTTCTCTAGCTCGTTTATTTCACACTTCAATTTTACATTCATGTCTGGATTGTTCAAATTTGCTTTCTAAATCGCCTTTTTTTTTTGTCTTTTCTGGGGGGGGGGTAACATGCCTGGATCCTATGCCTCCTTCCCCCCCCTCTTCTTCTGACCCTTTTTTTTAATGCCCAAATTGCACTTGCGCCATATGGTCTCATTGACACCCTGTTTGTTAGTGGGGTTGCCATGATTGGATTGGGTCTGTAACAGCCCCACACATTACTGCCATTGTATATTGCAGGGGTAAAACTGTTGGGTAGATGGTGACCCATATCTAGACTTAGTTGCCTTTTATGCTTCCCCGGAGGATGGCTTAGGGATTCTCTGTTGGGTAGCTGGTGACCCGTATCTGGACTTAGTTGCCTTTTATGAATCGCCGGAGGAAGGTTTAGGTATTCTCACTCCCCACATACAAACGATGCTTACAGCAGTAATGGATGAAATGTATGACCCTTTTCCTCTCCCCCCCCCTCCAGGTGAAGGGTATCAAAGACTTTGAGGACAGCATCCGCAAGTACATCTGTCATGTCATCAGCATCACCTATCAACACATTGAGAAATCTGTGTTCGCTTCTCTCCTCGGCCATATTGAAGGTAACCAGTTACCTTTGCACATTACCCTGGTAACTGGGGCTCCTGGTCCCCCAGCTACCGTGTTTCTGAGCTTAGCGGCAAGTAGTAGTGTTGAGGTGGAGTTTTAATGTTCTATTCCTTTCTGCACATTTGTTTATTTGGGTGTTTATATTATTTCCTCTTACTTCCCCTCCTTTTGTTTTTTGTGTCCTTTGGGTGCCTCCCTCCCTCCCCTTTTCATGTTTATTATTTTTCCTACTTGTATCTGACAGGACAGCCAAATCCTTCTCCATTTCAGAGAAGGACAAGGTTATCCCATCCTTCCTCAGGGTCTCTTCCGAGAAGGGAGAGGAGAGGCTGCATTCACCGTCCTCCCAAAAGGGGGAAAAAGTGAACAGACTTTCCTCTCTTTCTGAGAGGTTCAGGGGATGGACTGGCTCCCATCTGATTCAGGCTCTAGCTAGGATACTTGGTAGGGGAACCAAAGGTTACCAGTTCCTGAATGGAACCCTTGTAGTGAAGAATGCGGCTGGATAAGTCCCTTCCAAACACTTGATGGCTTTCGGTGCTAGGTAAATTTGGTCTCGGGAAAATTCTCTCTTGAAATTTAAGGATTTAATATCCTAAATACTTGAAAAAAAAAAATTATAAATAGAAGAACACTAAAAAATGATAATTGTTGAAGAATAACTCCAAACTAAAGGAGTAGGAAAATTAAAACACAATTATCTCATAAGCTTTTATTAAAAGAATGACTTGCAAAAATACGAAAATTTGGTCTTGAGAAATTCAGTCTCAGAAATTTTGGTCTTATACAGAACTTGAAAAATCAACTTGTTATTTAAGATTATAAGAAGTTGCTTTTAAAAATGGCGGACATTCCCAAAATTAATTGGATACTAAGGTTACCACATTTTCCTCTTTTGGGCCAATGTCAATTCAAAATAGCTTATAAATTTTATTGGCACTAATCCATCCTCGCATAAATCTTCATAGGTGCTAATAACATTTTTGGGTGGTAAAAATGCCAATGCACAGAACATTTTTATTTGAGTCGCAAAGTTGCCATCAGTACTGAATTGGACCTTAAATCCCAGTTGACTTATTTTCTTATAAATATTCTGACTAAAATAGAATAGACAACTCACCCTGTTGGCACCAGTAAAGTTACGACTGTAACTATTTCAAAGTGCTCTTTCAAAATCAATCATTGCTTCTTTTGGGTTCATATGAACTATGTCAGGCAAAAATGCAAAAGCATGAGGAAATAATTTACAGTTTAAATAACATATACAGTAGATGGAGCTGATTTAAAAGTGCCATCTATTCCTAAATGTGAGGCATTCTTCAAATCTTTAACGCCCTCATTTCAGACAAAAAGTAAGATTCTCTTTTCATCATTAGAACCAGTGTCACATTGCAAGAACAATCCACCTCTCTGAAAGCTAGTGAAAGTATCTGGTATTTCAAATCATGTACGAGATAGAGACAAAGGAGGTGCACCAAAAGATTTATTGCGCCAATTAGTTATATTTCTTGAAACTGTTTGCAAATTTGGCAATTCCTACTTTGCATATTCTCCAACACCACTTTCTGAAATGAGAGTTTAGTGCTTTATGCAGCGCCCTTATTCACTTTGGGTTTTAATTCTGAAATGGCGATTCTTGCTTCTGTTACATTTGGATCAGCTTCATGTTCATGATTGAGATTTTTTATAATTATAGGATCACCAGGTTTGTTCTCTGTATGCACGCGATCATGGCACTTATTACGCATCTCACAGCGTGAAAGTTTATTTTCCTTAACACTAAGCATATAAAAATCATAAATATAATTCAGTTCGTCAATCAACATTTCTTTATTCTTCTCACTTTTAAAATACTTAGCAGCCATAATATGGGTAATGTGCAATTTAAAAAATTCTAGAACATTGAACTTGCACAACACTGCTCTTCAAGAAGTAGCTTGATACTTGTAGTTATCTAACGATCATATCCTGAACACCCTAATAACATTCTTATCAGTTCTGAAGGATTAACACAATTTAAAAATAAATCCATGAAAATGGGATTGACCTGGACTGACCTACCCAGAAGATTACTACGCTCAAATAAAATAAATGAGAAACGGAAGTTTGGAATTAGATGCATTCCTCGGTATCTTTGCTTGATCCGAAGGATTAACACGCATTCTATCAATAAAAGCATTATAAGAGAAGACCAAATTTTCTGGTCACCCTTGCCAGTGTAGGTAACGCCGTACTCTGCCATGATTTATTTAAAAGGAGTGGCTTACTCAACGGAACTTGTGGACTATGTAGAAGACCAGTGAGGAGCTAGCCAATCAAAGAAAGGTCGAACGTGTGATGAGGAAACAGATGGGCCTCGAAACCCTCCCCTACATTCTTTGTGTTCAATCTGACAAGCTTCCTGAGTCGGTGCGTGCTGGGTGGTATCATTACGACGTTGTGCCCCGCCCCCCACTGGAGTTAATACCTCTAACTCTTCAGCCACAGAAATTTCTTCTGCAAGGGCCTTACATAACAAGTTTGTGAATTACGGGAATCCACACCCTGCTTTTTCGAAGCAATTTAGTAGCTTGTTTCTTCTAGAAGATGTCATGGATGTTCAGGGTGTAGACCAAATCTCTTATTTAGAGGTCAAGGAATTAATCATGTCGCAAAATGGGATTTTCATCATAGAGTAATCCTCGAAACTTCTTCAGCCAAGCAAAAAGGGGAGAGTTTGCATTATTTCATGTCCAAATTTGAGTTTGAAGGTTGTTTCATTGCTGCCCAGGGTCAGATGACCTCTGCTGCTCTCTCCCACCACTTGGGAGATACAGGGAGAAAGCCTTTAATCCTACAGACTCTGCTGTACCACAAATAAGTGGGGTCATGACCTCTGTGAGGGACCAGGATGGAGGTTGTTGCATGCTATGGGTATTTTAGAGAATCCCGCTGTGCTAGCGCTCATAGGACTGGAAGTGGGAGTTGGATTGCAGCTTAATCTCCCAGGATTGCAATCAAGTCTGGTGGTCGTGTCATGTCCACTTGGGAATCACCTACCACTCTTGTTCTTGCCCTAAAGAGTGGCTACAGGTAAACAAAAACCCCTCAGCTCCGGTTCGGGATGGGGGTTTTTTAACAACCTGCTTCATCCCCACCCATACCTTCCTCACATCCCTTTTCCTCTCCTCTTCACATTCTATCTGTTTTACGCCGTGTCTAAGGTGGAGCCGCCATGCCGAAGGACTGCCAGGCCACCAGGCGGGAGGGGTGGTCCCAAATGGCGGTGCCTGGCTTTGCCGGGCCTGTAAGCACCTCTTGCAGTGCGGGCTACTGCAAGAGGTGGTGAGCGATTGCGTCCCGTAAAACAAAGAGGGTCACCATGCCCAATGATGAAAAAAAAAACCATCTCCCCTTAATTCCCCCTAAAACAACGGAGCCGCCCTCGTGCAGCTCCACAGAAAAGATGGAGGTCCCCCCCCCTGTGCTTGCGTAGGGGACCCTCCATACCTCTTTAACCGGAGAGGAGGCTTACTCCTCTCCTACGCCTACGGGTGTAGGGGACTCCCCCTCACCCCCTTCTCTGGAGGTGCTTTCGGGCACCTCCCTATCTCTAGCGGCAGTCCCTCCTTTGCTTTCTAAGGGGACTGCCAAGAAAGCCAGCAGGCAGCCCATTGCCGACCACCCCTCGTACAAGCGGCTCGGTAGGGCAAACCCCCTTAGGGGGGAGAGGGAAGCCAGGCCCCTTCGGTCGCTTCCCTCAAAAGACCTGCTGGCAAAAATATTAAACCTTGCCAGTGTCAAGGCCTGTGCCTCCCCACTAAAGACTTATGACGCTGCCAAGAGGACCTGCGATGTCCTGGGAGGGGATGGCCAACTGGAGGCCCCTCCTGTGATAGACATGGTCCTTGAGGAAAACCAGCCTCAGAAGGTAGGGCCTTCCATGGGGGGGAATCCGTGCTCGGCGCCAAGCACCGAACCCGAATCCGCCCCTATGCAAGGTCCTCATCAAACGGCTGTGGATTCTCAGGCAGTACAAGGAGGGGAGGGATCTCCTCCGGATGATGCCCCTGCGACCACCAGGACCTTCTCCATTTCGGATAAGGACCTGGCTGAGGCCGGTCCATCTGGCCTGGGGGCTTCTACCGGCGGGGGTGAGAAGCGGGTTCATTCCCCGCCCTCCTCTCCAAAAAAGAAATGGACGAAGAAGACTCGGGGCTCCTCTCAATCCGCGGGGGCTACGGGGACGGATGGGTCTGCTGCCACTTTGGCAAGCGACCAAGCCAAGATCGGCACATCCGGGCCCTCTGCTTCCCCGGGTACGGAGCTCCTGACGATGACAAAGACCAAAAGTGCACAGGGTGGAGCCTCGATGACATCGGGGCCCCTGATTCAGAGGTTACCTCGCGTTTTCGAGCCCGCTGGCTTCAAACGCTTCCTCGTTATTCGCTCCACTGATGGCAGCATGTTGTCCAAGGGCAACATGATCCATCAGAGGAGAGGATTAGCTAGTGCAATTGGTAGAGAGCCGAAGGTAACCCGTTTCTCGGACGGGAGCCTTCTGGCGAATGCGGCGAATCCCGCCGAGGCGGCCAAGATAATTGCTCTTCGGACACTTCATGGCACCCCGGTGAGTGTGACGCCGCACTCTACCATGAACTTTGTGAAAGGAGTAGTTTATGCGAGGGAACTCGTTGACTACTCCATTGAGGACATCACCCTAGAGCTGGCCGACCATGGGGCGGTCAAGGTCGAACGTGTGATGAGAAAACAGGGAGGGGCCTCGAAACCCACCCCTACACTCTTCGTCACGTTCGACTGTGACAAGCTCCCTGAGTCGGTGCGTGCCGGTTGGTACCGCTACCGCGTGAAGGCATTCGTGCCACTGCCGCGGCGGTGCTATTACTGTCACCGCTTCGGCCATACGAATCGCTCATGTAGACGTGCAAAGTCGGGGTCACCCGAAGTCTGTGTAAATTGCTCCAAGGTCGCACACGATAAGTCCAAATCGTGTGTGGCCAAGTGTGTCAATTGCGGAGAGCCGCACCCTGCTTCTTCGAAGCAATGTGGTGCATATCTCCTTGAGAAAGAAATCTTGGCCGTTCAGGCACAGGATCGACTCTCATTCCGCTCCTGGCCTATCCAGGCCAACGAGCACGGTTGTTTCCGCGCCCATTCGGAGCCCTTCTGCGGGCTCTACCCAACCTGGGCGCTCCCCTGGTAAAGCTGGCGGCAAAAAGGGTTCATACCCTGCCCCGGCTAAAACCAGGGCTCCCCCCTCTTCCCCCAGCGTGACCGTTTCCCGTAAAGCGAAACGGCCACGCGCCTCCACCGAGTCGTTAGACTCACAGGAGGCAACACCCCTGAAGATGGTCGCTAGGCCATCTTCCGGGGTTCCTAAAGCTGTTCCCCGAAAGGAGGACAGCAACAAAGGAGCTTCGGCCCCTTCGCCCACGCCCCGAGGTGGAGCGAGTGGCTCGGAGACGGTGGTTCCTCGAAAAGAGGGCCCCCCGCCTCCGAAGCCGCAACGCCCGCCTAAGGTTTCGAGGCGGAGGGAGGAAAAGACTCGCATGGCGAGCCCAACCTCCCCCAATAAGTCCTCGAAGGCGACAGCGCCTTCAGCGCTTTGTCCGGCCAACAGCGCCCGGGGTTCTGCCCCCGGGAAGCGTACGGCCATTCCCGTGAGGGTCTTCAATTCGAGGAGGGCCCCCGCCTCTCCTCCGAGCTAGGCCTGGAGGGCATATTCCTTCAATGGAATTGCCGTGGACTCCGGGCCAACTGGGAGGAGCTGCGGAGGCTCGTCTCGTCCCGTTCCCCGTTAGCTATTTTTTTGCAGGAGACCATGCTAGGCGCGTGCCCGCTGCCTGCCCTCCCGGGGTATAAGGGTCTTGCGACCCCACCACCGCGGGATGGCCGGGCTGGGGGATGCGCGGTTTACACCCGGCATGATGTCTCCGTTCTTCCTTTCTCTTTAGATACCTCCTTTCAGGCAGTGGCTGTGCAGCTGCACCTGGATAGGAGGTATACTATCATTTCTGCGTACATTCCACCGTCAGCTGACTTCGACGCGGGGGACTTCCGCCGCGTCGTGGCACGGTTGCCGAGGCCCTATCTCTTGCTTGGAGATCTGAACGGCAGGCATCCTCTCTGGGGAGATTACTCCATAAATCCCAGGGGACAAGTCCTTGCCGATCTGATCGAAGAGCTTGAGATGGGCGTCCTAAACGTGGATGAGTTTACGCATCACTGTCCGAGAACCGCTTGATTTTCTTGCCTTGACCTATCTTTGTGCTCTTCGGATGCACAGCCTGATTTTGATTGGGGGTGGTTGATGACCTCCATGGTAGTGATCACTTTCCCATTCAAATATCATTTTCAGGGCAACTGCCGCCTGAGAGACCACCTCGGTGGTGCTTGGCGCGGGCGCGGTGGCCTGCATTTCAGGAAATGACTGAATTCTCTATCTCAGTCGAGGAGTTTAGGTCGGTAGATGAGGCCGTTGAGTTCTCCGGCAACCTTATCGCTGTGGGCCTGACTACTATTCCTAGGACGTCTGGCTGTTTTGCACGCCGACCACTCCCATGGTGGTCGGCCGAGTGTGAGACGGCCCTCAAACAGAAGCGTTATGCCTACATGCGCTATAAGCGCCGCCCGAACGATTTCACTGTCGCTGAATTTCGTCGGGCTAGTGCTAGGTTCCGGTATATTTCGAAGCACGCCCGCCGCTCTTCTTGGCGGGCATACGTGTCTTCACTTAACGGGAAGACCCCTTTAGCTGAGGTGTGGAAGCGAGTCAAAAAAATTCGGGGCAAGTTCTCGCAGGACCCCCCTCCCGTTCTCCAGGAGAATGGGACCGCAATCTCGGACCCCGCGTCCGTTGCGGAATCCTTAGCGACCGCATTCTCTAGCCGTGATGCTGCTCCGCCAGCATTCAATGCACGTCGTGATGTCGCGGAAGGCCGCCGGCTGGACTTTACCTCCAGAGGCGGAGAACCCTTCAACGACAAGTTTACTGTGAGTGAGTTGCGTTCCGCTCTCGCTTCGTGCGCGGACACCGCCCATGGTCCGGACGATGTCCCGTACGCCATGCTTCGACACCTGGGTGAGCGAGGCATGGCCTTTCTGTTAGATCTGTTAAACAGGATCTGGGTGGAAGGTCTTCTCCCAGACTCCTGGCGAATCGCTACTGTGCTCGCCTTTTGCAAACCGGGAAGAGATAACTCTACTCCCGCCAGTTTCCGCCCAATATCTCAAACCTCTTGCGTGTGCAAGTTGATGGAGAAATTGGTAAATGTTAGATTAGCCTATTTCCTGGACAGCGGAGGCCATCTGTCTTCTGCACAGTGCGGCTTCCGTAAGTTTCACTCCACGTCGGATGCTCTGCTCCGACTGGAAAATGCCGTCTGCGAGGCTTTCCTTCGTAGACAGCACTACGCCACGGTGTTTTTTGATCTGGAGAAGGCCTATGATACCGCATGGCGATACGGTATCATGGAGACTCTCCACACGATGGGGGCGAGGGGACGCCTCCCAATGTTTATATCTGAATTTTTGCGAGATCGTCGATTCCGCGTACGGGTGGGGGGAGCCCTCTCTGCCCCAAAGGAGCAGGAAGAGGGTGTCCCGCATGGAAGTGTCCTCAGTGTCACACTCTTTGCCCTGAGCATCAACGGCATCACCTCGGTGCTGCCAGAAGATGTTCTCGCTACGCTCTACGTGGACGACCTTTCGATCTCTTTTGGCGCGGCCCAGATGCCAACTCTGGAGCGTCGACTCCAACAGGCATTGAACCGCGTCTCTCGCTATGCCGAAGCGCACAGGTTTCGGTTTTCTTTGGCCAATACTAAGGTGGTGCACTTCTGCCGCCATCCACGGCTTCACCCCGACCCAGATTTGTTTCTTAATGGGGGTGCGCCTGGATGTGGTTGAGTCGCCACCGTTTCCTTGGTCTTGTATTCGACCGACGCCTCACCTGGGAGGCTCATATTCGCCGCCTCAGGGTCTCTTGTACCCGCGCCATGGACATTCTCCGTTCCGTGACGTTCAGCGCTTGGGGCGCTGATAGGGCTACCGCCTTACTTTTTTATCGATCCTTTGTTCGCTCGAAGCTCGACTACGGATGCGAGTTTTATGCATCCGCAGCCGAGCGTTTATTGCGGAAGGTGGATTCGATCCACCACACCGGCCTTCGCCTTGCGACCGGTGCCTTCCGCAGTTTCCCCATTGAGAGCCTGTTGGTCGATGCTGGGGAGATGCCACTCGCTCTGCGCCGCGTGCAGTGCATCACTCGCCTGTACGCGCGAGCCCGGCGCCTCCCTCAGTTTCCAACAGCTCTCACTGCATCCGCAGCTGATCTCGATGGTGCCTATGCCGCCGAGAGACGCCAGTCATACCTTAAGCCCTTTGGGTTTAGGGCCAGGAAACTCCTTCGAGATAGCGATGGCGTCCTGGTTCTGCCCAGGACGCCACCCTGGAGGGTACCACATTTGGCTATTTGTCGCCACGCCTCTGCTCCCAAAGCTTGTACTGCGCCGGGAGTATTGCGTTCGACCTTTTTGGAGCACACATCGTGTCACGCTGGAACCGTGCCAGTGTATACGGATGGCTCCAAGTCCCAAGAGGGGGTCGGCTTCCACGCCGTATCCCCTCTGTTTGAAGTCAGCGGGGCTCTACCAGGCGCTGCGTCTGTCTTCACGGCCGAGCTGGTGGCAATACACCACTCGGTACGGGAGATTACGCGACGTGCCCGGTTCGGAGACCGGATTGTGATCTATAGCGACTCACAGAGCGCCCTGAGTGCTCTCGGGGCATTGGAATCTCCGCATCCCCTGGTTCGCGATATCCGTGACGCCACGGTTTTGGCGAGCCGGGCAGATGTCGAGATTATCTTCTGCTGGGTTCCTGGACATGTAGGAATTGCGGGGAATGAGGGCGCCAAAGAGTCCGCGAGGACCCTGCGACCGGACCAGCGTTTCGCTCTTCCTCACACCGACTACATGGCAGGAATACGGGCAGCTCTTCGGACTGCTTGGCAAAGAAGATGGGAGACGGTCGAAGGGAACTTAAAGTTGCGTGCCATTGCGCCGCGACTGTTCCCATGGACCTATCCCCCAATGCCGCGGCGGCTTCATGTTGCTTTCTGTCGTCTCCGAATCGGACACACTCGTGTGACGCATCGCTATCTGATGGAGCGCTCGCCTGCGCCCTATTGCAACGACTGCGTCGTCCCCCAGACTGTTCGGCACATTCTTGTCGAATGTCCTAGTTTGGGTGATCTTCGCGCACGATACCTGTCCCAGTACCGGGATGGGCGGGGTCGCTACCGCCTGTCCCTTGTGCTCGGGACAGATTCGTGCACATTGACTTGTGGACTTGTTGACTTCTTGAGGGAGGCCGGCCTTCTCCCTATTATTTAAGCAAGTTTTGGGGGGGTTTTTTTGCATTTGTTTTTTTTTTTTGTTTTGTTTTTTGTTTGTTTTTCTCCTTTAGTTGCACGCTCCTGCGCCGGGGGGACCTCTCCCCGACGCACCAGCTTGCTTCCTTTCCTCCTTTTGGGGTGTTTTTTTTTTCTCTCTTTAATTTTATTTTGAAGTAGCCTAGAACTAGGCCAGTTTTAATACGGCGACTAATGCCCAAGTAGGCAGTCGCCAGATGAGCTCTTAAAAAAAAAAAAAAAATAAAAAAATAGTTTCTTCAGGGCATGATGAATCTTGATACCTTAAGGTCAATAGAGTTATAACGTTTTACAACATAACATCCAGTACTTTAATCTGATTGTCTTTTGCCTAAAACCTTCTAAGGGGCGCAGCGATTTGCCATGCTGACGGGCTCAGCGCCACCCCGTCCGACCCCAGCTTAGCCTCTTCTCCTTCCTTCAGTTTTCCTTTCAATTATTTCTATCTTTCTTTCCAACTTCCCTTGCTATTGTTTTCCTACTGCTTCTCAAATACCCATTGTTTGGGTAGTTCATTAGCTTTAGGTAGATTTTAAGTTTTTATTTTTAACAGGTTAGTTTAGTTATTTAGTACCTTAGGTACCCTCTTTTACTCTTTTTTTTTTCACTTCTCCCTTCTCCTTTTCTTTTTCTGTTTCGACAGAAGTTGCGACTATGGCTTTATGGGCCCCGTAGTTGCTTGGTACTCGACCAGGCTATGCTTTTGGACTCATCCTTTCTTACTTCTGCCTCTGTACGGGTCAATGGATGCGCCCACTGGGGGGCATCGTCTGCAGAACCATGCCCTAGAGGAGGTTTGGTTGCCTGGGTCATTATGTTTCTGGGAGGTCTTTGCATTGCGGTCCAGAGAATTTCCGTTATGCAGCTCCGCTGTTTTTAAAACGACAGTTGGAGTCGGGGGGGCGGGTTACCCCGTCTGGGCTGTATGGGCGCTCTTTGGACTCGCGATGACGATTTGGTGCATGCCCTCGGCTCCAGAGGCAGCCAATAAAATATTTACTTATATGGGTAAATTTAACAAAAATAACTCAGAACCTGGTCATCATGCCTTGGACCCGGACGGTAGACGCTTTGATCCTTTTGGATCAGAAGGTTGTAAGTGCCCACCGCATTTCCAGGTTTGTGAATGGCGCTAGGTTACCTACCGCCACCATAATCCTGACCTTCAACAGATTGGAACCGCCCAAGTACGTTAAGGCTGGCTATCTTAACATCCCAGTCAAGCCTTACGTTGAAAACCCACGGCGATGCTTCCATTGCCAACGCTTTGGCCATGTAAGCAAGTTTTGTAAACAGGCAAGGTTGTGTGTGAATTGTGGATCGGATTATCATGGGACGCCCTGTTTTCAACAGTGTGCTGCCCTAACTGTGGTGGAGAACACCCTTCAACATCACAGCAATGCACTTTCTCTATGAGAGGGAATTCATTGCCATTAGAAACAAGAACAGGGTCGGTTTTAAAGAGGCCAGAAGAAGAGTAAAGGAGATGTATGTCCAACCTGGTTGGAGCTTTTCTGATGCTCTGCGTTCTACCAGGCCAAAGAAAGGGAGAAGCCAGAGACCTCCTACTGGTTCTCCTGTGCCTGACCAGATAAAAAGTCTTCCCCGTCCTAAACGTACATCTCCTCGTGATGAACACACTTGGTCAGCACCTAACACAGGGTATCTACTGCCCTTGTAATCCTTGAAGTCCTTGAATTTGATGAAAAAGGTAGATGGTCCTTGAATTTAAAAAAATCATTGAGTGATTGTTCAAATTATTTTTCAAATTCACTATATACTTTTTAATGTCTATTAGGAAAATGATAATATTTAAGTTAATCTACTCGCTAATGTGAGTTAACATATTGTATGCTTTGGATGCATTGTATTTTATGATGGATGCTCGCTATACTTCTGTGACTGTCGCTTGGATACCTTGTTCTTGTTTTTTTTGCACTGGTGAGTTGATTTTGGTTATGATTTGCTTCTAACCCATTTTTCCCTTAAATACCTCACCTTCATCAATGCCCCATAATGCTTATTGCACCTTTTTAATTTAAAGAGAAAAAAATTGGCTAAAATTTTTAATACCTTAACGAGTCCTTGAATTCAAAATCACCAAACAAATAGACACCCTGTAACTGTGCTTCTGAGGTTACTAACAAGAAGAGGAACCTTCCATCTTCTGGTTCCCCAAGGGTGGTTAAGCACCTTGCTACCGCTCAAGAACATGTGGATGTTTATCATGTTGGTCCTCAGGTGGTATCCATTCCACCTCTGGATATTCACCCTGCCCCTAAAGGACAAAGCTCTTCTTCAGCTCCAACGCCAGTTCTTCCTCCACCTCCCTTATTGATACTGCTTTGGAATTCCTTCGATCCCTGAATGACAAGGAACCAACCAACCTTTGCTCCTTCCCAGCAGCCAGCTTTTGTGGGGGTTACCCCCTCATCTGAGGAGGACTCTCAAAAACTGACTCCACATCCTTCTCTATCGGCATCGAATTCACAACTTTTGCCGATGTCCTCGCCACCACCATCGCCTCTACCATCCCAACCAATACCACCAGCTGTGTCAACATCGTCTGTTCCCTCGACACCTGAACTGACCCCTGGAGTTGCTTCCATCTCTGCTTCTCCAGTGAAGACAGTTCTCTCTCTTACAGCCACTTATCAAAATCTGATGCGCCACCTCTTAAAGAAAAACCAAAAGCAAAACTCAAGCTCCCGATGCCTCCTTTGTCATACTCCAAGCCTAAGGCTAGTATGACACGAAATACTTCCACTGGTAGTTCAAATCCAAAATTTCCTACCCCTAAGGGTAGGAAGAAATTTACCGTTATGCTTAAAGGGTAACAATGTTTCCAATTATTCATTGGAACCTCCAAGATCTTTTCCCTAAATGAAAGAGTTCAAGCTCCTGCTTAAGGATTACAATCCCGATTGTATTGATTTACAGGAGACTCGCTTTGGTACACGCAGAGTACCCAACATTTCGGGTTTTGTGGGATATTATAAGAACCCCGGAGAACCAATTCATGGTTCTGCTGTTTTAGTTAACAACAGGGTTCCCCACAACCAACTATCTCTTAATAAGGACCTGCAGGCGGTTGCTGTCCGCCTGTTTTCCAGTCGCCATTATTCAGTCTGTTCGCTGTATCTTCCTCCTGGCGAGGAGAGAGATACAGCTGTTTTAGCTACAAAGTAAGCTAATTTAATTCATCCCTTTTTATAGATTGGCGACTTTAATGCTTGACACCCCTTTTGTGGGGACCATGATAACAACGCTAGAGGAAATATGATTGAGAGATTTCTGGGCACTAATGATGTCTGCTGTGTGGGCTTGTCTCTCTGTTCACCAAGCTGTTTAGCTGATTTTGACTGGGCAGTAGATCCTGACTTGCGAGGCAGTGATCACTTCCCCATTGTAATAACACCATGTACAGGTAGTCCTCCTCCACCACCTAGCAAAAGATGGAATACTGAAAAAGCAAACTGGCCTAAGTTCAGGCACCTCTCGAGCTATGATGGGTCCTTCCCTCATGAAGATATTGAATTGGCTATGGATATCTTCTAGCCCACGTCAATCATGCAGCTAATTCCTCCATCCCGCTCTCTGGCTCAACTGCTCGTGGACCACAATTGCCCTGGTGGTCTGCTGAATGCTCGAGAGTTGACACTGAATGTAAACAGGCTTGCCGACGTTACCATCGATGGTAAAGAAACTTGCTCATAACCGAGCAAGGGCCGCACGGCGACGCACCCTTCGACGAGCTCGAAAGACTTCGTTAAATGGTTACATCGCGTCAATAAGCTGGCAAACGCCTGTAGACAAAATCTGGAAGAGGGTCAAAAGGCTATTGGGAAAATCCAATGGCTTTACAGCTCCCAACATTGTTCAGGCCGGAGAACTGTTGGGAGACTTGTCCCATATTTCCGATGTCTTGGCCAGATCGTTTGCTAATATTTCAAGCCGAGACGACTATTCCATCCAATTCCAGCGCTTTAGGCTTGAACAGGAGCAGCATCCTATCAACTTTATGGAGCCTAACATGGATAATGAGCCTTATAACCGGCTCTTTTGCATCCATGAGCTCTATAATGCACTGTGGATCCACTACACTCGGATCGGATGGCATTTCCTATGATATGATTAGGAATATGCATCCATCCATCCTCTCACATTTGCTGGATATCTATAACTTCATCTGGATTAGGGGCTGCTACCCTTCTATGTGGAGGGAGGCTGTGGTTTTACCTTTCCGAAAATCAGGAAAGGATGGGACGGAACCCACCCATTCCCGCCCTATTGCCCTTACTAGTTGTCCAGGTAAATTGTTTGAGATGATAAATACAATACTCGTCTGGTTTTTGGAGACGAGCCATCTTATATCTCCCTCTCAATCAGGGTTCAGAGAAAAACAGTACCATCGACCTGTTTGTTAGAATGGAGTCTTATATAAGAGATGCTTTTTCAAAGAGGCAGCATTCTGTTGCTGTTCTTTGATATTGAGAAAGCATATGATACCACTTGGAGGCGTGGTATCCTTAAGCAACTCCATAATTGGGGCTTTCTCCCCAGGTTTGTCGAGCAATTCTTCATGTGGCGCACACTGTCTAAAAGTTGGAAATGCCCCACCAGAGCCCGTATTGCAAATTGAGGGCTTGCCGCAGGAAAATGTCCTCATTATCACCTGCTTCTCTGTTGCCATCAATAGCATTATCGCAAATCTCCCAACTGAGATTTCCTCAACTCTATATGTGTATGGCTTAGCGCTTATCTGTTCATCGCCTAGACTTTCATTTGTCATCCCTAAGCTCCAGCAGGTTATAAATACCGTAGCTGATAATGCTTCTTCCAAGGGTTTCCGCAGTAAAGACCAAGGCTGTCCACTTTTACAATCATCGATCGGTGACATGGTACCCTCCCCATTTATCACTCTATGGCAGGGTTCGCCAAACTTTTTTCACATTGGGCCAAATAACAGAATGACGAACGCGGGTGGCATAACCATTTTGTTCAATACAATATAGTGAATACACAAAAAATAAAGACAACAAACATATTTATTTTCCAAAAAGTTATCAAAGAAGCCGTTGTTAGCAATAAGAGTATTATCACGCCCAGTGCGCACATATACGAGTCTAACAAACTAAGCAGCAAAAAAAGGTTACTGGGATTTGTGAAACTGGCATTTAGCTTTTAAGATATCATCAATATTTGCTTTGTAATTATCTCATCCAATCAAGAGAATTGCTTTTAAATGTTCATTTGTAGCACAGTGCAGCGGCGGGCCGGATTAACTGACCTCGCGGGCCGTAGTTTGGAGACCCCTGCTCTATGGTGTCCCTGTCACCTTTGAGCCCCATTTCAGATTTCTAGGGGCGATCTTTGATTCGCGGCTTTCTTGGAGGCCTCATTTGGTCGACTTGAAAAGGTCTTGTCTTGGGGAAGTGATCGACGCACCCTGTGGCTTTTGTATTCAGCGTTGGTCCAATCAAAGCTGGATTATGGGTCACAGGTTTACTCCTCTGCCTCGCCGTCCATTCTTGAAAAATTAAATAGTGTGCGCCTGGCTTCTGAAGCCTTCAAGTCCTCCCCTGTGTGGAGTCTATGCAGAGACCGGTGCTCTTCCTTTTCACAGGCTCAAGTCTAACCTCAGATATCCCTTTAGTCTTGAGCAATTACCATGGTGGCCAGTATATGAGTGCACGTTCAATTTGCGAACAGTGGCCTCATATGATAGATTTCCATCCCTGGCTCGCCCCTTTGCTCTGCGCATGGCCGAGCACACAGGAAGTCTAAGGGAGGTTTCTGTTATTCCATTTTCATTTCCAAAGATTGCCCTATGGCTCATACCACATGTAGTGGTGTGCAAGGGGCTTACTGGTAGGCCCAAGGATCAATTCTTGCCCGTAGCCTTGAGAACCATGTATGATCAACACTCCTCCCACCATCGGCCTAGCACCTTTGTGTTAACCGATGGGTCCAAGTCATCGGACGGAGTTGGAGCTGCTGCTGTCTTTCCATCTCAGACAGCATTGGTTCGCCTACCAAGTGCAGCTTCTGTTTTCACAGCATCACTTGTTGCCATTCTTGCTGCACTCTTTGTTATTGTTCCTATGCCATCTGGTTGTCTTACGATTTTCTCTGACTCCCTTAGTTCTCTGGAGGCACTGGGGCTTTTGGTTCTAGCCATCCGCTGGTTTCCAAGATCCAGCAGTGACTTTTTTCTCTCTCTCCTATTCACAAGATTTCTTTTTGCTGGGTGCCCAGTCACGTGGGCATCCCAGGTAATGAAAGGGCGGATGCTTCGGCCAAGGAGGAGGCATCATTGGGGACACCCCCATCAGCCCCAGTCCCACTTCGTGATGTTTATCCTCTTATCACCTAATATGTAGTCAGCTTATGGCAGAAGATGTGGGATGATTTTCCTCCCACCAAGCTCCATTCCATAAAACTTCCAGTCCTCCCATGGCCACGTACCATGAGACCACATAAACTGGAGGTTATTTTGTGCCGACTGAGGATAGGAGGTCATTGCCGCCTCACTCATGGGCACTTGATGAATGGGCAGCCCCCACCTTTGTGCATCCTGTGCGGGGTGCAGCTGTCCATCCTTCACATCTTTGCCGAGTGTTCCCTTTTGAGAAATCTTAGGAGGAGGGTCTTTCCTTTCATTACTGGGCAGATGGCCCACCAACAGGTTCTGCGGAGCATCTTGTCCGAGACTTGTCTCTTTTAGTGTGAATAGAATTTTTTAATTTTTAGAAAAATCTAATCTTTTAGTTAAAATTTAATATATTTCATGATTTTATATTCTCTATTCTTGTATCTATTGTTGATCCATCTATTGTCTATGTTTTTATCCTTTGTCGAGTTTTCAAGTTTATTTTTTATATCCTTTTACACACCTTGATGGTTTTTATTCCTGTACTTCCATTCTATTGATCTTAATCTCGTAGCTATATTTTTTTATATTCTCCAAATGTCTATATTTTTATTGAGAATTTTCATGCAAATTACTCGTCCTTGAATTTGGCTGCGGGCTCGTCCCTTTGGGCCTCGCAGCATTTATTTTCGGCACTATTCATTCTTTTGCCTAAAAACATAAAGAACTTTCATTGCAATCTCTTTTGAAAAAGCCCCTCCCCCCCCCCCTCCCCACAATAAAAAATCATTACACAACTTTATTGCATATTTCATGTAATATAATAAAGATAAAAAAACATGATCGTTATTACACGTGTACATATATTACTGCTTAGAATAAAGTTTGATTTTGTTTCCACAGACAGCTTACAGTTCCTACATATCTGTGAGTGTCCGTCCTGTACCACTGATCCCTTGTGTGTATCTCGAGTGCGAATGAGCCCTGCTCTTTCAGGGATATTCCGAGGGATTTTTGATGTTTTTTTATTGTAAGGTTTCGATATTTCTGAATTCATTGTACGATCTTCCGCACCTAAACCCAGTGGAAGGCCGCCCTGTAGCATTTTACTGTCGGGGTATCTGGAGGAGGTGCTCTCCCCCCTCCCCAGGGCCCCAGTGATATTAGGGAAGCCCTGTCACTCGGTTGTGCACCCGAGTACTGATCCAATAATCCGCCGGGTCGTGTGAATCGAACCTGCGCACCCTCGCCAAGGTCTTCCTTGTTGTCGGTGTAAGAATGAATGCGAGGGTTTGCCTTCATGCATCTTCTATACATTTTCACTTCACCACCATCGTTGCAGATCTCTCCTTACAAACTTCCTGTCGGAGACTCGAACTGTATCGTGGACGAGACCTTCCCGACCGGATAATGAAATTAACATAAAGATCAGAATGACACTCGTGAATCGGAAGGCACCAGGAGTATGTGTGTGGGGGGGGGGGAAGGGTACACACTGGAAATCTTGGAAAATCGTGACCCCATGAGGTCGCATTCCTCGTCAGCCATTGTTCCGGAACGGAGGTATGGGTATGCTGTGAAGACGAAGGGAAACGATAGCGGTGTTGTGATAGAGTATGTGCCTCATGACGCCAGGTGAATACCCAGCCGTAACCACCGTGGTGACGTTTTTCTGTGTGCGTTCAGTGAGAGATTTCCTCGTGGGTTGTCGCCTTAAATCTGACAAAGATTCCTCTTACCATTCTGGCACATCCTGAAATAGGCCCCTGCGGGGTTGGTAACGGCCCCACCGAACTGAGCCCCCCCTCCCTTTGCTCTCCAGCAGACTTCGTGCTCGCCGGCTGGATGACTAAGTACGGTTGGAAGGAAGATGACAAAGGCTACATCCTCATCGGTAGCCAGGAAGAGACGGTCAAGACGAAGAACATCACCGAGAAAATCGACTTCGATTCGGTTGCCGGCATCATGGCTGCTTGTCGATAACGCCCCCTTCCCTCCTGGGGTTTATAATAAAAATAAATACTATATTTAAAGAAGTTCTAATGGTTTATAATAAAATAAATATTTATTTACCATTCGTTTGTATGGATGGTTTTGTTGTTTATAGCTCGATGGGAGCAAGTGCCATCTCCGTTCGCTCTGACCTCTTGGGAGGTTAAGGGAGAGAGCATTCGATCCTGCAGCTTGCGCTGTAGACCCCGTCAATGTTCACACAAGTGGGGCCGTGCGTTCTGTCAGTGTTGAGGGAGAGTGTTTGTAGGGAGGCTGTTGCATGTTATTGGGATTTTATTGCAGTCTTGCGGTATGACTGATGCAACAGCAACTAGGAAATGGAAGTTGAAGGGGATCCTACTCCAGGCTTGCATCGAGGTAGAGTTATCTGCCATTACAGCCATTTGTTCTACCCCTAGGGGGTGGCCGGGGTTTAAAAAAACCTTGTCTACTGGGCGTCCTGCCCACTTGGCTTCCTGGCGCTCTCCTGAAAGGATGCATTGAAGAAGCTCTTTGATGGATTCGATATCAGAATTTTGAAGTGCGAGTTTGATTTGCCTGATTCTTATTAATCCGCAGTACTCAAAAAATAAACAAAATAATGTACGTCTATATAATGATTTCTCTATTACTCAAATTAATTAAAATCAATTTTGACTATGAGCAAGTCTAGGAGTCGGGTCCTTGTCCTGATCGAAGATTGATGTCCTAAATGTGGATGGGCTTAACCGCCACCGCTTTTTTCTGCTTCGATCTCTCCGGAGACTTCTTAATTTTGGGTGGTATGTAATCGGTGATTTCATGGTAGTGACCATTTCCCATTCAAATATTTTTTGGATCCGCTGCTGCCTGATGAACGAAACGACCTAAAACGTCTGACTGTTTTTTACCTCGTCCGCTTTAATGGCTAGCAAACAAGCTTATGCTTAGTCCTCTAAGCGCCGACTGAACGATTTCATTAGCGATTGAGTGCTCTCGGGCGTTGGAATCCCTGCTCTCCTTATTTTGTGGTATCAGGGACGCCATGATTATGACAAGTGTCGAGATTATCTTCTACAGGGCTCATGGACATGTTGGAATGAAGGCGCTAAAGGTTTCTCGAGGACTGCAACCAGACAGGCGTTAAGTTCTTATTGACTACATAGCATCATTAAGGCATCTCTATCTAGCAAAGCAAATATATTTATGGGTGTAGGAAAAGGGACGATGCTAAATGAAAAGGCGTATTGTGAGCATTTTTCTGCCTTACTAGATCACCATTGGCACGCAGCGTATCGCCTGAACCGTCCCGAGTCTAAGAAGGATCACTCAAGAGAAACTTTTTAACCCTCCATCTGGACTCTTGGCACGCTCCAGATGAGTATCGACTCATTCTTGTCGAATGTCCTAATCTAGTTGTCTTCGCGCAAATTAAGTGTCCCGATCGATACGAGCAGGGTCGCTACCCCTCATTCCTTTCCTCGAGATAAGTTGCTTTATTCCCAATTGTGCGAACCTCCACATATTTAATACTTGATTGCATATGCGGGCCTTTCTACGGTGACCTTTTGGGCTGAGGTCTATTTCTTTGTGGATAAAAACCCGTAGTACATTTCGAAGAACTTTGTTTCGAAAGTGTGGAAACGCTTGCAACGAATATTGAAATAAAATTGAAACTATTAGATATGAATACAAACAGATGGAGAAATGAATAAAAGATGTTAGTAAATATCTTCAGTGAGAGTGATCCAGAGGTAATTTTGATCTCTGAACTTGCGATAAATCGGACAAAAAAAAAGATTTACAACGTAATCCCCTCCAATCCAATAGAAGAACTTCACACCGAGGCAGCCATAGGCATAATATATTACTACGAGGACAGCGAATCTTCTCTCATTCTAAGTCGAGGTGGAATTGCTAGCATGTACTGACCATCCCGGTGCCCGCATCTTCTGATAACTAGCACAAAATAGTTTTAGAACAGAATCTCGGGTATCTTCATAGAGGACCTAAACGCAAGATCCTTGAAACCAACAAAAGAGTTGGATTCGGATTAACAATGAAGCTTCACAAGTGATTCCAATGAAGTCTTGAAATGGGCACGCACATAATTATGCACATGCAATTAATCTATTAAAAGTGTGCAAGATTTTGTCATGTAAATAATAATATATAGTCTTCTTTTAAGGGCTATAAAGGCAAAAAGGAATTCGAGATGCTTTTACACGTATACGGTCACATGTCCAAAAGACGCTTCTCGCGCTAGCTTTACTAACCATTCAGGCTGCGCCAAAAATTCTGGGAGACACCGAAACAGCTGTGCAGATATATTTATCAAAACACAGCAAGCTGAAAAACTGGAGGCGCTGGTTTTGTTTGCTCTCACAGAGTCGTGAAACACAAAATCTTATTTTCTAAAATTATATATATCCCCAAGTACAAATTATCTAGCAGAACTGAATCAAAACTCTCTGCTTGCTTTCTCTCTATTCCTTGTACACACGAATAAACTTCGATTCGAGTATGCCCCTCCAACCGCATGAGTGGTATAGCGTACGAGAAGTGCAGGCGAGCGGCTTAAAAGCTTCGTTTGAATGAGTCTTTTTTGAGACTCAAGATGGCCGAGTGGATTCGCCGCTGGCTAACAGTGGTCCAGCGACGCGGGAAGCTGTTCGCAACTCGCCTACGCTATTATTTCTTCTTTGCCCCCCTTCCCTACTCCCCTCTATCTACAGTGGCTAACAGTGGGCTACGCCTACACTTTGCGACACATTAAAATACATCTGCACCCCCCACGGAGAGTAGGAACAGAAAAAAGACTAAGCAGGTTTGAGGAAGCGTAGGCCAAAGTAGACCGAAACATTAGTGGACCAGACTCAAATACCCGACATACGCATAAACGAATTCATTGCGCCTAAGCCTACCGAGTCTCTGCCCAATAAAGAGTCCTTGAATCCACCTTCCAGGACTTCCTTCGCCTACGGGTGTAGCACTTCCTGATTCTTATTAACCCACAGTACTCCCAAAATAAACAAAATGATGTATATATTATTCAAAATAATTCAAATCAATTGATCATTCAAAGTAACCTGTATCAATGTAAATCGAACTAAACCGGCGTGAGAAGTCAAAACAATATATATATATATATATATATATATATGTGTGTGTGTGTGTGTTAAACTCTCAAAATACGTTCAATAATGTTTCTCCAAAGACTGACAAAATGTGTAATCGAAAGTCTTCCACTAAAAATGTTCGTTCAAAAATGTGTCACTATTCATGTCTAAATTCACCTCAAACGTGAGTACTTTATTTATAGATATTTTTCTTCCATTTTGCATCCTAATTTACTATTAATATTGTGATTCGCTAACATACTATTATCGTACATTCTATTTTATATATCATTGTGATCCACTATTATTAATACTACTGTTTACATCCTATTTAATATCGTATTGTGATCCTATTTTATTTAACATTATATTTAACTTTCTATTCAACGTCTTATTAACCCATCACTCGTGTATACCAATTTGTATAAAGTTATATTCAATCAATCCTGTTTTCTTTTGTTAATTCTTAAATACATTATATTTTCGTGGTGTTCATTCTTTCATTCCTAGGCCTAGATTTATTGTTCACTTATCTTCTCAAAATTTATTATATGATTAATTCTTGTTCGCTATCTAGACTAAATAAAACACCAATTAAGTACATAATATGGGTAATCAAACCGCCCTCTTATCTGGCCTACAACGCTAAAATCAAACGAAAGGATAATCTTCTCTAATTGGAGTCAGCCCAAGGTTAGCGCTCGCTAATCGAAAATCACCACAACTGATAACTGTGGTAACCCTCCCCCACCCTCACCCCTATAGAACAACGGATAAAGAGAGAAATCATGACCTTCATACGGTCCATTACACGGACGATTCTTCAATATGTGTATCAAAACAAGTCAAAAAGGTCGTTATGTATTGAAAATTAAGGACAGCACTTTTTACACCTCTCGAGATTATGTGTAAAATATAAGGCGGTTCGGTACCTTATTACACCTCTTGGTAAAATTGAGAAGAAGGAAAGTGTAAAATGAGTTTTATAAAAGAATATTTATTTTAAGCCTAGGAAATTAAGGGGATAGCTAATAAAAAAAAAAACTAACAATTTCGAATTTGAACTTAATTGTTGATGGATTATATAAGGTGTAATAAGGTATATTCAAACTGTCCCTCTTTATAGGGTTTAATCGCCTTATTCATAGTACATCTAGAAAAGAAACAAAAAAATATTTCACCACATGAATACCTACATATGAACAAATATAAATGAATAAGTGCAACATATAGAACAGTCACACCCACAAAAAATAATTAATTCCTTTTCAAAATTAAAAAATATTCAAATAATACACTAGATAAAGTTAAAGTAAGGCATCAAAATGAATTAGAAACCCAAACGACGTACAGGTTTATGAATGTGTAAAGATCTTCTGGGGTCAGGCAACTAAATTGTCAGATTGTCGTCACTATTCACACTGTTATCAGCATCTTTAACATGATCGTGTGTCTGGATAATTTTTCTTGCCTATTTCCCAATATATTCTCGTTGGCTTGAGGAAAGTTAGTAGTTGTAGATGGGAGACTGGAATGGGAAGCTGGATCAGAAAGAACACCTTGGTTTCGGGATTCGAAAGCATTAGGTGGAATATTCCTAGGACATGGAGCTAATTACAAAGAGCAGGAGCGCTCTTTCTCCCATTAGGAAACTTCACAAGAACATGTGAAGTTTTAATTAGCCAAGAAAGTAAGGCTGAACCACTAACTGGACGTCTCTCAAAAGCAAAAAGTCTTTCATGTTGCGTGGTATTTGTAGAGGTACAAAGTAGTGAACGTATGGCATGAAAGGCATCAAGAACACATCCTGCCATGCACTTAATGGCAAAACTCGAGATTCAATAGTGAACTTCACAATATTCCAAATAATGCCATTATAGCGCTCACATTGGCTATTTCTACGGGGGTTATATGGAGGGGTGTGGCTTCTGTTTACACCAAGACGTATTAAGAGTTCTTTCACTACCTTGGAAATGAATGACAAGCTGTAGGCTGAATGGATATATGCGGGTAGACCAAATAACAAAAAAAGATTTGTAAGACAATCAATAACTACTTTGGATGACATATCACGGCATGGAAACGCAAACGGAATTCGGCTAAAGTCATCAACAATTGTAAAGAGATAAGGCGACGAGTACAAGGAAACTGGAAGCGGCCTCTTAAAATCAATTGAAAGACGTTGGAAAGGCGCAGTCGCTCGTATCAAAGAAGTATTTTATGGTTTAAAGAAACGCGGTTTAATTTTAGCATTTACCTGGCAATCAGCAGTAATAAGCCGGATTTCATCGGTGGAGTAAGGGAAGATTTAACACAAAAAAATAATGTAGCATTTGTTGGATTCCAGGTTGAATAAGATTCTCATGAAGCGATTTTAGACCTGTAATTTCCGAAGTTGCGTTACAATACTACCTTGATAGTCTATCAGCAACAACGTTTTCTTGACCCGGGCGATGATGAATATGGAAAGAAAATGGAAGTAATTCCATACGCCAGCGCAAGATCTTATCATTCTTGATTTTACCTTTTACATTGGTATCAAACATGAATGACACAGCTCTTTGATCAGTTGTTACGTCAAAATGTCTACCAGCCAAAAAGGTTTCCATTTTCGTATGCCCTCTACTACCACATATGCTTCTTTTTCAAGTATTTTTTTTCTTATTTGCGTTTGATGTAACTACCACTTGTGCGCGCCAAGGAAAGTTACTATGTTCAATAATTCCCTCACGAAGTAGACGTTTAACCTCATTTTTGACGAAATCAGCATCTTCAGAGCTGTAATGTCGAGACTTGGCAGCAATTGGAGAGCAATCCAAGGATAAGTTTCTAAACAGTTCAACTGGGGCAATTTTTAGTTTAGTCAGTCCACACACAGTTAAGGATGGTTATGTGCCTCCATAACTTAAGCTAACGCTTTTATGCACTCTTAGAAATGGTAAGCCAAGAATAATATCAGTACAAGCGTTTTGGAAGTACAGTAGCTTCGACATTCTCATAAGTGCGACCATTCATCAAAACGTCAACAATACAGTAAGTAACCTTTAAGATTTACTGAGAAAGAAGAAGACGCCATCGAAACAACAGACGATCATTCATGACGCGGGAGATGTGTAGAACCCAAATTGCCAGGAAAGTACACCTGTGGCACCCAGAGTACCCGGTGCTTCTATGAAATCCTGAAATTGGGTACATGCATTAATTAATGAAATAATATGTTATCTAATAAGTAGTGAAACAATGTATAATAGAGAGGAATACTACATCGCAGTTGTATATTTATTAGGAAAGTATGAATCGAGCAAAGCGGATAGTCAGAGTTCTCACGCGGTCGCACAAAGATACCCACGCCAGGAAACAGCAGCCATATGAAAACGATCTCAATGATAGATAACAGGGACAAGCTGAACAAATACAGAGTAATGTGTGCTCTGACTGGTTAAAATTTACGAGGACCTGTGAAATGTAAAGGGTCTTTCTGATATAGGATATAGGTCCAACCTGGAAAAATATGTAGGTTGTTTAGATGCACATTACTTCTTGTAACTCCACTCAACAGTCAACAAAAGAAATGACGAACATATTCCTGATCTAAAGCTCCGCCCCGCGCTCAGGTTAACTGAAAAGAGGTCAGGCCCCTTGGAAACGAGAGACATATATATATATATATATATATATATATATATATATATATATATATATATATATATATATATATATATATATATATATATTCACAAGGGTGAAGAGACTAAGATAGAGGGATAATCAGTTAAGTCGCCTGTCAGTATAGCTTACTTGCTATTTTGTTATTATTAGCGTCACGAATCATTTCCGTCATCCTTAAATCCTGCCTCCTTAGAATCAGCTATCTAACATTAACGGAAAACTTACACACAGCCGCGTAGGACTCGAACTGTTCCGCTTGCTCCTGTTTTGGTAGACCCAAGCTAAGAATAAAGCCTTCTTATCGCTGCTTTCTTTTCGAGTCCCTTTTCTTTAACCCGTGATTCCTGAGGTACCTTCTGGAACCCAGCCTAAAAGCGTACTCCCCGTCAGAAACTTTGAGAGTCAGAACAAATACGACTGGGAGACAAAAGTAGCAGGTGGAAGCAAGCGTGCCAGAAGATAGTGAAACAGATTGTTTGAATTTTGACTTACAAACTTTTGCAAAATGCCCAAGCTTCTTACATTTGCAACAAATTACATCGCGAGCTGGAAAAAGTGTTCGGTCATCCTCATGATGGCGACGACCACCACAATTGTAGCAAGTTCGCTTCATTTTTTAAATATTTTTTGGAAACAGCTGCTGCTAGCTTCTTCACATTCTTCTTCTATACTAGAGGTCAAAGATGTACTAGGAACAGCCGCCACACTAGCCTGTCCATGACTGGGAGTAAATAAGTATGATTCAGATCTTAATAATTTTTGCTCTAATGCTCGAGCTTGTTGAGTAACATCGGTTAGTGTAAGCTTTTGGTCATTAAAAAGTCATGCACGAATATTCCATGATTTTAACCCTCGTGTGAAGGAATACTTGACACTCTCATTACGGTAGACTAAGGCAGTAACAGTGCAATTCACAACATGGCAATTGAGAGCTTGAATGTACTGGTTAATCGATTCTTCTAGAAGTTGAATTCGAGTAGAAAGCAAATGTCTGCCATGAATTTCACTGAGAGCTTTAATATAGGAAGCTTGCAACAATTTGATAGCCTTCGAATAATCAGCAAAGCCCTCTATTATATCCGTGAAATGAAGACCAATGTACAAGTAGAGCACTTCTAACTTGTCTGGAGAATGATCAGATATTGTAATGGATAAAGTTGTATGACTTTATCCATAATAGTTGATTAAATTTTAAAAGTAGTAAGGTATATTCAAACTGTCCCTTTTTATAGGGTTTAATCAACTATATTCATAATACATCTAGAAAAGAAACAAAACAAAATATTAGTAACATGAATACATATGAACAATTATAAATGAATAAGTGCAACATATAATATATTGAAGTAGATAAAAAATAAAATAAATAAAAATATAATGATTACAAAAGGAAAATTATTTTGCAGATAGAAATTAGCTATTAATATAATGGCAGATACGAAATTGGCGACATCGAGCAACTATGCTCAAAGGGTAAGAAGAAATGAGAAAAATATTTAACCTTATTTGATGAAAGAGTATAGAAAATTATCGTTGAGGATAAATTATATAATGTTTTGTATTTTAGAAACAGAAAAACAGGATAATTTTTCTTCGGAAATGATATTTCCTAATTCGCAAAAAATCCGTACAGGGGTGGGATTCGAACCGTGCACACTGAGGCAGTGAGCAACCGCTTTGATCTCGATTAAAACCGTCCCTTAGATTAGTGAAGTTATATTTAGTTAAACCTGATTATCCTGCAGCTTTCGGTCTAAAAGATTCTAGTGATTTCATGAATTTTCGTCGGTTGTGATGGTTCCAATGTACGTGTTTAGTGTCCCTTATGATCACGTTACTGCGCGTGGAGGGTAGTTTGATTTATGTTTGTGTTTAATTTTTCTTTGATCTCAGTATCCAATGCCAGGTCGTATTCTTGATTAACGGCTCTTGAAAGGTTAAAAACGCTTTGCCAGTGGATATGGAAGAGTGATTCAATTTATTTTTTATGTGAATATTATTTTGTTCATGCAAGTTAGTTTATTGTGGAACAGAAACGTTTGGGACATGTATCTTCATTCGGGTTTTGTATGATCGTATCATATTTTTTGTTGTTTTAGATCGTAATTTGTTTAATAAACTCGCTTATTGTCGGTGTCTTCTATTTAATTCGGGATTTGTTCGTGTAATATTCATCCTCTTGTTTATTGTTTTATTTAAGTCGCCTTTAGTCTCATATCTGCGGCCTAAACTGGCGCTTGTATAGTTTTATAGTCTTTTCTTCCTTAATTAGTTTTTTGCTCTTTAATTAATCCAGGATTGAATCCTTTTCCAGATATATTAGACAACACTATTTTTTATTATTTAAAAGTTGACCTTATCAACTTTTCCAACACATAAAATCGGCGTAGATCGCGTACCCTAAGCTCGTTATTAAGCAGTAGAGACAGTCTCCATTATATCGGAGGAAGTTGCTATTTACACTATTCGATACAGAATCATCTCTAAGGTCCTTTTGCTAGGGTATAAAACCTTAAATGTCGCAGTTCACTCCTAAATGTCCTTAATACTGACACTATCAAATCCTTTGAGATCTCTACGCTCTGGTTCTGCCTCCCTATTGATTATTATTCGTAGTCTTCAGTGCTGCTCGGTGAACGTGCTTTCTCTTTATTTGCCCCGAGTATTTGGAATGACCTACCTGCGTTCATTCCACTTTCTTGATGTCTCGCCTCTTCTCTCTAGCATTTCCTTAGCCGGTAGATGGGTGCTTTGTGAATGTCCATGGCCCTGGAGAGTGCCATAAAAATTGTTATTATTATTATTAAGTAGGCATTTGCACAAACGTTGACGATCTGTTTCGTATGAGGAAAAAATAACCTAATTAACCCAAGCTTAATGGACACTGGAGAGCGCAAGCCTAATGCTTGATTCGTAGGCGTAAATCCAATTTTATGTGTTGGACGTAAACACAATTCGAAGCCTGTCTCTCCATTACCCTTAAAGTTAAAGTGAAAATAAATTTTCAGATGAAGCTTGCTGGCCCTGCTGTCTGGTGATTCATGGTCTTTGACAATGGTATCACTTTAAATGTAATGATAGTTTGATTAAGTAGGCCAAAAAACAGTTATAGTAAAGGTTAACTTTTCAGCTGACTCTCCCTCTGGGACCCGTATGGGAGCCAAATGGCAAATTTGAAGGCTGAATCTTTAATAGTTCAAAAATTAAGGCATTTGTTATATTTGGGTATGAACACTCATGTTATCTCCCTAGGATACTCCTAGTCTTTGAATATGATATCGCCCTAAAGGTATTTATTGGTTAACGAATCATGTTAAGTTTGAAGCCTACATCTCCAATAGCCTCCAGGTTATGTACAAAGTTATGATCAAGGAGAGGCCGACAAATAAACAGATCGACCAAACCTCCTATGTCGTCCCTTCGGGGGCATAAAAATAAGCGGTAGGTTAAGGCAAACTGTTAGAGTTTGTAGGCCTAAACATACTTAAAGTTTGCTGGTTTCAATCCGGCGAACTTCAGCTAGGGCAAGCCCAATCACGGCTGCCCAGACACGGCGGTGGCCTTCCTTAGTGAAGAGTGTCTGCTTAAAAAGAATCTAGACGGAGATTCGAACTGCTAATCCAACGATTCCGAGGCAAGCGCGCTAACCACTATACTAGCCGCGATGGTACTATAGTCAAACGGTTCCTCTTTCGGTATTTTTTAATCCTTTTGAGCAGTTTCATTAGCTGACTATTTTATTAGGCCTATTGGAATAACCTCATCATTTTATATATATATATATATATATATATATATACTATAGGTCTATATGTGTCATTTTTTGTGCAAATGGATATTAAAAGAATAATAAATGAAATAATTAGGTTAGGTTGGGGTGGGTTGTATTGCGTTAGGTTGAATTAAGTTAGGTATATCGATTCTTGGATAGGTCCCGTTTAAGTTGGGATTTTTACAGCTTTTAGTTTACTTAATGGTTACTATAGACCCCATTTACACAAATACGCAGGTATCAAAACAATCAAACATGCACATAAAACTATATAATACGAAACAAATACAAAAATTAGCCTAACGGAATATTTTAGTGCTCTTTCTTCGGTTCTTGCTTTGACGGATGGAAAGTTTTAACGTTCATACCTGAATGAAGACATTGCAAAGCAAATTATCATCATCATCATTATCATCATCATCATCATCATCATCATCATCAGTAACTCTATAATTGTATAACGGGATTTTTGAAGATGGGTTAAAAATTAATAAATGTTTTTTTTTCCTTAGTGGACAAATGACATGTTTTTTTTATCAAAGTTATTTATAATAATTCTTTTTCTTATAATATCCAAATGGTGAAGTTCAGAAATAAATGTAAGTATTGAAATTTTGTGAAATTTTTAAAACCCGAAGAATTACAAATGGTGAAGTTCAGAAAATTTATTTTTATATATCTTCTTCTATAACTATATTTTAGCAACGTGATAATTTGAAAGGGAGGAAATTTAGTTTAGAGTTCATTTTTAAAATTGGTGAAGTTCATAAAATTTATAAAAATTTAACCGTGGCTGCTTTTTCTTATTTTAAATTTTAATCTAAGTAGTGAAGTGCAAGCTTCCTCCGTAGGTGTGGGGAGGGGGGGGGGGAGGTGGCGAAGCCATTGCCTGGTTGAATATGTAAGAATTAGCTTCTTTTTTTTTACACAACAATATTCCAACAACCAAAACGATAATATAACTGCTTTATTTGGGGGGATAAATTAACAAAAAACAAACAAGAGGATCGGCATCGCCACTCCTTCTTACAGGAGGAGCTTGCGCTTAGCAGGCAGATCTTTGGACTGTGACCTAAGGTTTATCCAGTTCTATCAACTGGGTTTGGTATTTTTTTTTTAAATAATTTTCAGGTACATATCTCCTAATCATTTACTGTCGAGGTTTAGTGAGTGGCTAATCCCAGTCCCACTTCCTGGACATATATTTTATTACCGCACCGAGATGAAGCGGAGGTGAAGTGTATCCAACACAACTACCGTAGCCACTTCCGGTGAATAAGAATAACCCCGGTGCTTCCCTTTTGATCAAAATTAAGATAATGATATCCTGAGTGTGTCCTCACTCAGTAAAAGCCAGTCATAGGTGGACCGGTGTAATATTGAGATTTAAGCTGAGTGGATGCTGAATAATTTCCAAAGGATCGTCTAAAATAGTTAAACACACATATACAAAAATAATCTTTAATGTACATGAATTAGAAATAAGAAACAGCGTATATTGGTATAAATAGAATTAATATTTGCACTGAATAAGTAAGTCTACAACATGTCGTGGGGATTATACTTGAAAATTACTCACTCGGATGCTTGCGTCTTAATGGCACCCGACAGAATAAATGGAATAATATTATTGAATTAAGCACTGAATTATTCACTACTAATACTCGAAGTTAAGGGCCGGGGATGGGAATTCTAGTTAACGAATAAATTGGTGAAGTTAGGGGAGGGGATAATTCACTTTAACGATACCTTTGAGCTCGTAAGTATTTTGGGGAATGACGGTGAAGACCTTCTTCTGGTGACGATGATCGCACTTAGTCCGGCCGTCCGAGGTTACAGAATGAGAAGGTAATCCTAGACCGGTGATATAATGATCCTATGCCGGATCACGAAGGCGAGCCAAACTGTGGCTCAAATCGGACTTCTTCTTCCTCGAAGTGACTGTCGGATTATTCGGCTCCTGGAGTGG
Source organism: Ceratothoa steindachneri (assembly GCA_963969495.1). NCBI lineage: Eukaryota > Metazoa > Arthropoda > Malacostraca > Isopoda > Cymothoidae > Ceratothoa > Ceratothoa steindachneri. The sequence continues at coordinate 2,833,569 of OZ018334.1, read as the reverse complement.
GTAGCTAAAACCGATTACCTAGCTACGTCTAGGGTAATCCGCAGAGGGAGGTCCTGTGTAACCTCAGACTCTGAAGGGGGGAGGGGTCTGCGAGAAGTTTGACACCTACAAGTACTGTGACGGCAACACAAAAATTACCCGAAGTTTCTTTCTTACAACGGGCGAACTGTTTCCTTTGTGGGACGAGCTCCACACATTCGACGTGGGTCCAAGGTCTTCTGCCTGACTCCAGAGAGAAGCTTGCCTTTTATTTCCTTCACGAGCAGAAATCGAGATAGAGCACCGAATTTTCATAAAATCCGTATCGCTGCGTGAAAGACCTTTTCATCTGCTGCCAGACAGAGTAAATATTTCACACCTTCGCTCTACGTCGCAGTTTACGACGGCGCGAAAACTTGGACCTTCGTCGGCTAGCAGGTGTCTTTTAGGGCAGACATTTTCCTGAACGGCCGTCTCGAATTTGATTGTCTCAAAGGGGCATAAAGGGCAGAGTGAATTCAAGGCGAAAGGTGAATTTGGAATACGGGAGGGACGCGCAGCTTGTGTCGGAGGATCTCTGCGTACACTAATGTACGTGGTATTTACACTTCTACATTTACTCTTGGTCTATTTATAAATAAAATAGATGATTAATTTATACGCCCAAAAGCAAAAAAGATTTTAGCGGGTCTTTTTAAATACGGAAAAATCAATCCTCAGGATTATTTTTCTCCATGTAAATTTGCTTTAATAATTTCCTCTTGCTTTATTCGTTTTTAGGTACCAGTAGCGATTGTAATTCTATTTGTTTTCAAAAAATTCCCAAACATTTGATAATCTTATTTATTTTTTCTGAACTTCCCAATTTTGTTTTTTCAAACTCTAAAGCAACTCTTAGAAAGAGGTTGGATAAAAACTTAAATATAGCTTTGCTTTGCTTTGGGTCGTCCATCGAGCTCGATGATGACGGATGCCCTCCTACTACGGGCACCAAACCTGCACTAGGTTTAAACGGGTAGGAATGTGTGCAGTCTTCGGACCCGTATCTTGACAGAGGGGAGAAGGTTCCTGGTGGCAAGAGGGGTTCGAGACAACCAGGTTTCATCCTCGGTTGCCGTTGTTCTAAGCTAACGACTACTTGGAGCCACAGGTGAGAGTTAAAAGTCCGCGAAACTCACAAGGAAACCTCATACAAAACGTAAATCCTGTTTTACGAGCCAATTCAAGAAATTACCCTTCAGCTTCATCGAGAAAAAACATTACCGATGTTCACTCATCAGCAGGAATTCTCGGAGCAGCAGAGGTACGTCGTGCATGTCCACCGGTGTATGGACATGCCTTGGCGTCTACCAGCTACTGCACCCCTCCAACACCCCCACTGCCTTGTGAGTTCTGCCTTATTAGACAAAGGCTAGAGGAAGGATACCTCGATCACAAACGAGGATCGGGAGTGCCAATAGGCCAGAACCAAAATATACCAAAGTCAAAACCGAATTAAGAAAAATAAAAATATATTATTTTTTAATCCCTCCAAAAAGATCCGTTCCTAAAATAGTGTTTTGGATACAAAAAACACAAAAACAGTTAAGCCTTAATTTTAATACATTTTTGAACTTCACGATTTGTAATTTAATTTTTATTTTTTCAGAATTCCAAAACATTCGATAATCACATTTATTTTTTATGAACTTCTACAAAGAATTTGGATAAAAGCTTTACATATACGAACAACCACCCCTAATTTTAATAATTTGGGAAAATCTCTTGGAATCTCTCTTTTTCAATCCCTTTTCTCTAAAAAAAAAAATCCAAACCATTTCAAAAAGTTTCATTATGTTAAAATTTTGTAATCATCTTTTTCTGCATCCTGCTCCACTCATCATGTAAGGTTGATGTTTCTGATGTGTCTCTGCTATAAAATTACAATAATATTCAAAGTCACACTTGAGCTAAGAGAAAGAAAAAAAAATAAAATAAAACTGCTAAAAAAATTGCCTTACATAAATAGTGTTAGGTATTAATACACACGCAAACTGCAGACACCACCCGATCTGTAAAGACAAAAGCTATGGTCTGAATCAAAACATTACCATATGCGCGCCATCAGTGAGTTGCAGCAACGCAAAGATATAGACGTTATTTGACGAAATTTGTATCTTATTTTTCCCCCACTTCTTCTTTTTATCACTCCTTCTATCCCTTTTCTTCCTGCTTCTCTCTTTCTTTCTCTCTCTCTCACTCTCTCTCTCTCTCTCTCTCTCTCTCTATCTATCTCTCTCTCTGAGTGGGTGCCCGTTACTAGCGGGGTGCCTCAAGGTTCTGTCCTGGGACCACTACTATTCATCATCTACGTCAACGACATGGACGGTGACATGGTTGCCAAGATTTTCAAATTTGCCAACGATACCAAGCTTGGTATGAACGTTGCAAAGGATGGAAATACTGCCCGCCTGCAGGTAGGTTAATGACCTACCTGCGTTCATTCCACTTTCTTGATGTCTCGCCTCTTCTCTCTAGCATTTCCTTAGCCGGTAGATGGGTGCTTTGTGAATGTCCATGGCCCTGGAGAGTGCCATAAAAATTGTTATTATTATTATTAAGTAGGCATTTGCACAAACGTTGACGATCTGTTTCGTATGAGGAAAAAATAACCTAATTAACCCAAGCTTAATGGACACTGGAGAGCGCAAGCCTAATGCTTGATTCGTAGGCGTAAATCCAATTTTATGTGTTGGACGTAAACACAATTCGAAGCCTGTCTCTCCATTACCCTTAAAGTTAAAGTGAAAATAAATTTTCAGATGAAGCTTGCTGGCCCTGCTGTCTGGTGATTCATGGTCTTTGACAATGGTATCACTTTAAAAGTAATGATAGTTTGATTAAGTAGGCCAAAAAACAGTTATAGTAAAGGTTAACTTTTCAGCTGACTCTCCCTCTGGGACCCGTATGGGAGCCAAATGGCAAATTTGAAGGCTGAATCTTTAATAGTTCAAAAATTAAGGCATTTGTTATATTTGGGTATGAACACTCATGTTATCTCCCTAGGATACTCCTAGTCTTTGAATATGATATCGCCCTAAAGGTATTTATTGGTTAACGAATCATGTTAAGTTTGAAGCCTACATCTCCAATAGCCTCCAGGTTATGTACAAAGTTATGATCAAGGAGAGGCCGACAAATAAACAGATCGACCAAACCTCCTATGTCGTCCCTTCGGGGGCATAAAAATAAGCGGTAGGTTATGGCAAACTGTTAGAGTTTGTAGGCCTAAACATACTTAAAGTTTGCTGGTTTCAATCCGGCGAACTTCAGCTAGGGCAAGCCCAATCACGGCTGCCCAGACACGGCGGTGGCCTTCCTTAGTGAAGAGTGTCTGCTTAAAAAGAATCTAGACGGAGATTCGAACTGCTAATCCAACGATTCCGAGGCAAGCGCGCTAACCACTATACTAGCCGCGATGGTACTATAGTCAAACGGTTCCTCTTTCGGTATTTTTTAATCCTTTTGAGCAGTTTCATTAGCTGACTATTTTATTAGGCCTATTGGAATAACCTCATCATTTATATATATATATATATATATATATATATATATATATATATATATATATATATATATATATATATATATACTATAGGTCTATATGTGTCATTTTTTGTGCAAATGGATATTAAAAGAATAATAAATGAAATAATTAGGTTAGGTTGGGGTGGGTTGTATTGCGTTAGGTTGAATTAAGTTAGGTATATCGATTCTTGGATAGGTCCCGTTTAAGTTGGGATTTTTACAGCTTTTAGTTTACTTAATGGTTACTATAGACCCCATTTACACAAATACGCAGGTATCAAAACAATCAAACATGCACATAAAACTATATAATACGAAACAAATACAAAAATTAGCCTAACGGAATATTTTAGTGCTCTTTCTTCGGTTCTTGCTTTGACGGATGGAAAGTTTTAACGTTCATACCTGAATGAAGACATTGCAAAGCAAATTATCATCATCATCATTATCATCATCATTATCATCATCATCATCATCATCATCATCATCAGTAACTCTATAATTGTATAACGGGATTTTTGAAGATGGGTTAAAAATTAATAAATGTTTTTTTTTCCTTAGTGGACAAATGACATGTTTTTTTTATCAAAGTTATTTATAATAATTCTTTTTCTTATAATATCCAAATGGTGAAGTTCAGAAATAAATGTAAGTATTGAAATTTTGTGAAATTTTTAAAACCCGAAGAATTACAAATGGTGAAGTTCAGAAAATTTATTTTTATATATCTTCTTCTATAACTATATTTTAGCAACGTGATAATTTGAAAGGGAGGAAATTTAGTTTAGAGTTCATTTTTAAAATTGGTGAAGTTCATAAAATTTATAAAAATTTAACCGTGGCTGCTTTTTCTTATTTTAAATTTTAATCTAAGTAGTGAAGTGCAAGCTTCCTCCGTAGGTGTGGGGAGGGGGGGGGGGAGGTGGCGAAGCCATTGCCTGGTTGAATATGTAAGAATTAGCTTCTTTTTTTTTACACAACAATATTCCAACAACCAAAACGATAATATAACTGCTTTATTTGGGGGGATAAATTAACAAAAAACAAACAAGAGGATCGGCATCGCCACTCCTTCTTACAGGAGGAGCTTGCGCTTAGCAGGCAGATCTTTGGACTGTGACCTAAGGTTTATCCAGTTCTATCAACTGGGTTTGGTATTTTTTTTTTAAATAATTTTCAGGTACATATCTCCTAATCATTTACTGTCGAGGTTTAGTGAGTGGCTAATCCCAGTCCCACTTCCTGGACATATATTTTATTACCGCACCGAGATGAAGCGGAGGTGAAGTGTATCCAACACAACTACCGTAGCCACTTCCGGTGAATAAGAATAACCCCGGTGCTTCCCTTTTGATCAAAATTAAGATAATGATATCCTGAGTGTGTCCTCACTCAGTAAAAGCCAGTCATAGGTGGACCGGTGTAATATTGAGATTTAAGCTGAGTGGATGCTGAATAATTTCCAAAGGATCGTCTAAAATAGTTAAACACACATATACAAAAATAATCTTTAATGTACATGAATTAGAAATAAGAAACAGCGTATATTGGTATAAATAGAATTAATATTTGCACTGAATAAGTAAGTCTACAACATGTCGTGGGGATTATACTTGAAAATTACTCACTCGGATGCTTGCGTCTTAATGGCACCCGACAGAATAAATGGAATAATATTATTGAATTAAGCACTGAATTATTCACTACTAATACTCGAAGTTAAGGGCCGGGGATGGGAATTCTAGTTAACGAATAAATTGGTGAAGTTAGGGGAGGGGATAATTCACTTTAACGATACCTTTGAGCTCGTAAGTATTTTGGGGAATGACGGTGAAGACCTTCTTCTGGTGACGATGATCGCACTTAGTCCGGCCGTCCGAGGTTACAGAATGAGAAGGTAATCCTAGACCGGTGATATAATGATCCTATGCCGGATCACGAAGGCGAGCCAAACTGTGGCTCAAATCGGACTTCTTCTTCCTCGAAGTGACTGTCGGATTATTCGGCTCCTGGAGTGGGTAGCTAAAACCGATTACCTAGCTACGTCTAGGGTAATCCGCAGAGGGAGGTCCTGTGTAACCTCAGACTCTGAAGGGGGGAGGGGTCTGCGAGAAGTTTGACACCTACAAGTACTGTGACGGCAACACAAAAATTACCCGAAGTTTCTTTCTTACAACGGGCGAACTGTTTCCTTTGTGGGACGAGCTCCACACATTCGACGTGGGTCCAAGGTCTTCTGCCTGACTCCAGAGAGAAGCTTGCCTTTTATTTCCTTCACGAGCAGAAATCGAGATAGAGCACCGAATTTTCATAAAATCCGTATCGCTGCGTGAAAGACCTTTTCATCTGCTGCCAGACAGAGTAAATATTTCACACCTTCGCTCTACGTCGCAGTTTACGACGGCGCGAAAACTTGGACCTTCGTCGGCTAGCAGGTGTCTTTTAGGGCAGACATTTTCCTGAACGGCCGTCTCGAATTTGATTGTCTCAAAGGGGCATAAAGGGCAGAGTGAATTCAAGGCGAAAGGTGAATTTGGAATACGGGAGGGACGCGCAGCTTGTGTCGGGGGATCTCTGCGTACACTAATGTACGTGGTATTTACACTTCTACATTTACTCTTGGTCTATTTATAAATAAAATAGATGATTAATTTATACGCCCAAAAGCAAAAAAGATTTTAGCGGGTCTTTTTAAATACGGAAAAATCAATCCTCAGGATTATTTTTCTCCATGTAAATTTGCTTTAATAATTTCCTCTTGCTTTATTCGTTTTTAGGTACCAGTAGCGATTGTAATTCTATTTGTTTTCAAAAAATTCCCAAACATTTGATAATCTTATTTATTTTTTCTGAACTTCCCAATTTTGTTTTTTCAAACTCTAAAGCAACTCTTAGAAAGAGGTTGGATAAAAACTTAAATATAGCTTTGCTTTGCTTTGGGTCGTCCATCGAGCTCGATGATGACGGATGCCCTCCTACTACGGGCACCAAACCTGCACTAGGTTTAAACGGGTAGGAATGTGTGCAGTCTTCGGACCCGTATCTTGACAGAGGGGAGAAGGTTCCTGGTGGCAAGAGGGGTTCGAGACAACCAGGTTTCATCCTCGGTTGCCGTTGTTCTAAGCTAACGACTACTTGGAGCCACAGGTGAGAGTTAAAAGTCCGCGAAACTCACAAGGAAACCTCATACAAAACGTAAATCCTGTTTTACGAGCCAATTCAAGAAATTACCCTTCAGCTTCATCGAGAAAAAACATTACCGATGTTCACTCATCAGCAGGAATTCTCGGAGCAGCAGAGGTACGTCGTGCATGTCCACCGGTGTATGGACATGCCTTGGCGTCTACCAGCTACTGCACCCCTCCAACACCCCCACTGCCTTGTGAGTTCTGCCTTATTAGACAAAGGCTAGAGGAAGGATACCTCGATCACAAACGAGGATCGGGAGTGCCAATAGGCCAGAACCAAAATATACCAAAGTCAAAACCGAATTAAGAAAAATAAAAATATATTATTTTTTAATCCCTCCAAAAAGATTCGTTCCTAAAATAGTGTTTTGGATACAAAAAACACAAAAACAGTTAAGCCTTAATTTTAATACATTTTTGAACTTCACGATTTGTAATTTAATTTTTATTTTTTCAGAATTCCAAAACATTCGATAATCACATTTATTTTTTATGAACTTCTACAAAGAATTTGGATAAAAGCTTTACATATACGAACAACCACCCCTAATTTTAATAATTTGGGAAAATCTCTTGGAATCTCTCTTTTTCAATCCCTTTTCTCTAAAAAAAAAAATCCAAACCATTGAATAATAGCCTTTACTTTCAAAAAGTTTCATTATGTTAAAATTTTGTAATCATCTTTTTCTGCATCCTGCTCCACTCATCATGTAAGGTTGATGTTTCTGATGTGTCTCTGCTATAAAATTACAATAATATTCAAAGTCACACTTGAGCTAAGAGAAAGAAAAAAAAATAAAATAAAACTGCTAAAAAAATTGCCTTACATAAATAGTGTTAGGTATTAATACACACGCAAACTGCAGACACCACCCGATCTGTAAAGACAAAAGCTATGGTCTGAATCAAAACATTACCATATGCGCGCCATCAGTGAGTTGCAGCAACGCAAAGATATAGACGTTATTTGACGAAATTTGTATCTTATTTTTCCCCCACTTCTTCTTTTTATCACTCCTTCTATCCCTTTTCTTCCTGCTTCTCTCTTTCTTTCTCTCTCTCTCACTCTCTCTCTCTCTCTCTCTCTCTCTCTCTCTCTCTATCTATCTCTCTCTCTGAGTGGGTGCCCGTTACTAGCGGGGTGCCTCAAGGTTCTGTCCTGGGACCACTACTATTCATCATCTACGTCAACGACATGGACGGTGACATGGTTGCCAAGATTTTCAAATTTGCCGACGATACCAAGCTTGGTATGAACGTTGCAAAGGATGGAAATACTGCCCGCCTGCAGGTAGGTTAATGACCTACCTGCGTTCATTCCACTTTCTTGATGTCTCGCCTCTTCTCTCTAGCATTTCCTTAGCCGGTAGATGGGTGCTTTGTGAAAGTCCATGGCCCTGGAGAGTGCCATAAAAATTGTTATTATTATTATTAAGTAGGCATTTGCACAAACGTTGACGATCTGTTTCGTATGAGGAAAAAATAACCTAATTAACCCAAGCTTAATGGACACTGGAGAGCGCAAGCCTAATGCTTGATTCGTAGGCGTAAATCCAATTTTATGTGTTGGACGTAAACACAATTCGAAGCCTGTCTCTCCATTACCCTTAAAGTTAAAGTGAAAATAAATTTTCAGATGAAGCTTGCTGGCCCTGCTGTCTGGTGATTCATGGTCTTTGACAATGGTATCACTTTAAATGTAATGATAGTTTGATTAAGTAGGCCAAAAAACAGTTATAGTAAAGGTTAACTTTTCAGCTGACTCTCCCTCTGGGACCCGTATGGGAGCCAAATGGCAAATTTGAAGGCTGAATCTTTAATAGTTCAAAAATTAAGGCATTTGTTATATTTGGGTATGAACACTCATGTTATCTCCCTAGGATACTCCTAGTCTTTGAATATGATATCGCCCTAAAGGTATTTATTGGTTAACGAATCATGTTAAGTTTGAAGCCTACATCTCCAATAGCCTCCAGGTTATGTACAAAGTTATGATCAAGGAGAGGCCGACAAATAAACAGATCGACCAAACCTCCTATGTCGTCCCTTCGGGGGCATAAAAATAAGCGGTAGGTTAAGGCAAACTGTTAGAGTTTGTAGGCCTAAACATACTTAAAGTTTGCTGGTTTCAATCCGGCGAACTTCAGCTAGGGCAAGCCCAATCACGGCTGCCCAGACACGGCGGTGGCCTTCCTTAGTGAAGAGTGTCTGCTTAAAAAGAATCTAGACGGAGATTCGAACTGCTAATCCAACGATTCCGAGGCAAGCGCGCTAACCACTATACTAGCCGCGATGGTACTATAGTCAAACGGTTCCTCTTTCGGTATTTTTTAATCCTTTTGAGCAGTTTCATTAGCTGACTATTTTATTAGGCCTATTGGAATAACCTCATCATTTATATATATATATATATATATATATATATATATATATATATATATATATATATATATATATATATATATATATACTATAGGTCTATATGTGTCATTTTTTGTGCAAATGGATATTAAAAGAATAATAAATGAAATAATTAGGTTAGGTTGGGGTGGGTTGTATTGCGTTAGGTTGAATTAAGTTAGGTATATCGATTCTTGGATAGGTCCCGTTTAAGTTGGGATTTTTACAGCTTTTAGTTTACTTAATGGTTACTATAGACCCCATTTACACAAATACGCAGGTATCAAAACAATCAAACATGCACATAAAACTATATAATACGAAACAAATACAAAAATTAGCCTAACGGAATATTTTAGTGCTCTTTCTTCGGTTCTTGCTTTGACGGATGGAAAGTTTTAACGTTCATACCTGAATGAAGACATTGCAAAGCAAATTATCATCATCATCATTATCATCATCATCATCATCATCATCATCATCAGTAACTCTATAATTGTATAACGGGATTTTTGAAGATGGGTTAAAAATTAATAAATGTTTTTTTTTCCTTAGTGGACAAATGACATGTTTTTTTTATCAAAGTTATTTATAATAATTCTTTTTCTTATAATATCCAAATGGTGAAGTTCAGAAATAAATGTAAGTATTGAAATTTTGTGAAATTTTTAAAACCCGAAGAATTACAAATGGTGAAGTTCAGAAAATTTATTTTTATATATCTTCTTCTATAACTATATTTTAGCAACGTGATAATTTGAAAGGGAGGAAATTTAGTTTAGAGTTCATTTTTAAAATTGGTGAAGTTCATAAAATTTATAAAAATTTAACCGTGGCTGCTTTTTCTTATTTTAAATTTTAATCTAAGTAGTGAAGTGCAAGCTTCCTCCGTAGGTGTGGGGAGGGGGGGGGGGGGAGGTGGCGAAGCCATTGCCTGGTTGAATATGTAAGAATTAGCTTCTTTTTTTTTACACAACAATATTCCAACAACCAAAACGATAATATAACTGCTTTATTTGGGGGGATAAATTAACAAAAACCAAACAAGAGGATCGGCATCGCCACTCCTTCTTACAGGAGGAGCTTGCGCTTAGCAGGCAGATCTTTGGACTGTGACCTAAGGTTTATCCAGTTCTATCAACTGGGTTTGGTATTTTTTTTTAAATAATTTTCAGGTACATATCTCCTAATCATTTACTGTCGAGGTTTAGTGAGTGGCTAATCCCAGTCCCACTTCCTGGACATATATTTTATTACCGCACCGAGATGAAGCGGAGGTGAAGTGTATCCAACACAACTACCGTAGCCACTTCCGGTGAATAAGAATAACCCCGGTGCTTCCCTTTTGATCAAAATTAAGATAATGATATCCTGAGTGTGTCCTCACTCAGTAAAAGCCAGTCATAGGTGGACCGGTGTAATATTGAGATTTAAGCTGAGTGGATGCTGAATAATTTCCAAAGGATCGTCTAAAATAGTTAAACACACATATACAAAAATAATCTTTAATGTACATGAATTAGAAATAAGAAACAGCGTATATTGGTATAAATAGAATTAATATTTGCACTGAATAAGTAAGTCTACAACATGTCGTGGGGATTATACTTGAAAATTACTCACTCGGATGCTTGCGTCTTAATGGCACCCGACAGAATAAATGGAATAATATTATTGAATTAAGCACTGAATTATTCACTACTAATACTCGAAGTTAAGGGCCGGGGATGGGAATTCTAGTTAACGAATAAATTGGTGAAGTTAGGGGAGGGGATAATTCACTTTAACGATACCTTTGAGCTCGTAAGTATTTTGGGGAATGACGGTGAAGACCTTCTTCTGGTGACGATGATCGCACTTAGTCCGGCCGTCCGAGGTTACAGAATGAGAAGGTAATCCTAGACCGGTGATATAATGATCCTATGCCGGATCACGAAGGCGAGCCAAACTGTGGCTCAAATCGGACTTCTTCTTCCTCGAAGTGACTGTCGGATTATTCGGCTCCTGGAGTGGGTAGCTAAAACCGATTACCTAGCTACGTCTAGGGTAATCCGCAGAGGGAGGTCCTGTGTAACCTCAGACTCTGAAGGGGGGAGGGGTCTGCGAGAAGTTTGACACCTACAAGTACTGTGACGGCAACACAAAAATTACCCGAAGTTTCTTTCTTACAACGGGCGAACTGTTTCCTTTGTGGGACGAGCTCCACACATTCGACGTGGGTCCAAGGTCTTCTGCCTGACTCCAGAGAGAAGCTTGCCTTTTATTTCCTTCACGAGCAGAAATCGAGATAGAGCACCGAATTTTCATAAAATCCGTATCGCTGCGTGAAAGACCTTTTCATCTGCTGCCAGACAGAGTAAATATTTCACACCTTCGCTCTACGTCGCAGTTTACGACGGCGCGAAAACTTGGACCTTCGTCGGCTAGCAGGTGTCTTTTAGGGCAGACATTTTCCTGAACGGCCGTCTCGAATTTGATTGTCTCAAAGGGGCATAAAGGGCAGAGTGAATTCAAGGCGAAAGGTGAATTTGGAATACGGGAGGGACGCGCAGCTTGTGTCGGGGGATCTCTGCGTACACTAATGTACGTGGTATTTACACTTCTACATTTACTCTTGGTCTATTTATAAATAAAATAGATGATTAATTTATACGCCCAAAAGCAAAAAAGATTTTAGCGGGTCTTTTTAAATACGGAAAAATCAATCCTCAGGATTATTTTTCTCCATGTAAATTTGCTTTAATAATTTCCTCTTGCTTTATTCGTTTTTAGGTACCAGTAGCGATTGTAATTCTATTTGTTTTCAAAAAATTCCCAAACATTTGATAATCTTATTTATTTTTTCTGAACTTCCCAATTTTGTTTTTTCAAACTCTAAAGCAACTCTTAGAAAGAGGTTGGATAAAAACTTAAATATAGCTTTGCTTTGCTTTGGGTCGTCCATCGAGCTCGATGATGACGGATGCCCTCCTACTACGGGCACCAAACCTGCACTAGGTTTAAACGGGTAGGAATGTGTGCAGTCTTCGGACCCGTATCTTGACAGAGGGGAGAAGGTTCCTGGTGGCAAGAGGGGTTCGAGACAACCAGTTTTCATCCTCGGTTGCCGTTGTTCTAAGCTAACGACTACTTGGAGCCACAGGTGAGAGTTAAAAGTCCGCGAAACTCACAAGGAAACCTCATACAAAACGTAAATCCTGTTTTACGAGCCAATTCAAGAAATTACCCTTCAGCTTCATCGAGAAAAAACATTACCGATGTTCACTCATCAGCAGGAATTCTCGGAGCAGCAGAGGTACGTCGTGCATGTCCACCGGTGTATGGACATGCCTTGGCGTCTACCAGCTACTGCACCCCTCCAACACCCCCACTGCCTTGTGAGTTCTGCCTTATTAGACAAAGGCTAGAGGAAGGATACCTCGATCACAAACGAGGATCGGGAGTGCCAATAGGCCAGAACCAAAATATACCAAAGTCAAAACCGAATTAAGAAAAATAAAAATATATTATTTTTTAATCCCTCCAAAAAGATCCGTTCCTAAAATAGTGTTTTGGATACAAAAAAACACAAAAACAGTTAAGCCTTAATTTTAATACATTTTTGAACTTCACGATTTGTAATTTAATTTTTTTTTTTCAGAATTCCAAAACATTCGATAATCACATTTATTTTTTCTGAACTTCTACAAAGAATTTGGATAAAAGCTTTACATATACGAACAACCACCCCTAATTTTAATAATTTTGGAAAATCTCTTGGAATCTCTCTTTTTCAATCCCTTTTCTCTAAAAAAAAAAATCCAAACCATTGAATAATAGCCTTTACTTTCAAAAAGTTTCATTATGTTAAAATTTTGTAATCATCTTTTTCTGCATCCTGCTCCACTCATCATGTAAGGTTGATGTTTCTGATGTGTCTCTGCTATAAAATTACAATAATATTCAAAGTCACACTTGAGCTAAGAGAAAGAAAAAAAAATAAAATAAAACTGCTAAAAAAATTGCCTTACATAAATAGTGTTAGGTATTAATACACACGCAAACTGCAGACACCACCCGATCTGTAAAGACAAAAGCTATGGTCTGAATCAAAACATTACCATATGCGCGCCATCAGTGAGTTGCAGCAACGCAAAGATATAGACGTTATTTGACGAAATTTGTATCTTATTTTTCCCCCACTTCTTCTTTTTATCACTCCTTCTATCCCTTTTCTTCCTGCTTCTCTCTTTCTTTCTCTCTCTCTCACACTCTCTCTCTCTCTCTCTCTCTCTCTCTCTCTCTCTCTCTATCTATCTCTCTCTCTGAGTGGGTGCCCGTTACTAGCGGGGTGCCTCAAGGTTCTGTCCTGGGACCACTACTATTCATCATCTACGTCAACGACATGGACGGTGACATGGTTGCCAAGATTTTCAAATTTGCCGACGATACCAAGCTTGGTATGAACGTTGCAAAGGATGGAAATACTGCCCGCCTGCAGGAAGATCTTGGGAAGATTGGGGAGTGGTCGGACACGTGGCAAATGCCTTTTAACGTGGGGAAATGCAAAGTGATGCATATTGGCCACAGAAACCCCCAATCTCAGTATATCCTTAAGGGCACTGCTATTGAATCCCCCGACACTGAGAAGGACTTGGGTGTAACAATCACTAGTAACCACAAGTTCTCGAAACAGTGCATCGAGGCAGAGAAGAAAGCCCAAAGGATGTTAGGCTACACAAAGCGCCAGTTTAGATACCGTAACAAGGAGATAGTACTTTGTCTGTACAACTCCCTCGTTCAGCCGCACCTGGAGTATGCCGTACAATTTTGGAGTCCTTCGTTTCGAAAGGACATCGCAAGGTTGGAACGCGTACAAGCTAGGGCAACCAAACTGATTCCCTCTATCCGACATAAAAGTTATGAGGATAGACTAAAGGAATTAAATCTGTTCTCGCTGGAAACCCGTAGACTGCGTGGTCAGCTCATCGAAGTCTTCAAAATACTTCGAGGGTTCAAAAATGTTGACTACCGGGATATTTTCACACTGAGTGAGAACAGAACGCGCAATCACAGCTTCAAACTTGAACTGAAGCGTTACAACCGCAATCTGTGTGGAAACTTTTTCACCTACAGTATCTGCGGTAAGTGGAACGCACTTCCAGTGGAAGTTGTCAACAGTGAATCTGTTGACCAGTTCAAGTCAAGACTAGACAAAGTCTTGAAAAATGGCCGTTTAGGGACGCAAAACAATTGAGCAGTCATGTGCCTGCTCGATTGCTAGTCCAAAGGTACCCTCTTTGAATGGACCGTAAGGTCTCCTAGGGTACTCTCTTTCCTTGTAACTCCTTGTAACTCTCTCTCTCTCTCTGTGCCTCTTCTAATTATTTACATTCGCTACCTTACAATGCATTCATTCTTGTTCTCGCTAGTCTGTGTGATAATTCGTAACTCGCATCTCTTTCGGGGAAGGTCTTAACACCTTCTTTCTCACCTAGTCGGGTCTCGGCATTCCTGAAAAGGGAAGAAAACCGAAAATAATGAAGAAACTACCAGAGCTAAACCCCATAAACACTAGAACTGGCCAAAGCTCTAGTGTCAAATTCGTGTAATTTACACTAGGGCTTTCTAGAATAAGACCTCCCCCCCCTTCTCCCTCCCGTCACCCTGGCCCTTTCGAGTCATATTGAGTCCTTTGAAGAAAGACGAAGCATAACCGAAAAATGAGAGACGCATTACAATCTAGAAGGGTTTTGTCCCTTCTCTTGAAATTTTTTGTTTAGATTTTTATTGCCTTTTTATTTGCCTTGGGAAGATCTTATCCCCCTTCATGGGGGATAGGGAGAATTAAATAAAGATAGAAGATTAAAAAGTTTAAAGTTTTTAAAAAATTAGGAGTTGAAAGGGGAATAAAATTATAAAAAGGATTTCGGTTATTATTAGATGCCTTGAAATATCGCTTTAAGGCACTGTTAATCTTTGAAGTATTTTAAGTTTCATTTTTTTTAGTCATCATTTTAATTATTTTTGTTTTTTAATAGTTTTAAAAGTATTATTCTTACGATTAGTAGTAATTATTTTGAACTAAATCGAAAACCAACGTCGGCTTCGCACGCAGAAAATTTTCACCGATGGATCTTTATATATGGTATTTAATTATAGAATCAAGACTCAAAGACCCATAGGTTCGCTTTGTCTCGTTGTTGGTAAAGGGAAGGAGGTAAGAGGGTCTTTAGAGGAGCTTCAGCACGTTGAAACTCTGGTATTTATTAGATGTGATTTAATATGGAATAGTGCCAAGTTGATACTATTTTATAATTGAAAAAGCTCTCCCACGTTATTCGTCTGATGTCGTTTTAATTTCAAATTATTGCCATTTTTTGCGCGTGGTATTTACAGAACAATCAAAAAGGTAATACAAAATTGTATTATTACCTTTGTGACTTTGGTAGAATTCTAATAATAATAGTAATAATTAAAATTAGCAGCAGTTTCTTTCACTTACTAAAAAATTATCTTTATTTAAATATTTCTAACTTTTTTGAACAATGGAACTACTATTTCTCTAATCTTTTATTAAAATTTCTTGAAATAAAATAGAGTGTTTTATTTGGGCGTTTTAGTTAATTGGACGCAGTTTTCCGAAAGTTTTAAATTTGTTAAAATTAATACACCGAAATCTCGTTCTTTAGACATATTTTCTAATGATTACCGCCTAAAGTATAATCAAAGTTCCCATTTCGATAGCCGATGTGCATTATTGGAATTATTAACATTAAAATGTCCTTCCGATAAAACCGATCAATCAAATATCTCATTTAAGTCTTTCGGTAGTGCTTCAAGATTTGAGTCGTGCTACGTTATATGACCTAGTTTAGTCTTATCCGCGAACTTGGCAATCTCGCTTTGATAGTCTTGAATATAAGACGTTTGACAAGATAGCGAATCATACCGGACCCAGAACTGACTTTTGGGGTCCGCCGCTAGTGACTTTGACTAAATCAGACGATTTTTCATTTATTATCACTTTTTGTTTACCGTCTGTAAGACAGTTCTCGATTCGTCGAACTATGCTATTTCTTAACTCGTGGGCTCTAAAGATTTTCCAGAAATTTTCCATGAAGAACCGAATCAAAAGTATTTTTAAAATCAAGGTCAATAATGTCCTCGGCTTTATGGCCATTATATATTTCCGCCACATTCTGAAAAAATTCCAACAAATTCGTTAAACTTGAAAGACGTCTTCTGAAACCGTGTTGACGACCTTGAATTAATTTATCTTGATCTAAATGATCCAAGATTTTATTTCTTACAATTGATTCAAAAGGTTTACCTGCAACCGATCTTAAGTTAATGGATCTAACAGGCAATGGCTTCGCCACTTCCCCCTACGGTGGGAGATTGCGCTTCGCTACTAAGATTAAAACTTAAAATCTAAAAAAAGCATCCATGATTAAACTTTTATAAATTTTCTGAACTTCGCCAATAATAATATTAAAAAGGAACCCTAAACTAAATTTTCATCCTTTCAAAATATCACGTTGCTAAAATATAGTTATAGAAGAAGATATATAAAAATAAATTTTCTGAACTTCACCATTTGTAATTCTTTGATTTTTAAAAAATTCACAAAATTTCGATACTTATATTTATTTCTGAACTTCACCATTTTGTTTTTTGATATTATAAAAGAATTATTAGAAATAACTTTGATAAAAAAACATAAGTCATAACCAAACTAAGATGAAATTATTATTCAAATACTCAAAAAAATCGACTTATTAAATTATAGAGTTAGTGATGATAATGATGATGATGATACTTTGCGGGATCTCTCTTCTCCCCTTTGTTAAAAATAAGTGTAAATTTGCTAACATAAAATCGTCAGGAACAATACCGTATTTTAAGTACCGGTTAATACAAAAGTCGTGTTTCACGCGTTATTTTGCTCTCAACAAATGACTATGATAGCTTTGACACGTTTTTATTCTTTTAACACATGAATATGTGTTTAACTGGTAACATTAATCAATGTGGTCGCCCTCCAGGCGAGACCTGAAGGCCGCACACACGTTGCGGACGAAGTCCTTCCTCGTGCTGGCCAGACGCGGTTGAAGGAGGACTTCAGCCCGTGGACATTGATGTGGCAGACCTTGAGGCTTTGCCCTCGAAATGCGGCCACACGCTGTAGTTGAGGTGGATTGCGGTCGTCAACTGCAGCGGCCAAAAGTCCTTCGAACAAAACTTCACTAACATCAACCTCTTGCCGCTCTCTTTGACTACCTTGGACATCAGGGCCACGGAAATGTTCTTTTTCGTGAGCAAATTCATTTTGAGTTACGGATCACTTTCGAAGGTTTCACGGCCAAACGGTTAACAATTTGAGGGCTGACAGAACAATGTCGATCTTTCAGGTCTTTGCCGTTCTTGAGCCTCCCCGCGACTCTGTGTAGTGTCATCCGGCTGACGTTGAACCGCTTAGCGATGTCGGACTTATTGTGGCCCTCACGCGGGAGAGCAGATATCTCGCTTCTTTTCACTTCCATCTCGACGCATGCTGGAAAAGTAGAACTTTAAGTTTGTTTCTCTCTCACACGTAAACTTCTCGAAAGATAAAAAAACCCCCAGTGTAACAGAAGTTTTGAAAAACTCGTTATAGCAGAAATTCCATACCTCGCTCACCTGGGTGTTGAAGCATGCCATACGAGACATCGTCCGGACCATGGGCCGTGTTCATGCATGAATCGAGAGAGGAACGCAACGCATTCAATGTAAGCCTGTCTTTGAAGCGTCCTCCGCCTCTTGAGGTAAAGTCCAGTCATTGGCCTTCCGCGGAATCACGACGTGCATTGAATGCTGGTGGAACAGCAAGTGGGCGAGATAATGTGGAGAAAGCAGCCATGAAAGACTTTTGGACGCGGTCTCCGAGATCGCAACCCCGTTGTCCGGAAAAACAAGAGGCGGGGGGCTCCGAGAACTTGCTCCGAATCATTTTGGCTCGCTTTCACACCTTTGCAAAAAGGGTCTTCCCGTTAATTGGAGACATATATGCCCACCAGGAAGGGCGGCGTGTGTGCTTCGAAATATATCGGAACCTAACCCTAGCTCGACGAAATTTACTGACAGTGAAGTCGTTCGTGCGGCAATTATAGCGCATGTTTCTATTGCATCTGTTTGAGGTCCATCTCAATCTTTGCCGACCCCTAAAGAAACGGTCGCCGTGTAAGACAACCAAACGTTCTAGGAATAGCAGTTAAGCCAACGGTGATAAGGTTATCGGAAGAAGAACGCAACCGGCCTCATCCACCGACCTAAACTACTTGACTGGGACAGATAAATCAGTCATTTCCTGAAATAGGAGCACCACTCCCGCTTCAACCACCAAGTGGCGTGGCTCAGAAAATGATAGTTGATTAGGAAAGTGCGCGCTACCATGAAGGTCATCAATTCGCCTAAAATCGAGCTGTGCATCCAGAGAGCATAAGGATATATCAAGTCAGAAAAATGTGGCGGTTCTCGGGAAGTATTGGCAAATTAAGCCACATTTAGCACATGTATATCCAGCTCGTCGATCAGGGAGGAAAGGACCTTACCCCTAGGATTAATCGAAGAGTATCCCCAGATAGGATATCTTCCATTCAAATCTCCAATCAGTCACAATGGCCTCGACAACCTTGTTCGTAGTCCACAGCAATTCCATTGAAGGATTATGCCCACAAGAATGTCCGTACGCTTCTCGGGGGCAGAACTCCGGGCGCTGTTGGCCGAACAAGGCGCTGTCTCTTTCAAGGATATATCGGGGGAGGTTGGGCTTGCTATATGAGTCTTTTCCTTCCTCAGCGTCGATATCTTTGGCAGGCTGAGTGTATTCTAAGACGGGGCTCCTTCTTTTCAACGGCCACGAGTTCCTATTCGCCCGGTCCAGCCTTGAGTTGGAGCGTAAGTGCCTAAGCTTCTTTGGTGTTGTCCTGCATTTCGGGAGGCAGCTTTAGGAGTCCCCGAAGACAGCCTTATGACCACCTTCAAAGGAATACAAAGGAAAGAGCATGCAACAAAGGACCATCAACACTTAATAATTTGCATGCAGATACTATTTAAGCGAAGTTTACTAAACTTCTCCGCCTTTATCATTAATATTCGCTTATCTGATGGAGGGGAAAAAATAAAATATTACTCGCTTATAAACGCAATCAGTCATGGGTTGGAACAAAGTATTTGGCTCGTTTGTAGTTAAACAAATTAACTGTAGTGCAATTAATACCATTACATACCATTACATAAGTTGACAATTTGGTTGAAGAGTTATTTCTCTTTAGAAACGTACGAATTAAACAGTTTACATATAATTTTCCCTGTGTGTAATTAGATCATTCGATTGTAAAGTACTTGTGAAAGTTGGTATTAACTATGCATTTGGAGGTTTTAAATCCTGAATTAGGTTACCTCTTAGTCTACGCTGGGTTAATGAGAAGACATTTAATTTCTTAAGACGATCCTCATAGGTCTTGTTTTTTTTTAGACTAAAGATCATTTTGTTAACTCTACATCGAATCCGTTCTAGCTTGTTTATAGATTTTTAGTACTAGGGCACCAGGCTTGAACAGTGTTTTTTGTAACTTCTGTACATTGTTGACTGGGTTTTATGTTATTCGATACTCCTAAAACTGCTACCTTGATACAATTTTAAATAGTGTCTCATCCATTCAGTAGGATCCTTTTTTTTATGCGGAGCAATTTGTATTTATCCGCGTTGAAGCATATTTGCCAAGTTTGAGCCAACGTGATAACTTGTCTAAATTATATTGCATGCCTTCTACTTTCTTATATGAGTTTACGGAATTGGTGAGTTTTGTATCTTCCGCCTACTTTGAGATTGTGCAGGTCAGACCTTCATTAATGTCATCAATGTAGAGTAGAAAAGGATAGGTCCTAAAACTGAACCCCAGGGAATCCCACTAGTTACATTGAGTCATTTAGCCGCTTTACCATTTATGATTACTCTCTGCCTTCTTTTGCTGATCCAATTCTCAATCCATCTTAAAATGTCGCCATCTATTCTATGCGATTGTAATTTTATCATTAGATATTTGTGAGGAGCTTTGTCGAAGGCCTTGTGGAAATCAAAGTATATGATATTAACGGCTTTACTCTCATCGTATAGATTAAGAATATCGTGAAATAAGTCTAAAAGGTTTGAACATGCTCCCGTCCGAGAAACGGGTCACCTTCGGCTCTCTACCAATCGAGCTAGCTAATGCGCTCATCTGATGGAGCCTGCGGCCATTGGTCAATATGCTGCTATCTGTGGAGCTAATAATCACAAACTGTTTGAAGCCACTGGGCTCGAAAATGCCAGTTAGTCTCTCAATGAGAGTTCCCGGCGTAATCGAGATTCCGCTCAGAGTACTTGCGACTTTAATCTTTGTCTAGGCCTCCCAGCCCGAGGGTGCTTCGGGGCCGGACGTGCCAATCTTGGCATGGTCGTTTGTTATTGAAGCGCCAGTAGACCCGTCTGTCCCAGAAGCCCACGCTGAGGCAGAGGAATCACTTGTATCTTAGATTTCGATGGTATAATCACTCTTTGAAAAATTTGGATAGTAGTAGATAAAAAAGATGGTGAAATGGGGGTAGGGTTGCCCTTGTTTTAGGGGCATCGTTAGCATGCTTTATTTTTATATAGTTATTTTTCCTTTGTGTAAATATTACTGTTGTCTCATGTTTTACTATGTATGTGTTCTTCTTATTGTTTTTCTGTGTATTTTTTCTCCTTTAGTCTGTATTCTTGTAACTGTGTAGTTGAGCTTTCAAGCCTTTGTAAGCTTCCGTTTATGAGTTTGTACACGTGTGAATTATCTTTGTTAGATTATCATGTTATGATTTAGGTTTTCGTGTCATGCTATGTGTTGTTAGTGTTTAGTGTTTAAGTGTAAATTGGTCTTATGATTTCCTCCGAACAGACTTTGGTGCTTGGGAATCGCCGGTTACGTCCGACTTGCCCGTGCAGCCTGGCAGGGATGTTCATCCTGCGTCCAGTTCTTCTTAAGTCTGGTAAGATATCATTGGCCATTGTAGACCAGACTTTTTTGGCTAGTTTCTGGGTTGCGACATTTATCGGCTCCAGCTTCTGCCTGCGGTGCAGGTCCCTCTGCCGAAGTTGTTCCCTTCTTCTGCATTTGTTCATGAAGAGGGATGCAGAGTTCTGTACTCGTTGGAGCCTTTTCATAGCTGTCTTGCTGGCCGCTTGAGTCACTACTGCAGGGTAGATAAGCTTAGCCCGGATGAACGACAGTATAATTTCCTGATGTTCGCCGAGCTAAGTTCTCTGAACCTGTATAGCTTAGAGATTTCTCTCTTCGCCATATTCGGCCTCACCGTGTAGTGACTCGAGTATCCGCGGTCGGAGATTTTTAGGCCCAGGATGGTGCCTACGGCGGAGTAACCGTATCTCCTCCCATCAATGACAACGGGCCACGTCAACTCACGTCCCCGCGGGAGAATTGTGAACTTCTCCCTGTTCGTCCGGATTTTCCACTTTTTCTCGAAGTTGTTGATGTTCGAGATCTCCGCGATGGTGTTGTTAGCCTGATTCCTTGCTTTCCTATCCCTACAGGGGACGATCTGAGTGATGTCATCTGCGTATTGCAGATACATCGTGTCCCCGTGGATTGGAGTAGGAAGGTCGATGGTGAAGACCAGGTAAAGCAAGGGACTCAGGCAGCTCCCCTGGGGAACGCCCTCTTTAAGTTCGAATTCTGGTCCCTTGTGATCTTCTATCATGATACGCGCCCTTCTGTCCATGATGAAGTCACAAAGAATCCTTTCCAGCACGCTTCTATTTGCAGTCATCTGTGGTGGAATCAGTGATGCTAAACCGATTTTCTTCAGGATTTATATTCCCGCAATTGTCACTAGATTATGTACATCACTTTCAACGTTGAAGATAACCACGTAGTCCTCCGAGCTGTTCTTAATTATTATGAGCGCGTTAGGAATTGGAACACAGGAATTCTCTTACCTTATCATCTTCTGTGTAACTGTTGCCGCGGGGCCGATTGACGATCGTAAAAAAGGAATGTGTATAATTTCACTCACATAAGCTTTTTGTCCCATTTCATCGGTTCGTAACGTTTATTTCATCATTTCTATTTCCCGCATCGTATTTTTGGACAGCTTTGTGGTTTAGATATATTTATAATTGCTATGTTAGAAAGTACATTAAAAAAATGTTAAAATATATGTATCAATTACCTCCCCCTACCAAGTCTTCAGTTAAATCTTTCCTCTCGCTTTGGAAAATTCTATATTTAAGCGCTTATCATATCTAGTCATAAGTTCCAGTTTCTTTTATTCAGGCACATTCCAGCTGAGATCCGGGAGGAGAATTCTTCAATTCTTTTCCCATGAATCTTCGTTATACCAAACAAATGAATCATATATTTTTTTCATCAGAAAAATGAAGATATGTACACAAGTATTCTTATCCCAAACATACGCTCACCAGACAGATTGTGTAAGCTCCTCCCACAAAATTACACAAAACCACACCCCATTCGCTGCACATAAAAGAGACCAATTTTATTTCTTCTCAAAATGATTCTTTAATCTGTGTTTATAGAAATCTTTTCTCATTTGGAATCTCAATTAGTTTACTACATTAGAAGATTTAGATCAACTTGAGTCTATTCAATTGTTTACTTTACCAAGTATCCCTCGGCGGACTGATCTGATCATTGTCAAGTATTGTTTTCATAATAAATAATGCATTTGCTATTATTTAACCAACGTTTCAAGAGGGTGAATTCGAGTCTCCTAGTCAAAATGTTGCAGAGAGCTCTTGCCAAGCACAAGATAAAAGCCTAGCCTAATTCTCTTAGGAGTGGAGGAAACAGCTCTCTCTATATATTGTAACACAAACTATCAAAACAAAATGTTAAAATTGCATTGCAAAGTGAATATATTTATGTTTAAAACTAAGAATTAAAATTGTTGATTTCCTAACAAGTCTAACATTATTGGCAATTATCCACCTTCGAATTTCCCACTAATGGGAAATTCCCCACTGGTTAAGAAAAACTTTTCTCATCTAGGGGACACAATTTGTTTTTATACGAGGCATGGATTAAAAATGTCAGTCAATAATTTAACTGATATTTAAAATTAAAATCCACATATGGGATGATAAACGAGTAACCATGCCTCAGTTAACATATGGAGATTTGCATGTTTTCTTTCAATTTTAGAAGCCCATAAGTCGCATGCTGCCACCCTCACTGGCAATAGGTAGATTCGTTATTATACATACATATATCCACCACACATATTTATTATCACTATCTTCATGACGTTCTACGGATGATGCCCTTGTTGGTATCGCTTTAAATCATGGGTGGGGAGACTTTATTGAGCCGTGGGCCAAAATTTCTAATGAAAGAAGTGGGCGGGCGATAATTTTTTTTTAAAAAAATGGTATATTTGAGAGAAAAAAATTCTTGTACAAATTAGCGTTACAAAAAAAATAGTTAATAGTGGGGAAAAAGTTGAGCGGAGAAGAGAAAGTTACACAAGTACTAAGTAAGAAAAGAAATGGGTTCTCCAGCTACTACCGGAGGTCATATTTTTTTGTATATTTACTGTTATTTTAATCTTTTATATTAAATTGAGTTTAGTTCACCAGGACATACTGGAGGTCAAATATTTGACATTTTACCCTCAGGAAATTTTTTCATGACAGAGAATTATATCTCAGAAATTACATCCAATTTTAATACATTGCTATCTTTTGTACAAATTTCACGAAGTCCTTGTGCTTACTACCAAAAAATGTTGATTTTTAATCACGGTTTATTAGATGTTTTTATTATTAATATTCTTAATCACTAAACTTTGTTATTAGCCACTAAATATTGTGTTCAATATTAATTACTGAACTATTATTCTTAATTACTAATTATTGAATATTGATTTTTGTTTATTTACTGCTTTTATTATTTCACAAAGTCCTTATGTTTATTACTAAGTATTATTATTCACTGTTTATTATTAGCTACTAAGTATTATGTACATTATTAACCACTGAATTATCAACTGCTAAATATTCAGTATTTAACACTGTTTATTTAATGTTATTATTAATTTGCTTAATCGCTCAACTTTGTTATTCTTACTAGCCATTAAATATTATGTTCTTTATTAACCACTGTCTATTGAATGTTTTTATCATTAATCGCTTTGAGCAGCCATGTGCCTACTCGATTGCTAGTCCAAAGGTACCCTCTTTGAATGGACCGTAAGGTCTCCTAGGGTACTTTCTTTCCTTGTAACTCCTTGTAACCTTTAAATTTTAGTATTATGAATTTTAGTATTATTATACACTTTTTGCCTTTTTCTTTTTTAACCACTGTTTATTAAATTAATTCACTTAATCGGTGGAATTACTACTATTAACACTAAATATTATATTCATTATTAATCACTGCTTATTATTCTTGATTGATTATTATCCACTGTTTATTAATAAAATTTGATCTTGTATATTTATAGAAGGTGTCCCAGAAAAAAGTTAACCGCAATTTGAATTAGTATAACTCAAAACTTATGGGAGATTTTTGAGTTCTTTAAAACAAAACCGATTTATAAACTATTTATCTGTCGATTCTGGAAATTCCATTAAATTCCCTTTTACGATATTGATACACTAATGGGTTTAGTGGAGGCTATCAAAAATATGTTTGCGCAATGAAGTAAAATAATGAAACTTCGAAGTTTAAAATCAACAAATATATTTAAATCCATTTTTAACAAAAACACCTCTTCATATCGGTAATACAAATTCATTTTTTAATTTTCTAAACATCGTTTCCTTCCACATGTCTCCATTTCTTAACAAGTACAGTTGCGCCTTTGATCGCATTGATTGAACAACTTTTTTGATTAGCTTGTGATTTTCCTTAAGCCTATTGACTTCACGTGTGATATTATCTCTTAACTGGTTGATGATTTGTGGTGGAGTAGAATACATTTATTCTTTAGATATCCCCATAAGAAATAATCACACGGTGTTAGGTCAGGGGATCTTGGGGCCATTCAATTGCATGATTTAGCGCGACAATGCGGTTGTCAAACGTTTTTCTTAGTTTTTTTAATACAGCAAGCTGTCTATGAGCTGGTGCGCCGCCCTGAATCCACCAAAGTCTATTGAATTGATTGCCGTAAATCTGGCGGATTTCCGGGAAGATCCTTTCGTTGATCATGCTCAGGTTGGCAGCACCATTCAATTTAGTCTTGTAAAACAATGGGCTGGCAAAATAGCCATTCCCGCATATTCCGATCCACAGAGACACTTTCTGCTGACAAATACGTGTGTCAAAGTTTAATGCTGGGGGGTGGTTCAGCGGCGCATATTGCCGAATATTATGGCTATTTACCTTTCCATTCATGAAAAAGGCTGCCTTGTCACTAATCACAATGTTTTCCAAGAAACGAGCAAGTTTATGGGGAGGCCATTCGACAAATTGTCTACAAGGAAAATCAGTTTCAAGAAGCTGGTGTCTTGCATGCATCTTATAGGTATGCCATTATAAGTCATGTTTAATAATGCCGTTAAATGACGACTTCGACAATTGTAACCCATTCTTTCTGATTGATACATGTGGATTTTGAAGAAGTGTCATCCGAACATTTTCGATATTTTTTGTTGTTCTTAGGTTCTCATACGACTCGAACGACATTTATTTAGATTTAAGCATATTCCTTCATGTTGGTATTTACGAGCATTTTTCCAAATTGTGGGCTTACTTGGTGGGTGCCTACCTGGAAAACGCTGTTCAAATGAATCTTGTACTTGTTTAATACTGTCAGTCTTAATAAAGTTTGTGACTACAAATATGCGTTGATCTTTTGTTAACCGCATGATTAAAAAGGTTCTATGGAAGCAAACTTTTACACAGAAACGCTTTCATTTGCTTAGTAAGTAATAATGACAAGACCATACCCCAGCGTGGCGGAAAAACCACTGTAAAATGACCTAGGCTTTGCTTGAAGAATCGCACCGTGACCTAGGCTACCTAGGCTGCCTATGCTTCTCTTGAAAGTGCACGGTGGCCTAGCCTTCCTAGGCTTCGCTTCATTATTTTACTTCCTTGCGCAAACATATTTTTGATAGCCTCCACTAAACCCATTAGTGTATCAATATAATTCAAGAGAATTTAATGATATTTCCAGAATCGACAAATAAATAGTTGATAAATAAAACACTTTTGGCAGGACACCAAAATCTCCGATAGTTCTTGAGTTATCCTAATTCAAAGTACGGTTAACTTTTTTCTGGGACACCCGGTATATTACATGGTGCGATAGACTTGTGCATTAATATCTAAAAAAATAATACGCAACATTTTTATTGCCTGCCACCATGGAAATTGGACATACAAATATTATTTGTTTTAGTATTGGAAATTTGTGCATAAAAAAGTGAAATATTTTACTCAGAAGGCGATGAAAATTGGGCTCGCGGGGGAGGGTTTTTCCCACCTCTGATCTAAAAAAAACCCGTCTTAAAAGTGGAAGGTGAAACACTTCTAAACTTATGCCCTTGCCCTTTTCTCTCGTGTTTTAATTCATTGCAGCACCCTGTACAATGTGGCTATCTTATACCCAACTCTAATGAATATCTTCTATCAACTCTTTCACACATTTCTCCCAATTTCATCCTATAAAATAAGGTGAAACAATTCTGAACTTAGGTCGTGTTTTTTTCTTCTGTTTATTTTAATGCATTGCAGGGAACAAAGGGGCGATGGATATAATATGTGTGGGTGTCCAGATGTATGAAACTCCATCTCATGAGTAACATTCGGAGGTTTCACCTTTCTTCCATCTCGGAAATAGGAGGTGAAGGCGGAGTTACTTTAGCGTGTTGGTTGATGGCTTCAGAACCGGGAGATTTGTAGTCTGATACAGTAAGAATGATGGGTGTAAATTAACGCGTGTATGATTGATTTACCGAGATGACAAAAGTGATCGGTGGAGGTGAGGGATAGAGAATAGTTGTGAAGTCTTTCATAACATGAAATTAAGATCCGGTGATTTAATTAACTGAAACGTGTCTCTAAAACGGCGTTTGGGGAACTTGTACATATATAAAACAAACGGGAAATCTTCCGATTAATTCAAGTCCTTATAATTCCTTGAAACATGGTTCGATCTTTGTCTCATCTTCTATTCACTGAAAATCCTTGTCTTGTTATGCTAGTTAAGACTGCGATTACAAGACGTCCTCAAAATGACACGAATACACATTCGAAATTACAGAAATTGAGACGATTCAAAATTGCTGTATCTACTTTAACGGAGCTTTGCCTGGCGTACGATGATAAAAAACGGCATCAAGGGACAATGTGATCATTTTATCTTATTAAGAAAAATGACGTGAAATCTAATAAAGATCAGCCGCCCTCGCACTCCAGAAAAGGGCGATAAACCAACGAGTACCAGCAATGAGTCTCCTAATTCTGGTTAAGAATGAGAGAAAAGGTGTGTTTCATCTGTTTGCGTGCTTTGCTTGCCCGGCTCACCCTGGCGACCTGGCCTGGATTTCGACTTAGGTTCCTCTTCCTTCAAATTGAGACCGGGTGGAGAAGAGGAGTCGCTGGATGACGTAACATCCAAATGGGAAATTCGCCGAATTTTTACGTTTTCGATCGAAGACACCCATTAGGTAGGCCAAAGGGAAGGGAAATGAAGACATTTCTCTACTTTTTGTATTTCTACGAGGTAAACATCTGCTCTGTCTATTTATCCATTTATTTTTCGAAATAAATACAGGCCTGTCTATATAAGATGTTTATTTTTTAGCAGTATATTTACGAATTAAAAGTAGGCCTTTCTGTTTCTCTCTTTTAGATTTCGTAGGCCCTTTCAACGGATAAAGATTCGCACGCATACTCCTCAAACCTAGACACACAATATGGGCGACACACAATATGGGTTAAATTTTGATGCACATATGAACGGATGACGCAACTTGTCCGACCGGAAAAAAAGAAGCATAAGTTGCATTTCTACATCTCCAAGCGATCCCGTTTACTTAATAGCGGCAGACATACACAAACAAACAATCTATCTATAGAAAGATAAATGGTATAATTCCATATGCTTGCCTAGCACGTGATCATTCAATATAAACAGTTGATGGTAGAGTAGTAAACTCACTTTGACAATGATATTTGTAAAATAAAGAAAGGTTAGCGCAAAAATACTAAGAATAATAATCAGTAATCAAAACTCCCTCTTTTTTCCTTTCAACATTCTGGAATAAGTTAAACTAAATCAGATAATTATTTCGTAAATTGGAGAAATCTAAAAAGTAATAATAATAATAATAACATTTATAAATAAGCATAGTTTGTACACAAGACTAGGCTACATGACGTTATCAAGGCATACATGAGTCTTTGGCCTAGGCAAGACCACCTCGGGCCTGATATGTGACGTCACATACCTTGGTTCTTTCAAATCCAGTCTCTTTTTATAAAACACCTATTGAGGTTAATTTATAAAGGTCGAGAAGTTTGAGCGAGGCCTTTATTAGTTAAAGGTGTTAGATTCCCTGTTATAATGAAATTACAAACTATAAAATTAAATAACTCGTTAAAATCGACTAAGTCAAGTGACTTTGGTGCAGTTTGAACATAAACAAACAATAGGCCATTTGGAGAAGCTCTGCCACTTCGTCTATTATATTCTTATTAAAATTAAAGTTATTAACCATTCCATACAATGCAGCAACGAGGCAGGTAACGTTATACAATGTTTTAGATCCATCAGTTGAACAAAATGACACGTTTTTATGTACAAAAATGTCTACAGTATGATCTAATGATAAAAATGATTGAATACTGATAGGTGAGACTTATTTAAAACCATATTTTTATTTTAATAAAAGTGGTCATGTTAAATGGTGTAAAATCTTTTTTTTTAAGATGTTCATAGAATTCTTACTCGATCCAAATCATAAATACGTTATTTCACACAAGAAGTAACTGTAAGCCGAGAATACAAATGATTTAAAATAAAAAATTGCTGCCATTACAGAAAATAATGTCATTAGAAAAATCGAAGGTCTTTCTTTTACCCCACCAGACAAACACTGAATTGTAATATAAGAACCATTTAGGTTTTTCAAGGTCTTTCCTTTATCTATTTGACACTTTATCTACTAAAATGTATTAGAGATAATAGCTTGGCAAAGGACTTAGATAAAACAATACAACTATAGATTGTATTGAATTCCTTTATAAATATTCTGAAACTTATTTTTTTTCTACTTTGAGAAATCTTTACACTTAGAATCAAATTCTCCATTCGACTCTTTCAGACACTCGCAACTCTACATTCATCCGATCTAGGAAAAAGTGTATTTTTGTTGCGTGTATGTTTCGTTCACCCGTGCATGCATATTCATGCGTGTTTGGTTAAATAAAAACGTTAGAACATTATTCTATAAACAATTATGATTATATACTAGGGGATATGCCCCCCAGACCCCTTCCAATTGATTTAAACTCAGGATCATCGTAAGGGGGGTCCTCCCGCAGTGATAAACCCCCCACGAGCAGTCCCCTTGAACTTACTCCAAAAAGGTGAAACATATTGGAACAGGAACGAAATATTTTGCGTCCCATCGTTCGCGTCGCCGATCTTCAGGTTTACCGGGGAAAATAATCCGTTGTGCATTCAACTACTCCGTGCATGAATGAAGTGACATGGGAAATTCCATTGGAAAGCCTAGTCATGAAACTTTCGCTGCATTTATGCACACCACTGTAGAAATGTGTAAGCTTAAAACTAACTGCATGAAAGAATGTGGTTTGAACGCGTCTATTTTACCAAGGAACTTAATAAAGGCAAGATTTAAGCAATATCACACTTAAGGCAATCATTTGAATAAGAACAGAGGCCTATTCACTTATAGGTGTGAGAGAGAAATGTGGGGAAAGAATTTGTGGGAGCGAAGTGTGTAAGATAGAAATGTGTGGGAGCGAGCTGTGCGAGAGTGAAATGTTTGGTTGAAAAATCTGTGAGGGAAAAATGTGTGGGAGAGAAATGTGCGAGGGAAAAATGTGGTGAGTGAAATGTGGGGACTAAATGTGTGAGAGAAATGCGTGGGAGCGAAATGTGTGAGAGAGATGTGGAGACTAAATGTGTGAGAGAAATGCGTGGGAGTGGAATGTGCGAGAGAAATGCTCGGGAGCGAAATATGTGTGTGTGTGTGAGAGAGAGAGAGATATTTCGGGCGGAAATGTGTGAGAGAAATGTAGGGAGTGAGATCTGTGGGAGCGAAATATGTGTGTGTGTGTGAGAGAGATATTTGGGGCGGAAATGTGTGAAAGAAATGTAGGGAGTGAAATATGCGAGAGAGAAATGTGAGAAAAATGTGGGGAGTGAAATGTGTGGGAGAGAGATGTGCAAATTAAATGTGCGAGAGAGAAATGCGTGGAAGAAATGTATGAGAGAGAAATTTGGGGTGAAATCTCTGGGAGCGAAATGGGTCGGAGCGGAATGTGTAAGAGAGCAATGCGCTGGAGGGAAATTCGTTGATTAAAATACCATTAGATGCTAGAAGCATCTCTTGTACCGACTCCACTCCACTTCGCTCCATTCTACTCTACTCCTGGACGTTATCAACAAGGGGCTGCGGCGAACCATGCGGCAGCTAACATCTGAAAGATTGTGTTCCATCCCGGCCCCAATATTGACAAGGAATATTAAGGCTGCGCACCTTTACTTCCCCCATCTTCCTAACATTTTCACTTCTTTATTTACACCACTCTTTTCAGAGATTTCTTCTTCATTCTTACTAGATTCTCTCGTTGGTTTTCCTTCAGAAGTCTGCCAACACATCCCGCTCTACATCTATATCCCCCCCTCCCAAACATACCTGAACTCGCGATGTGTGTGTGCAAATGGGTGATGGCTGACGTCTATCATTGCCGCGAATTTTACCACACATCTATTTGTATCAACAATCTTTTTGACTTTAAAAGGCACTTTCGGCGAGGTAAAGTTTGTGAGAGTGAAAATGCGAGAATTTATAGAGTAATTTAAAAAGAAGAACGCGTGGGGGTGCAACATTCCACAATCTGCCAAACATCCGCAATTATTTCCTCCTGTTTGGGGTGATTGGGGTAAATTCCCACAGACACAAACTGAATTAGGAAATAGAGGTGTGGGAGGGCGATCAAAAGATCCTTAAAATCATGTATACATTTTACAAACCTCAATTTAATTCGTGTACACCTTATAAATAACACATAACACCTGATTTATTAAATTTATTCATCACCTAAAGTTAATATTTACGACACAGAATAAACTGAACGCAAAGGCGTTTAAATTGGGAAAGCTGAGCTAAATAAAGCCTCCCAAACGGAATAAGTAGAATGAAACAAAGGCGATAGAAGGGAAATAGAATAGCTAAAGAAAGAAACAACCGGGTGGAACAAAAGAACCCAAACAAGGGTCCCTAGATCTTATTTAATTAAATTATTAATAAATAACGTCTTCAATGTGATTTCCATCATTTAGGAATGAAAAGTTGGATGCCGTTTGCGAGATTCAGCTGATGTGGTAACTCCCGATTTCAATCAATTCGAGCACATTCACTTATGATGCGCCGTTCACTCAGGTGTGTTGTACCATTGATTACTCCTCCTTCAGCACACTACAGTCAACGGGGGAGATAAGGTTTGATGATTGAGGCCCTTCCACTCTGTGGAAGGGCCTCCCGAATTCTTCCGTTCTCGTCCCGTCCTAAGAAGGAATCGCGACGTAAGGTTGGCTCGTCTTGAGGAAACTAGGGATAGTTAAACAAATTGTCACCGACACCCCGAGAGTGTTAGGGACCGGGTAGATGCAATCTCCAGATATCATGGGGGTGGGGATAGTTGCCCACTTGCAGGGTCAGAGGGAAAAATAAGGACATTATTCACACATATCTCTTAGGTGAAATAATGTACACTACCGAGCAAAATATGAGAACGATTTTCCTTTATTGAAATATTATCAAAAATATGATGAGTAGGTAAGTGAAATTTACATGGTACATAAAGACATGTATTTAATATATTTTATGAAGATTTGATATGATACAATCGTATATTCAAGAAATTATACTAAATAAAATATTGACACGTGCAAAATAATATAACGATTTTTTCAGCAACATTTTTAGAAGTTTCTTGAAATCATCTGGCAACATTTTGCTCAGTAGGTAAGAACTGAACCCTCATTGTTGTCCTTCTACTCACCCTGCAGAGATGCTGCCACACGTGAAAGTGACTCCTGAGCTGCGTCTGACTTGGAAGAGGACTCTTTCAAGAGAGGTAGGAAGGTACAACCAGTTATACAATGAAAAAAAACTATAAATCTCCAGTAAAGGTCGGTCGACCCCGCAAAACCACCGTCCGAGAAGACAGAGCTATTAGGCGCTTCTCTATGAAGATCCCTTCGAAACTGCAGCAGAAATTCTCGAAAAAATAAGGACCAATAGTGGCAAAAAGGTGAGCCGTTTCACAGTGTACCATCGTCTCAATGTATCTGGTTTAAAAGCTCGTTCTCCAGCAACCACACCAATCATCAGTAAAAAGAACCAGAAGGCGAGACTCGAATATGCCGAAGCTCATGTTGTTTGGAGGGACCAAGATTGGGAGAGAATTCATTTCAGCGACGAAAGTAAATTTAATTTAGTTGGGTCTGATGAAGACGCTCTTTTTGGGCGCGCTGCGGGTGACAGACTTGATCCTAAATGTGTTAAAAAGTCTCCCAAGCATGGAAGAGACAGTGTCATGGTATAGGGGATGTTTTCGTATGAATGAGTTGATCCGCTAGTGCGAGTAATTGGAACGGTAAATGCGAACGTGTACCTAAATCTCGTACAACAACATGTTATACCTTCACTCCGAGCACCTCTCAACCCGCCATCAGTATTAATGCAAGATAAGGTGTCATGCAAAGCGAATAAAATACTACTTCAACAACATACCGAAGTATTGAAGTGGCCTGGTCAGAGCCCGGACCCGAACCCAATTGAGAATCTCTGGAAGATCATTGGAGGCAAAGTTCGAGACCAGCAACTTTAAACTGTGACGGATTTATGGAAGAAAAGTGAGCCAGAATGGAGTAAAATAGTACCAGGATTGTGCAAAAGACTGCTGAGGTCCTATGGTCGTCGTTGGGGTCAAGTAATAGAAAGCAAAGGCTTCAATACACCATTTTAAGTGTTTTAAGCTTCATTGTTTTCAAATCTTTGTTTCTAGTGTATTTGCTTACTAAGCAATTCTGTGAATGATCTTCTCTTATTTTGCACGTGTCAATATTTTCTTTTGTTAGTTTATTTAGTATAATTTCTTGAATATACGATTGAATCATATCAAATCTTCATAAAATATATTAAATACATGTCTTTATGTACCTTGAAAACCTCATTTACCTACTCATCATATTTTTGATAATATTTCAATAAAGGAAAATCGTTCTCTTATTTTGCTCGGTAGTGTAGTAGGTAGTGTGTAGTGCGTGGGTGTTTTGGAAGAAACCATCTATACAAATTTAGGTCTCAATTATTTCGTTCACACACTCCACACCTTTGGACGAACTCAGCAATCATTACTTGCCTGTTGTTTAGTGTATGTTGCAATGTTATGGCAGATGGGAGGAGTGCCACTCCAGTCGCCTCAAAATCCCGTGAATTAAACGTACTACGAACGCGTAGTGAGTACAGTGCCAGTTAGAGTAGGCACGCAACGGGTTGGCACTGACGAAACCGTCCCGATGAACGGACACGTACAGTGAGGCGCGTAAAACGTAGAGGTGAGCGCGTGCGTCCTTGGTACGTGGCTTACGGCCCCTTTCCGGCGTGGGGGGGTCAAGTTGCAGTGGCACATCGGCCATAACGCGTCGGAATCGCGTCCGGTGAGGTGGTGTGCGAGTGCCAGTGAGAAAGTGGAGTCGCACGCTCGGTCAGACACGATCCATCTTCTGCCACACAAAGTGACTTCAATTGAACACGACCGCGCCTCTCTGGCACGATCTACCAGACATCGGTACCCCTTCAGGAATTACCCAGCACCCCTTGTCACTATCCGTACCCCCTTTAGCACCATTTATCAACCCTTGTCACTCTATACATCACCTAGTCCCTTGTGTGTGCCTCTTAAGCGCCATTTCTCAACCCTTGGCACTCTTGCGCCCTAGTCACGATTTCTCACTCCTTTTGCTGAGTCATGATTTCTCAGGCCTCGGGATTCTTTGGCACTCTTTTTAACCCCTTCGAATGCCATTGACTGCCCTCAGGTCTCTATGTTGCATCTCTGGCCTTATCTATCTACTTTTGGTACACCATACAGTCCTTGGCACTCTTTGTAACCCCG
Source organism: Ceratothoa steindachneri (assembly GCA_963969495.1). Classification (NCBI taxonomy): domain Eukaryota; kingdom Metazoa; phylum Arthropoda; class Malacostraca; order Isopoda; family Cymothoidae; genus Ceratothoa; species Ceratothoa steindachneri. The sequence continues at coordinate 2,799,029 of OZ018334.1, read as the reverse complement.
TTGGGTGCCATTTATCAAACATTGGTACTCTTTGTAAGCCCTTCAAACGCCATTCATCATCCATTGGCATCGTTGTAGAGCCATTCAAAGACGTTGCATTTAGAATTTACACCCTTTTTGTATCTATTTAGGAATTAGCCCTTATCCCGTGGCACCCTGTAGAACCAACCGTACAACCAAAGGCGAACTGGTTCTGATATGTGAGACTGGAGAACCCTTAACTTATTGACACTGAGCTGCGTGTCATAGCGGCCGATCAAACTAGAGGCGTTTCCTTATTATTAGCTGGATTTGGTTGGCATAGAACTACGTCTTCATCACAACTCGGCGCGGACAAAGTGAGTATAGAAACTTGTGTATTTTTTTCTCTTCTTTTCCTTCTCTTTCTTCTTACTCTTCTTTTATTCTCCCTCTTCGTCTCACTCTTTTCCTTTTCCTTCTCATGTCACTGTTATTGGCGAAGAGGGATGTTTTGAATGCATGGGAGATATTAAAATGTAGGTGTGCCATAGCCTTTCACAACGGTGTATTTATGTGCACCTCGCGTACATGTACGACAAAAGATACACACAAAATGAGACGCTTGGATTCAATTGTCACTAACTTGTACTCATTAGTGCACTGTGTCCCCAAAAGAGGACAGTTAGAAATTCAGGCAATACCATCTACTTTTGAGGTATAATTATCCAAATTTGATTATAATTAACTTTAAAAATACTATCTATCGGTAGCATTAGAGACTATCTATCAATAGCATTAGAGACGATCTATCGATTAAAGGCATTAATTTTATTACTAACTGTTTATCATTTCCAAAATGGCGGCCCAATAAAAATTGAATGTTAAGCCTTAATGGGCTAAGTAATTGTGGTGGAAGTCCTGCCCTGTCTGTCATTCACCTCTACGTCGCAATAACAACCCTGTAATTCACCTCTCATTCACATCTCTGCCACACACTACTATCATTGTTAAATCATCGAAAACTGTCCTGCAGCTGACATTTGGAGGATCCACGGCACCTCCAAGGCCCCAACACTCTTCATGGCGTCTTACACACATTTTCACATACTCTAACTGCACCCCTTTTGGGGGGTATTCTTCTCACAAACATCCTGGCGGAGATGCCCACGTTAGTTTTCGCTCGTCCAGAAGTGGTAGATACCCTCGAGTGCTAGCTTTATACTCCCCCTCGAGTGGTAGCTTTATACTCCCCCTCGAGTGGTAGCTTTGTGCTACCCCTCGAGTGGTAGCTGTGTGCTCACCTTCGAGTAGTATGTACACGAGCGGACTTTGGACGGTCGGGGGGTGGTCGTCGGCTCCTCCTCGAGCCGGAATTTCTTTGCCCCTCGACTCTTATCTCGGTTTCGATTAGCGCCGGCAGCGATCAAGGGAGCCGCCGATAAAGCTGGGGGATGAGGGGGGGGGGGGCTCAAGATAACCACCGAACTCGAACAAGTACAGAACATAACCTCAAAATATATCAGGACTCGGACAAAACTAGAGCAAAATTGAAAGAATACATCGAGAATGAAACTAGAACAAAACTAGAACAAGAAATCGATAAAGACTAGAACAAGAAATCGATAAAGACTAGAACAATAAATCGATAAAGACCAGAACAAGAAATCGATAAAGACTAGAACAAGAAATCGCTAAAGACTAGAACAAAACTAGATCAAGACTATAAGAAAGCTAAAAAATAAATCAGGAATAGAACAAAAACTCGCCAAGACTAGAACAAGCCTAGAACAGAAATAAATAACAATTGAACAAGGCTATAAAAATAAATCAAGAATTTAACAACTAGAACAAAAATATAACAAAACTCGATCACGTCTAGAACAAAACTAGATCAAGAATAGAACAAAGCTCGATCGAGACTAGAACAAAACTAGAACAAGATTAGAACATTGCTAGAAAATAAATCACGAATAGAAATAAAACTCGTCAAGACTAGAACAAAAAAAATATAACCTTTAAAGCGACAACAAACGAGGGCATTTCTCACACAAAGTTGGCAAGGAGAAATCTGTGCAGAAAGAAGTGGAAGTAGGATCGTGCGGGAGCCACCTACACATCTCCCTGCGAGCATTGGGGCCTGGAAGGCACGCGACTCTTCGAATGTCACCTGCAGTAGTTCCCCCATGCGTAGAACAAAGGTCGAAGAAATTAGAAATAGTCAGAATAAAGCTCAAAGCATGCTAGAACAACAATAACAATGCTTAAAACATGCTAGAACAACAATAACAATGCTCAAAACATGCTAAAACAACAATAACAATGCTCGAAACATGCTAGAACAACAATAACAATGCTCAAAACATGCTAGAACAACAATAACAATGCTCAAAACATGCTAGAACAACAATAACAATGCTCAAAACATGCTAGAACAACAATAACAATGCTCAAAACATGCTAGAACAACAATAACAATGCTCAAAACATGCTAGAACAACAATAACAATGCTCAAACATGCTAGAACAACAAAATAACAATGCTCAAACATGCTAGAACAACAAAATAACAATGCTCAAAGTATGCTAGATCAACAAATAACAATGCTCAAAGCATGCTAGAACAACAAATAACAATGCTCAAACTAAGCTAGATAATGCTAAATGAAGCTCGAACGATGCTAGGCCAATTCTATGTTACGGTTAGAATAAAACTTGGACGAGAACTAGAAAGAAATTGGAAGAAATCTAGAACGAAGTTCTTTTAAGGTTAGAAGCAGTTAGAAAGCTAGAATGAAAGTGGAACATAGTTCAAACAGCGATAAAACGAAGGTAGAGCAATGCTAGAAGGAAAATGCATAGCAACGCTCCCAAACTGTTAGAACCAAACTAGACCACATTTCATAGGAATGTAGAACAAAGTTCGAACAAAACAGTAACAAATTTAAAAAAATGGAACAAAGTTCTAACAAGATTTGAACAAAGTTATAACATAACGAACAAAACTAACAAAGTTTGGAAAAATGGTAGAAAGTTAGCAGAAATTTGAAACAAAGTTCGAAAAAAAACCAAGTTAGTAAATAATTGTAACAATGTTCGACCATAGCTGGAACAAAGTTCGAACAAAATTGAAACAAAGTTCGAAAAAATGGAACAGAAATCGAACATAACTGAAACAGAGCTCTAGCATAATTTCGAACAAAGTTCGAAAAAATAAAAAAGTTAAAAAAATGGAATAGTGTTCGAACATAAGTGGAACTAAGTTCGAACAAAATTGGAACAAAGTTCGAAAATAATCTGAAATACGAACTTAGCTTACATGATTTGCTTCTTTATAGGCTGTTTGTCACTCAGGAGAATTTCGTAGGTTTGATGGTGTTGTGATTGCCTTGACTCGCAAAAAATCTCAGGAGATTCATCATCCAATTTGCCTTTTGAGAAGGCAAGTGGTCAGCCTTTTCTAATTAAGACTTTTCAATTTTATTTTGACTTGTGTTTCATCGTATTTACCTTATTTATTCTGGTTTATGTTTCCAATTTTCTTTATTGATATCGAAAATTAATTTACAAGGACACTATAATGTAAAATAAAATTAGGCCGTTACCACACGAGCGATTTACAAATCATGGCCTTTTCTAAGGTCATACACATTCGCAGGGTTAATTACCTGGGCTCGATCTTTGCTCTCTTTGATTTATTGCAAGTTTCCGGGAAATTTAGGGACGTGTGCATTTATTTTTTTTATTTATCCCGCAATTTTAACGCATTGTACCTTCATACTCTACTACTGTGGGGAAATAGAGTCATGTCGCACACACAGAATGTATCACTACGTCTAGAGAAGGAATACAAACCTTAATTCACTATTGATATATATGTACACCATACAAATAAATTCTACGGGAGAATTCGGGTGCTTAAAGCATTCAAATTGGGAATGGTGCAAATCTGGAATAATTGACACTGAATAGTAGAGTAACAATTACATAAAACAACAAAAGAGGAATAAGTAGAATTAATCAAATGAATTACAATAGGGATCAAATAAATAGCGACTGAGAGTAGGGAAAAAAAGAATAATCTAAACAAGTGGGCAACCGCAATACACCACCTTTCGAGGTGGTCACATTGCGCTGCGCAAGGATGACGCTGTTCATTCTGGCAAGCATTCGCATCCTTTCCTAAGGGAAGAAGATTAAATAAATCCTCTAACCCCTTTGGGGAAAACTAGGATACTTACAAAGTCTGGCGTATCCGAAAATCGATTAAATAATAATATAGTATTATTATTATTAGGTTTTAATATATTAATCTTTTATAAAATGAAATTAAAATAATTGTGTCTATCCACCAAATACATTTATACATTATTTTCTATCATCGTTTACTTTAGTTTAGCAGTTTTAAGTTCGTTCAACCACTGGGGTATCTGCGCCCCCACCGAGCCAACCCACCTCCCCTCTCTCAGCCGAGCAAGGGACAGGCCAACCCCCTCCAAAGACAACCTACCTCCCCTCTCTAAGCCGAGCCAGGGACAGCTTTCCCCCCACCAGAAAACCTACCTCAGATGGCGCAAGGTCATAAACGATGATCAAAAGGTGCAAGGTCATAAACGATGATCAGATGGTGCAAGGTCACAAACGATGATCAGATGGTGCAAGGTCGTAAACGATGATCAAAGGGTGCAAGGTCATAGACAATGATCAGATGGTGCAAGGTCATAGACGATGATCAGATAGTGCAAGGTCATAAACCATGATTAGATGGTGCAAGGTTATAAACGATGATCAGATGGGGCAAGGTCATAAACGATGATCAGATGGTGCAAGGTTATAAACGATGATCAGATGGTGCAAGGTCATATACGATGATCAGATGGTGCAAGGTCACAAACGATGATCAGATGGCGCAAGGTCATAGACGATGATCAAAAGATGCAAGGTCATAAACCTTGATCAGATGGGGCAAGGTCATAAACGATGATCAGATGGTGCAAGGTCATAAACGATGATCAGATGGTGCAAGGTTATAAACGATGATCAGATGGTGCAAGGTCATAGACGATGATCAAAAGGTGCAAGGTCATAAACGATGATCAGATGGCGCAAGGTCATAAACGACGATCAGATGGTGCAAGGTCATAAACGATTGTCAGATGGTGCTAGGTCATAGACGATGATCAGATGGTGCAAGGTCATAGACGATTATCAAAAGGTGCAAGGTCATAAACGATGATCAGATGGTGCAAGGTAATAGACGATCATTAGATAGTGCAAGGTCATAAACGATGATCAGATAGTGCAAGGTCATAAACGATGATCAGATGGTGCAAGGTCACAAACGATGATCAGATGGTGCAAGGTCATAGACGATGATCAGATGGTGCAAGGTCATAAACGATGATCAGATAGTGCAAGGTCATAAATGATGATCGGATGGTGCAAGGTCATAAACGATGATCAGATGGTACAAGGTCATAAACGATGATCAGATGGTGCAAGATCATAGACGATGATCAGATGGTGCAAGGTCATAGACGATGATCAAAAGGTGCAAGGTCATAAACCATGATCAGATGGGGCAAGGTCATAAACGATGATCAGATGGTGCAAGGTCATAAACGATGATCAGATGGTGCAAGGTCATAGACGATGATCAGATGGTGCAAGGTCATAGACGATTATCAAAAGGTGCAAGGTCATAAACGATGATCAGATGGTGCAAGGTCATAGACGATGATCAAATAGTACAAGGTCATAAACGATGATCAGATGGTGCAAGGTCATAAACGATGATCAGATGGAGCAAGGTCATTAACGATAAACAGATGGTGCAAGGTCATATACGATGATCAGATGGTGCAAGGTCATAGACGAGGATCAGATGGCGCAACGTCATAGACGATGATCAGATAGTGCAAGGTAATAAACGATGATCAGATGGCGCAACGTCATAGACGATGATCAGATAGTGCAAGGTCATAAACGATGATCAGATGGTGCAAGGTCATATGCGATTATCAGATAGTGCAAGGTCATATGCGATGATCAGATAGTGCAAGGTCATAGACGATGATCAGATAGTGCAAGGTCATAAACCATGATCAGATGGTGCAAGGTCATAGACGATGATCAGATAGTGCAAGGTCATAGACGATGATCAGATGGTGCAAGGTCATAAACGATGATCAAAAGGTGCAAGGTCATAAACGATGATCAGATGGTGCAAGGTCACAAACGATGATCAGATGGTGCAAGGTCGTAAACGATGATCAAAGGGTGCAAGGTCATAGACAATGATCAGATGGTGCAAGGTCATAGACGATGATCAGATAGTGCAGGTCATAAACCATGATTAGATGGTGCAAGGTTATAAACGATGATCAGATGGGGCAAGGTCATAAACGATGATCAGATGGTGCAAGGTTATAAACGATGATCAGATGGTGCAAGGTCATATACGATGATCATATGGTGCAAGGTCACAAACGATGATCAGATGGTGCAAGGTCATAGACGATGATCAAAAGATGCAAGGTCATAAACCTTGATCAGATGGGGCAAGGTCATAAACGATGATCAGATGGTGCAAGGTCATAAACGATGATCAGATGGTGCAAGGTTATAAACGATGATCAGATGGTGCAAGGTCATAGACGATGATCAAAAGGTGCAAGGTCATAAACGATGATCAGATGGCGCAAGGTCATAAACGACGATCAGATGGTGCAAGGTCATAAACGATTGTCAGATGGTGCTAGGTCATAGACGATGATCAGATGGTGCAAGGTCATAGACGATTATCAAAAGGTGCAAGGTCATAAACGATGATCAGATGGTGCAAGGTAATAGACGATCATTAGATAGTGCAAGGTCATAAACGATGATCAGATGGTGCCAGGTCATAAACGATGATCAGATGGTGCAAGGTCACAAACGATGATCAGATGGTGCAAGGTCATAGACGATGATCAGATGGTGCAAGGTCATAAACGATGATCAGATAGTGCAAGGTCATAAATGATGATCGGATGGTGCAAGGTCATAAACGATGATCAGATGGTACAAGGTCATAAACGATGATCAGATGGTGCAAGATCATAGACGATGATTAGATGGTGCAAGGTCATAGACGATGATCAAAAGGTGCAAGGTCATAAACTATGATCAGATGGGGCAAGGTCATAAACGATGATCAGATGGTGCAAGGTCATAAACGATGATCAGATGGTGCAAGGTCATAGACGATGATCAGATGGTGCAAGGTCATAGACGATTATCAAAAGGTGCAAGGTCATAAACGATGATCAGATGGTGCAAGGTCATAGACGATGATCAAATAGTACAAGGTCATAAACGATGATCAGATGGTGCAAGGTCATAAACGATGATCAGATGGAGCAAGGTCATTAACGATAAACAGAGGGTGCAAGGTCATATACGATGATCAGATGGTGCAAGGTCATAGACGATGATCAGATGGCGCAACGTCATAGACGATGATCAGATAGTGCAAGGTCATAAACGATGATCAGATGGTGCAAGGTTATAAACGATGATCAGATAGTGCAAGGTCATAAACGATGATCAGATGGTGCAAGGTCATATGCGATTATCAGATAGTGCAAGGTCATATGCGATGATCAGATAGTGCAAGGTCATAGACGATGATCAGATAGTGCAAGGTCATAAACCATGATCAGATGGTGCAAGGTCATAGACGATGATCAGATAGTGCAAGGTCATAGACGATGATCAGATGGTGCAAGGTCATAAACGATGATCAAAAAGTGCAAGGTCATAAACGATGATCAGATGGTGCAAGGTTATAAACGATGATCAGATGGTGCAAGGTCATAGACGATGATCAGATGGTGCAAGGTCATAGACGATGATCAAAAGGTGCAAGGTCATAAACCATGATCAGATGGTGCAAGGTTATAAACGATGATCAGATGGTGCAAGGTCATAGACGATGATCAGATGGTGCAAGGTCATAGACGATGATCAAAAGGTGCAAGGTAATAAACGATGATCAGATGGTGCAAGGTCATAGACGATGATCAGAGGGTGCAATGTCATAAACGATGATCAGATGGTGCAAGGTCATAAACGATAATCAAAAGGTGCAAGGTCATAAACGATGATCAGATGGTGCAAGGTCATAGACGATGATCAGATGGTGCAAGGTTATAAACGATGATCAGATGGTGCAAGGTCATAGACGATGATCAGATGGTGCAAGGTCATAGACGATGATCAAAAGGTGCAAGGTAATAAACGATGATCAGATGGTGCAAGGTCATAGACGATGATCAGATGGTGCAAGGTCATAAACGATAATCAAAAGGTGCAAGGTCATAAACGATGATCAGATGGTGCAAGGTCATAGACGATGATCAGATGGTGCAAGGTTATAAACGATGATCAGATGGTGCAAGGTCATAAACGATGATCAGATGGTGCAAGGTCATATACGATGATCCAAAGGTGCAAGGTCATAAACGATGATCAGATGGTGCAAGGTTATAAACGATGATCAGATGGTGCAAGGTCATGTGCGATGATCAAAAGGTGCAAGGTCATAAACGATGATCAAAAGGTGCAAGGTCATAAACGATGATCAGATGGTGCAAGGTTATAAACGATGATCAGATGGTGCAAGGTCATAGACGATGATCAGATGGTGCAAGGTCATAGACGATGATCAAAAGGTGCAAGGTCATAAACCATGATCAGATGGTGCAAGGTTATAAACGATCATCAGATGGTGCAAGGTTATAGACGATGATCAGATGGTGCAAGGTCATATACGATAATCAAAAGGTGCAAGGTCATAAACGATGATCAGATGGTGTAAGGTTCTGTGAATGTGGATGAGGCGGGAGAAAGACCTTCCCAACCAAACGCAACAATTTTTTTCTTGAGTCAAAGGAGTCACGCATCTCATAAGGAGGAAGAGGACGACGAAGACACCCTTTGGTGGTCCATGAAGGACGGTTCTCTTTACCAGCTTCCTCTTAACGTTGCAAGTATGGCACCTGCAGGAGTGAGTACGTGCTTCCTGAGGGGGGCCACAGAATGATTAACCCCCTTTATCCGCCACTACAGCCTTCTGCTGTTCGAGCCCCGTCCTACAGAGTAGGGATGGGTGTTGGTTCGCAATCGAGCCATTCTTGTGTGCTCATAAGAGCACAAAGTAATCGATCCACTTTTTAGTCTACCCCCAACAATCCCGACCCCCTCAAATAGGTGGCGGAACTTTGGAGTCATCGGAGATTTAGCCATGTTCATACGTTGGAAACGTTGTCCTTCGGCTAAGTCACGTCACGCCTATAGCTGGGCGTTATCGCGATAACGATATCTGGTTATCGGTTATCCTATATTTTTTTTCCGCGTTATCGATTCATCGGTATGGCCGATACTTTTGGTTCCAAACTAGCTATAATCGATAATTTCAGTTTTGGGTTCCAGTTTAGCACATGGGCGAACCGCGCGTGCCTTGGAGGCAGAAATAGATAGGTCTGAGCTGGGAACCAGTTGTCGGACGAGCGGTCACGAGGTGTTGCTCCTGCGCGCTACCGGTTTTACGCGTTCTTTGATGATTTTTTCCCTATGTTCCCGTGCTTCTTCCGTTCTATATATAGTCAATAATCAATATTCTAATTTTGGATTTATTGATATATCGGTTATCACCTTATCGGGCGTTAAATTTATCGCCAGTTATCGATTATCGGTTATCGCCGATAAAGTTATCGTTATCGATTTGTCGGTTATCGTGATACATTTTGTCGTTATCGCGCCCACCTATGGTCACGCCCAAAACATTCTTGGGGCTTAAAAAAGACATGACTAGCTTAAAATGGGGTTAGGCATTACTAGTTTAAAAAACGCCTAGGCATTAATAGTTTTAAAAGGGCCTTGGTATTGCTAGTTTAAAAGAGGCACATGCATTAATATCTTAAAAAGGCATAGGTATTACTATCTTAAAAAGGTCTAGGCATTGCTATCTTTAAAAGGCCTAGGCATTGCTATCTTAAAAAGGCCTGGGCATTGCTATCTTTAAAAGGCCTGGGCATTGCTATCTTTAAAGGCCTAGGCATTGTTATCTTAAAAAGGTCAAGGCATTGCTATTTTTAAACGCCTAGGCATTGCTATCTTAAAAAGGTTTTGGCATTGCTATCTTTAAAAGGCCTCTTTGCTATCTCTAAAGGCCTAGGCATTGCTATCTTAAAAAGGCCCAGACATTGCTATCTTTAAAAGGCCTGGGCATTGCTATCTTTAAAGGCCTAGGCATTGCTATCTTAAAAAGGTTTTGGCATTGCTATCTTTAAAAGGCCTCTTTGCTATCTCTAAAGGCCTAGGCATTGCTATCTTAAAAAGGCCCAGACATTGCTATCTTTAAAAGGCCTGGGCATTGCTATCTTTAAAGGCCTAGGCATTGTTATCTTAAAAAGGTCTTGGCATTGCTATCTTTAAAGGCCTAGGCATTGCTATCTTAAAAAGGTTTTGGCATTGTTATCTTTAAAAGGCCTCGTCTTTGCTATCTCTAAAGGCCTAGGCATTGCTATCTTAAAAGGCCCAGACATTGCTATCTTTAAAGGCCTAGGCATTACTACTATAAAAATAGTTGTTTATAGAAAATAATGATTTTTAGAGATGATTAAATTATTGTAAATTGACTGCGAGCCGTATAAAGATGGCTGGAGGAATGATTTTTCCTCTTTTAAATAATACCTATGACTTTTATACGCTGTAATAATTCTTAGAAATTTGTTAATAATACTTATACCTGATAATAATATCGATGCCTTTTTAAAGCGGTAATAATACGGATGTTTTTTATAAGCTGTAGTAATACTGATGGGGTTTTAAGTTAGTAATGCTTAGGCCATTTTATAACTAACAATTCCTATGCCTTTTTAGCTAGTGGTGTCTATGCCTTTTCAAGCTAGTAATGCTTAGACCTTTTTATAACTAACAATGCCTATGCCTTTTTAGCTAGTGGTGTCTATGCCTTTTTAAGCTAGTAATGCTTAGACCTTTTTATAACTAACAATGCCTATGCCTTTTTAGCTAGTGGTGTCTATGCCTTTTTAAGCTAGTAATGCTTAGGCCATTTTATAACTAACAATGCCTATGCCTTTTTAGCTAGTGGTGTCTATGCCTTTTTAAGCTAGTAATGCTTAGGCCTTTTTATAACTAACAATGCCTATGCCTTTTTAGCTAGTGGTGTCTATGCCTTTTTAAGCTAGTAATGCTTAGGCCATTTTATAACTAACAATACCTATGCCTTTTTAGCTAGTGGTGTCTATGCCTTTTTAAGCTAGTTATGCTTAGGCCATTTTATAACTAACAATGCCTATGCCTTTTTAGCTAGTGGTGTCTATGCCTTTTTAAGCTAGTAATGCTTAGGCATTTTTATAACTAACAAGGCCATTCTCAAAAAGGCATAGACACTACTAGCTAAAAAGGCATACGCATTGTTAGTTATAAAATGGCCTAAGCATTACTAACTTAAAACCCCATCAGTATTACTACAGCTTATAAAAAACATCCGTATTATTACCGCTTTAAAAAGGCATAGATATTACTATCAGGTATAAGTATTATTAACAAATTTCTAAGAATTATTACAGCGTATAAAAGTCATAGGTATTATTTAAAAGAAGAAAAATCATTCCTCCAGCCATCTTTATACGGCTCGCAGTCAATTTACAATAATTTAATCATCTCTAAAAATCATTATTTTCTATAAACAACTATTTTTGTTTAACTTAATACGATAATATTATTTTTTGTTTGTTAAGAAGCCGATAAGAAGCCGATAGGAAGCCGATAGGAAACCGATAGGAAGCCGATAGGAAGCCGATAGGAAACCGATAGGAAGCCGATAGGAAGCCGATGTCTTGTTGTTAGCAGTCCTGCGGTGTTGTCTCTATGATGCATTGCGTATAATAGTGAGGGACCCGCATGTTTCATGAAGAGGTCCATGTCATAAATGTCGGGTCCGATGAGGGGACGCATAATTATAACCCCGTTAGGCGGGGGTTTCTCCATACCCTATTAATGGGCAGGAAAAAAAGGCATCTTCCTCAAAATTTCCTTATTTAGAATCCTTTTTTTGTGTTATTTGTCTCGTTTTTATAAACTCGTAACAATATGTTCAACGCGATAGAAAACAAGCTCCAATCTATTTTCTATTTAAAAGATTTTATTTTTATTGCTTTTATCCAATGATATAACATTTGGTAAATAACATTAATATAACAAACAAATGTTTCTTTTGATTTTAAATCATTGATGATACGAGTATAAATCATTTTCAATTTAAAGCTTCTATCACAATTTCCCTTTTTTTTTAACTCAATTGTGAAATTACGCCAATATGTGATAAAACACCTGGTTAAAGATTATGTATGTGTATTTGTATGGGGTGTTCGGGAAGTATCATTCACCATCTTCATTACACAGCTTAACAGCTTCTGACCTACATTCAGGTTAGGTAATTGGATGAAGTATCGATCGAAACATTGTATTGGGTTCTCAAAATCATGATTCATGATGTACAATTGTTTGAAATGCAAAGTGATAGTGGTTGTGTAACTTTTGAAACACCCTGTATTCCTAAAATAATGATCAGAAATAGTGATATTTGCTTTACAATATCTTTTCCTTCAAAACGATGAATAAAATTAAGTATCAAATTAAAAAAAGACAGATTTTCTACATAATAAATTGAATATATTATTTATTCAGAGTCTAATTTTAATCTCCAACCATTAATGTGACTCCATCAGTATCCGCAAATCAATGATAGTATCTGATAAACACAGATAAAATATGATTAACTGAAAGCTCTTCTCCTTATTTTATTGGTGTTTGAAATGTAATCCGATTTTGAGCGGAGGGGCCGTCCCGAACGTGTTTCGAACACGTTTAGCATGTCGCATTCACGCCATTGTTCTCTCGCGGGTTGAATTATGTCTAGGATCGGGAACGGGAGATTTTGTTCAAGTTTTTCCTTGTCTGCTCTCATTTTATGACAAGTAAATTACGTGTAGATTTTTCAATTAAAAGCCATTGATAAAATAAAACTAATGTGGGTGAGTCTATAAATTAATACATTACTATTTAGTTTCATTGCCAGCTTCATATTTGTTTTCCGATTGCCTTTGCATATTAATGTATAATAGAAACAAGCCCAAATATATGGAATACCTTTCGCTGTTTATATATACTTCAACTAATACTTGTATTATTGTACTTGTACTCTTGTCTAGTTTATTTAGTTCAACTAATAATTGTACTCTTGCACTTGTACTATTCTCTATTCTATATATGTAATTCGACTTATACTTGTACTCTTCTATATTGTAATTATATGTAATTCAACTAATACTTGTACTCTTCTCTATTGTAATTATATATACTTCAACTAATACTTGTACTCTTCTCTATTGTAATTCTATGTAATTCAACTAATACTTGACTCTTCTCTATTGTAATTATATGTAATTTACCCTTCTCTATTGAAATTCTATGTAATTCAACTAATACTTGTACTCTTCTCTAGAGGGAGAGGTGACGCCCCCTTATCGCGGGAAGAGAGCTTGTGTGTACCTTTGACTTTTCGAGCTATGTCGGTGGGGGTACCTCTTCTGGGTACCCCTGGTAGGGCTTCCCTTGTCGATTTGGTTAAAAACGAGATTCCAGACTAAGTGCGTCATTCCTTCCTTTTTCTATTCTATCATTCTCCTTTTTTACTTTCATCCTATCTCTCCCACTTATACAAAAAGAAAAAAAACAACAAAAAAAGCCTACTCCTATCATGTCACTCTTTCCCTTTTTTCCCCTCTATCTACATATAAGGACCTGGCAGAAGAGAGGCTTTGGAACCTCTATAAACAACGCCAATCTACGCTCACTAGTTGCGAGAGACTAGGACTAGAGGTGTCCTAGGGGTTGGGGCACGATGAATGGGATGAGGGTAGTACCCCGTTAACCCCTTCCCTGGCGCGTAATTATTGACCGTTCCCAGTGCCCGTTGACGGGTGCCTCTGGTAGCATCGGTCCGAGGTGACGGCCCTTTGTTCCCATGTTGGTTGCCAGGCCAATAAAAAGCCTTGGGTCGAGTCTCTTGGTGGGGCGGGATATCCATTGAACGCTGCTCCGAGATCCTAGCCGTTGTGAAGGGAACTAGTAGGAGTTTAGTAAGGGGCGTGCTTCGTTGTTGTTCACCTGGTGACAAATCGATGGCTCCTTCGGGGACCGTCTGTGCTGCTTGGTTGGGAGACACGGCACGCCGAGGCTTGACGACTCGGTCGGACGAACAGCAGCACATGGAGCGTGCCTTCTGGAAGACTCCGAAACGACTCCGATCAATAGGCGGGAGCGACTCACGCGGGGAGAACTCACCAACCCCCCTTTTTATCATTGATTGGTCGCAAAGTATTGAAAGAAAGTGTTCAGAATGACCGGCAAGAAAGGACCAGGAGCTCTAAAATACACGTGCGCAATATGCCACATAGATAAGTGGTGCGTGGACTTTCCGGAGGGGTGTTTTTCGAAATGCCAACCGGCCAGTTCCTGCACTGCCTGTATTTTAAACGGCCAAATCAAGGAGCTAAAGGAAACATGCAGGGTTTCCGAGGAAAGATCCAGGAAGTTGGAGGAAAAAATAAGCAGCCTCGAATTAGAACACACCGGCCTGATTCGCAGGCTTGAGGTGAGAATAGCAGAGCTAACGTCAAGCCCTGTACTAAACACTGCATCTGCAGTATTACCCCTAGAGCTAGGTCTGCATGCTACGGATAAACCATCAAAAAAAAGAAAAGAAAGGGAAAGAAACAGGAAGAAGAGAAAGTTGAAACAGAAAATAAAGTAGAAGCTGAAAAAGAGAAAGTAGAAGCAGAGGAAGAAAAGATAAAAACAGAAGAGTATGTAACAAAGGAAGATAAGGGGGAAGAGATGAATAAGAAAAAGAAGAACAAGAAAAATAAGATGGAGAAGAAAAAGGAAACCAAGAGTTCGCTTCCGCAAGGAAAGCCTCAAACCTCTGCACGGAAATGTCCGAGGGTTACCCTTGTGGGCGATTCCCAAGCACAAGGTTTGCAGCCCCTGCTAGCCGCCCGCCTTCGCACTAGTGTGGAGGTATACTGCCAGCCAGGACGGGGAAACCACCACATCAGGGTAGAGGCTGAGAAATCTCAGATCTCCGAGAATTCAGTCGTTGCCCTGATGGTGAGTGGGAATGACCTCTACCTCCGAGGAGGCAAAGTAGGCCCCAGCGAGAAAATTCTCAACACGGTCATGGGAGCCGTGGACGACTGTGGATTGAGAACTCGCAAACGGGTCGTTGTAGGGATGCTCCCAAGAAGAGGTCCTAGCCGGACAGCTCACTCTAGGAACGTGACTCTGAACCAGCGCCTGTCTGACCTCTGTACGGCGGAAGGGGTCTTCTTTCTGGACCCTTACCGCACCTTTCACGGTCGAAACGACCTTTACCAAAGGGACGGAGTGCACCTTTCATTCAAGGGAAAGGCTGTACTCTGTAACTTAATCCAGGATGTCGTAGAGCGGACGCAGAGGAGCGTCCGACCCAGAGTGAAGGCGGACATAAGACAGTATGCCCGTTTCACTCCTGGAACGACGTTCTTAGATGTGGCAAAGAGGGGTACTGCCACACAAAAGAAGCCGGGAAACGGAAGAGCGTAGGGAGTCCTACACTGGGGGACTCCCTAAAAGTTCTTCTGTTCAACGCGAGGTCAATCAGGAATAAGTTCCTTGAGCTCTGTGGCCTCGTAGCAACAGAGGAACCTGAGATGGTGGCCATAACGGAGACGTGGATTAAAACCTCAAGCCGAGATTTTGAAGGTGAATTCACGATTCCCGTTTACCAGCTCTTCCAGAAAGATAGGCCAGACAGAGAGGGTGGCGGTTTGATGTTGTATGTCAACGATACTCTCAAATCGACGGATTGCAACATTGTATCCGACCATGAACTACTAGGTGTTGACCTAGAGATAGTTCCTGCCAAATACAGGACCCTGGTGCTTTATAGACCTCCTGCCCAACTCGATGAAAAGGACAGAGATCTGTACCAGCTACTAGGAGAACTTGTCGAAGACAGAGTGTGTATCGTCATGGGTGATTTCAACACACAAGTTGACTGGGAAACCAGAGAACCCTGTGGCGAGAACGCACTACTCCTGGAGTTCACGAACAACCTGTTCCTCACTCAATGGGTGAGAGAGCCAACGAGAGGAGACAATATCCTCGACTTGGTTTTCACCTCTGAGGATGACATCGTTGAGGACCTCTCTGTTGGCGAAGAGCTCGGTGGCAGTGACCACCGACTAATTAGATTTGTAGTCAAAGTCCCCAAGGCAGAGCCTGCAACTAGTAAATCAAGGAAACTCGATTTGAGAAGAGCAGACTTTGCAGGTCTACGCGCCGGACTGACTGACGCGAGGCTAGAAGAGTGCGAGGCTGTCGAAGACTCTTGGAACAGTTTCAAAACCACATTCATGAGTCTTCAATCGCGTTTTATCCCTCTGAAATGCCTCCGTCGGTCCTCTGTTCAACCAAAGTGGTTTAATCGAGAAACCGGGCAACTGCTTAGGGAGAAGAGAAATGTGTACCGGCAATCGAAGATCTCGGGTGACTTTGACGAATACCGGAGGCTAGCCAGGAGAGTGAAGTCCAGCATAAGAACGGCTAAGCGGTCTGAGGAACTCCGAGTGGCGAGACTCTGTAAAGAGAATCCCAAGGAGTTTTTTGGATATGTGAACAGCCGTAAACCAATCCGTCGAACCATTGGCCCTTTGAGGAATGAGGAGGGGACATTAAAGCATTCAGATGCAGAAAATGCTAACCTCCTCAACGACTACTTCTCTTCAGTGTTTACTGAAGAGTGTGGTCCCATTCCCCAGCCGACAGATTCCTACTCGGGGGAAAAGCTGGAGGCAATGGACTTCACCGAAGGAGAAATAAAGAAAAAGATCGCTGACCTAAAGACGAATAAGTCTCCTGGACCGGACGGGTTTCTACCTAAAGTGTTGAAGGAAGTGTGCGATAAAGTAGCACGACATCTGTGTGCTATCTTTAACATGTTAATCCGGACCAAATGCGTTCCTAGAGACTGGCGTGAGGCGGAGGTGACTCGTATCTTCAAGAAAGGAGACCGTAACCAACCGTCGAACTACAGACCTATCAGTCTGACTTCGATAGTCGGTAAACTCATGGAAAGCATCATGGTGGACAAAGTGACGTCGTATTTAGAGTCAAACCTGCTACTGAGGAGTTCCCAGCACGGCTTCTGAAGGCAACGGTCATGCCTGACGAACCTTGTAGAATTCTTCCACTTCGTTTTCAGTGAGCACGATCGGGACAAGGCGGTGGATGTGGTCTACCTAGACTTCCAGAAAGCCTTTGATAAGGTACCACACCGCCGCCTTCTCCGGAAAGTGCGAGCGCTTGGCATAGACGGAAAGGTAGCCGGCTGGATCGAGAACTGGCTAAGTGGCAGATGGCAACGGGTGGTGGTGAATGGACAGTCTTCTGAGTGGGTGCCCGTTACTAGCGGGGTGCCTCAAGGTTTTGTCCTGGGACCACTACTGTTTATTATCTACGTCAACGACATGGACGGTGACATGGTTGCCAAGATTTCCAAATTTGCCGACGATACCAAGCTTGGTATGAACGTTGCAAAGGATGGAAATACTGCCCGCCTGCAGGAAGATCTTGGGAAGATTGGGGAGTGGTCGGACACGTGGCAAATGCCTTTTAACGTGGGCAAATGCAAATTGATGCATATTGGCCACAGAAACCCCCAATCTCAGTATATCCTTAAGGGCACTGCTATGGAATCCACCGACACTGAGAAGGACTTGGGTGTAACAATCACTAGTGACCTCAAGTTCTCGAAACAGTGCATTGAGGCGGATAAAAAGGCCCAAAGGATGCTAGGCTATATTAAGCGCCAGTTTGGTTATCGGAACCAGGAGATTGTACTGTGCCTGTACAACTCACTTGTCCGACCGCACCTGGAGTATGCCGTACAATTTTGGAGTCCTTCATTGCGAAAGGACATCGCGAGATTGGAACGCGTACAAGCCAGGGCAACCAAGCTGATCCCCTCTATCCGACATAAAAGTTATGAGGATAGACTAAGGGAATTAAATCTGTTCTCGCTGGAAACCCGTAGACTGCGTGGTCAGCTCATCGAAGTCTTCAAAATACTTCGAGGGTTCGACAATGTTGACTACCGGGATATTTTCACACTGAGTGAGAACAGAACGCGCAATCACGACTTCAAACTTGAACTGAAGCGTTACAACCGCAATCTGTGTGGAAACTTTTTCACGTACAGTATCTGCGGTATGTGGAACGCACTTCCAGTGGAAGTTGTCAACAGTGAATCTGTTGACTAGTTCAAGTCAAGACTAGACAAGGTCTTGAAAAGTGGCCGTTTAGGGACGCAAAACAATTGAGCAGCCATGTGCCCGCTCGATTGCTAGTCCAAAGGTACCCTCCTTGAATGGACCGTAAGGTCTCCTAGGGTACCTTCTTTTCTTGTTGTTACTTCTTGTTGTAACTAATACTTGTACTCTTCTCTATTGTAATTATATATACTTCAACTAATATTTGTATTACTGTGCTCATCTCTATTCTATTCACTTCAACTAATCCATTTTCGTCAATTAGGCTTTAAATGTTTCCCCCACAAAGTTGAGATGGTGCACATCAACGCCACTTCTATCCTCCTGCTGCTTTACCAGGATCCCCCCATCGTATTTCCACTCCACTTTGGTAGTTCTCAGCCATGGTTGGAGTGGTAATCGGTGTAGGATCTCGTTCTCTCACTCTTTCCCTTCCGTCATGTTCGTCTCACACAACGCAAGCATCTTCACTTTCCCTCCTTTTGAAACATCCACTTCCTCTACAACTACCACTCTTTCTATCACTACCACAACAACTACACATTTGGATTCGTCACCTCCCCTTCATACACTCTCTTCATACACAACGTTACTTCTTCCTTTTTTCTCTCTTTCACACACTAATTCATACAAACACATTAAACACAAGACCGACCATAATTCCCCCCCCGTCATAAATCCCTTCCATGCACATCATCACCCACTCCCTCTCCCGTCAACCCTCTCTCACACACCCACACAACCAACCGACCGTTTCCGCGCTCTTCCAACCATTTCTTATACCATGTCACTCTTCTCTATTCACTTCAAGAGTCCGTTTCCACCCACACATGTCCACACCACTTTAGAGCACTCCATCACCTCTTTCACACACTTCTTCACACCTCTTAGTCCTTTTTTTTTTACTAGGTTATTTATTTATTAATAAATAAGTAATTTTTGTAACTACTTACAGTTTTTTAGGTATTTAGAAAACCCTATAAATAATTTGAAAAATGTCATTTATTATTATTATTAATAATAATAATAATAATAATAATGATAATAATAATAATAATAATAATAATAATAATAATAATAATAATAATAATAATAATAATAATAATAATAGGGGTAGGGGAATGTGAAAATATATGGGCGATATCGCGAGTGGTTCAAAGGGGGCTCCCCGAGCACGCAGGGGATTTAAATATCCCCCAACCTACCCCTTCTGGGGCTCTCTACCCCCCTGCTCGATCGTAACGGAGTACTCTCCACATGACGTCACGTGTAAGGTGGTTCATTACAGGTGTGACTGACATCATGGAACCATGGAATCGAAGACATCCAGAATTGGACCTGAGTCTGGGTACAGTTGTCCAAATTAGTCATGTCGCATTTCTGGCAGAGGTAAGTTAACTATGATAAAATGATTCGTTTTATAAATCCTCGAATAGGTTTGGTTGACTACCGCCTGACTCTGCTGCGCTCTATTTACAAATAACAATATTAATTGTCCTCAGGTGTTAGGTTGGAATAATAAATAGTCAGATGTGAATGCGAATATTTATGTGATATCGATCATTAAACGTTAAAGTAATATAATTAAGCCGGAAAACGAGAAAAAAAAGAAGAAATTTGGCAAGACTGTTTGGAAACAAATCCGTTTCAAAAGGTTTCGAGAGACCGGCTTGAAATATTATAAAAAATGTCTATATTTAATATATATATATATATATATATATATATATATATATATATATATATATATATATATATATATATATTAGTGTAGTTGGGTAGCAGTTTTTCTTGAATGCAAATTTTGTTGAAGACCATTGTGTATTTTGCCTTAATTAATTTCCTTTGGCAACTTTCTCTTCTTCTATCTTTTTTATTTCATCCTTTAGATGGTGGATCACTTGTCCTGTATTCATCTTTTTTTTGTTTACAAGATGGAATAAAAAAGATAGTTAGAAGAAAAGAAAGTTGCCAAAGGAAATTAATTAAGGCGAAATATACAATGGTCTTCAACAAAATTTGCATATATATATATATATATATATATATATATATATATATATATATATATATATATATATATATATATATATATATATATATATATATATATATATATATATATATGGTGGAAAAGATACGGTAAAAAAGAATTATTAAAATTTTTATGAGATACCATCTTATT
Source organism: Ceratothoa steindachneri (assembly GCA_963969495.1). Taxonomy (NCBI): domain Eukaryota; kingdom Metazoa; phylum Arthropoda; class Malacostraca; order Isopoda; family Cymothoidae; genus Ceratothoa; species Ceratothoa steindachneri. Next base: position 2,778,443 of record OZ018334.1, on the reverse strand, counting down.
TGATTCATTTTAGTGCAAAAACTATTTTGCATAAAAATTCAGATGAAAAAATGAATATTTAGAGTTGGCGCCCATCACTTGAATATTGCTGATTTCCATGGTACCCGGGAGGTACCGCAAGCACCACGTTACTTTTTTAGGGTGGGAGTTCCGCAGTAGGCCTACCGTACCACTTTCTGTTTCAGTTCTTTTGGAAGTGGTTACTCATTTGAAGCAGCTTCAATAATGGTCTTTGCTGTGTCAGTGAACTTCTTTTTGTAGTTTGACGCAACTTGTAACAAATATTGTTCTTGCTCCTCGTATTTAGTCAGCAGTTTGCTGTAGTCCTCCATAAGCTTAACTCCTCTTTCAGCGATGTCATTAACAACTTTTAACTCATTAACAACATATTTAGCAATCAAAAAGCCTCCTGCTTGCGGCCATTCCCCAACCGATTTGTTCCAAATATTTGGGGACAGCCCGAGTGTTTTGAAGAAAGAGATTGTTTTTGTTGTCACCAAATCCCAAAGGAACTTTTTGGCCAAAATTTTCTTGGTCTCTTTTGTTTTTTCTTGGGTGGCTCTGAATCTACTGGGTTCTTCAAGGCTTTATTTCCTTCGTCTCGGATGAGAAACCATCATCCAAGAGGCCAGTGTAATTAACTTTTCAGAAAAATACCAGAGATCATTTTTAAATTTATTCAAGGCGTCATTGGCAATCTTTTCATTTATTCTTTTGTAGTATTGAACTTCTTCAAGAAGCAACAAATTATTTTGTAGATCACTGGTTGCTTTTAGTGCAGAAAACCGGTGCTTTATATAGATCGAAATGACAAACTTGCAGATTCTTTTCCAAATATTTTGCTTCCTTGGGTGAAATTTTTAATTGACTTTTGAACACGAAAATTTTCATGGACTATATAAGTTTTGCCATCCATCTAGTTCCGTGGTATGCTCAATATTTTTGAATTTCACGATACTAGGAGGAGTTTCTCGCATTGGTAATATCGTTAACTCCGAGAGTTCCTTGTAATCGTCTCGAATTTATCTTTCTTTGGTCAGTTCTGTCGAAAATTTCATCATTACATCTTCGTTTCTTGTCGATAATTTTCTAAGGTGTCAAATTTGTCTTGGTTTATGTTATTCCATGATGTTTTGAATCTTTTTAATATTGGACTTATTGTCGTCAAGGGAGCCACAATAAGTCTCTCTCTTATCTTTGTTCAATTATTGTGCAAGCTCCTTCTCTACGACCTGTAGTTGAAGCGGTTGTGTCAAAACACAAACCTTTCACTTTATGTGCGATTTCCCAGTCAAGCATCATTTGATGAACTGCTTCAGCCATACGTTCGCCAGTGCCTTGATGAATTTTTGGCACTCCAAGTAGCTGTTCTGTATCACTGCCTGATATTAAAATTAGCAGGCGATCCAGAACTTTTTCTCCTGATAGGTCTTCAAGAACTTTTCCATCTCAATGAACTATCAAGGACTTCTCAGCTTAAAAATGTTTTTTCAAGTTCTCACTGAGTCTTTCTTGATTGTGGCGAGCTCGACGGATAGTAGAGCAACTGACATTATAGTCTTTAGGGTCCTTCCTTACACTCTAAATGGTAGGAAGAGTAACGAGAGTGGTTGAGCGGTCACTTATCTTGGCTACATCCAAGGAGGAAATTCATCGTATAAATCTTCTAGTTCTGTTTCACTTGAAGCATTGGTGGAAGTAGTGCTACTAGAAAGAACAACTGGTTCATTGAATGAAGTTGATTGTCATTCCTCTTGCTCTAGCTGTACTTCAAGTTTACGCTGTCGTTCATTCTTATCTATTCCAATTATTACGTTTTCCTACCCGTTCTCTGTAGACGAAGGACTTCTGTATCCTCTTCAGTGGTCATTATTTACAGAAGCAATATCAAACAGCTCATCTCAAATTTCCATCCATTCTTTTCTTTTACTCTTGCAGGCAAGGAATTTTTTTTTGTTTTTTACTCTTTTTAAATTGTTTCCGGTCATCATATTATCTAATAAGTTTCTTTACTACATTACATTTGAGTGGTTGGTATCTCAACATTTTGCTACTCATCCAATACATCACTGATAGTTATGTTTAAAACTTATCTCTCTTATTTAACACTTTTATGATTCATCAGTAAACATATAACTTCTTTCTTTGATATTAACTTGCCATGGCTCAGGTATGTATTTGGTTGACCAATCAACCATACATCAGTTGAAGTTCTGGTTGCCATAGTGCATCCATTTGAAATTCTTCTAATTGGGTAAATCAGGAACAGTGTCGCACAACATCTTCCGACTCAAGCAGTGCACTAATTCATGTCATGTGCGTCCTTTGATTTAGTCAAAAAGAACTTAAATTTATATTCTATAATTTATGTGGATTTATAATGTGTGCAACACATAAATATATTACTCACAAATATACCTGTAATTCAAAAACAATATAATCAATGAGGAAATACGTATCAGAAAAGAATTTAGAGTTTACTTCGAGTTTCAATCAATCTAGAATATTCAAATGCCGGGCGCCATCTTTGAACATCATTTTTTGGACTCAAAATTTGTGCTACAATGTTTTAACATTAAAATGAATCAATTAAGAGAGTTTCCGGATAAGTTTTGAGGATCTGCTCGGCTTTTTTGCATCACCCTAATATATATATATATATATATATATATATATATATATATATATATATATATATATATATATATATATATATATATATATATATATATATATATATGGATAAAACCACAGTAATAAGAGTTTGGACGGAAACATCCGTCCGCGTGAGTCGCTGGTGGACAAGTGAAATACAGAAGTTGCTTAACGTACAAACACACAAATGCCGACACATTCTCGCATCTTCCACCTTAGCGCCACTGATTTGTGTGTTTGTACGTTAAGCAACTGACGATGACGGATGTCTCCGTCGAAACCTGGTTTCGAATATAAAATTAGTCCTATTACTCTGGTTTTATCCCTATAGTTGCACGTACGCTACTGTACTGTTTGGATAGATATATATATATATATATATATATATATATATATATATATATATATATATATATATATATATATATATATTCAAATATTCTCAAAACACTCCCATCTCTTATTAAATAATAATAATAATATATTAAATTGTCAGTGAACGAAATTCAACGAAAAGTGTGACATGACTAATTGTAGAAACTGTGCTTTGAGCCATTTCAGTTTGCTCTTCGGATATTGCATACATTGTGGCGCCTGTGCAAGCCCTGGGCGGGGTCTGGGTTCGAACCCGGCCTTGGGTTACCCATCTAAGGAGACGAAGTTAGTGGTGCCCGAAGATACGTTTCCTCCCGGCCCCAATGCTTTCATTCGCCGGTCCTACGTGCCCCATTGCTTGCAGAAAGACTTACATCTACACATATTTTCAGTTCCTCCAATTTCCCCACTTTGGCCTGCAAGATGTCATGTAACATCTTAAGTTTACGTACCCTCCAGACCCCAACCAACATCGACATTTTACCCTTCGGGTCCCAGCACCCAAAGTATGTTAACACCTTATCGAAAGCACCAAGAAGGAGGTAATCCAATGGGGGTAAATGTGGTGAGTCGGGAAGATGTAACATACGGCTTTGCCAGCGATGGTCATGCTGATCTTTATGTGCATCTCGTAGCATGTATTAAAACACCTTCAGATTGACCAATAAGGCTCTCTACGTACCTCGACCAATAGAGTTTGGCGGAGTTTACGTGATCATTTATGGAAACGATATTCATGAAGTTGCGTAGCCATGTACGTCTTGTCTTAGTGAGAAGAAAAGCTCTTTTGATTATTATGGGGATCCAAATCCAAATACGGAGTTTAAATAATTAATTCCTTTATATTTTAAACCACTTAAAAGGTTAATGAAGGATTTCGATGAAATCTTTTTGAGCGGCGAGACTCTGGCGAGGTTGATCCAGATCCAGTGCAGATTATGTTTCCGTAGGCGGAGTATTCTTAAGGTTATTCTCAAGAGGCCGAGTTTTTCGACGTCATTCTCAAAAAGGCGGAGTTTTGTTCACGCCATTCTAAAGTGGGCGGAGTTTTGTTGGCGTCATTCTAAAGTAGGCGGAGTTTTGTTGATGTCATTCTAAAGTAAGCGGAGTTTTGTTGACGTCATTCTCAAAAAGGCGGAGTTTTGTTGGCATCATTCTTCTCTTTGGCGTAGTTTTGTTGACGTCATTCTTCTCCTAGGCGGAGTTTTGTTGACGTCATTTTAAAGTAGGCGGAGTTTTGTTAGTGTCATTTTCAAGTGTGTGGAGTTTTGATACGTCATTCTCAAGTAGGCGGAGTTTTGTTGACGTCTTTCTCAAGTAGGCGGGATTTGTCGACGTCATTCTCAAGTAGGCAGGATTTGTCGACGTCATTCTCAAGTAGGCGGGATTTGTCGACGTCATTCTCAAGTAGACGGGATTTGTCGACGTCCTTCTCAAGTAGGCGGGATTTGTCGACGTCATTCTCAAGTAGGCGGGATTTGTCGACGTCATTCTCAAGTAGGCAAGATTTGTCGACGTCATTCTCAAGTAGGCGGGATTTGTCGACGTCATTCTCAAGTAGACGGGATTTGTCGACGTCATTCTCAAGTAGGCGGGATTTGTCGACGTCATTCTCAAGTAGGCGGGATTTGTCGACGTCATTCTCAAGTAGGCGGGATTTGTCGACGTCATTCTCAAGTAGACGGGATTTGTCGACATCATTCTCAAGTAGACGGGATTTTTCGACGTCATTCTCAAGTATGCGGGGATTTGTTGACGCGATTCTCAAGTTGGGAGAGATTTGTCGTCATTTTTAAGTCGGCGAGGATTTGTTAACGTCATTCTCAAGTCGGCGGATCTGATTATACATTTTCTTGTATTGCCGCCGGTTTCTTTCCGTCCTTTTTAAATTGACTGACATCTTACTGTATTTCTCGATGGGGCGGAGCTCTTTCTTTACCATTTTCAAGTATGCGGATTTTTTTGCTAGGTCAATTCCAAGTCAGCGGAATTATTATAACGTTTTGATCAAGTAAGTGGATCTTTCTCTACGTCATTCTCAAATTGATATATTTTTTAACGTCAATTCTCAAGTGCCCTTAGCTTTCTCTACGTTATCTACAAGGCGCAAGGGATGTAGAATATTTGGCACTATCGTCAACTCTGCTAATGCCCGGAGAATATGGCACTGTTAATTGACATTTTTTTAACTACGATTATATGGCACTCTTAGTTGGCACTTTTTAACCCGGATCATATGTCACTGTTGGCACATTTTTAAATCCGTCAAGAAATTAACATTCATCATATGAATGTCTTTTTATGTACGATAACATGGCGTCATCTTAACGAGTCCTTCGCTAAATTACGATTTTACAAATTACATAATTTATGACAAGATTTCCTTTGGGGTTATGGGGTCAGGTGTGGGGGCTGGGCAGGTGGATGGGTTCTTTCTAACCGGAAAAATTTCACGTGATGAAGAAAAAAACCGTATCTGTTTCTTCGCGAGAACTTTGTATCTTTCTTCCGCTGTTTTGAGAATATCAACTTCAGTTTGAGAGGGTCTGTGTGTGGGAGGGGAGGGAGGGTAACGAGAGAAAGAGAGGGAGAGAGAGACATATATATATATATATATATATATATATATATATATATATATATATATATATATATATATATATATATATATATATATATATATATATATATATATATATATATATATATATATATATATATATATATATATATATATATATATAAAGGGTGTTCCATTAAGACTGATCGAAGTTAGCAGTAAATAAAACAGTGTTATTGGTGAAAATTTATGGAATTCACTATTGGATCATGTTATTTGAATCATGGCAATTATATGTGAAAAATAATATCGCCTAAATGTCCGCCAAGGCTTCGGCGACACACCTCCACTCGATGGTCAAAATCTTTGATGACGTCTCTGCTTAGTTGCTCCTCGATCTCACCAATATGCCTTATTATCTCATCCTTCAGCTGTTGAGTTGTTGTTGGCTTGTTGGCATAGACCTTACTTTTGAGATGACCCCAAGGGAAGAAATCTAAAGGCGTCAAGTCACACGATCGTGGTGGCCAATTGACCTCACTGTTTCGAGTGATGATGTGACCTGGGAACTTCTCATTCAATAAAGCCATTGTTGCATTGGTTGTGTGGCATGTGGCCCAGTCCTGTTGAAACTACAAATCTTCGACTTCCATAGAATTCAATTCAGGCCATAAAAAGTTGCTTATCATGGCACGGTATCGCTCGCCTGTCACCGTAACAGAATTCTCGGCATCATTTTCGAATAAATACGGCCCAATGATTCCGCTAGCAAAAAATGCACACCAAACAGTGACCTTGTGTGGATGCAGTGGCTTTTCAACAATCTTCCTGGCATTTTCATCCGCCCAAATGCGACAATTCTGCTTATTAACGAATCCACAAAGATGAAAATGGGCTTCATCACTAAAGATGATTTTTTGCAAAAATTCATCATCGGCTTGTCTTTGCTTGTGCACCCAATTGACGAATGTACGGCTCTTCAAACGGTGAGCAGTCTTCAGTTCTTGTGTCAATTGAATTTTTTAAGAGTGTAGAGACAAATCTTTTGTCAAAATTCGATGTAACGTTGTTGTGGAGAGGTTCAATTCCTGCGCACGATGACGAATAGAGGTTTCTGTATCTTCAGCCACATTCTCGCGCACTGCAGCAATGTTTTCAGCTGAACGGCGTAAACGAGCACACAATGGCGTTTTTATATCTGCCGCCGACCCAGTTTGTTTGAATTTATGAACAATTTTCCCAATTGCACTCTCGGTTGGTCGTTTATGTTGACCAAAAAAATCGCGAAGTGCCCGAAATGCATTTCTGTTTGAACGTCCATTTTCGTAATAGGCTTCGATAACTCTAACACGTTGTTTGATTGTTAATCTTTTCATGATTAAAATTACCAAAGACTGAAGTTGTTAAATCTGAAAGAAAAAGAAAAACTCATTAGACGCTTAAACTTAACTCACATTTAAAATCGGTCCAAATTATTGGAACACATTATATATATATATATATATATATATATATATATATATATATATATATATATATATATATATATAATTGCACGAGGTTCTTTACTACTGACGTTTCGCTCCTCAGGACCGTCCTCAGACTGATAAGAAACAATCACAAGAAATGAACAGGACAGCCGGCTTGCAGTCTTATTCAGGGCCAGAATTCGAATTGGAAGCTGGACTCCCGCAGGGGGCTGTCTTAGCCTCACGCTGTATTCAATATACACAGCAGACCTTCCACCACCAATAATGCCTGGTTGCCTAAACTTATAGTTCGCGGATGACATAAGCTAACTCGTCGTCACTCCGTACAGGAACGTACGCTTTCAGGCAACGGCAACAGCTTTAGAAATCCACAACTACGAATAGGAGGAAATTTATAATAATCCCAATCTCCAGGAACAAAACAGCAAAAATTGTTGTTGAAGATCAGAACTACAGATATCATAGTGGGGGCAAAGTGCTAGGACTCAGAATAACAAAAAGAGGCTACAAACAACATATAACGGAGAGGAAGAAAAGGCGATTACGATGCTCAACCTACTGTACAATCTGAGAGGGTTAGGCATGAAAAATAAAAGAAAAATCTATCTTGCACTAGAAAGAGAGGTACTAATATACCCGCCAATCCCTATCAACGGTGAAACAACGACCAAAAAGTTGAACACAAGACAATAAAAAATAAAGCTCTCTACCTAATCACAGACACACGTAGAAGAGAGAGGAGAAGACTACAGGATCTACAGCAAAAAGCAGGATTAGAAACACTCAACATCAACTTCAGAGCGGAGAAAATATGGAGGAAGATAGTCGATCTACCTCCGATATTTGCAGAGCACACGAACACCAGAGCTGGAGTCCCCTTTAACACTCGATTTCCCAGCGGTAGACAACAGCTGAGAATCAACGAGGTTCCCGTGTTTACTTAAGTAGAAATTCAAAAGGAGAGAAGGATCAAGCATAACGACTATATACAAACCCAACCAACGAAATAACCAACCGAGACACCAGATTGATACCCTAATAAGACAACCGAATTTAAACAACCTAAATAGGAAGATATAACCGACTAAGAAGACACACAGATCAAAAGTGCAAAAGAACAAAATGAACTAAAAGTGGTATAAGTGAACTATATTAAAAAGTTTAACAAAAATGATAGTGAAGTGGTAGTTAATAGTAAAACAAATGAACAAAGTGAAACTAAAGTGAAAAAGTGATAAAAACAAGAGAAAGTGAAACAAAGTAAGGAAAGTAAAAACAAGTAACATAACAATGCATAAATAAAGCTCAGAGCTAAGATAACACAAAACGGCATGAATGCTACTATAAGCACATGAATGAAAGATGAAGAGAATGAGGGAACAGAGATTAGGCGGTCCTCCCGCTTCTCTATGAGGAAAATAGGTGCTAAAAGTGTGAGAAAGGGAGTAAGAATGATGAGTAAATGCATGATGGTGGTTCGGAACCACGTTAATCAACAGGTCCCCTTTGTCCTTCGGGCAAGGGTATTCCACCCTTTCCACCTTTGACTACCGAGGTTGCTTAATCTGCCTCCTCATTAATCTTCTAACCTTCAAAATCTTGCCTCTTCCACTCTAAACCTTCTTCTAAAGCTCGTTCCGGACTTCCGATTAAGCACTTCCCTATCGGTCCACTTGAACTGACAGTCAGGAGTGTGGGGAGTTTCGCCAGGAGCAAGTCCGCCACGGGCCTCCTCCTCTTCTATCCCCCCCAATCGTGGGAGCCGTACCTTTTTCTCCCTTAAAACAAATTAAGAAATGTAACAAAGAGCATAAAATAAGGGTATTAATCGAAAACGAAACTAAATGAGTAATAAGAGATAATGTAATGTAAAATAAAGTAATAATAATTAAAATAACTCAAAAATTATAATTTAAAATGTATAAATAAGAAATAAAATATAAGATGTAACTAAATAAATAATATGTAACAATTAGATATGATAATTTGTTTATATAACTCTGATGAAATATATATAATAACTATGTAAATATATAAAAAAGGATCGATGACCTCCACAGTTCCTGGAGTTTCGTTCTTCTTACTTCTCTATGTCAACTTTACCCTCTCTACTCTCCTTTATTTGTATGTATATTCACCATTATTAATCTAAATTGATTTGCTTATATGTAATTATATATGTAAAATACTCAATTCTGTAAACTCTGTTCTTATAATAAAACTTAGAAAACTTTAGAGAGGAAAACCAAAGCAAGAAAACGAAAGACAACGGCATGAATGCCTTAAGTAACTAATAGTAACCAATATATATATATATATATATATATATATATATATATATATATATGTATAGACAATTCTTTTTTATTAAATAAATGAATTAGAACTGACGTACCTGAAAAATGGTATACCCATGCGAAAACTACAAGAAAATAAAAGAAAAAGAATTAGAAGTCATCAGAGAAGGAATAACAGCCAGTCTCCTGGCAATTATATACTCTTACACACAGACGCATTCACCCTTCCCCCCAAAAGAAAAAACATGCCGAAGGCATGGGCACACTAAAGCTGCCCTACAGGCCAAAAGGAAGAAGAACAAGAAGAAACACAGGTAAAAACATCTCATTTAAACGCATTAAAGACATTGGAAATCAATACCGACGGATGGACGACTAAAAGAACACTCTATGGAAACATGTTTAGAGAGCTTAATGCAGACATCATACTGGTTTCAGAACACGGGATGACGCTCGTAATTCTGAAGTGAAGATCTGGAATTACGACGTACTGGTCACAAACTATTCGCAAGAGCGGTGCGACGGTGCCGCTATTGCGATCAAAAAAGGATTAAATACAAGCAAATAAGAAACCTAGAATAATCTTATCTAGCGATTGAGGTCGAGCTCGACTTAGGAAAGCTGGTTCTTGCCAACGGGTATCAGCCGCCAAGGAGAGATGTTTTACCTATATGATCTCTCACTGGCCTTTTTGGCAGAAGAGCCCCGACTATATTAATGGGGGACCTAAATACCAGATGCCAGGCGTCCGGCTACAGGAGCCACAATGGAATAGGAAGAAGCCTGGACCTCCTGCTGGACAGACACATTGTCCAGCGAATAAGCCCCGACTTCCCCACATTCGTCAGAAAGGACTACAAAAGAGCAGACTCGGAATGGTACCCGCACCGCCTCGAGGGATACCATCCGCCCAACTTAGATGAGGCAATCCTCTAGGAGATCGACGAAGCACTCGAAGACCTCAATAACTATCTCATCAACGCGGATTATGCTTGTATCCCTAATACCCTGTATAAGTCCATCTCGTCTTACAGATGGACTGGATACATGAGTAAACTCTACCGTGAGCTGAGATTAATGTATGAAATTAACACCAGGAACGCATCATTCGACTCAATCCAAAGAAGTAAGGAAATCAAGGAAGAACTGAACTAGTTGATCCTTTTACAACAATGGAGGCGATGGGACGATGTGATCGATAGCCTCGATCACGAAGCATCGCCCAAAGATTTCTGGAATAGTGTCAGACGCCTCAGAGGATCGACTAGAAAGAAGAAGAAGATTGCGCTACTAAAAGAAGACGGAAACGTAAAGAAAGAAGAGGAAAACATCGATGAAATATTCCTAAGTTATTGGGAAAGAATCTTCAGTATAACTGAAGAAGAAAACGAAGACTACGACATAGAGTTTGAAGGCAACATCATAGACGAGCTTAACGAAAAAATACATAAGACGCACCCTCACCACCAGGTGGAAAGACGGCACGACGGAGATGCCGAGATAGCTGAAGAAGAACTACTCGGCGCGCTTCGCTCCATTCCAACAGAAAGCCCTAGGACAATCAAGGCTTTCAAAATTGAAGTTCGAAAAGGCACCAGACAATATCATCGGAAGAATGAGAAGAATATTCAACGTCTGTCTGAACACGGGCTACTTCCCACATGCTTACAAAACGGCAAGGACCCGAGGTTGAAGGAGAGCTACCGTCTAATTTCACTCCTGGAATTTGGCGCGAAACTCTTTAAGAAGATCTTCAAGCGAAGGCTGGTGTCCCACCTAGAGGAAAACTTTCTCTGCAACCCATATAAATTTGGGTTTAGATAAAAGCGAAGTACAAAGATGGCAATAAATGTCATCATGGAAAAGCTAGCCCAATCCAAATGGGAAAGGAGGTACGCGGACATTGTTTGTCGGGTGTGTCAAAGGCGTTTGATAAGGTGTGGCAACGAGGAATGCAAAGCAAGATCTTACGGCTGGGCCTAAGTGAAAACTTAGAAAGAACTCTCTGTAACTATGTCATGGAGAGTGCGGCGTACGTCAGTATAGTGTGTACGGACGGACCGAAATTTCCGCTCACTGCGGGCCTCCCGCATGGGGGGAGGAATCTGCCCCCACCCTCTACTCGATTTACACCGAGGATGTCTTAGCCCCTGCGAACCCCTCTTGCCTCAAAATTCAATTCGACGATGATTTCAGCCAGATAATCACTTGTCCATGGAAGAACAGCAGCAGAAATTGAAAGGCTAAACATTTACGAGACACAATGGAAGGTTCGAACGAACCGTGAAAAGTTCAAAGTAGTCCCCATCGGTAGGAGGCTGCTAGCAGATGTCAGAGTTGGGAATACACGCGATCCCTACACCACGGAGTGCAATGTACTCGGGATGAGGATTACCTCAACCGGGTACAGGAAGCACGTCGAAATTAGAATCTCCAAGGCCTCAAATACAGTTAGAACTCTGTATATGTTCAGAAATCAACTAGAGAAAGCTCTACAATGCACTTGTAAGGTCTACGATGCTGTACTCCGCTTCCGCCCTCTCTTGTGTCTCGAAGACACAAAAGAGGAAACTACAAGTGGTGCAGAAGAAATGCGCGTACCTAATCACGGGTACACGCAGGCGAGAAAGAAGACGCCATGAAGAACTGCACCAGGAGGCGGGGCTAAGACCCATTAACATTGTCATCGAAGAACGGACAAGTAATATACAGGAGCTGGTCGGTCAGAAATTGAATGACGAAATCATTCAAATGATTAACCTTAACAGAAGAGCTCCAAGTCGTGCCAGATTTCCGAGCTCCGCTAGCCTATTAGCTGGCCGAAACGAAGTGCCGCCCTGCGCATGAAAAAGATTCGTTATACCCCAAATTACGACAAAACAAAACCGATAAAGAGTACGATACCCAGAATAAGGAAATAACACCGATTATTGACCATGAAATCACCGAAAGAGGCTTAATAACCACGATCAAGACTTCAGAAAGAAAGAAGAAACAAAGAGCACGAAAGTACACGCACTACAAAGAAACAATAACAAAGAAACTAAGCACAACACTTAAAGTAATTTATTAAAATAACTGCAAATACACACAACATACCAAATAACATTAATTATATAGAAGACAAATTGCTTGAACGCCACGATAATACAAACTCTAGCGATAATAAGAGAGGAAACACACAACAAAATAAACAATTGAAAGCAATAAACCTGATCACCAGGCTCTTGCATCTCTTTGCAAATCTTCCACACTATTTTTTCTTTTCACTACTTGTCTATTTCCTATCTATCCACACACCATTTTGTCCCTTACACACAACTACACCCTTAAACAATTAGCAATTAGGGAGGTTCTAAAAAGAGAGTACAATACCTTTTTAGGTACGTGATTCACATCATCATGACTGCCTAATTCCCCCACCGCCCACCCCCAACCTGGGGTCCAATGCCATGACTCGTGGACGCTGTCATTTCGACCTCGTCTCAACTATGGAGTGCAGTTGCAACTGTACTGCATAAAAAACTCTCCAAGTCAAGTATATCCTGGAGTTAGGAGCCACAATGGAGGATAAAGAATCAGCAAATGAGACTGAAGATTCCAATGAAGAAGGAAAAGAAACAGATAAATCAGATAATAAACAAGGAAAGAAAAAGAAGAGCCAGAACAAACAAAGAAAAGCCAAACAGAAACTGAAACCCAGTCCGAAACTGAGAGTGAAACAGAAAATAAAAGAGAAGAAGATTTCAAACTAAAAATCTTCGTACACGAGGCCTATCCCCTACCTAAAGGGGACCAAAAATGGAAGACATCAAGAAAGGTATTAAAAGAGGAACACGTAAATGGAACCATGTAATGGAACATAATGAAAGAACAATCTAAAATCTTATCAAAACATAATTAGGATCTTCCCACATGAGGTAAAAATAATTAAGAAGGATACTTTGATCGAATTTCAAACGGTAAATGGAAAACTCCCAAAACAAAGTAAATAGATTAGAAAAAGAAATAAGACAATATGGACAACGCGATAACAAAATTAATAATATTACATCTCAACACCGACGGATGGAGAAATAAATCTATACAGTATGGAAATATATTTAGGTAAATAGATCCCGATATCTGAGCACGGAGTACCAGATGAAGAGACAATGAAATATTCAACTGCCACATAATAAAGAAAAACCCCACCAGAGATGAGATCCATCGCAATAAAATAAAATTTACGATATGCACAAGAACGGGAAGTAGACGAAGCCTACGTAGCTGCGAGTACACTGAAGTACACGCCGATTACAATAGTAGAAGCCTACCAACCACACCGCCGCTCGTACATTCCGGTCCACTCAGCAATGGAAATACTAATGGAGAGGAATATGTTCAAAAGAGTAGGCCCAGACTTCCCCACATATATTTACAGAAGAGCATCCACAAAACCAGATATCGTACTGATTACCGAAAACTTTCCTTATCACATGTACAAGGAACCAATTCCCACACCCTCTAGTGATCATATTGAAATTCTGGTAACTATTAACCAGGATGGCGAATTGTGAGACCTACACAACAATGTTGGAAGGATATTCACAACCAAACTTCGACGGAAGAAGCTCCGAAGAATTGGAATAAATAACCAAAGAATGAATTGAAAACATAAAACAATCAGATGAAGTAAACGTACCAAAAATAAGATACAAAACTCTTCCGCACCCAATGGACGGAAGGTATGAAGAGAAAAGCAAGAAGAATTAAGGAAAAATATAACGTAATAAAAGCCTACTGAACAAATGGAGAAAGGAGTAAAGATTTAAAAAGATTGAAAAGAGAAAGGATCTTTCTGATAAAAGAACAAGAAGAAAAATGGAAAGAATTTACAAAAATAAAACCCCTCGGAGGAAGGAGTAACAAAGGAGGATGAATTGGACAAGAACGGAAACGAAAAAGAGCCCGAAGAAGAGAAAACAAAAAAGAAAAAAAGAAGACGGAAACAGAACAAGTCAAAGAAAGAAGAGGAAACCAACCAACCACAAGAAAGCTCAGACGAAGACGAAATCCTAAAGTATCCGGAAGTTCCCTCACGGAGAAAAGGGATATCCTTTTGCGGGGTTGTTTCTTCGTCGCCAAGGACGTGGACCTTAAAGTCTTCGCCCCCCCCACCCCGTATATCGACCCCCTAAGGCAGGGAGGGCAGCCTTTTCAGAGTGAGGGCCAGATGAGACTTTTGGGAGTAGGCCGCGGGCCGGAGTGAGAAACGAAATCCCCCAAAGTGACCATATATATGGTCCCTTTATTTAGGCCGAGCAAGGTGGCGGGCCAGAAGCTAGGCCTTCGAGGGCCGCATCTGGCCCGCCCCTACCCTAAGGAAAAAAAAGGAGAAACTGCTTGACGGCATCAACCGGGGAGAATTCAAATGGACATACGAAGGACCAAGGTCCCGAAGGAAACATGTGGCCTATTGACGGAGCGCGCGATGTACATCCCGGACTCGTGCGTACACACCGTCGATTTGTCTCCCGATAAGAAGATAGAAACTGGCCAAAAGACTTCAGAAAATGAATAAGTATAAAAAGCGAGAAGTGAATAATTAAATAAGTGAAGAAATTAAAGTGACTAGAACAAGTAATCGAAAGTGCGAAAAATGAATGAATCGAGAAAATAATAATTAAAAGTGAACAAATATAGAGAATATTAAATTAGTGAATAAACTAAATTAACTAGATTAAAACAAATCACTATAATTAATTTAAAACGCGGAAAGTAAATAAATGACATAAGTCAGTTAACAAATAATAATTGTCATAGTTACACTGGTCAATACCCATTTTTCATCAGAGACCTTTTACTATACTTTTCTAAATGTATTTTCCATGTTGAATCCGAATCTGCCTTCGGATTTGCTCTCGCACGTATCGTTTGTAAGATATGCCAAAAATTCAAAATGGCTGCCTGCGATTATAAAATGTAGTATATTACTGGTATTGCTCTATTGCATGCATCATTATTGTACTGCTAAGATGAGCAAACTTGCTGGTTAAAGGGGTATAGAGAAGAATTCATTTACATTTGTAACCCGCAGGCATATTTTGCGCAATTATTTATAATTCTGTTTTATGCTTTCAAGTTCCTCATGTGATGCGCATCTTCTATGCTGCTCCTTCTGGGTTGATCACAAGAGGCTTCCAAATATTTCCACAAAGCAGTAACAATGCCTCGAGAGTACAAAAATCATCCAGATATATTCTGCTATGTATTAAGCATTTTACAACAAAATCTCAGCAGCGTACTATTATAAATGATATAAAGAAAATGTACAAACTCTAGTTCGGTTGCCCTCTGGATGACCAAGATAAAGCATGGGTACCACACTAAATTTGTACTTCCTCCTCTAATGGATTACGTGACTGGATTAACAAAAAGAAAGCTTCAATGCCCTTCGCTGTTCTTATGATATGGAGAGAGCCCAGAGATCATCTCTAAGATTGCTATTTATGCAGTGTGACCACAAAAGGGGTTTCTGCGAAGAACAAGCACCAAATTGTTTATCCAACCATGGATTCGGCATGCTGACCAGTCCCACATGATGTATCTTTGCCAATTCCAGTTTCACCTGATGATATCAGTGATGATAGTACTGAAGGTGCATGCACATTAGATGCGGATGTTGAATATGAGGATGCTAACTCTGAGCCAAAGTTATTTACTCAGGAAGATTCGAATAATCTTGTGAAAGATCTGTCACTGTCAAAGGAGAAAGCAGAACTTCTAGCATCTCGACAACAGGAAAAATTCTTACTCGAGAAAAATGTGCATGTGAGTTACTTTAGAAAGCGTAATCGTGATTTAACTTTATTTTTCACAGTTAATGGATCTCTCTGCTACTTCCATGATATAAATGAATTGTTCGAAGCCTTGTCATAGACATATGAGGCATCTGACTGGCGTCTCTTTATTGATGCTTCTAAGACAAGTCTGAAAGCTGTCCTCTTGCACAATGGCCTTCCATTCCTATTGGTCATTCTGTCCACATTAAGGAGACATATAACAATATGGATATTCTTCTTAAAGCCATAAACTACCAAGCCCATCAGTGGTACATATGTGGTGATTTAAAAGTTATAGGCATGCTAATGCAAGGAGGATTCACGAAGTACTGTTGCTTCCTCTGCCTGTGGCATAGCCGTGCCACTGCAAAACATTATGACAAGCGTGACTAGCCACTTAGATCTACATATGAGCCTGGAATAAGCAGTGTTCACTCTGTTTCCCTGGTAGAGCCTCAGAAAATATATCTGCCACCTCTTCATTTAAAACTAGGTCTAATGAAAAACTTCGTAAAAGCAATGGCTAAGGGCAATTCTCAGGGATTCCAATATCTGTGCAAAAGATTTCCACAACTACGCGCGGCAAAACTAAAAGAATGCATATTTGTCGGACCACAAATCAGGGAGGTTTTAGCAGACCCTGGCTTCGAGAAGACCCTCACTCCTCTTGAACTAAATGCATGGCTAACCTTCAAGTGGTTATGTGCAAACTTTCTCGGCATCAACAAGTCACCTGCATACAGAGATGGCGTGGAAAATCTTTTTCAATCTTATAAAGAAATGAGATGCCGTATGTCACTTAAAACCCATTCCCTGCATTCACATCTAGACTTTTCCCAGAAAATCTTGGAGCCGTAAGTGACGAGCAAGGTGAACTTTTCACCAGGATATCAAGACCAAGGAAACTCGCTATCAAGGATTTTGAAATGAGAGCATGATGGGAGATCATTGCTGGATGTTGTATCCTGATAATCCTGGGAAAAAATTCAAACGCAAATCCCATGCACAACGTTTATGAATTCGAGTTTTGACTTATTAGCCCTTCAATCATTGTTTACCATTCTTATATTTACATGCAATATAAGTACCATTAACTTTATGATGCTTGTGGAATAAACAAAACATGGCCATTTATCGTATGTTTACGCCTAAAGAGAATGATAAATTTTAGAGTTTCTATATGTTAAATGCATCATTTTGTGTCAGTTCAACTTCTCAATGCACATGAAGATATACAGAAGGCAATTTCTTTCTAGCAATGGCGCTATACAACCATATATCACATGTTTCGGCAAAGAAATCACAGTAAAACGCTACATTCTATCAGCGACGGCGGTCATATTGCATTTTCGAATATCTCGAAAACCTGATGTGCTAAAAAACTAAAGTCAGATTTAAAATCAGCGAGAAAAATGCCACGAGAAAAGTTTGCTCAGGTCTCTGATGATTAAAAAAAGTTCAAATTTGTTGGGCAGTATTATAAGTGAACTACAAGAATGAAAATAACAGTACAGCTAGTTAACAGATAAGATAATAGTTTAACCCGAGTGTGTAAATAATAATAACATAAAGTGCTACCAAAAACAAAATTAGAGGAAATAATAAACAAGAATAATTAATATATCAATATCAATAGAAGAACAACTCAATTAGAAATTATAAATGCTAAAATAAATTAAATCAAACAATGAATGGTGTCGTGGTATAGGTTCCTATATACCATACATATATTTATTATATTTGATTTTGAAGTGCGCGGGGTTTCTATTTTAATACCTTTGGGTCGGTCAGGTCCGATTACGAGGTCAGATTCTCGCAAGGAAGGGCAGTCCAATAGAGCTACTTTGATTCTCTGTATAGGCTGAGTGTTAAATCTTACTTGGTTACGGAGCTATTACACGGCTATGATAAGCTCAAAGGTTGGAAGTAAAGGAGTAGACAAAAATAAACTTTAATACATATTAATAACTTAGGTTAAATGGTAGAACAATAAAATACATATAATAATACAAATAGTTACAGTGGTCAACGGGCCAGTAATAAGATTAGGTATTTAAAATGCAATAAAAATGTGTAGGCTGAATGGAATTAAAGTTGGGCTTTACACGGGGACATTATGAGCACACAACGATAATGGAGTGAAGGGAGGGGAGAGGGCAGTATGTGGCAATTATAAATTTGGGGCAGCTAAAATATTCGTTACGATACCTTGTACAAAATGGAGGGGGAGAAGATGGTCGTTTCCTGCGAAGTGGGGATAGAGGTTGAGTCACTTCGACGGGGTCCAGGGTCAACTTGCTCGGAGTTGAAGTATTCCTTTGAGATGACGGAAAGGTAGGGGAGCCTTCTAGAGTGGAGGCTGTGAATTCTTCGGGTGGAATTCCTTCGAAGAAAACGGCGGGTGGCTTTCTCTGAGACGTCAAAAGTGTTGTTTGAATGACTATGCGTAATTAAGGGGGTATTACGCGAAGATTAATCTTCAATGAAGTCTTTTGGGACAAGACTTGGTTCTTCTTTGGAGATGGAGACGTTGCACAGAGTCAGACGGGTATTCTTACAGGGAGAGGATGTTTGACTAATCCAGGGTGGATATCTGTTTTATCCAAGGAGGGATATTCGGTTTTATCCCGCAAAATTTCCTTGTCTTCGGCGTATGACAACCCGAATCGAGGAGGAGTAAGATAGTCTGCTCCCATGAGCTTTTCTCGCACAAATCTCCTCGATTCCTGGCGACATGAGTAAATATGTACGCCTGGAGTGATGGAGCTTACCCCATAGAAGGGGGCGACTATCGTCCATCGATTGAGTAGTGCGACCGCGTCTTGGTCTGTCGTTTACCTCAGGCGATCCCAGCGTGGCTGGAAGGGAGGAGGATGCGGGGAAAACTGCTTGTCTAAATACTTGGATAGATAAGGGCTGCATTCCAACAGCCCGCTCCTGTTTTTTTCTCACGCTTTTGAGCTTGGGAAATTGCTTCTAAGCGACAACGAGGTCCATCACGTGGAGGCAACGTTATTTTTCCCATCACGTGCTTGTTCCCTCACACGCCTACCTTTTCGAAAGTTGGACCTTTTCTCAGTAAAAAAAAAAGGGGGAGGTAAGGGACAACCCGATACTCCTTTAAGTGAGGGGGGGGGATGGGGGAACAACTCAGTTCCGACTCGTTTTCTACCGAAGCATAAAGGAATTATACACAAAGTACATCCGCAGTTACCAAGATGTAAACTACAAACGAACAAAAAAATGACCAGCTTATTCTAAAATTGTCATGTGACCACACATAATACTATACATACTACCAAGAAAATGAATACTTAAACAAAGACATAGGTATACAAAAAAAGTAATTCTAAAACCACACGACATATGGCTTCCACTTGGGGAGCTTAACCGCAAAGAAACATGAAATAACGGGGACATTCCCAATTCGTATCGCCAGGACAGTTATTCTCTCTTGATATATACATATATACTACAAAGAAATGAAAGTACACAAAATAATCAATTGTCCTAAATAAAAGTAATTTAAAAGTACCTTAGATTATTACGGATATAAATATATAAAACTACCAAACATTTGTTTAGGGCCATTCTCCACGGAACTAATCAGGATTAGCGGGTAACGCATTTCTGCTGAGGGAATCGGCCATTTGATTATCTGTCCCTTTAATGTAATTGATTTTAAACTGGTAGTCCTGGAGGAGGAGACCACCGCATAGATCTGCCGTATGTGTGTTTCACGTTCCGGAGATCCGCAAGGGGTCAGTGATCAGTTTCCACACGAAACTCTTTCCCTACTAAGTACATTTTGAATTTATGAATTCATAAGATTATTCCTAAGGTTTCTCTTTCAATAACTGAATAGTTCTTTTTGCGAGGTAATAATTTGCGACTAGCGTAGGCCATAGGATGACTTTCACCTCCGTCCTCATATTGAAGTAGTACACAACCAAGGCCTTCGTTGCTGGCTTCAGTTCGAATCCCGAACGACTTTTCAGGATTGGGCAACTTCAAAATGGGGGCAGAAACTAATTTCATTTTCAGGGAGTTAAAATTAGCGGTGGCCTTCGGGTTCCAGGTTATTGAGTCGGAAGAGTTCTTTTTCAAAATGTCACAGAGGGGGGCGGCCAGGGATGCAAAATTTGGGACAAAGCGTCGGTAGAATGAAGCGGATCCCATGAAAGCCCGGAGCTGCTTCTTATTGCAGGGAAGAGGCATATCAACGATGGCCTTTATCTTCTCCTCTTAGGAACTAAGTTGTTTTTTTCCAATATTAAACCCTAAATATTTAATGGTTTCAAAGACGAAGTGGCACTTACCGTGGACAATAGTAAGACCGTTTTCTCGCAACCGGGTCAGCAAGCCTCGAAGGGATACTAAATGTTGGTCCCAGTAGCGAGTAGCAATATAAATATTGTCAAAATAGAAAGAGGTATTTGGCAAACCATCTAAAATTCTCCGCATTAACCAATTATAATTGCTACAAGCGGTTATGAGCCCGAAGGGAAGCCTCCGGAAGTGCATAAGGCCTTTGTCAGTGGCAAACGCCGTAAATTTTCTTACTTCTTTCTTGAGCACGACTTGGTAATAGGCCTTACACAGGTCAAGTTCAGTAATTAATTTCGCTTCATCAAACAGATCGAGGTTTTGATCTATCAGAGGGATGGGTTCGGCGTCGAAAACGGTGACGGAATTTAATTTCCGAAAGTCGACACACATCCTATAAGAGCCATCGGGTTTCTTAACCATGACTATCGGCGAGCAATAATCAGAAGTAGAGGGCTCAATTATGTTTAATTGGAGCAAATTCTCCACCTCTAAATTAAAGGCTTGCCTCAAGTGAATGGCTAATATGGATAAGGCTTAGATCTAACCGGTTTCTGTGTCGTGAGCTTGATGTCGTGCTCAAACTGACTGGCGCATCCAGGGTTTCCGGAAATAACGTCACTAAACTGACTAAGGAGGAGCTGGAGTTGATTTCGTTGTTGCGGTGTCAGCCGCTCGTCGATTTTCAGACCATCAGTGGATAAGTCGGTCTCTCCTGGCAGGGACGGTAAAGGATAGTTTTCGTCCTGCTCAATACATACAGTTTGCACAATATTAAGGGATTCGGCGGGGTAATTTGATTCTATGACAGATCTTTCATCGAGGGCCACACAATATTATTAACGTGGGCACGGCGGTGGTACCTCTTCAGCATTTTGATGTGGAATAATTTTTCTCCGGGAGGTGTTCGGATTAGATAGTCCACAGGTCCTCGTGCCTCCAAAACCATGAGGGGGTCCTTCCATTGACTTAGGAGTTTATTGCTCTCGGTGGGTAGCAATAAGAGAACTTCGTCTCCTCCTTTGAGGCGGCGGTCTTTAGGTTTAACGCTATCCGTAGTCTCTCTGTAAAGGAGGCCATCCTTTTTGACGTAGGACACGGTCTTGTTCCCACGAACCGAGTCTTTCTCTTTATTTTGCAACTTTTCCCACAAGGGAAGGAGAATTCCACACTCCTTCTAGCCCTTGGCGAATTCTAAGTTTAGAATTCCCTTAAATTCTGAGTTATCGGGAACTTCGAGGGGGGCAGGATCCTGGGATTCTTTTCTCTCTCCTGCGCGTGTGGTGACCGGCTGGGCCACTGGGTTAGGGGAGATTTGGGGACTTTGTCCAATTAGTACCGAACAGAATTTAATTGGGGACGAAACTGCTTCGGGCCACCCCTTAAAGTACTGACAGTCGATGTAGCACCTTACAATTGGAAAGCGGTTAGAACGTCCTAAGTAGTCGTGGACTACTGCAAATTTATAGTGGTCAGGGGACACAGGGGGGAGAAGCTTCTCAGACACAATGATGCAAGTACACCCTGTATCACGGACGATAGTGGATGTAAGACAGCCGTTTACACTGTCATTCTCAAATTTTAAGGCTCCTGGTGAGCTCTTATTAAAAATAAAATTCACTCGGTGATCCCCCCCGGATCACCGAGTGAATTTTATTTTTAATAAGATTCAACGGGAAGAAGAGGGGGAGCGGCAGTTACTTGGTGAACCTGTTGAAGGGGGTTGCTCCGAAATTCAGAGTTCTGGGGACAGTTTGAACTTATGTGGTTCGCTACTCCGCACGTATAGCATACAATGGGTCTCTTTGGGAAGGATGCTGGAGGGAAAGACTGAAAAGGGGGCTTCACGCCTCGAGGTTCAGTGGAGAAAAAACTTCTTAGGGTTGAAGGGGCCTGAAATTTTCACAAACTTCGACTGGGAATTTTGATTAAATCGGGGATTTCCGGTTTTCGATTTAGGGGACGGTGGGGAAGGCTTCTTGGAGTCCTTAGGGTACAAGTTATGACTTGCCACGAAGATGTCTGCTTCTTCAATGCATTCCTTGAAGGATCGACAACGTCGGTCCCTTTACGGCTGCGCGGATCTCTGGGGGCAGCGAAGCCAGTAACTGGTCCCTTAAAACAAAATCTAATAATGACTCATAGTCGGGGGAAATCTTTGACGACTCTAGCCAAAAGTTAAGGTTTCTTTGGAGGGTATGCCCAAACTGTCGGAACGTTTGACCGGGTAGGATCCTGGTGCCACGGAACTTATGGCGGTAGTAATCAGGGGTCATATTATGGGCTGCGAGTAATTCCGCCTTGAGGGTAGAATAATTAATTGTACATTCTTGGGGCAATGAGATGAAGATATCTCTCAATTTCGAGTTGAGCAGAGGGAGCAATTTTGCTAGTCCTTCTTTTTCCAAATCAATGAGATTGATTTCCAGAATTTTCTCAAAATGCGTTAGGAATGAGGAAAATTCTTCGCCCTCCTTAAATATGGGGAGTTTAAGGGGGACACCTTGAGGGGCTTCCAATCTGCCACTCATAGATTGTGTTTCTGCTTGTGTTCACATCATTTTCACTTCATGCTGGCGTATTTGTTGCCTTTCTTCCTGATCTCGTTGTCTTTCTTCTCTTTCTAGTTCACGTTGTCTTTTTTCTTTTTCTAGTTCACGTTGTCTTTCTTCTTTTTCAAGTTCACGTTGTCTTTCTTCTTTTTCTAGTTCACGTTGTATTTCTTCTTGTTCACGTTTTTCTTCTTGCTCTAGCTTCTCTAGACTTCTTCTTTCTTCCCTAACATGGCTTTCTTCATTTTAAATATATTCTACCAAATCTCTTCCAGACAGGCCAAGAGATTCGCCTTGCGCTTTAACAACTTCGAACGAGGCCATTTTTTAAAACTTTGTTTAGCTTTGTTTGTGTTTAAAAAAAAATCACGCCAATGTGGACTTACTGCGTGTGCGCAAACTTTTACCTACACTCATGAATTATTAGAGTTTCTATCTCTGGGACAATCTCATTGCACGAAAAAAAAATAAATGGTCACTCTACCTAATTACCTAATCCGCCTAGGAAATTTTACGCTCGATTCTCTGTTGAGATCTAGGTACACAAATAAATAGGAGGACTTTGAAATTTAAATGGGAAATTATTCTTGTTAAACCTTTGAGCAAATCTTTAGCCTTTTTGCTTAACACAAAAATTAATTAGAGGGGACTTTAAAAGATGTAAAAAAACTTTCTAAATCCACCTAACACACTTAACACCAGATTTTAATATATATATATATATATATATATATATATATATATATATATATATATATATATATATATATATATATATTACTATATGTCGTAGTATAGGTTCCTATATACCATACATATATCCATTATATTTGATTTTAGAGTGCGCAGGGTTTCCTTTTTAATACCTTTGGGCCAGTCGGGTCCCATTACGAGGTCAGATTCTCGTAAGAGAGGGCTAGTCTAATAATAATAATAATAATAATAATAATAAGTCTTTTGTAATGCGCTCTTCAAGGCCTGAGGCCTTCCCAGAGCGCACGTTGTGCTGAGATGAGAATGGAAATTCAAGAGGGGGGAGAAGGCAATACTGAAAAGATGCGTTTTCAGGAGACGCTTAAATGTGGTAAGAGAGGGAGAAGACCTGATTTCAGCAGGAAGAGCATTCCACAACTTAGGGGCGCAGATTGAGAAGGAGCAGTCCCCCATTGAGTAGAGGAATGAACGAGGAATATTCAAAAGAGGGGCATGTGATGACCGAAGGGCCCGAGGGACATGGCGTGGAGAGAGGGCAGAATAGAGGTAAGACAGGGCCTACTTGTTTAGGGCCTAAAATATGAAGAGAAGTATCTTGAAGTGAGTACGGGATCTGACAGGGAGCCAGTGCAGTTCATGCAGCAAGGGTTTCAAGGGAGAGAAGCGAGGGCGACGGAGAAGAAGCTGGGCGGCATAGTTCTGTACAAGTTGAAGGGGGCGGAGAGAGGAGGATGGCAGATTCACAAGCAGAGAGTTACAATAGTCAAGGCGTGAGGTGATGAAGGCATGAACAACAGTCTCAAGACTTTGGCGATCAAAGTAAGAGCGAATGCGAGAGAAGTTATAAAGGAAACATAGAGAGGATTTGCTGACATTGCGGATATGAGGCTTAAAGGAGAGATGCTCATCAAAAACAACACCCAGATTCCTAACGCAGTCAGAGAAAATGATAGTATTGCCGTCTAGAGTAAGCGAGGGAAAGAGATTTAGATTTTTTGACAAGAGCAGGGGTGCCGACGAGGAGGACTTCAGTTTTGGAGCGATTAAGCCTGAGTAAGTTGGTAGAGAGCCAGTCAGAAATGGAGGAGTAGGCAGCCAAGAGGTCAGTGATAGAGTAGGCAAGAGACGTGGGGGATGAGGAAACGAAAATTTGACTGTCATCAGCATAGAGGTGGAAGGATAGACCGAGATTACGGAGAAGGGAACTAAGAGGGAGAAGGTAGATGCAAAATGGTAGAGGACCAAAGACAGAGCCTTGTGGCACTCCAAAGCGAATGGGGGTAGAGTCGGATGAAACATCGAAAATCACAACGGATTGGGTACGAGACGAGAGGTAAGAGCGGAACCAGTCAAGCACGGTGCCTGATCTGCCGAGGAAAGAGTGGAGACGATCAAGTAGGACGGTATGGTCAATAGTATCGAAGGCAAAGGACAGGTCGAGTAGAACAAGGATGGAGGCACAACCCCTGTCCGCGGCTCTTCGTAAGCAATCGGACACATTGAGAAGGGCGGTTTCTGTGGAGTGACCTGACTTGAAACCAGATTGATAGGTTTCATCAATGTTACAGGCCACCATGTGACTGTTGATGCGTGAAGCAACCACTCTCTCCAGAACCTTAGAGAGGAAAGGAAGTTGCGAAATCGGGCGATAATTGGAAGGGTCAGTGGGGTTCAGTTGAGGCTTTTTAAGAATCGGACGGATGTGGGCACGTTTGAAGGAAGAGTGAACAAGAGCTACTTTGATTCTCTGTATTGGCTGAGTGTTAAATCTTACTTGGTTATGGGGCTATTACACGGCTAAGATGAGCTCAAAGGTTGAAAGTAAAGGAGTCGACAAAGATAAACCTTAATACATATTAATAATTTAGGTTAAATGGTAGAACAATAAAATACATATAATAATACAAATAGTTCCAGTGGTCAAAGAGCCAGTAATGAGATTAAGTATTTAAAAGGCAATAAAAATGGGTAGGCTGAATGGAATTAAAGTTGGGCTTTACACGGGGACATAATAAGCACACAACGATAATGGAGTGAGGGGGGGGGGGGGGAAGCAGTAGGCGGCAATTATAAATTTGGGAAAGCTAAAATATTCGTTACAATACCTTGTACAAAATGGAGGGGGAGAAGATGGTCGTTTCCTGCGAAGTGGGGGTAGAGGTTGAGTCACTTCGATGGGGTCCAGGGTCAACTTGCTCGGAGTTGAAGTATTCCTTTGAGATGATGGGGGGGGAGGGGGGGGTGAGCCTTCGAGAGTGGAGGCTGTGAATTCTTCCGGTAGAATTCCTTCGAAGAAAACGGAGGGCGAGTTTCTCTGAGACGTCAACCAGGTTGTTTGGACGACTATGCGTAATTAAGGGGGTATTACGCGAAGATCATTCTTCGATGAAGCCTTTTGGGACAAGACTTGGGTTCTTCTTTGGAGATGGAGACGTTGCACAGAGTCAGACGGGTATTCTTACAGGGAGAGGATGTTTGACTAATCCAGAGTGGATATTTGTTTTATCCAAGGAGGGATATTCGGTTTTATCCTGCAAATTTACGCCTGGAGTGAGGGAGCTTACTCCATAGAAGGGAGCGACTATCGTCATCGATTGAGTAGTGCGACCGCATCTTCTTCTGTCGTTTACCTCAGGCGATCCCAGCGTGACTGGAAGGGGAGGAGGATGCGGGGAAAACTGCTTGTCTAAATACTCGGATAGATAAGGGCTGCATTCCAACAGCCCGCTCCTGTTGTTTTTCACGCTTTTGAGCTTGGAAAATTGCTTCTAAGCGACAACGAGGTCTATCACGTGAAAGCAATGCTTAAAATCAACAGTATTTTTCCCATCACGTGCTTGTTCCCTCACAAATGGAATGGAATGGGATTATATCAAAATTTAACTGTCTAAAATTTTTCCTAAATTTTGTACTACGTTTATATAACTAAAATTAAAAACAATTCATGTATTCTATCATAAAATAAACAATATATAGTTTTTATAAGACGACCTCCACGATGATTCTGGGAGAATCTGATTTCATACTCATACCTTCCCCTTTACTCTTCCTCGCTGAATTTCCACAAAATACCTTCACCACTACGTCTATCTATTTTTCTTTTCTTACATATATGTATTTAATTTTAATATTTGTAAAAAAGAAAAAACTCATTGTATATTTCTTGCTCTAATAAATCTTGAATCTTGCTAGCTCGGAATTCCTGGACGAAGTGCTCTAGCAGATTTACCTCACGTTATCTTGTTACCCGAAAAACGCCTTCAAAATCTGGTTTCCTATTGATAGAAACCAGGTATTAAGAAAGAGAATTATACTGTTGTTGTACTCTCCTTCCATCATCAACATCACTAATCCTTATCTTTTCTATACTAGCGGCCCCACTTAGGAAGATGATTGCTTAAGTCCCCCTCCCCCCCCCAAGTGAACTGCTGCCGGGTGTGAGCGAGGATCGCCATTAAGGTTTCGTCCCAACTATGCCGGGCAATTGCACTGACATGATTGGGGGCATTGGAGGAAGCTGGTTTGAGGAGTCGCTCAGAGCCGATAACAATGTCAGAATCTATTCAGGACAAGGGGCGGACTGCGACCTCCGCTGCTCATCTCAGCGGGAGACCATCCTAAGACCATAGAGGGGCATGTAACCGTCTCTATGATATGGTGGGATGTGGTTGCGATTAAAAAAACCTCGGGGTTGGGGGTGGCGTTGTCAATAAGTTCACCATACAATCGCCCCCCTCGAGAGGTCCCCCCGATTCATCTCATCTATCTGTCATTTATCCTAAGAGAGAGTTCACCTTAAGCGAGGGGGGGGGGGAGGTTGTAGCGGGCCGAAAATCTAAACTAACCCCCAATCGATCCAACCCGCTTCCTACACTATCCGGACGTGAGAAATCGAAGGAGAATGAAACGGATTGTATATACAGTCCCTTTACTTACAAAAAAATTTACAAAATATCTACAATAGAGAGGGGCGATTATATTGGAGATCTTACTTTTCACCAATGGATACAAAAAGAAAATCCTATATATATAAATACTATTTAATCTATCCTAATAAACATAAAAATCAAACAACCAAAAAAAAAAATCCTGAATACAACAGTCAATATATAAACAACAATCAAGGCCTCACTTTATACAAAGAGGATGGGAAGATGTCCAGCCACCTGCCACTCGAGCGAGCAAAATGCCTAGGACTTACAAGTGTGGCGCCTCTGCGCTTGATGGAAGATAATGACTTTAAAAAAAGCTTACGTGGCTATTATAAGCCCTCCTTCATTAAGCTATACTAATGGCCTTTATTTATTAATGATAATATAGCTTTCCAGGATATAACGCTTTGTTTGTAATATAAGGATATACGAAACTAAGTCCTATCTTTCCAGAATATGAGGCCTGGAAAGAAAGAAAAAAAACATGGTAATCATTTTTATACATAAAATAAACAAAAAAAAACAAACCCATTCCCATTCACACACATTCTTACAGAGGGAGGGAGAGGGTACTGAGAAAAGGGGTGGGAGAATGGCCCTTTTACACACACTCACATTCGCCCCACCACACCCCTCCTTCCTTAAGCCATTCGACCAGCCACTCACTAAACCCTTTCAATCACTCTTCACGGTACCACTTGTGCTCAATCGCACCCTTCTGCACCCATTCACACTCGTCTACTGGTCCCTGGCTACGCGTAGCAATTAGTCGGGGTTGTTCGTCAGTCGTCCTGTCAGTCTCATCGTCACTATTTATCATCTCATCAACCATACTCTTAGCCCTCATTACCAGTTCTCCCATCTCACGACAGAATTCTTTCATACTCTTCCGTTCAGAACCCTCACTCTTCATACCCCCATTCATCAGCTCCTCACTCACAGCTCTCATCCAACTCAAGGTACATTCTTGCGAAACAGACAGGTCATTCACATCCCCTGTATTCTCAACAGGCATACCAGAAACCCCTTCGACTGGTTCCCACCAGAAACCTGAAAAATCAGCCACTTCATCATTCACTACATCAAACTCACCCCTACTATTACCATTCATAAAACCCGAAAAATCAGCCACACTAGGTTCATTCTGCCCAAACACACTATCATTCATACTGTTCCCAAAACCAGAAAAATCAGGCACAGGCAGCTCACTCACTCGTCTACTTATACCAGCCAAATCACTCACCTGTTTACGCAAAAACTCAATCTCCCTTTCAAGATCCCCCATACCAGAAACACTCTGCTCAGACTTACTTTCATTCGTACTTGCATTCTTCCTTTCACCCTTCTTTGTACGCTTTCTACTCCTCGAGACTAAGACTAGCTCTTTCCCAGACAGATCCATACTATCACATTCAATCTCATCATCATGCACTTTACCTCTCTCTCTACACAGTCCATACACTGGATGGCTCACCAGGTAGTCAGGAGGTTCTCTCCATCTCCTTAACTGACTCTGATGAGCCCGCACTCTCTCAGTCATGCCGTCATTCAAACTCTCCAAAACATACGTCACTCCATTTTCCCAAACCCTCACAACTCTATAAGGTCCATCAAACTTCTCACTCATCTTTGATACATTCAACCTACCCTTCACTTCTTTCACCTTCAATACTTTTGTACCTAATTCAAATGAACGGAACCTTTCATGCGCCTCACGCCATACACTCTGCTCACTTTCACTCAAACGAAACCTATCTTTCACTCGCCTTTCAAAATTCATCACAAACTGACATGGGGACATTCCAGTTGCACTATGCACAGTTGAATTATACGCCCACAACACTCTCCCCAGACACACATCCCAGTCATTCACTGTCGTACTCATCATTCTCAACATCTCACACAAGGTTCTTATAGTCCGTTCAGCCAATCCATTTGAAGACGGTACATACGGAGTTGTTCTCACATGCTCCACACCATTCTCTCTCAACATTTTCTCAAACACTTCCCCTACAAATTCAGGCCCATTATCACTCAGACATCTTCTAGGCTTCCATACACACATAGGAAAAAACAACTGCTCAACCACACGTGCAACAGTCACACTCCTTTTATCTCTCACAGGCGCTGCATACACAAACTTACTTTTATGATCAACCATAACAACCATACCAACATTCCCAGCACTCGTACGCGGCAAAGACACACAATCAATCACTACCAATTCAAACGGTTCTTTCGCATCAACTTTCAACATCGGTGGTTTCACTTGCACACCTTGCACCTTTCGCTTCTGACACCTTTCACACGTAGTTGCAACATCATTCACAACAGTTCTCAGAAACGGGTGGAACACATGCTCCTTCATACACTCCCACAGCTTAAACTTACCCATATGCCCATAATTATCATGCACAACCTTCACCAGACCAATCATACCAACTAAGGACATCACAGGTACATACATATCATCACCACCCTTCACATCCCCGTAAGGGGCGCGACGATTTGCCATTCTGGCCGCCGTGCTGACGGGACTCAGCACCCCGTCCGGCCCCAGCCTAGCCTCTCTTCCTTCCTTCAAAACACTTGTTTCCTCTCTTTTCACAGAACCTCTCCCACAACTTTCTCTGGTCAGCCTCTAATTTCACAGGGTAGATGCTGACCTTCCTTTCAGCCAACCGTCCCGCATCGGGGCTGAGGGGGTGGGGGACAATGTTCCCTAACCCCTGAGCTCCGGTCTGGGGTGGCTGGTTTTTAACTACCTGCTTCATCCCCACCCATACCTTCCTCACATCCCTTTTCCTCTCGTCTTCAAAATCTATCATTTATACGCCGTGTCCAAGGTGGAGCCGCCATGCCGATGGACTGCCAGGCCACCAGGCGGGAGGGGAGGTCCCAAATGGCGGCGCCTGGCTCTGCTGGGCCTGTAAGCACCTCTCGCAGTGCGGGCTACTGCGAGAGGTGTGCGCTATTGCATCCCGTATTAAAAGAAGGGTCACCATGCCCAATGATGAAAATCACAAAAAAAACCCAACCCCCAACTTCCCCAAGAGCAACGGAGCCGCCCTCGGGCAGCTCCAGCAAAAAAATGGAGGTCCCCCCCCCCTGTGCTTGCACAGGGGACCCTCCATATTTCTCTAACCGGAGAGGAGGCTTACTCCTCTCCTTCGCCTACGGGTGCAGGGGACTCCCCCTCACCCCCTTCTCTGGAGGTGCTTTCGGGCACCTCCCTTTTCCCAGCGGCAGTCCCCTCTTTTCTTTCCAAGGGGACTGCCAAGAAAGCCAGCAGGCAGCCCTTAGCCAGCCGCTCCCCATCAAAGCGGCTCGGTAGGGCAAACCCCCTTAGGGGGGAGAGGCAAGCCAGACCCCTTCGGTCGCTTCCCTCAAAAGACCTGCTGGCAAAAATATTAAACCTTGCCGGGGTCAAGGCCTGTGCCTCCCCAAACAAGACTGGCGACACTGCCAAGGTGACCTGCAATGTCCTGGGAGGGGATGGCCAACTGGAGGCCCCTCCCGTGATAGACATGGTCCTTGAGGAGACCCAGCCTCAGACGGTAGGGCCTTCCATGGGGGGGAATTCGGGCTCGGCGCCAAGCACCGAACCCGAGTCCGCCCCTATGCAAGGTCCTCCTCAAATGGCTGAGGGCTCCGAGGCAGTAGAAGGAGGGGAGGGATCTCCTCCGACAGGTGCCCCTACGACAACCAGGACCTTCTCCATTTCGGAGAGGGACCTGGCTGAGGCCGGTCCATCTGGCCTAGGGGCTTCTGCCGGCGGAGGTGAGAAGCGGGTTCATTCCCCGCCCTCCTCTCCAAAAAAGAAAAAGACTAAAAAGACGAAGAAGACTCGGGGCTCCTCTCCATCCTCGGGGGCTGCGGGGACGGATGGGTCTGCTACCACCTTAGTAGGCGACCAAGCCAAGATCGGCACATCCGGCCCCTCTACCCCCTCGTGTGCGGAGCCCCTGACTAAGACCAAGAGTGCACAGGGTGGGGCCTCGATGACATCGGGGCCCCTCATTCAGAGGTTACCTGGCGTTTTCGAGCCCGCTGGCTTCAAACGCTTCCTCGTTATTCGCTCCACTGATGGCACCATGTTGTCCAAGGGCAACATGATCCATCAGAGGAGAGGATTAGCTAGTGCAATTGGTAGAGAGCCGAAGGTAACCCGTTTCTCGGACGGGAGCCTTCTGGCGAATGCGGCGAATCCCGCCGAGGCGGCCAAGATAAGTGCTCTTCGGACACTTCATGGCACCCCGGTGAGTGTGACGCCGCACTCTACCATGAACTTTGTAAAAGGAGTAGTTTATGCGAGGGAACTTGTTGACTACTCCATAGAAGACATCACCCTAGAGCTGGCCGACCAATGGGGCGGTCAAGGTCGAACGTGTGATGAGAAAACAGGGAGGGGCCTCGAGACCCACCCCTACACTCTTCGTCACGTTCGACTGTGACAAGCTCCCTGAGTCGGTGCGTGCCGGTTGGTACCGCTACCGCGTGAAGGCATTCGTGCCACTGCCGCGGCGGTGCTATTACTGTCACCGCATCGGCCACACGAATCGATCATGTAGACGTGCAAAATCGGGGTCACCCGAAGTCTGTGTAAATTGCTCCAAGGTCGCACACGATAAGTCCAAATCGTGTGTGGCCAAGTGTGTCAATTGCGGAGAGCCGCACCCTGCTTCTTCGAAGCAATGTGGTGCATATCTCCTTGAGAAAGAAATCCTGGCCGTTCAGGCCCAGGATCGACTCTCATTCCGCGAGGCTAAGGACTTGGTCCTGGCGCGCCCGGCTCTGCCTGGGACGTCATATGCCTCAATAGTTAGAAAAGCACCCTCTGCTCCTGGCCCATCCAGGCCAACGAGCACGGTTGTTTCCGCGCCGATTCGGAGCCCTTCTGCGGGCTCTACTACACCCGGGCGCTCCCCTGGTAGAGCTGGCGGCAAAAAGGGTTCACACCCAGCCCCGGCTAATACCAGGGCTCCCCCCTCTTCCCCCAGCGTGACCGTTTCCCGTAAGGCGAAACGGCCACGCGCCTCCACAGAGTCGTTAGACTCACAGGAGGCAACACCCCTGAAGATGGTCGCTAGGCCATCTTCCGGGGTTCCTAAAGCTGTTCCCCGAAAGGAGGACAGCAACAAAGGAGCTTCGGCCCCTTCGCCCACGCCCCGAGGTGGAGCGAGTGGCTCGGAGACGGTGGTTCCTCGAAAAGAGGGCCCCCCGCCTCCCAAGCCGCAACGCCCGCCTAAGGTTTCGAGGCGGAGGGAGGAAAAGACTCGCATGGCGAGCCCAACCTCCCCCAATAAGTCCTCGAAGGCGACAGCGCCTTCAGCGCTTTGTCCGGCCAACAGCGCCCGGGGTTCTGCCCCCGGGAAGCGTACGGCCATTCCCGTGAGGGTCTTCAATTCGAGGAGGGCCCCCGCGTCTCCTCCGAGCTAGGCCTGGAGGGCATATTCCTTCAATGGAATTGCCGTGGACTCCGGGCCAACTGGGAGGAGCTGCGGAGGCTCGTCTCGTCCCGTTCCCCGTTAGCTATTTTTTTGCAGGAGACCATGCTAGGCGCGTGCCCGCTGCCTGCCCTCCCGGGGTATAAGGGTCTTGCGACCCCACCACCGCGGGATGGCCGGGCTGGGGGATGCGCGGTTTACACCCGGCATGATGTCTCCGTTCTTCCTTTCTCTTTAGATACCTCCTTTCAGGCAGTGGCTGTGCAGCTGCACCTGGATAGGAGGTATACTATCATTTCTGCGTACATTCCACCGTCAGCTGACTTCGACGCGGGGGACTTCCGCCGCGTCGTGGCACGGTTGCCGAGGCCCTATCTTTTGCTTGGAGATCTGAACGGCAGGCATCCTCTCTGGGGAGATTACTCCATAAATCCCAGGGGACAAGTCCTTGCCGATCTGATCGAAGAGCTTGAGATGGGTGTCCTAAACGTGGATGAGTTTACGCATCACTGTCCGAGAACCGCTTCATTTTCTTGCCTTGACCTATCTTTGTGCTCTTCGGATGCACAGCCTGATTTTGATTGGGGGGTGGTCGATGACCTCCATGGTAGTGATCACTTTCCCATTCAAATATCATTTTCAGGGCAACTGCCGCCTGAGAGACCACCTCGGTGGTGCTTGGCGCGGGTGCGGTGGCCTGCATTTCAGGAAATGACTGAATTCTCTATCTCAGTCGAGGAGTTTAGGTCGGTAGATGAGGCCGTTGAGTTCTTCTCCGGCAACCTCATCGCCGTAGGCCTGACTACTATTCCTAGGACGTCTGGCCGTTTTGCACGCCGACCACTCCCATGGTGGTCGGCCGAGTGTGAGACGGCCCTCAAACAGAAGCGTTATGCCTACATGCGCTATAAGCGCCGCCCGAACGATTTCACTGTCGCTGAATTTCGTCGGGCTAGGGCTAGGTTCCGGTATATTTCGAAGCAAGCCCGCCGCTCTTCTTGGCGGGCATACGTGTCTTCACTTAACGGGAAGACCTCTTTAGCTGAGGTGTGGAAGCGAGTCAAAAGGATTCGGGGCAAGTTCTCGCAGGACCCCCCTCCCGTTCTCCAGGAGAATGGGACCGCAATCTCGGACCCCGCGTCCGTGGCGGAATCCTTAGCGACCGCTTTTTCCGCATTCTCTAGCCGTGATGCTGCTCCGCCAGCATTCAATGCACGTCGTGATGTCGCGGAAGGCCGCCGGCTGGACTTTACCTCCAGAGGCGGAGAACCCTTCAACGACAAGTTTACTGTGAGTGAGTTGCGTTCCGCTCTCGCTTCGTGCGCGGACACCGCCCATGGTCCGGACGATGTCCCGTACGCCATGCTTTGACACCTGGGTGAGCGAGGCATGGCCTTTCTGTTAGATTTGTTCAACAGGATCTGGGTGGAAGGTCTTCTCCCAGACTCCTGGCGAATCGCTACTGTGCTCGCCTTTCGCAAGCCGGGAAGAGATCACTCTACTCCGACCGGTTTCCGCCCAATCTCTCTAACCTCT
This sequence comes from Ceratothoa steindachneri, assembly GCA_963969495.1. Lineage (NCBI taxonomy): Eukaryota > Metazoa > Arthropoda > Malacostraca > Isopoda > Cymothoidae > Ceratothoa > Ceratothoa steindachneri. The sequence goes on along the minus strand of OZ018334.1, from coordinate 2,743,735 downwards.
TGCGTGTGCAAGTTGATGGAGAAATTGGTAAATGTTAGATTAGCCTATTTCCTGGACAGCGGAGGCCATCTGTCTTCTGCACAGTGCGGCTTCCGTAAGTTCCACTCCACGTCGGATGCTCTGCTCCGACTGGAAAGTGCCGTCTGCGAGGCTTTCCTTCGTAGACAGCACTACGCCACGGTGTTTTTTGATCTGGAGAAGGCCTATGATACCGCATGGCGATACGGTATCATGGAGACTCTCCACACGATGGGGGCGAGGGGACGCCTCCCAATTTTTATATCTGAATTTTTGCGAGATCGTCGATTCCGCGTACGGGTGGGGGGAGCCCTCTCCGGCCCAAAGGAGCAGGAAGAGGGTGTCCCGCAGGGAAGTGTCCTCAGTGTCACACTCTTTGCCCTGAGCATCAACGGCATCACCTCGGTGCTGCCGGAAGATGTTCTCGCTACGCTCTACGTGGACGACCTTTCGATCTCTTTTGGCGCGGCCCAGATGCCAACTCTGGAGCGTCGACTCCAACAGGCATTGAACCGCGTCTCTCGCTATGCCGAAGCGCACAGGTTTCGGTTTTCTTTGGCCAAGACTAAGGTGGTGCACTTCTGCCGCCATCCACGGCTTCACCCCGACCCAGATTTGTTTCTTAATGGGGTGCGCCTGGATGTGGTTGAGTCGCACCGTTTCCTTGGTCTTGTATTCGACCGACGCCTCACCTGGGAGGCTCATATTCGCAGCCTTAGGGTCTCTTGTACCCGCGCCATAGACATTCTCCGTTCCGTGACGTTCAGCGCTTGGGGCGCTGATAGGGCTACCGCCTTACTTTTTTATCGATCCTTTGTTCGCTCGAAGCTCGACTACGGATGCGAGTTTTATGCATCCGCAGCCGAGCGTTTATTGCGGAAGGTGGATTCGATCCACCACACCGGCCTTCGCCTTGCGACCGGTGCCTTCCGCACTTCCCCCATTGAGAGCCTGTTGGTCGATGCTGGGGAGATGCCACTCGCTCTGCGCCGCGTGCAGTGAATCACTCGCCTGTACGCGTGAGCCCGGCGCCTCCCTCAGTCGCCAACAGCTCTCACTGCATCCGCAGCTGATCTCGATGGTGCCTATGCCGCCGAGAGACGCCAGTCATACCCTAAGCCCTTTGGGTTTAGGGCCAGGAAACTCCTTCGAGAGGTAGATATAGCTCTCGGGCCGGTGGCGCCCCCGGTTCTGCCCAGGACGCCACCCTGGAGGGTACCACATTTGGCTATTTGTCGCCACGCCTCTGCTCCCAAAGCTTGTACTGCGTCGGGAGTATTGCGTTCGACCTTTTTGGAGCACACATCGTGTCACGCTGGTACCGTGCCAGTGTATACGGATGGCTCCAAGTCCCGAGAGGGGGTCGGCTTCCACGCCGTATCCCCTCTGTTTGAAGTCAGCGGGGCTCTACCAGGCGCTGCGTCTGTCTTCACGGCCGAGCTGGTGGCAATACACCACTCGGTACGGGAGATTACGCGACGTGCCCGGTTCGGAGACCGGATTGTGATCTATAGCGACTCACAAAGCGCCCTGAGTGCTCTCGGGGCATTGGAATCTCCGCATCCCCTGGTTCGCGATATCCGTGACGCCACGGTTTTGGCGAGCCGGGCAGATGTCGAGATTATCTTCTGCTGGGTTCCTGGACATGTAGGAATTGCGGGGAATGAGCGCGCCGATGAGGGCGCCAAAGAGTCCGCGAGGACTCTGCGACCGGACCAGCGTTTCGCTCTTCCTCACACCGACTACATGGCAGGAATACGGGCAGCTCTTCGGACTGCTTGGCAAAGAAGATGGGAGACGGTCGAAGGGAACTTAAAGTTGCGTGCCATTGCGCCGCGACTGTTCCCATGGACCTATCCCCCAATGCCGCGGCGGCTTCAGGTTGCTTTCTGTCGTCTCCGAATCGGACACACTCGTGTGACGCATCGCTATCTGATGGAGCGCTCGCCTGCGCCCTATTGCAACGACTGCGTCGTCCCCCAGACTGTTCGGCACATTCTTGTCGAATGTCCCAGTCTGGGTGATCTTCGCGCACGATACCTGTCCCAGTACCGGGATGGGCGGGGTCGCTACCGCCTGTCCCTTGTGCTTGGGACAGATTCGTGCACACTGACTTGTGGACTTGTTGACTTCTTGGGGGAGGCCGGCCTTCTCCCTATTATTTAAGCAAGGTTTGTTTGGTTTTTTTTTTGGTTTTTTTGCATTTGTTTTGTTTTTTGTTTGTTTGTTTTTTCTTTAGTTGCACGCTCCTGCGCCGGGGGGACCTCTCCCCGACGCACCAGCTTGCTTCCTTTCCCCCTTTTGGGGTGTTTTTTTTTTTCTCTTTAATTTCATTTTAAAGTAGCCTAGAACTAGGCCAGTTTTAATACGGCGACTAATGCCCAAGTAGGCAGTCGCCAGATGAGCTCTTAAAAAAAAAAAACACCCTTCACATGCCTCACAAAATATACAACATCCATACAAACAACAAAATCCTTAGCATACCTTTTAAAATCACTTAAACACTCTGGCCATTCATTCAAATCAACACGCATCATTACACACCTCTTCAACTCACTAACAAAAGGACACATCTCTTGCATCTCTAGAATATCATCATCACTTAAAATCTCATTCTCATCATCCATGACCAACTCAATCATACCGCAAAACTTGACAACATTCTTTGCACACTCATTCAACTTCATCACCTCACATTCACCTTTCATAAGACAATCCTTATCAGCATCCAAAGACAAATCATTCAATCTCATAAAGTCTACACCAAGCAAGAAACAACAAGGCATTTGCTCACCTTTCAGAATCACAAAGTCATGCTTCACATTCACACCATTACCCAAACTCACTTTCAGACTAACCTGTTCCCATGCCACTATCATGCCATTCCCTAATCCACTTATCCGTAACTTCACAGGTTTATGCTCGCAACATCTAAACTCTTCATACTTACTCAGAATATTCTCATTCACTAAAGACACTTGCGCTCCAGTATCAATCAAACCACAGAACAACCTTTCACTAACTTTCACTCTCGCTTCCATCATATCAGGTCCACCATGTTCGCAATACACAGAAGGAACAAGCACACCAACATCAGCACTGATATCCACACTGTCATCAACTCCCATATCATCACTCAACACACACTCATCTTCATCCAGACAATCATTCTTCTCTCTTATATATGAACACTTTTCAATTACCCAATTGTAGTGCACACCGCTCAAACATTGCAGATGTACCACATTAGGATTCAAACCCTTCATCTTCTCATCCTTGTACACAATCGGCCTCTCACCACCAAAGTGCACATATACAATCACTCCATACAAACGACTCACTACAATCAACACTTCCTGAAATGGCGGGACCCCTTGCATACACATCGCTCTCAATTCTTTCATGAAGTTCCGCACCTTTGCCATACCAATGCTTTCAGGCTTCCTACACACTTCATTCATTACCTCCTTCCTTAAATCATCTACACTATCGGGCATTCTCACATCTACTCCATCACTCTTCAAATCTTGCAAACCATTCCATACACTCTCAAACAAGGAATCACCACCACCCTTACTCTCTTTTCCATTCATAATTCCTTTCGGCAAATACTCAGGATCACTCACTCCACACACATTTTCATCATTCGTACCAGGATACCTTGACATCAAATCAGCCACTCCATTCCGTTCACCAGGCACATACTCAATCACATAGTCAAAGTCACTCAAATCTTCCAAAGTCCTTGCAATCCTACTATCAGCCCACTTCATACGCTGCAGATACACAAGAGGTTGATGATCGGTTTTTATCACAAACCTCACACCATACAAAAATGGACGCAACACTTTCAAACAATATCTTATCGCAGCCAGCTCTCGTTCCACAGTCGAATACTTTCGTTCTGCAACATTCATAGCCTTGGATACATACCCAATTATTCGCCTGACATTCTCTCCATTCAAACGCTGCTCTTGCATCAGAAAACCTCCCATACAATACCCACTCGCATCTGTATACAATTCAAGCATTTTAGCATTTACACTATAATCTGGGTAAGCTAATTCAACATCTTCAGCCGCTGCCTCCTTCAGTCTATCATACGCCTCATTCATCTTATCATTCCACTTGACAACCGTACTACCTTTCTTGCCCATCCACTCAGTCAGAGGCTTACTCACACCAGAACAATCACGTATAAACTTTCGCTGGAACTCAATCAAACCCAAAAATGACTTCAGTTGCTTCACAGTCACCGGTTTAGGAAACATTCGCACCTTCTCAACATACTTCGATGATTTACGCAATCCATTCTCACTCACCATATGCCCAAGGAATTCCACTTCTTTCGCAAACCATTCACACTTCGCCACTTTCACCTTCACACCGACACTCTCCAACGTTCTCAACACATCATTCACCAATCTCATATGCTCCTCAAAAGTCTCAGTCATAATCAAAATATCATCTATAAACGCAATCACATTCTTACTCGCAAACTTACTCAACACAACATTCATTGCCCGCTGGAAGGCTCCGGGAGCATTAGCCAACCCAAAGCTGAGGTTCCGGAACTGGTAATGCCTCTTTGAGGAAGAGAAGGCAGTTACTGGCCGGCTCTCCTCAGCAATGGGCATCTGGTAATACCCCCGTACCAGATCCAGCTTCGTAAACCACTCCATCCCATGCATACTATACACACACTCAGATACCACACACATCGGAAACCTTTCTTTCACAGTCCTTTCATTCACCTTTCGATAATCCACACACAGATGCAATCTTCCATCCGGCTTACGTACAGGTACAATTGGACTATTCCATGCACTCTCACTCTCCTCAATCACCCCCAATTGCTCCAATTCCAAACACTGCTCCTCAATCTCTTTAGCAACCGGACGTGGGAAATGCCTCGGCCGCTGATAGATTGGGGAGTCCTCCTTCAGGACAATCTTGAATTCCGGGAGCTTTGCAACCCCGAAATCCAGATCACCCTTACTGAGGGCTCCCTTTCGCTCAAATATCATTCGATACACATCCTCCCTTTCATACTCAGTCAAACATCCATCCAATTTCACCATGTCCTTCACCTCATTATACATCCATTCACATGTCTTTTCATTCGCAACATTCACCCTGATATCCGTACTATCATCCATACCTACCTCATTGACAGTGGAGAGGTGGCCCAGTACATCTCCGACTTGGATTCCCCTCACCTGCCCTTTCACACTGGGGTCTGCCTGCACACATACAAAAGGATCATTCATTCTCATCAAGCCATCAAACACACAAGCAACACGCCTTACCTTATAACACGCATCCTTTCCATCCAATATCACAGTGTTCTCACTCACATTCAAACTAACATCCTTACTCCAACTCACTCTAACAGACACCCTTTCACCCTTCAAAAGCCTTACACTCTCCATTGCAGTCACCTCAATACCAGTAAACACACTCCTCAAAACGCTACCATCTTTCCCTACATACAACTTATACACCCCATTTTTACCAATCTTTCTCTCAATCTGATCACTCGCAGGATGCACAACCATACGATTCATTTTCATAAAATCATAGCCCAAAATCACACCATACTCACTACTCACCTTATCAATCACAGAAAATTCACATTCATTCATCATCATACCATGCATTCGAACAGGTGACCTTATCATTCCAATCACAGGCACTCTCCTATTACCAATACCTACTAAACTACCCTTGCACTCAGACAGGAGGGCTTTCTCGCTAAACTTGTCATACACATCTTTATACACCAAGCTCGCCTTGCATCCAGAATCTATTAAAGCCAAACACTCAATTCCATTCAACTCCACCTTCACACTCAGACACTCATATTTCCTACCAGACAGCACTTTCACACTAGACAGACTTGCCAACACATTACTCACACTCATGCACCCAGAGGATACTTCAGCAGGTACCCTCTTACCATTCAGTTTCCCGCTTCAGACTTTCCATTCACACCTTGCGCTCTCAGTCTAATCCAACACTTTTCACTTGAATGTCCTTCCATCGCACAATAGCTACATACATTCCTCTGGTCACGACACATCCTTGCATAATGACCAGCCTTTCCACAATTACCACATGCATATTTCATACTTTCCCCACCAGTTGCTCCACCATTCAACCTCGGACAATCTTTCTTCAAAAGGCCTATTTCTTTACACTCGAAGCACTCTTTCACACTTTCCTGGCAATCCTTTATCATATGCCCTTTCTTACCACACCCAAAACACGCACCAGATGTCCACCTACATTCTGCCAACATATGACCTTTCCTTCCACACCGACGACATTCCACAATCTTTCTCACACCATTCGGTCTCTCATTTGCTGGGACATACCTCGGTTTCTCTCTCATATATCCGTTCCCACGCTTGAAATTCATCTGCCCCCTTCCATTCGACCACCCTCCATTTGCCCATCCATTCTGCCGGCCCAGGAAGTTTGACATCACTCCAGCTGGTGCAGCCTTCAGGGCATCCCTGTAGCTGACAAACTGCCGGGGCGGATGAAAGCTCCTGGGCTTCTTACCCCCAACATTCACACTGTACCATCCATCCTCTTCTAGATCGCTTTCATCATCAAATCGTCCATCTTCTAACAGTTCCAACACATCCTCCCACATCAACCGTTCACCTGTCAGTCTCACTCTCTCCTTTCTCTTTCCACCCAGCCATTCACTCACCTTTCTTGGGATCGTGTCCAAAAACTTCCTCATGAGTGGTTTACATTCATTTACATCATCATCACCATACCTCGTTCTTGCCATACTCTCAAGCCTATGTGCATACATATTCACACTTTCACTCTTCCCCATTCGAGCCTTCTCAAATTCATTTACCCTTTTATACTTCACACTCTCTTTCATTCGTTTCACCTGTCCAATCATCCGCTTCTTCACCACATCGTACCTTGGTTCCCCCACACTTGTAATCACGCGGAAAAACTCCAATACTTTTCCCTCCAAACATTCCCCCAAAACATTCATCCAGTATCCCTTATTCTCCGGGTACTTGAGCTTACAATATCGCTCAAATTCCCCGAAGAATTCTTCCACACTTTTCCCACCATGTAACCTAAATCTATCTATCTTTGGCACTTCCCTTATCAAAATACCCTTTCCCACATTCACTTCACTCTCACTTGAGCTGCCTTCACTCTCACTCATATCAATCATACCATCACTCTCTCCTTCATCCGAGTACAATGAGTCCACACTCTTGCCTCTTACCTTCCTATCCTTCCCCTTTGCACCACTCTTCCTTCTTCTCTTGCATTCAACTCTCTTCCATTCTCCGTCCTTCCTATCACTCATAATCACCCTATCCTCTCTAGACTCGCACACACTCCCATTGATCCCATTAGTCTTATTCCCTTCAGTCGGAGCAGGGGTCAAGGTCGAGGGTCCTAGGGCCGGTCCTGACCCCTTCATCATGTCATACAGGTCCTGCATCCGTCGGTCCGTCTGATCCTGTCGGTCTCCCATTTCCTTCTTCATCCTATCAGTCTTTTCATTCATCCCTTTTATTTTATTCTCCATTCCCTCCATCATTCCCCGTAACATTTCACACTCCTCTTCTTTCTTTCTCAACTCCAGTCTCAATCGCACTACTTCTTCATTCAACGTTTCCGCTACAGCCATTGTTCCCAAGTTAGTAAAAAAGATAGGAGAAGGGAAAAATCAATCAAACTACTTGTCACACTAATTGGGTATGGACTGCAATCCAATCCAGTCACGCTCCCAGTTTCGAAGTCTCACGTCCCTATTCGGGCGCCAAATGTAGCGGGCCGAAAATCTAAACTAACCCCCAATCGATCCAACCCGCTTCCTACACTATCCGGACGTGAGAAATCGAAGGAGAATGAAACGGATTGTATATACAGTCCCTTTACTTACAAAAAAATTTACAAAATATCTACAATAGAGAGGGGCGATTATATTGGAGATCTTACTTTTCACCAATGGATACAAAAAGAAAATCCTATATATATAAATACTATTTAATCTATCCTAATAAACATAAAAATCAAACAACCAAAAAAAAAAATCCTGAATACAACAGTCAATATATAAACAACAATCAAGGCCTCACTTTATACAAAGAGGATGGGAAGATGTCCAGCCACCTGCCACTCGAGCGAGCAAAATGCCTAGGACTTACAAGTGTGGCGCCTCTGCGCTTGATGGAAGATAATGACTTTAAAAAAAGCTTACGTGGCTATTATAAGCCCTCCTTCATTAAGCTATACTAATGGCCTTTATTTATTAATGATAATATAGCTTTCCAGGATATAACGCTTTGTTTGTAATATAAGGATATACGAAACTAAGTCCTATCTTTCCAGAATATGAGGCCTGGAAAGAAAGAAAAAAAACATGGTAATCATTTTTATACATAAAATAAACAAAAAAAAACAAGCCCATTCCCATTCACACACATTCTTACAGAGGGAGGGAGAGGGTACTGAGAAAAGGGGTGGGAGAATGGCCCTTTTACACACACTCACATTCGCCCCACCACAAGGTTATCTTCATCCCTAAGGTGAATAAACAAAACCATAAATGAATTGTAAAAATAAACACACACACCAACTATTGAGTCCGTTAACTCCCCCAAGGTAAAAACAAGTCTCAGCAGAAAGGAAGATTTTCATCCCTCGCCAGTGGGGCTGCAAACAACAATAATGTCGTCCCACCCCGCCACAACAATCCCCCTGAGGACCATAGTTGCGAAGCAAAAGCCGGATCGAGGTAAAGTCTTGGAAAACACAAAGTGGCTATCCTTAGACCAATCGGAAGCCCGCCGGAGAAGTGGCCATCTGCGAAAAAGAAATAGGCGTTGAAACCCTGACAAAAGAAATGGGGCAAAGTGTGCTAAGGGAGATAAATCTCCAGCCCAGCACCCCACCTCAGATCCACGCACATCGAAGCGTGATCTGTAGACAGCTAGACCCCTGGATAAGACAAGACTCGAAAGAAGAAATATCAGAAGAAATTTGCAGAAACCAACCATGGGCCAAAGTCGTGGAGGTGGTGAAGTTCCGAAACAAACGGGACAACACAGAATACCAACACGTCTTTAAGATCATCTTCAGGGAGACGCAAATGGCCCAAAAGGCCAAAGAAAAAGGGCTGATACTTTTCAATGCGAAAATCAGCGGCGAGCAGATTGAGAGGGAGGCGTTTACCCCCATTCAAGTATGTTTCTGCTTCTTCAAAATATAACACTACCCGGCTAAAAAGTGCAAAGAACAAGAAATGACCTGTTCAAAGTGCAGCGGGAAAGGCCATGGATGGAGAGATTGTACCGCACAAACAGAGAAGTGCCCAAACTGCGGGCCAAACCACGTGGCTATGGCCATATCCTACCCAAGAAAGAAAGAAATCATAAAAACGTAGAACAGCAAAAAGAAAGCTAAAGAGACGAGAGAGGCCAACACCTTTTAAGCCCAGGCAACAAAAGCCGCCCCAGTCAGAATCCCTGAACAACAGAAAACCTATTTAAGGCTGGAAAATGAGAACTCTACAAAGATTCTCACGTACATACTTTTTGCACACGTGAGAAATCTTACACAACCAGGGACATTGTCAAAACCTTTGAATCGTATGCTGAAGAAGAACGGCATATCGGAAATGTGGTTTCCGGACGACCCCCTATCGGCAAGCGTCCTGCAATCGCAGTTCCTGCCCATGGATGCACAAGAAACACCGGCTATCCCATTTCCAACGGAGGAATAAACTTCAAATGGTAAGACAGTACCGGAGGTCACGCCAGGACCCAATAAATCCGTCAGGAAGGATCCGAGGGCGGATGCACAAAGGCTCTGAGAACAGAAAGAGAAAAAATGGCAAAGAGAAGTAAACAAGAAGAAGGCAATCTCAGGTGCTCATGATCCTCAGAATCTGATGCTGAGGAAGTCAAACCCAAGGCTCCTAAGACCCTGTATGATCAAGAAGTAGGGCGAAGACCACGAAGAGTACTTACAAGTACGACGGAGAGGAGATCGACCTCAAGGTCTATGCGGCGGAATGGATACCATTCCCAGATAGACTCTCCGCGGAGATTTACCAGGGAATCCGAGAAAATAAATACAATGGACCTACTCAGCATCAGTACAAGAATCAGACATTGTACAAACTCTCCACGAAGAAAGAATGAAACTCTACAAGGACTTCTACTTCATCCTCAGTGAAGGAGAATACAAAAAAGATCCGGAACGGAAAAACACGCAGCAGTCAATAAAACAACCAAAACAAAAAACACACTCAATCAACAAAGACAAAATGGAGAAGACAAACATTAAGCTAAAGATACTCACACTGAATGTGAATGTATGGAAAGGAAAATATATTGTCTATGAAAGTATCTTCCTCATTTCAGAACACGGTATTAGCACGAACACGGACACAATAAAAATACACAACTACACTGTAATACAGAAAAAATCACACAGAGGAACGATTTGACGGCGCAGCCATCGCAATCGGCCATAACATAAAGTTCAAAATGCTACCGAAATTAGTCGAATCATTCATGGCTGTCGAAATCCCAACCCCAGTTGGAGGCCTAACAGTGGCGGCATCCTATCAACCTCCTAGACACCAATACTTGCCGATCAACAACTTATTCACCCTCTTTTGGCACAGGAGGTTGGCATTGCTAGGTAGCGACCTAAACGCCAGATGCTGAGCTTCTGGCTACAGGCGCGCCGACCCAAGGGGGTAAAAACCTGGAGCTATTGTTGGAAAGAAATAGGCTCCGGAGGGTCGGGATAGATTTCCCGACCTACCTAACCCATACATTGTGTTAATGAGTTTAGAACGCCCGTTCAATATCAGCAACGAACCAGGGCCTGTGGTTCCGAGCAATCACATCCCCATCATCACCACCATATTGCTTGTGCTAATGCTCAAGCCCGTCCCACTTCGGAAAAAGTTATGCAATAGCTACCTGGAAGCAATACAAAGAGATGCCCAGCGACTACCAGACAGTTGATCTGAGTGATGCAAATCTCGAAGAAATCAATGAAGAGATAGATAAAATTACTGATCTCCTCACCCAAGCAGACGAGAGATGCGTCCCCAGACTCTATTACAAAGTGCGTCCACAATCTAGGTGGATGGATGAAATGAGGGATATCGCCAGGGAACACAGAGAAATCTATGAAGAAATTGGCAGAACAAGCCCAAACACGGAAAAGACTGAGGAAGAAAAGCGAGGAACTAAAAAACATCATCCTGGAAAAGCAAAGAGAAATCTGGAATGATATCATAGGCAGACTAGACAGGGAGAGCAATCCCGTAACTTTTTGGAATAATATCCAAAATCTTAGGGGATTGCCGCCCAGGCCCAGATTACGAACCAAAGAAGGTGACAATATCATACAGGATCCGGAATCTCTCAGAAGAAGATTTAGAAGACACTGGAAAGAGATCTTGGCAATATTACCATAGGAGAACGATGGCTTCGACCAGGACTTCGAAGACCAGCTGCTCAATGACCTTAGAACAATGATACTCGTACATAGGACCCACCCACACCCGCAAGTATCTAAAGAAAGAGAGAGATGGTTAAACATGGGCGCCCTATAACCTTTGAAGAGACCATGAACACCATAATGTCCTCCAAACAAAAGGTGCCCGAGATCACGAAAAACAACCTCGTGAATGCCCCATGGCAAATTATTCTGGGCCTGGTGAACACCACAAACGCCGCTCTGAATACAGGCTACTTCTCAGATGGGTATAAGATGGCCAAAATCATCTTCATCCCGAAAAGGAACAAGCCCCCAGACCAGGTGGCTAACTATCACCCAATCTCTCTCTTCGAGATACCCGGGAAGATCTTTGAGAAGATTATAGCCGATAGGCTACAAGCTCAACTGAGCGAGTTAAGAGCGCACAACATGCCACAGCATGGGTTTCCTCCAAAAAAGGGCACAGAAACGGCCCTGGCACTCCTAACAGAAAAAATTGCGTATTGCCGAGCGAAGGGTAACTATGTATACATCGTTCTGAGAGATGTGCAGGAGGCCTTCGATAAGGTTTGGCTGGAAGGACTCCAATACAAGATCCTAGGCCTCCAGCTAAACCCGGTCCTGGAAAAATCATCTGTGACTTCGTCATCGAGAGTTGGGCACGTCTCATGATCGAAGGGCACAGAGGGCCAGAGTTCGCACTCAAAGCGGGCATTCCCCTGGGAAGCTGTCTTCACCATCGACCTCCCTACTCCAATACACAGGGAGACGATATAGCTGCAATTTGCAGATGACATCACGCAAATTTTTCCTAGTACGGAGAGGAAAGCAGGAGCACAGACATCTCGTACTAAGGCAGAAATCTCTAATATTAACCAATACTATAGAGGATGGAAGATCCGAACAAAGAGGGACAAGTTCAAGATCCTCCCGCTTAGCCGCAATTTGACGTGGCCCATCGTATATATGGGAAGAGATATGGTTACTCCGTCAAAAGCACTGCCCTAGACCTAAAAATCTCCGACCATGGATACTGGAGACACTACAAGGAGAGGAAGAATCTGGCGAAGAGAGAAATCTACAAGCTGTACAGATTTAGGAAACCTTAGCTCGGCCAACATCAGAAAAATATATCTAATGTTCATCTGGGCTAAGCTCATCTACCCTGTAGTAGCGACTCAAGCGGCCAGCAGGAGCTCTATGAGCAGGCTCCAGCGAGTGCAGAACTCTGCATCCCTCTGCATTAACAAATACAGAAGGATCGACCATCTTCGGCAAAGGGACCTTCACTCCAGACGGGGCCCATCAATAATCGCGACGCTATAATTGGGCAAACAGGGCTGGCCAACATTGGCAAATGATATCATCCCGGAAATAATGGCAACAGGTGGCAATATCAAGATCCTTGCCAGATTGCGAGAGAAAGTCACCCGAAATCGATTATTCCCGAGTACTAAACTCTGCGCTGAGGAGAACACAGTACCATTATTTACATTAGACGCTCATACACAGGGTACAATAAGAGCACAACAAAGTGAGACAACATTTCTGATATACATTAACCTAAGAAATAGAAGAAACACGAACACGAGGTGAACTGCTGAACTCGACCGCCTATAAAGGCTCAAAAGCTCAAAAGTCCACACAGAATAAATAAACAAATCTAAGAATACAAACACAAATAAGGAACACAATGATTACAAAACACAAACAAAAAACAAGACAAAAACACTAAATACAAAACACCAAAAGGAAAAATAAAAAAAAACATAAATAAATACTTGCGATGCCCTCTGAACCGGGGCAAAACCCCTCTCCTAACTTTAAACAACTATCTCCTACTACTATCCCTATTATCTTCGACTATTGAGTACATACGGCCTGGGCAAGGTATTCTCTCTCTTGTAGTTTCGTAGGCTGGGTTAAGTGATCAAACGCTTCCTTAAGGGATGAAGGAAAATATATATGGATTCTTTATTCCTCGGTAAATAGCTGGAATAAGCTTCGAAATGGCGAACAGTAATGACAACTTTTCTTCTTGAATAATAATAACTTTTCTGACTATTTTGTACTTTGGACTTTGTATTTTGGATATAAGAAGTATTGAAAAGACAAAAGTACACCTATATAAATAGTTATTTCATCTACTCATAACACTACAAAAATTCAACCAATCAGGATTGATAGACATTTAATCGTCATTCTTACGTTCATTTTTGGAAAAACAGCCTTAGCGTTACAATAGGGAGGGCCTAGTGCCCCCCCTTCCTCTGGATATCTTAGGATGACCGGAAGGGGAGGGGGAAGGGCTTGTCGATTTATTCTATATCACCTTCCGCACCTTTTCTACTTACTTACAATTACAATTAAGTTAAAGGTGTGGGTGTGTGTAGGGAAGTACGATAGGGTGTGTGGTTAGACAGAGAAAATAGACAAGTGGTGGAGAGAGAAAGAAGTGTAGTAGGGTGCAAAGAGATGCAAGAGCCTGGTGATCAGGCCTATCACTTTTATTATATCTTTGTAGTGTGTATTTTTTGATGTTTTTGTTGATTTTTATTTATTATGGCGTTCAAGCCATTTGTCTTACTAACTTTAGTGTAGCTTTGTTGTGTGATATGGATTGCTTGTTTGTTTATGTTTTTTCAAACTTTAAGTACGTGCTTAATGTTTTGTATTCTTTGTATGTGTGTGTGTATTAGTTTTATTGTTTTTTCATAGTCGAGTTGATTTCTGGTCATATTCGGTGGTTTTCTTCTTTCTTGGTTTTACTTTTGTCTTCTTCGGTGAGTTTTAGTCATAATTGTGTTTTTTCCTTAGTTCGGTGGTTTTGTTAGATTATACAATCTCTTCATGCGTAGGATGGCACTTCGTCCCCGCCAGCCACTCGGTTGGCGGAGCTTGGAAATCTGGCGCGACATTCTGCTCTTCTGTTCTGGTTAATCATCTGAGTACTTTCTTCACTCAGTTCTCGATTAACCAGATCCTGCACTTTCCGGGTTTGTTCTTCGATGACTTTGTTAATGGGAATTATCCCCGCCTCTCTGTGCAGGTCTTCTTGGCGTCTTCTTTCTTGCCTGCGTGTACCCGTGATTAGGTAATGCATTTATTTTGCACTACTTGAAGTCGCCTCTTTTGTGTTTTTGAGACACAAGAGAGAGTGGAGGTGGGGTAAAACAACGTAGATCTTACAAGGGCATTGTAAATCTTCTTCTTGTTTCTTTCACGTAGATTTCTAAATGTGTATAGAGTTCTTACAGCGGACGTGGCTCGAGAAATTCTTTCTTCGACGGGCTTTTTGTACCCGGTAGAGGTGATTTTCATACCGAGTACATTGCATTCGTTGGTGTAGGGATAGCGAGTATCCCCCACTCTCACATCTGCTCTTCTGGTGTGTCCAATGGGGATCACCTTGAATTTCTCCTGGTTGGTTCTAATTTTCCATTGAGCCTCGTAGGTGTTTAGATTTTCGATTTCTATCGCTGTCATGCGAGCTTGCCACGGTGCATTTCATCATGGAGATATGGTTATCTGGCTGAAATCATCGGCGTATTGAATATTGAGGGAAGAGGGGTACACAGGGGCTGGGACATCCGCGGTGTATATCAAGTAAAGGGTGGGGGACAGACACCCCCCCCCCTGCGAAAGGCCCTCAGTGAGCGGAAACTTTGGTCCGTCCGTGCACCCCAAACTGACATACGCCGCTCTCTCCATGACGTAGTCACAGAGAGTTCTTTCCAAGTTTTCACTTAGACCCAGCCGTAAGATCTTATTCTGCATGCCCCGCTGCCACACCTTATCAAACGCCTTTGATACATCCCGACAAACGATATCCACATAACTCCTGTCCCGTTTGGCTTGGGAAAGCTTTTCCGTTATGACATTGATTGCCATTTCCGTACTTCGCTTCTTTCTAAACCCGTATTGGCAAGGGTTGTAGAGGGAGTTCTCTTCCCGGTGAGACACCAGCCTCCCGTTGAGGATCTTCTCACAGAGTTTCAAGCCAAATTCTAGAAGTGAAATTGGGCAGTAGCTCTCTCTCAACGTTGGATCCTTTACATGCTTGGGCAAGAAGATCATCTTTGCCGTTTTGTAAGTGTCGTAGAATTCTTTCTGCTAAGAACCCTACTGACCTGACCTCTGACACCTCTTTTATTTAGTTAGTGTCGTAGAATGCCCCTCCTTTTTGTTCTATTCTAAGAGTGCTAAGAGTGTCTAATATATTGATATTATAAGAATATCTTAATGAACTGAGCCTTTACCAAACACGTCAGGATATAAAAGAAACGCCCACTAATTCACAAAATAAACTTATATTTTATCTTTAACCATTGAATACACAACCTTTATACTTTAACTACAGCAATACTCTAAATATTATTATAAACAAGAATTAATTAAATTAGTTGACCCACAAAATTAAGTTCACGTTTTCTCTAGACAAAACAATAATATTAGAATTAGGCTTACGGACTCGTGGAGTTTAAAGGGCCTCAGAAATATTTACACTTGACGCGTGTAGATGGGCGGAATTCCACGGTCGTCTTGGCGAGGGTAGCAGCTGGGGGGTCCACACGTTCTTCCGGGGGGGGGGGGGATTCTTCAAGGACGAGAATCAATACGGTGCTCTATGCAACACCCAGGTAGTCGTGGTCTCTCTGGCGAGAGTGAGTTGAACTTGGTTCTTGAATCAAGCTTACTTGGAGTGCGGTGTGATCACCGAGTAACGAGCTCGAGGAGGAGCTTTTTCTTCGTTACTAATTTCCTTATGGACGAGGACTGAACTCGGGGAGGGTCTTCTTCACGGGCGAGGATGACGGAGGGGGGTTTCTCTGGCGAGAATAAGTTACTTACAGTTTGGTGTGGCCACCGAATAACGGGCTCGAGGGGGAGCCTTTTCCTTCTTCTTCTTAATTCCTCAAAGACGAGGAATACCTCTGGTGTTTAGTGTGCACCAGGATATGAGGAATCTCTCTGGCGAGAGTAAGTCGAACTTACCAAAGTTCACTTATTGTTTGGTTTGACAACCAGGGACTTAGCTCAAGGATGAGCTTTTTCTTAGTCCCTTAAGGTAGGTAGCCCTGCCTCTCTTGCAGGGTGCTTCTTGGTCTGGCGACACAAGTAAACTACCTCTCCAGTCTCGGTAGCTCGGTTGGGGATCCGAGGACTTCGTCACCTAGAGACTGATGTATACTACCAATCCAGTCTAGGTAGCCCGGTTGGGGATCCGAGGACTTCGTCACCTGGCCTGACGTATACTACCTATCCAGTCTAGGTAGCCCGGTTGGGGATCCGAGGACTTCGTCACCTGGCCTGACGTATACTACCTAGATTTTCCTCAGAGTTCCTCCTTTATACCTCGCACCCCCACTGGGGGTGGTAAGGGGGGGAGAGGGGCTTGAGGACGGCCCCAGGAGAGTTCTTTTTTTCAAACGGTCTTTCCCACGAAGTCAAACATCGGCTCCTCGTTAACCATCGAGGTTGGGAGAAAACCGTCTCCAATTTCTTTGTTCGACCTGAAACTGGATCTCACTCTCCTGGGGGAAGATCTTACCTTTTTGACCTTTAGGGTCTTACATGGCAACGAGTTATGCCACCCTCTGGTCAAACTTTCGACTCGCCGATGCCTGGGGCGGATGTCCTTGCGGTAACCACCGCCTTGGGACTGCATCACGAGTGAACGATGGGGGGGGTGACCTCTTTCATGGCACGGTCTGGGGCAGTGCTGCGGTCACGCGGGACCCGCCGATGCCTTCGGCCGGATGTCTTTGCGGTGACCGCCTTGGAACTGCACCAAGAGTGAACGAGGGGGGGGGGAAGTGACCATTCCCTTACAGTAAGCATCTGGAAAGTACCCTGTATTCAGACATGCGTTGAAAATACGTCTCATTCCTTCGATGACGTTTCCTGGTGCCTTTTCGAAGTTTTACTTCGTAAGCCCCGATTGGCCTGGGCCTTTTTAGAGGAATGAGCGGAGTGCGCCAAGGATATCTTCTTCGGTGATCTCGGCGTCTCCGTCATGCAGTCTATCCACCTGGTGATGAGGGTGCGTTCTGTATATTTCTGTGTTAAGCTCGTCTACGATGTTATTTTCAAACTCTATGTTAAAATCTTCGTTTTCTTCTTCGGGTATACTGAAGATTCTTTCCCAAAACGCTGGAATATTATCTCGATGTTTCTGTCATCTGTTTCAATGGATCCATCTTCTTCTAGGATTTCCATTTTCTTCTTTTTTCCAGATGATCCTCTGACACTTCTGACTTTCTTCCAAGTCTTTGGGGAATGGATCTCGATCAATGCTCTCGATCGCATCGTCCCATCGCCTCTGCTGTTGTTCGAGGATCAACTGGTTAAACTCTTCTTTGATCTCTTTACTTGGTTGTAATGAGTCAACTGATGCATTGTTGATGTTTATTTCGTATAGTACTCTCAATTCTCTATATAATTCTTTCATATACCCAGTCCATCTGTATGTTGAGATGGTTTTATACTGGGTTTTGGGGATGAAAGCCCTATCTGCGTTTATAAGATGGTCGTTAAGGTCGTCGAGTGCCTCGTCTATCTCCTCGAGAATTGCCTCGTCCAGTTTTGGTGGACGTAGGCCTCGAGAAGATCCGCGTACCGTGCCCAGTCTGCTCATCTGTAGTCTTTTCTGACTGGTGCTGCGACTTGTATAGGGTTCCTGTTGATGGTAAGTAGGATCCCTATATGATCACTACATGGTACCTGGACTGGTTTCATGTAGTAGTTGAATGGCAGCTGACGATTAGCCAGACAAATGTCTGGTTTTGTGGCACTTCTTTCCCGAATATAGGTAGGGAAGTCCGGGCCTATCCTCTGGACCATATTTCGGTCCAGCACAGTTTCCAGGCACCTTCCATTTCCATTGAAGGTCCTGTACCCCAATTCCCGACATCTGGCATTAAGGTCCCCCATTAATATGGTGGGGGATCTTCTGCCAAATATGATGATGATATACACAGTTTGAGTAGAAGATGGGATAGTGGAAGATATAGTAGGTGAAAATTAAAATGGGGAGGGGGTATTTTGCCCTAGTAGGGAGGGCATCGCTTTATTTTTATTTTCTGTTCATTTTGCCTTTTTTATTTTGGTTAGTTTATTCTTCTAATCTTCTATTAATGTTCCTTCGTGTGTTCTTTAGTGTTCTTCTTATTGTTTCTTTCTTATGATTTGTTATTCTTATTTTTGATGGAAAATATTTAGCATTCAAGCCTTTTTTAGCTTTGTTTGCCGACAATTTTCCTTGTATTGCTTGTTTAGTGAAAGTCATATTGATTGCTGTTCTAATTTTTTTGTGTGTTTTTCTGCAGCGTTTTTAATATGTTGTATTGTGTTATTACTATGTGTATAGTGGTGTGATAATTTCTTCAGTACATAGTTTTGTCCTCGGGAATCGACTTTGGCTTGAGACTTTCGCTGGTAGCCTTGCCTGCCACATGTTCCCTGTAGCTCTGGAATGACACCATTCGTTAGAATGGACCAGATCTTTTTACCTAGTTTCTGGGTGACGATATTGATGGGCTCCAAACGTTTCCTCCTGTGCAAATCACTTTGCCTAAGATGATCACGCCTTCTTACTTTATTGATTAGCAGAGAGGGAGTGTTCTGGACACATTGGAGCCTTTTCATCGAGGTTTTATTAGCCGCTTGGGTCACCACTGCGGGGTAGATCAGCATAGCCAAGATATATTTTCCTGATGTTGGCCGAGCTAAGATCTCTAAACCTGTAGAGCTTGGAGATTTCTTCTCTGTGTGGTGTCTTGAGTATCCATGGTCGGTGATTTTAAGGCCCAGGACGGTGCCTTCGGCGCAGTAACCGTATCTTCGCCCATCTATGATGATGGGCCATGTCAACTCGCGGCTCAACGGGACAATTTTGAATTTGTCCCTGTTGGTACTGATTTTCTATCGTCTTTCGTATTGGCTGATGTTGTTGATTTCCACTATTGTGCGAACCGCCTGCGTCCTTGCTTTCCTCTCCGGGCATGGTACAATTTGAGTGACGTCATCTGCGAATTGCAGATACATCGTGTCCCTTGCACCGGAGTTGGGAGGTCGATTGTGAAGACCAAGTAAAGCAGAGGACTCAGGCAGCTACCCTGAGGAACGCCCGCCTTTAATTCGAATTCGGGGCCTCTGTATCCTTCTATCATGAGACATGCCCTTCTGTCCATGACGAAGTCACAGAGGATCCTTTCCAAGAGTGTGTCTAGCTGGAGGTTCAGGATCTTGTATTGAAGTCCTTTCAGCCAGATCTTATCGAAGGCCTTTTGTACGTCCCTCAACACAATGTCTACATAGAACCTGTTCGCTTGGGAGTATGCTACTTTTTCTGTTAGGAGCGCCAGGGCGGTGTCTGTTCCCCTTTTTTGCGGAACCCATGCTGTTAGGGGTTATGCGCTCTTAATTCGCTCAGTTGAGCTTGTAGCCTATTTGCTAAAGTCTTTTCAAAGATTTTTCCCTGTATCTCAAGAAGATAGATCGGGCGAAAGTTAGCCACATGGTCTGGGGGCTTGTTTCCCTTCGGAATAAAATGATTTGGGCCATCTTGTACTCGTCAGGGAAGTATCTTGTATTCAGGGCAGCGTTCATTGTGTTCGCCAAGCCTGAATAATTTGCCTTAATACCCTTAGCGTTAAAAAAAAATGATCAATCAGCTTTTAGACATAATCCCTGCAATAATTGTCCAATCAGCGCCATGATAGATTTAAAAGGTTACTAACACTCAAACCGTTTGCACATAAACACGGCTGAAATCCATTTTCCGAACAACGGTTTGAATGCCTATCTCATACACACATAACATAGTAACAAAACAACCACATAAATAAACAAACAGACGCACTTGCACTCCAACTTATTTAGAACTTAATTCTAAAATTAGTTTATAGTATAGAGATTAGCGTGACCTCCACGCAAACTTGCACCTCTCTGCAAACCTCCAACTTCCTTCCGCTTCATTCATCTTCCTCCTTTGCCGTTATCCAAAGATGGGCCAAACACTAACACCAGGGACAGGTACAACAAGTAGTAACAATTAAAAGTTAGGAAAACATAAAAACACCGCGGTTCGGGTCCCACGTTAAGCAGGTCCACAGGCCAACTTGGTCAACTTTCAAGCCTTTGACTTTATTTCAGTCTATCCTATCCTCACTTCTTTCTTCTTCCCCTCCCTCTCTCCCCCTCTCCGGAGCTCTTTTTCCTCAGTGCCTTCAGGCACCAAGGAAGGATGGCTGGGAGGAAGCTCGGGGGAACCGGGCCTCGCCCACCCCTCCCCGATCGGGCCCCTCGTCTGGGAAGGACTGGTCAGGGAGTGGGGGAGGGGCACGGGGATCTAAAACTTTTTCTCCCACCTTCCCTTTCATTTCATTTCACTTCCGAATTTTAAACCACTCAATCAGAACTCGGATCCAGCACACGATACTGAATGTGTATTCTCGGCAAAGGAGGTAAAGTTTTGTGAAGCGAGATCGATGGCGTGAACTTTTCCCTACGAGGTCTTACAAGGAGAATAACGGAAGCTCCCAAGTAGCATCGACTCAACAATGTCTCTCTCTGTGACCCGCAGGATTTGTGCTCCAAAAAGGTCCATCACATTTCCCTTTACCTCACTACCCGGCACAGGAGGCAACGGTTTCGGAAAGCTCCTTCACGAAACGAGTACACTGGGATTTTCGTTCCTTTATTTACAAGATATAATACCGGGGAGTTCAAGTTTCCATTTACAAAATAGAAATAATACAAAGCGGGAAGTTTGTCTTCCCATTTATAAGGTTCAATGTGTAAACTTTTGAGGTATCTTTGAGGTACTTTTAAGTCCTATTCTAATTTTATAATGTGGTTCCAGCACCACAAGAATTCATCGCCCGAACGTGGAGTGCGTTTAATACCTAAATAATATCTAGGCTTTACAATTATATATATATATATATATATATATATATATATATATATATATATATATATATATATATATATATATATATATATATATATATATGGAAAACTCACAAAGTATCGCGTGAGTAAGCAATAAATGCAGCAAAGTTAGGCATCATACGTCTGTAAAAACCTAATATACCCAAATATCGACGAAATTCTTTGAAATCAGTTGGTAAAGACATTTCGGTGATCTCGGAGAGCTCCCTAGCTAGAGGGCTCAGTCCTGCAGCTGAGTCATGGTGGCCCAGGAAATCGATTTCTTCTTTCATGAACTCGCACTTTTCCATAGAAATTCGAAGGTGGTTTTCTGCAAATATTTTGAAAACTTGATCTATATGCTCCACATGTTCGTCTATATTTTCCGAAAATATTAAAATATCGTCGGCATACACAAAAACGAACGCCAAGCCTCGAAATAAATTGTCCATGTGTGTCGTAGAATAGGCTCCCGACGATATACCATATATAACTATTCGTTAAGGGAATTTTCTATATTTCGAGTGCGTGGTAATCTGATTGACCGAGTTTAGTTCAAAAAGAGGGGGGGGAGCCTGGAGAGGCTTATTTATCTTCAATATGCTTAAGAAGTGGAACGGAGCACAAGGATAAATAATATGGCTACCATTAATAAAATAGAGTTTTATTAATTAAACTATCAACAACACACAAAAAAAATGTTTACATAAACGGGGATTATAAATGGGAGAAACGCGTGAATGCAAAGGGTCATGGGAATATCTGATTAATCTGAGAATTAAGATTTGGAGAGATTTAAAACAATAAACAAACAAAAAAAAGGGGGCAATGGTTCGCTAAACCATTTAAAGCACAGGGTTGCGTTGACAAAAGGTTAAATGATTAAAGGTAATGCTCAGCTTACGTAATTACAAAGTTGTTGTGCAGAGGAAGACGATGCGAAGGAATCTTCAGTCCAACTGGCGATTTCCAGCAGAAGGGTTCTTCGGGGGGTTGTCCTTAACGAGGGGGAAGGACTGTCTTCGAGCAGTGAGAGCGAAGTGGGGCTCGGAAGTACGAGCGATCCTTGTGACAGCGAATCGGAGATGTTCTAGATGAACAATGGAGGTTATTGTTGAAACCAAGCGTTCTCTTGAAGAACGTTAAAAAAGGGGGGAATTAAATTATCCGCACGTGATGTCTTGGGAACGAGAACCATTTCTTGACGAATGGGCTTGAAGAACAATGGTTGTTCTAACGTTGTTCTCTTTCTGAACAACAGGGAAAGGGGGTTGAGAACCGTTTCTTGTCAAACGGGCTCAAAGAACAATGGTTGTTCTAACGTTGTTCTCTTTCTAAACAACAGGGGGCCTTGTTGACCTGGCATCTCGAAGGGCACGAACCTTGGCACTCAAGGGATATTGTCCTCTTCTGGACAATAAGGGGTTTCTTGGCAGAGTTCCTAGGTGCACAAGGGAGACGGAACGGCTTGATGCCTCACCAAGATAATCTGGATCTGCTTCAATTGGGAAAAGCTATGGTATAAATAGCCGGAGCGATCTCAATGGCGTAGGAGAGAATTGAGTGGGGGACTTCGGAGGAATGTCCCAGTGGTGCCTGGAAAAATACCTTATCTGCCCATAAGCCTAATTCAATCTGGCGAGATCGACGTATGGAGGTGAAACGGGGGAGTGAACCTCCTTGATTAAACATTGGATATGATTGTATTTAAAGGTTACCTTAATATTAAGTTGTTTTAGAATGGGCACTACAGACATAAAATTATCATGATTGGGTAAAATTAATAGGTTTTTACGAGGCTCTATTGTCTCTAATTTACAATTAAAAAATGTTTTTTTGGCTATATTCATACATTTTTCTAGAAAGTATCTGAATAATATTGCTACCAATTTATGCTACCCAAAGTATTTTCTAGAAAAATGTATCACTATAGCCCCCAAAACATTTTATAATTGTCAATTAGAGACAATAGAACCTCGTAAAAACCTATTAATTTTACCCTATCATGATAATTTTATGTCTGTTGTGCCCATTCTAAAACAACTTAATATTAAGGTAGCCTTTAAATACAATCGTACATTAAAAAATCTCTTAATAAAGCATAGCCCCAATAATGATAATAATGTAATTTACCGAATTCCATGTTTATATTGTAATTTATTCTAGGTAGGCCAAACTTCCAAAAATGTTTCCATAAGGACCCAACAACACAAAAATGCAGTAATTAAGGGATATCTGAACAATGCCTTAGCTGTCCACAATTCCAAGATGGGACACGGAATTAACTGGTCAAAAACTGATACTATAATCCATAGTAATCATTTTATAAAGAGAAATATCATGGAATCATTTTTAATCTCCCACACCAAGGAGAGTAATCTCAACATTAGCCCAGGGCTGTTTTCGCTAAATCCAATTTTATCACTTCTTCTAAAATCCGACTTATCTGATAGCATTAAAAAGTTGACCTCATTCCAGGAAAACGTGCTTTGTATAAATACTGTGTGTCTTATTTTTTCTTACCATTGTGAGTTTGAAAATGTCGAATAGACGAAAGTACTAACTCGATCCGCCTTCTATTCAGTTTCCTTCCGTGGTACATATTCATATTTATAGTTATCACGCGCTAACTTTCGTGATATATATATATATATATATATATATATATATATATATATATATATATATATATATATATATATATACATATATATATATATATATATATATATATATATATATATATATATATATATATATATATATATATATATATTTATATATATACAAGCCGCTGTTCTCTTCCTTAACAGGAAGAGCTTGGTTACACAGGCACCCCTGCGGGCTGTGGCCTTCGGCCTTATTTGGTAATCTTAACCGCCTTTTTTAATCCCCTTTATAGACTTTATTTTAACACCCTAAACACCCTTTTCTTCTTCTTCTTCATCTTCTTCTTGATCTTCACCTTCTTCTTCTTCATCTTCTTCTTCATCTTCATTTTCATCTTCACCATCTTCTTCATCTTCTTCATCATCTTCATCGTCATCTTATTCATCTTCATCTTCGTGTTCCTGTTCTTGTTCTTGTTGTTGTTCTTCTTCTTCTTGTTGTTCTTCTTGTTGTTGTTCTTCTTCTTGTTGTTGTTGTTCTTCTTCTTGTTGTTCTTGTTCTTGTTGTTGTTGTTGTTGTTGTTGTTGTTGTTGTTGTTCTTCTTCTTCTTCTTCTTCTTCTTCTTCTTCTTTTTCTTCTTCTTATAAAGGAATTATGAGAAATAACTTTGATAAAAAAATTAAAACCTACTTAGGTGACAACCGAACTAAAAGAAAAAATCTTATTCAAACCTTCAAAAAATCTCGTTCTTAAAATATACGGTTATGGAGGATATATATATATATATATATATATATATATATATATATATATATATATATATATATATATATATATATATATATATATATATATATATGTATGTATGTATGTATATATACGAAAGGCATTCGAGCCTTTGTATCAGAGGGTTTTTTGGTCCCTACTGCTGGTGACGAGTTTTTGTGTCTGGGTTTTTAATTCCTGATTTTGCGTTTATTCCTATTTTTTGTTGATGGTATTGTTGTTTTATTTTGTGGGAATTAGAGTTTTACTAATTCATGGGAAAATAAATAAAAAAAAGAAATTACATTCTAAAGTAATTGGCTTTGTTTTTGTTTGATCTGTGAACGGAATTTCACGCGAACGTTGGGTTTATGTCGTTGTTGATGAGCAGTCTGCTACTTGGAGATGATCTGTGTCTTGCGCCATTAAAGTCCATGTGCTCGAGCAAAACTCGAGAGGGAGGTGCCGAAGCTCCATGTTTATGGGGGTCCACCCCAGTTCTCCATGGATCTCACTCTGCCTTCTCCTCTCTCTCCTTCGAGTTCCCGTTATAAGCAAGACAGCCTTATTCTGAACCCTTTGCAGTTTCAGGATCTGGGTCTTGGGACTCGTGTTTATGGGGACCGGGGGTACAGGGGTTTGGATCGGATGCACGCATTATAGATTTTAAATTTGTTGGAGGTTATTAGGTCCATGAATCGGAAAATATCACCCAAGTTCCTACGTGCATTTGCCGAGATCCTGTTCACATGAATCCCATACTCACCAGTCGTAATCCGGAGTCCCAGAACCGTGCCCTCCGTGCGGTATGGGATGTATACACTCCCCACACGGATGTCTGCCAGGGTCCGTCGGAATAGTGGGATTATCTGGAACTTTGGGTCATTGGTAGATATCTTCCATCTCCTCTCGAAAGAGTTGATGTTTTCGATTTCTACCGCCGTATTCGATGCCATATAATAAGGTGTCGAGCAGATCATCGATTTGTCGTCTGCAAATTGGAGGTATAACGAGCCTTCTGTCAGAGGTTGGTGAAGGTCGATTGTATATATATATATATCAGGAATATGAAGACCCGGGTGATTATACTAATCATTTATTGGCCGGATGTTTCGGACCTTTACTAGGACCATCTTCAGCGACTATATCGTCTAATGAGAAGGGAAAGGAACATTAATTGATAACACTTAAAAGAATGCATTGAAAAAAAGAAAAAAAAGCGGAAGAAGGCAAGTTAAAATAATAAAATTGACAATAATTAAAATTAAAGTAAAAACACTAATAATATATAGAATTTAATAATATTACCCAGTGGTATTTAAAAAAAAAAATAGAAAGTGAAATTATAACAAACTGACTTGATTATCACGTATTGAAAATTACTGAAGTAAACAAAAAATAACATTATATTAAATTGTAAAAACACACACCAACTAACTAAACATATAAAATTACTGACGAAATTTATTCGGTTGGTCGGTTGGCTAGTTAATCTATTGAAGTGTTGGTTGGTTATATTTGGTTGGAATAATTTAATTGAGGAGGCGTAATTATTTAACTTTGGATTTATTTTAATGATATATAGTGACTCTAAGATTTTCAAATCGAGAGAAGTTAAGGCTGAAGATAATATAGTAAATGAATCGGAATTAAGAGGATGATGGTGATACTCTGAATGTTGCCTGATGGAAGAGGCTTCAGGTTTAGAAATGGGAATACCAGTCCTATGAGACAAACCCAAGTGCTTCGCGATCCTGCAGTTGAATTGTAAGCCAGTTTGGCCTACATAACGACTGTGGCAGGTCGTACATGTATAATTGTAAATTATACAGGATCGCAAGCCCAAAGGGATTGGCTCCTTATGGAGGAAAAAGGAATTTAACGATACGGGGTTGGAGTTTATACAAATGAATTGGCATTGAGGGAAATGGTTGTTGACGGTAGAGAGAAGGAGTTTGTTAAACTCGGATGTTAAATGCTCGAGATAGGGTAGCTTAATGAAAACCTTCTGTTTAGAAACAGTAGTAAGTAAGGGTCGAGGATAATATATTTTGGAGAGAAGTTTGGATACTAACTGGTCGAAGATGAAATCGGGGTAATAATTAAATTTGAAGAAATCCTTTAAATAAGTCAGTTCTTCATGAAACGATATCAAGTTAGAGCATATAGGGTAGGCTCTAAAAATTCGGCTTTTAATACTGGATAATTTAAACTGACTGGGAGAGCTACTAGAAAATGTGTACCTAATCTAGAGGTGGTAGGTTTTCTGTAAATGGATGTATTGTAAGAGGAACCTGTTCGGACAACGTTGACATCCAAGAAGGAGATTTTGTTGTCCTTTTCTGTTGCCATAGAAAACCTTATGTTGGGATGTTGTTGGTTAATATAATTTAGAAATAGGGGTGCATGATCACTGTGCTTAAAAATTAGAAAACAGTCATGTATAAATCTTTTGAAGACAATAGGCCTGAATTCTAATGGACACTTGTCCATTATATATATATATATATATATATATATATATATATATATATATATATATATATATATATATATGATAGAGCAGGAGACTTATGCATCCACCTTGTGGCACCCCCGCCTCGAGTTCGAACTCAGGGCCATTGAAGCCTTTTACGTGCACATACACTCTCCTCTACATCACGTAATTGGAGAGTATCCTTTGAAGTATGGGGTCGAGACCCAGGTGTAAGATCTTGTATTGTAGATCTCTTCTTCATATTTTGCCAAAGGCCGACTATACAATCAATATGAGAAACCCGATGAGTCAGTAAGAGTATTATTGGTAATAAAGAAGAAAACCACATAAAAATTTAATAAATATATATATATATATATATATATATATATATATATATATATATATATATATATATATATATATATATATATAACCCCTCCCCTAGATACCTACTGTAAAAAGCGAAAGAAGCACAAAAAGCAAACAAACAAATAAAAATAAAATTTAAAAGATACAGCTGCTAAATAGAACAAAAGAAAATAAAGGTTCGAATGCTAAATATTCGCTAAGAATCACACATCAAAAAGGAAAATGATAAAAAAGAAGAAAAATGGAGAAAGGGTTAGCCAGGCAACCCGGTACTAATCATTATCATGCTCACCTTATCATCCTCATCGTTTATCCTACACTCATCACCATCCCATCAACACACACACACATTTTACACTATATTTTCTATCTATCCTATCCTTCTCTCCACATTCTAACTTTATGCTATCCTGATCTTGATCTTCTTTCAGTAGAATTCGCCGCTTGGAGTGTCCACACACACCGCTCACATTCAGCTTGGTAAAGCAGACCAAAGGAAAACTATTCAGTCGCATTAATTCATCGAAGAGATTTGTCTCACTGAAGAAGTTGCAAATACGATACCTTTTCAACGGAGAAAATTTACGTCTCTTAAAATCTGGAAGAAAATAAATGAAAATTAGCCGACTGTTCAGAAAAATCTGGAAAGGAAGAAGCCGTTGATCTTAATCTAACCTTACTTTTCATTTTTCATTTTCATCTATCGTCTCCAGCACCGTTTCCACTCCCACACCAAAAATCTTCCCGTTCAGGGAGGTATTAAAAAGAGAGAAAATTATACTTTTTTAGGTCAGTCAGCATTAGCATCATGAGTGCCTTACCCCCCCCCCCTCCCCGAAGGTCCAATGCCTTAGCTAATGGAAGCTGATATTTCGACCTCGTCCCAACTATACAATGCAGTGGTAACTGTATAATTGAGGATACTGGAGGAGGGAGGTTTGAGGACTAGCCCACTGCCAGATATTCGTACCAGAGGAGCCCCCGGACAATGGGCCAGGTTGCAACCTTGCAGGGGAGTCTAACCACTCCACCTGTGAGGGGCGCCCATGACCACCGAGGGACACGTAACCATCTCAGTGTATGGTAGGAAGCAACCGCGGTTTTTAATTCCCTCGAGGAGGCGGCACCCCGGCTAGTGATGGTTGATTCCGCACTAGCCAACAAAAAGTCCGACACTATTCACCCCTCGAGAGGAGCCGACCCGGGTTCATTCATTCATCCTATTCATCATATCAGCCAAGTTAGCAAAGGCGGGAATATGAGATAATGGGGGGAGGGCTCCCCATTTCACAAATATTGACATGGAGTAGAGAAGACTGCCACTAAGGACGGAGCAAGGAAAAACGAAACCGGAAATAGGGGTATTGATTAGGACCCTAAATACCGACCTAAAAATCGCCATTATGAAGTTGATAGATGTGCCAAACGGGTACGTCACGGTCTGTCATAAACAAGAAGAAGTCGAGCGGTTGGTGGCAACGAATGGGCTAATGGCCCTGAGAAAAATTGGCCTCTTCCCTAAACTGCCTCCACAACTATTGGCTCCTTTATAGGCCGCAAAGTGGACCTGTATGTTGGGTCATATACTAAGGAGGAACTAAAAGAGGAGCTGGAGAGGAAAAACTAGTTTCTCAAAATCTCGGAACTCAACAATTTCGGCCACCAAACACACGTCCTCAAAGTAGTGTGCACCGCATCTGAGATGGCCAACAGGCCACATCCAACGGTGTATTGGCGTTCGGAATGCGAATTCTACCCGAAAATATCGAAGTTGAGAAGTTCACAAATGTGCAAACTTGCTTCCAGTGTTATGCAATCGAGGATCATGTGAAGAAAAACTGTCCCAGAAGAGATCTTAAAATCTGCTCTGAATGCAGCAATACTGGCCACAACTTCTGTGAATGCACAAAACAATTATAAAAATGCATACACTGCCAGGGCCCGCACAGGACCGTGGCCATCAATTGCCCTGAAAGAAAAGCCATAATAGAAAAGAAAGAGCCGAAACAAAAGATAAAATTTAAAAGAAAAGTAACCAAACCTACGCCAGCGTAGCAAAGCCTACACTAAAAGAAGTAAAGGAAACATAAGAACAAAAAAATAATATTAACGTAAATGAGGGCAACGGCCTCGACATACTGGCGTGCATAATGTTCACACACGTGCACAATATAGCACAACCGGGAACATTCGCAGAAACCCTGAATCTTCTGTGGGAAAAGAACGGCATTCGTAAGATGTAGTCCCCCCCCCCAACCCTCCCTCGGCACTCATTTACGGCGTTACCGCGAGGAAACTCTGCAAGTCAAGGACATGTTGGGAGTTGGAGCCACACTAGCAGAAAAAGAACAACACGAAGAATCTGGAGAAACAAATGAGAAAGAAATAGAAACCGACGATACAGAAAAGGAACCCAAAACCATGACTAAAAGAAAACCCACAAGAAAACGAAGAAACAAAACAAAAAAATACCACAGAGACAGAAAACGCAACGGATTCCGAAGTAGAAAACGATAACGATGGATGCCAGTACGAAGCAAGAGACTTTAAACTCAAAGTCTTCGTATACGAGGCATATCCTCTGCCTAAAGGTGTCAAACCATCAGACATCAAAAAAGGCATAGAAATAGGGACATGCAAATGGACCTACGTCACTGATCACGAGGAATCCTCCATCAAAAAATTATTAGGAAAAAACCGAATCGGATTCTTTCCCAATGACGTCAGAGTCCTTAAAAAAAGACTTTCGAAAAGTTGACCAACGGAAAGTGGAAGAACGCTAAAACAAAACAAGGAGCA
Source organism: Ceratothoa steindachneri (assembly GCA_963969495.1). NCBI lineage: Eukaryota > Metazoa > Arthropoda > Malacostraca > Isopoda > Cymothoidae > Ceratothoa > Ceratothoa steindachneri. The sequence goes on along the minus strand of OZ018334.1, from coordinate 2,713,245 downwards.
AGAAAAATGGAATAGAAAACCTTTTGATATAGATTATAGACCACGCCAACAGAAAATTAAAAATCCTCTACCTAAATATAGACGGGTGGAATAATAAAAACATCCAATATGGCAACTTCTTTCGCCAAATAGATCCAGATACATATAATTACAATTTCCGAACACGGAATCAAAGACGATGAACAAATAAAGATACACAACTATGACATTAAGAAAACCCCCACCGGGGAAACGTATGAGGGAACAGCAATTGCTGTTTAAAAGAGGCAATATTTTGCCAAAGAAAGAGAGGTTGATGAGGCATACGCTGCTGTGACTGTGCAGATGGAATTCTCTCCACTCACGATAGCAGCAGCTAACCATCTACCTGGCCGCTCATATATACTTGTACTAGTTCACTCGATAATGGAAATATTTAACAAGAACAATCCAATAATACTACTGGGACACCTAAACGCAAGACTGCTGGAATCAGGATATAGAACAAAAAATACTGCAGGACGAAATTTAGAACTGATAGAAAGAAACATCCTAATACGTGCTGAACCAGAGTTCCGACTGACATAAATGGAAAAGCATCAACCAAACCAGATATAGTGCTAACTAGTAACAAATTCCCCTATAAAATGCATATGGAACCAGTCCCTGTCTCATGTAGTAACCATATTGGAATTCTTGTGGCCATTAACCAGAACCCAATACAGGTCCAAATCCCACCAATAAAATCCTACAGAAGGACAAACTCGGATACATATAGGACTATGCTGAAGAGTTATCCTCAACCAGAACTGGGAGGAAAAAACATCGAGGAGCTAGAAGAGGTAACAGACGCATTAATAAGGTGCATCACAGATGCAGATGAGAAATGCGTTCCAAAAATTAAATATAAAACGCTCCCTCATCCGAAATGGACTGAGGAGATGAGAAGAAAAGCGAGAAACATTGAGAAAAAATACACGGAAATTAGAGGAACCAGCACAAGTCGAATAAAGACGGAGCTAAGACAACTAAAGAATGATATGATATTTCTCATTGAAAACAGCAAAGTGATCAATGGAATGAATTTATAAGCAAATTGGAAAATACGGAAGGACCAAGAAAAGCCTGGAAATTTATAAAATTAATAAACAAATAAACCCCCCAGAAAGAAGATCCAAATAAAAAATGAACAAGGAGAAATCATAAACAGCAACGAAGAAATAGCAGATAAATTTAGAGAACACTGGGGCAGAATATATTCAATCGAAGAAGAAGATAATCGGAGATATGACCCAGGAACGGAGGATAGAGTACACAGATTCTTAATAACAAACAGGCACAGAACTACCACAGAAATAAGAATTGACTACACCACACAAAAAAACGCAGGTCTAGGAGCGCAGATCACAGAAGAAGAGCTGAAAAGTGCCATAAGATCAATTTAGCAGAAGGCTCCCGGGAGCACAGGCCTTACAAAATATAACTATGAGAATGTCCCAGGGAATATAACCAAGGCAATTGCTGATCTGTTCAACGCATATCTGAAAATAGGAGCTTATCTGGAAAGATTTAAGACAGCTAAAATGGTCTTCCTGCTGAAGCAAGGAAAACCAACCCACTTAGTTTCAAGCTTTAGGCCAATTTCCCTACTGAACTTTATGGGTAAAGTCCTGGAAAAGATCTTGAATCATAGTCTGGTCGAATACCTGGAAGAAATCCGAAAATACAATGACCATCAATTCGGCTTCCGAAAGGAAATGGACTCTACCTCAGAAATAGCCATACTAACCGAAAAGATTGCGCAGACCAAAACAGAAAAAGGATACGTGGTCCTCCGCGATGTCGAGAAGGCCTTCGATAAGGTTTGGGTTGAAGGGGTTAAATATAAGCTCCTCCAGCTCGATCTTGGCATCAATATGGCGAGAATGTTGGCTGACTATGTCACCAATAGGAAAGCCTACGTCTCCATCGAGGACCACGTGGGACTGATTTTCCATCTACAGACGGGGTTTCCACAGGGGGGATGTCTGAGTCCCACCCTATACGCGATCTTCACGGATGACCTTTCGCCCTCAATAACACCAGGATGTCTAAATATTCAATACGCAGATGACATCAGCCAGATTATTCCATCGCGATCTACTGATCCAAGATGGCAGGCACGAACTACGGAAAGGGAAATAAAGAATATTAATGACTATGAAAACAAGTGGATAATTAAAACTAACATCCACAAATTGAAAATAATACCATTATCTAGGTTTAAGAAAGACCAGATACCCATTGACGGCACCGACTACAACTATGCAACGGAAGGAAGTGTACTAGGGTTACACATTGGCACAAGAGGCTACCACGCTCATGCGAAGGCAAGGATAGCCAAAGCCAGAGGTGGCCTAAGGCTAATGCACACCCTAGGCAGAATAAATAAAAGACAACTGAGAACACTGTACAAAGCTTTTGTTGAATCGGTCCTAGTATACCCCCCGATCCAAGAGCACACTATCCAGAAGTCAAATAAGAATAAAGTTCAAAGAATCCAAAATAAAGCAATTTATTTAATAATCCAAACTAAAAGAGCAAAAAGAAAACGCATCAGAGACTTAATCGAAATAGCAGATATTGACCCAATCAACCTGACCCTGGAGAACAGGCGAAGGAGATATGGCAGAAAATTGAACGAAAACATCCGCCGATATTTATTTAGAGATCTGAGGATTCAAAATGAAAACTCAACTAAGAGGTTCCCAAGAGGTAGGATCCACCTACGCCAGGTGGAACTACCGATCTATACATGAAATCAGAATCCGAAACAGAAAATGAATCAAGACAAGTATACCCAAGCAGTAGACGAAAATACAAAGGCATGAAAGCCCTAAATAAACAAAAAACAATAATAAACAAAAAAAACATGAATTAGAAGTAACATATAGATGCTCAATTATATATATATATATATATATATATATATATATATATATATATATATATATATATATATATATATATATATATTCGTATACATTTATATAAATTCATGAAATAGAACCAACGTACCTGTAAAAGGTCCAACTTAGCAGAGCCTTTCAAAAATATAGAAGACAGAATAATTAAAATAACCCAAGAAAGAACAGACAGTCTACTGGCATATATTCATCACTCATCATCCGTACTCACATTTTCTTCCCCGCATTTTCATTAACAGTCCCCCCTCCCCAAAACCCCCCACCTTTCATGCTATCCTTCTATCACCCATTCTTCTTTCACCTATTCTTTTCATTCAACTTGATTCTGACACCCCCATACTTCATCGGTAAAGGAGGAAAGAATACCTAAAGACACTCCGAAGATGATCGAATAGATCAAAAGCTTAGCAATTTAAATTTGGTTTTGACCAAACGCATTTATTAGAAAGAGAGATGAATACAGGACAAGCGATCTACCATCTACAAGATGGACTAAAAAAGACATTAAGGAGAATAGAAAGTTGCCAAAGGAAATTGATCAAGGTGAAATATACCATGGTCTTTAACAAATTTGCAGTTAGGAAAGACTGCTACCCATCTACACTAATGTATATATATATATATATATATATATATATATATATATATATATATATATATATATATATATATATATATATATATATATATATATATATGAAGGTTCTATTGAAGTCCACAGCTGTGGCAGTGTTATTAATTTCGAGCCGAGAAAAAAACATCCGCGAATGACATTCTTTATTCCTAGACGTCTTTCCACCGTGTTAGGTCATCTTCAAGGAATGAAAAGAAATGGAATTATTCATTAGACATTGGACATAACAAGTTAGGAAGTATAGATTAGTCGAACAAAAGTAAGAGAGTATAGTAGTGAAAAGCAAAAGTAGACAGTATAGTAAAAATAGTAGGCGAGAGCAGGGATGAATAGATTCCTGGTCAAAGGGTACCTCTGGCAATATTAGTCTAGTGCTGTGTTGTTTTGGTTGTCGAAATTGGTTGTCATAATCGGTTAGAGTGTTACATGTTAAGGTTGATGTTACCGTTCGGGTAAGGTCTTCTTCAATTTTTTTGGCTAGCTTTTGATACTACACTTGCAATGTAGCGTAGATATTATGGCGAGGATTGTTTTATTCTTGGTCGACTTTTACTCGCTGGGGAGGACGAAGGAGTCTTCCCCGTGCCAGATCTCTTCTTACGGAACTCTGCGTCCGTGAAAACAACGTAAGTGTCGGTTGAGAATTGGACAAGGTCGCGGAAGAGAGCCTGCTTTACCAGATCTTCAGGTATATTAGCCTCGTAGTCCCATTTGTATTGTCCGGGCCTAAGGCCATGGATAATATCTTATGAGCCTGCGTCGTCAGGAAACTGGTTCACTTCGGCAGCATATATTCTGAGGTTTATCATCCTCGAGTAGTACATGTACCTGGGAGCCCGATTCCTTGAAGACGAGGACCTACTCGGTCGACGTGACTGCGAGGGCTTTTGGGGACAGGGCGAATGCTCCACCTTCTTAGGCCTCACAGCAGCAGCTTCCTTCCGCTCGCTTGTGCATTTGTTTGGGTAGTTGTTTGTGTGTGTGAGTTTTGTGCTTTCTGCCAGGCAGCCATAGCTTGCACTCGAGGATCCCACTCAAGGGCATTACTCGTGTCCGGAGCTTTTTGGCCGCTCTTCCCAATCTGCGGTTGGAGGTTCACTCCAAGAACCTCGTTTGACGGAGGGTTTTCCGGAAACCACATTTTTTCCATCCTGTTTTTCACGAGCATAGTGTTTAGTTCCTTCGCGAAGGTGCTAGGCTTGGTCAAGTTAGCAATGTGTGCATAATATATGCAACACATTATTTTTGTTGATTTCTCATTCTCGATTTGCAGATACGTAGGTGCAGTGGCAACACTACTGTCTACGACCGTTGCCTTGGCAACCTTCACGTAGGTGGCGTTAGTCTTTTTTTCTTCCTCTTTTCTGCCTTTGTCCTTTATTTTCTGTATTTGCTCCTTCTTATTTGGACAGGTCATTACCATGGTTCTGTGTGGGCCATCACAATTGAGGCATTTCTGGAACTAACTTTTACATTCGCGCCAGGAATGGTCTTGGCCGGCGCACACAGAACAAACTGTGAGTGTAGCGTTGGGGAAAGTGTGTGTGTGTGGGAAGGGGGTGTTCGTTGTACGTGTGGCACTTAAAGCACATTTGCAGGTCAACGAACTCCTCACACTCAATCTGATCGGGGCAGATGCGGATATTAAAGAGGAGAAGGCCGTTTTCTTTAGCTTTAATCGCCATTGTGGTTTCCGTGAATACTACTTTAAAAACGTGGGTGTATTCTTTAAATTTGATTACTTCAGCTATTTTTGCCCACTGATGATTCCGAAAAATCTCGTCCGTGATTTGGTCGGTCAAGTGGCCTCCAACCCAGGGGTCGAGGCGTCGGCAGATAACACTTCTATGTGTGCGTATTTGTGGCGGTGTTTGAGGTGCGAGATCGATTTTCCGAAGGGAGTCTGAGGCACGTGGGGAGGAGAGGGCTTCGATGTCAGCCTTCCTCGAACAGATAGCCACGCAGCCATTTGGCGAATCAATTTGCCATATGAAGGCAACATTAAACTCGCCATAGATTCTCTCGAAGACCTTGCTCAAATCCGGTTTTTGCCGGCCTGACAAGGTCCTCAGGGCATTATGCCGCGTCTCCTTCATCTCTTCGTCACTACACCCAAGGGCATAATTTGAGAGGGAATCTGGGGGGAACCTGAGTCTGTGAGTGTGTGTAACTGGGTATGTATGTAGTTTTAGGTATGCGTTATGAAAATAAGGAAAAGTGGTGTGAAGAAGGTGGAAAAGGATGTCCAATGAACAAAATGTAACTTCACCTTCAGGCAGCGCAGAGGAGTCCTTCTTTCCCCTCACTAGCCTCCATCAAGGCATGTCAAGGATAAAATAGCCACTTCCGAACGTATCACTGCTAGTGGAATATCCGGTCACGCAAAACAAAACGATATATACTCAACCTCATTTGAATGAAAATCAGTCCAAATTTCAAAGAATTTGACGGCTTTACCGTACAACGAGTAGATAAGAGAACAATCCAAGCGACAAGCGAGGTCATGTAATTATTAAAAAATTGCTAAATTATATATAGTATTTTTACGCGAACATAAGTATTACAAAAATTGGCCAATCATGGCGCGGGAAGTTATAAAACTTAGAAAATTGGAAGGCTCAGATTGTTTGACGTAAGCTGGATAGAGGTAAAATTTTTCTTATTCAAGAAGAACCTTACGCAATCGACACCTTTAACTTTGAAAAAGGTGAAATTCATCGTTTTTGCATCGTTGCTAATTCAAGAAAGAAGATACAGAAGAGACCTTAACTGTCAGACGAGACGATTACTGGACTCTCCACAAAGACGCACTCTCACTTTTCTATCCACCCTCTTTAGGGCGAGTCGGGTAGGGCAGCTTGAAGTCTCCTTAGATACTTACTTGTGCAGGGGCCATATCTGAACCGGGTGGCTAACTCGGCGCAGGCCGAAGCTTAGCCAGGGACGGGTTAGATCCCGTGTGAGCGGTGGACACAAGTCAGGTGGAGCAAACATTGCTAGGGCTAGGGTCTAGGTAGGTAGGTAGAGAATACCGACTCGCCAGCTGAATAAGCCGATCAGTATAAACGGATAGAACACCAACTATATCTACTTACTCTTTTCATTATCTTAGCTGATGAAGAATAAGAAAAGAACCGGAGAGTAAGAAGATGGCACCACTAAACGGGTCCCTTTGCGCGTCCAGAAGGGTGCACAAAAACCCAACAGGACCAATGTATTTCGGATAATCTATGAGGAACTCGGTGTGGTGCTAGTTAGGCTACAAGACTACATTAACTCCTACATTGCGATTTGCCAAAATGATAGAGATGTGGACAAAATCCTTTCGGAAAAAGCCACAGAAGAACTAACAAGGATTGGATTGGAGGCTAAAGTGCCCCTTCCCCCTCAAATAGAGGCCCAAAAAACCGTATACGGCCGTCAAATTGACCCTTGGATAGGAGGCCATAACGCAGTCGAGATTAAGGAGGAGATAGAGAGAACAACCATGGGAAAAGGTAAAACAAATAATTAAATTCAGCAACCATGCAAACAATACAGAATACTCCCACGTTTTCAAAGTGATATTCCGTGAAAGAAATATGGCTGTGAATGCGAGGGAATCGGGTATTCTCGCATTCAATCTAAAAATCACGCCTGAACAAATCAAAACAGACGAATTCATCAATATACTAACTTGCTTTAACTACTATGCGCTCGAGAAACACAGTACAAGGGACTGCCCGGTAAGAGACATAAAATGGTGCTCTGAGTGCATTGAGAAAGACCATACGTGGCGGAAATGCAGTTCACAGTCGAATAAATGTTTAACCTGTAATGAAAACCATCGTATCCTGGTAATGGCATGCCCGATGAAGAGAAAGCATATCTAGAATAAGAAAAGAGAGGGGGCTAGAGTAAAAGAAGAAAGGCAGAACCTGACATTTGCTAAAGTAGCTAAAGCCACAGTCGAAAAGATCCAGCTGGTTAAAAATGTCTTCGAAGTCAAGCAAGGGAAGTCCCTGAATATAGGAGCTTGCATTCTACACCCACATGTGTTGAACGTAGCAAACCCGGGCTCTTATTCAAGGGAATTAAATCTAATGCTGAAGAACAAGGGTTTAGACGAGATGTGGTTCCCCATAAATCCACCATCCTGGACATATTAAGTATTCAATACAAGCCAAAAATGGTCTAAACCCAAACACAGCAAAAGGCCCCTAGCCAAGAGAAAACCACGGAGACCAACAAGGCAACGAATAGAAACCCGAGGCTAAGGAAGACTACACAAAAAAGACAAGAAGAAGAGATGGAGATAGAAGTCGTCACAGGCAACAACAATAATAAGGAAGTGAAAGCAGCAAACCAGACCCAAGAAGGGCCGAACCCAGCTCCCTCCCCAAAGCCTGCGAAAGAAAGGAAGGAAGATCACCAAGACTTCAACCTAAAGATCTACGCCTCTGAGGAAAATCCCTTTCCCGATAACAATGAAGACCTGGCACAAAGGTATCAAAAAGGGAATATATAAATACGATTACGAAGGCCCATATTCAGATCGTGAGGTATTCGCAATGTTAACAACAGGCAACCTAGAAATCCCGCAGGAAATACGCTGTACGCTGAAGAAGGAGGAATTTAAGAAGAAAAAAAGTGATAGGACCAAATCGCCCATCGAGCGCGAAGTGCATAAGGCAGAGAGAAGAAGAAGCAAAGAGGAAAGGAAACACAAATAATGGCCCACGCAAGAAAATTTAAAATAATATGTCACAACGTAGCTGGATGGAACGAGAAGAGATTCTCTCTGAGCAACGCATACTTAAAAGAAGATCCGGACATCATACTGCTAAATGAGATCAATATAGACCCAGCAAGAAACAAAATCAACATCTTCAACTACACTATAATCAGCAAGATCACAAACGACATCAACTACGACGGCGTCGCTTTAGCAATCAGTAATGATATAAACTACCAAAAACTCAAAGACCTTGACGAATCATACTTAGCGATAAGTATTAAAACAGCAACAGGCAATCTTATAGTTGCAACGGGCTACCAATCCCCAAGGAGAGACTTCTTGCCCCTCCACAACTTCACAGAAATATTCGGCCACAGAGACCAAACAGTCTTCATGGGAGACTTAAATACCCGGAATAGAGCCTCCGGCTACACTTGAAACCACAACAGAGCCTGAAGAAACCTCGACCAACTACTGGAAAGAAGGATAGTAAAGCGTCTGGGACCGAAATTTCCAACGTATCTGGGCCAGAATAATGCTACCAAACCAGATATAGTTTTGGCAACCCCGAACCTTCAGTTCAGCCTCATCATAGAGAAAGGCCCTCCATTAACTAGCGACCACGAAATGGTGGTCATAACTTTGTCTATGGACCTCATTCAAGTCAAGTGCCTATCGAGAAAATCATATCGACAGGCTGATTGGAGCAGCTACGAAGAAGAGCTCATCAATTACGGTCAGAGAGACCTAACTGAACCCCCTTACTAGAAGAAATAGACCAAGAGATTGACGACATCATGGAGGCGCTTGTCAGGGCTGATAAAAAACATGTTGCCACAACAACGTACAAAACTTTGCCGCATCCAATCATGTCAGCGGAAATAGAAAATCTCGAAAGAGAATATGAAGACACGAGAAATTCAATTGAACGAAGTAGTTTTCAGAGAGGCAACCGTGTAAAGCTGCGGCACGTGAAAGACCAACTGATAGAGGAAATAAAAGTGGAAATAAACAGAAGGTGGGACCTCTTCGTTTAAGCCATAGATGATGAATTGAATCCTACCAAAATATGGCAGAAAATTAACATAGCCAGGGAAAAGAGAAGACCGAGGCCAAAAAATAAACTTAAGAACGAGGATGGAATGGAAAAGGAGCCCCAAGAAATTGAAGAAGCGTTCCGGGAACACTGGAGGGGGGTTTTTGATATCTTCTCCAAAGAAAACGAGGATTTCGACGGCGACCACGAAGCAAGAGTGGTAGAGGAACTGGAACAAAATCGTCAAGAAATAGTCCTCAACATAGCTGCTTCACCAACACTACTAGTAGAGCAAGGGATCGAACCGATAACCGTACAGGAAATTCAAAGAACGCTCAAAGCCACAAAACAGAAGGCACTTGGGGCATCAGAGATAACAAAAGAAAAGCTAATACGCGCACCAGTCACCTTTTTGTCACGCATAGCAGCAGTATTCAACGCCTCTCTAAGCGCAGGATACTTCCCAGATGCTATAAAAAGGGGGAAGATTATCTTTCTACCGAAACCTGTTAAGCCACCAAACAACCCAGGAAACTTCAAGCCAATTACACTACTGGAGACAGTAAAAAAAATTAATGGAGAGAGCTATAAACGATAGACTCGTCAAGCACTTGTAAGAGAGAGCACTGATTACAAACCATCAGCACGGATTCAGAAAGAACAGAAATACTGAGACGGCCCTGGGCATTCTGGTCGAATCACTTGCAAAGGCCAAATACGATAGAAACTACACAGACTTAGTACTCAGAGACGTCCAAAAGGCGTTTGATAAAGTATGAAGAATTGGCCTGAAATATAAAATCAAAAGACTAGGGCTACCCCTCGCCCTAACCAAATGCCTCTGCGATTATATAACTGGCAGCTCGGCGTTCATCTCAATAACAGGCTTCGATGGCCCGGACTTCGAAGTTCTACAAGGTGTCCCCCAAGGGGGCTGTATAAGCCCAACACTTTATAGCATATATACGATGGATCTACCAAGGCCGGTCCACGATACAAGAACGTACATCCAATTCGCCGACGACATCACGATAGTGGCGAACAGCACATATAGACATCCCCCAACCATGGCCAGAATCACAGCGGCTGAAATTGCCACTATTAACGAGTTTGAACGAAAATTGAAAATTCGCATCAATCCCGAGAAGTTCTCAATTATTCCAGTGAGGAGTCGCCTGACCTCAAGAGTGGAGGTTGAAGAGAAGAGATACCACTATGTAAAAGAAGGAAATGTACTCGGGCTAAAGATCACCCGAAGTGGCTATTGTAATCACATTGCGAGTAGAATCAACCAGGCAAAAACACATCTAGTAAAACTGTTCCAACCCAGAAACCTAAATAGAGAAAAACCTAAAGAAAATATACAACGCCATCTGCAAAGCCACATTGCTCCACCCAGCTATCCCAATGAACCGTCTCTCTACAAAACAAGCGCGATGAAGCTTCAAAAAGGCCAAAATTCAGCAATATACATAATCACCAACACAAGAAGGAGTGAGTGGAAATGAATAAGAGATCTTCATAACGAGATAGAACTTCCAACTACGAACGTGTCCTTACACAGAAGAGCAGTTAAGGTGTGAGAAAAACTGGATCGTATAATGAACGACGACGAGAAAAGAGCGATTGATATTCCACATAACCACAGAATAAACAACCGCGGCAACTTTAGAAGCGGAATTAACCAACCAAATTGCCCAAAGAGAAGGATGGAGATTACACAGATTATTCCCAAGTTTCCCAAGGATAGATGAGGAAGGAGAAGAAGACGAAGAAGAAATCTACACTTAGAGAAAGAGAATAATACTCGACGACGACTAAGGACAATTAATTAACCGAAACAAAGAAGAGAATAGCATATAGTCAATCATAACTAGGATAGGAATACGTAAGAATAGATAGAGAGATAGAAACCTACATCAGTTTTTAGTGAGAATAATTACTAATAACGGTTTGAACGCCTCATAAATACCAATACTACTTTCTAACTTTATCAAGCTGGCTATACTACCTCAAATGTCTAGAGATTAGCCTGACCTCCAGGCAACTAGCATCTCTTTGCAAACCTCTTACGTTCTTCAGCCTTCAACATCTATTCTTTTTACTATCACATTCGCACACGGCACTCACAGTAGATACGTGGGACAGGGGTCACAATAAACTGCAAAGTTATAGTTAGAGACAAGCGGCAAACCGTGGTTCGGATTCCACGTTAAGCTGTAGGTCCCATGACTAACTAAGTCCACTTTTGTCTCCTACTATTTTCTTCGCTGTCCTATCCTAAAACATTCTTCTTCCCCTCCCCCTCACTCCTAACTGCCGTACTCACAGTGCTTGGAGCCTACTTTGGCTCTATACAGTGTGACTATGGGGGTCTATAAAGGAGTACCGGGCCTCCCCAACTCCCTCCTTGGCCGCTCCATGAGCTGTTCTTTGTCTCCCAATTCTCATTTCATTTCATTTCATTTCTGACTATTTTTCGCTCCGATCTAGTACTCTGGCAAAGGAGGCAAAAGAAAATAGAAGTTTGAAAATGTGTTTCTTTTAACGCGGTCAACTTGGGGACGCCGAGATGACGGGAGTATGGTTTCCAGCTGAAGTTGCACGTTAATTGCTGGTTTCTTCATTTGAATAATGACGGCCTCGGCCATTCGCAATCTTCCATGATTTGGGAGTTTCAGGATGATGGAGGTGTCCTTATTCAGTTTTTCACAGGTTACGGTAGTGCCATGAGAGTGGGCGTGTTTTTTAATCACGCCATCTTGGAGGTGAGCTGTCAGACGCCTTGACAGGGTTGTGGAGGTTACGCCAATGTACTTTGAATTGCGGTGTTCGCAGTCACCGACTTTGCACGAATATTCGTACACGACGTTAGTCTCCTGGAGTTCACTCGTTGGAGAAAGACAGCTGTTGTTCATAATGCAACTACTTGTTTTCTTGGTTTTGTAGTATATAATCAGATTGATATCCGTATTAGGTCGGTTGAGAACCTTTTCGTCTTCACGGTAGCCGGTGTTCATATTGGCCTTGTAATAAAGGTCGATATTACTCTTCTTCGGAGTAGACCGGACACCAGGACCAGCAGCCAAGTTCATTTTCTCTTCATGGTGGCATCAATGGATTCTTGTGGGTAGCCGTTGTTAACGAGAACTCGGGAAACCCTCTTAAGTTCTTGATCAACATCCGTCCACGAGGATGAATGAGAAATTGCCCTGTTAACTAAGGCATTGATGACTGATCTCTTGTAACGTTCAGGACACTGAGAAGGACCGTTTAATCAGAAGCCCGAGTTCGTGGCCTTAACGTATACTTGAGTCACAAATTTGGACTCCTTGGCACTTATGAGGATATCAAGGAAAGGAAGGGATCCTTCATCTTACGTTTCGTGGGTGAAATTCAGACACGAGTTGTTCTTGAATGTTTCAACTAGGCCGTTCACTTGTTCAAGGTTATTCATATTCAAAATTATGTCATCGATGGGAGGCTTGGGAGCTATATTGCTCTTGAAAATCCTATTCTCAACTGAGCCAATGTAAAATTTGGTAAAGAGGACACCAATGGGTGACCCCATCGCGACGCCATCGATTTTCACGTACATTTTCCCATCGGGGCCGTAGAAAGGGGCTTCTTTTGTGCATGGTTGGAGGAGCTGTAGCAATATGTCTTCGAAAATGATGAGAGGTGTGGATCCTTCAGTATGGTAAATGGCATTGGTTATCAATTCGATGGTTTCATCAACGGGAATATTTGTGAATAGAGATTATATATATATATATATATATATATATATATATATATATATATATATATATATATATATATATAAGTAAAAGAACTCAATGGCGAATTATAGTATATGATAGTGAAACCACTGTATAGGAGCCAAAAGTTTAATTTACGAGACTAGTCTTGTAAGTTAAACTTTTGGCTCCTATACAGTGGTTTCACAATCATATATATATATATATATATATATATATATATATATATATATATATATATGGCAAGAGAGAGAGAGTACGATGTACGTTGATACAATCCTAATAGCAAAGCTTAAAGGGTTTACGGCCACGATAGGCAGGTCTCGCTGAGCGGCTTTTTTTGAGTAAATTTCCTTTGTTGTTGTTTTCTTGCTTTGCGCAGAAATCGGGATTTTGCTTGATTAGAATCACGCAGGAAATGATGCAGCTAAGAAGAGTGGAGTGAATTACAGATATGTTTCGTAGTATTTGACGCAACTTTGTTTAAAAAATAGGATATTTATGTTTTTTATTGCACCCCGGATTACACCATCACAAACCGGGGAGCAAACCGGGGAGTCAGGCGAGGACGAAGGGGAAAACGGTGATACCGGCTGAGCTAAGAATCTCTTAGAGAGATTTGTAATCGTTTATACGTAATTTTTATCGATTTTTATACACCTACGAACTGCGGATATTTTAAACAATTCTGTGAATTGAGCAATTTGGAAAGTGATTGCGAGGTAATTAAATTGTTATGGTTTTAATAAATGTGATTTGTCAGAGCTATCACTAATTTAGTTTAAAGACTCGACACTCAGACTTCGAGATCCAGTGAAGGAAGATGGTAAGGTGTATAGATAAAATATATTGAAATGTATAAAGAAAAGATGTTAAAGTGTATAGATAATAGATGTTACAGTGTGTCGTGGTATGACATTACATTATTATCAATACCATATTATATCTTTGAAAGAGGACCACTAGCTTGAAAGCGAACCGACAAAAGGGACGGAAAACCACGCATTCAGACGGGCTGAGTAACGAGAGAGTGCAACGAGGTCAGGCAAATTATGGACAATGGCAAAGTTCAAGGTTATTTAAAGAGACTTGTACAAAAATAGAATATTATTTACACAAAAAAATTAATAAGAGATTTGAAGGGTAAAATTACCTCAGAGAATTTACGGGCAAAAATCACATTAATAAACGAAGGGGGGAAGATTAACTCAATTGGGTTACTGAAGGGGGGAGGGGGTTGGCTTACGGATGTCTTCTGTATGTGAGGTGAGACCGCTCGGACTTCAGAGCGAGAGGTTGGAGTGACGACGGTTCTCCAATAGCAATGGGCGGGGGGTAACTTCCGGTCCAGGGGAGAGTATTTCGGCTACCCGAAATGAGGAGGGCTTCGACAGGAGTTGATGAAAGAAGTCGGGAAAATCACTCGGGGCGATCTTTCAGTGGTATTACCTCCTGGCTGGGGCTAACTCCAAAATACACAGAATAGTCCAGCTGTCACTTTGCTTTGTTGCTAGCACTTGACTTGGAACCATGGGGAAATCTTCTTGGTTCTGGCGAGACTTCTCAACTCTGTCTCTCTTCCGGGGAGTCGAGCGTTATTTTTGTCCGAGGCTCTTCCCGGAGTTGGTGGTTAGCGGGAAACAGCTCTACTCTCGAAGGGCCTCGAATCTTCTGTCAGAGCTATTTTAGCCTGCATAGAGGTGAATCGTGGGGGACTCGATTCAAGGCTACCGCTTGTAGAAGGGACGGGGGAGGGGGGAAATAGGCTTACTACTTTAGTCCTAGCCAGGCCTTTGCTGCACATGGGAGTTCCTTTCTGCTAAAGATCTTCCACGTGGGGATTCCCTCACACAGTGTATATATACAAAATGTATAGATAGGGTATTAAGGTGTAAAGATAAGAAATTTTAAAGGGTATAGATATGGATATTAAGGTTAATAGATAAGAGATGTTGAATTGTATCAATAAAAAATGTTAAGGTGCATAGATGAGAGATGTTATAGTGTAAAGTTAAAAGATGTTAAGGTTTAGAGATAATAGATGTTAAAGGGTATAGATAAAGAATGTTAAGGTTTATAAATAAGAGATGTTAAAGGGCATAACTAAAAGATGTTTTAAGTGTATAGATAAGAGATGTTAAACGGTATAAATAAAAGATGTTAAGGTGTATAGATAAGATTTGTTAAAGGGATTAGACAAAAGATGTTAAAGTATATAGATAAGATATGTTTAAGTGTATAAAAGATATATGTTAAAGTGTATAGATAAGGGCTGTTAAAGTGTATAGATAAAAGATGTTAAGATGTATAGATAAGTTATGTTGAACCGTATTCCTAAAAGATGTTAAGGCCTATAGATAATAGATATTAAAGGGTATAAATAGAAGATGTTAAGGTATATAGATAATAAATGTTAAATTGTATAGATAAAAGATTTTAGGCTGTATAGATAAGAGATGTTGGATCGTATAAATATAATATGTTAAATTGTATAGATATGAGATTTTTAATTGTATAGATATAAGCTGTTGAGGTTTATAGATAAGAGATATTGAATTGTATAACTAAAAGATATTAAGTTGTATAGATACGAAATGTTAAAGTGAATAGGTAGGTGATGTTAAAATGTATATATAAAAGATGTAAGTTGTATATATAAGAGATGTTTAAGTGTATATATAAAAGATGTTAAAGTGTATATATAAAGATGTTATGTTGTATAGATAAGAGATTTTAAAGTGTATAGATAAAGATGTTATGGTGTTTAGATAAGAGATGTTAAAATGTAGAGATAAAGATGCTATGGTGTATAGATAAAAACGCCTGGCATTATTCATGCAAAGTTTCAGCCAGTTCCGATTTCAATTCTTTGCTTGATGGAGATAAAAATGTGAGAATGAGAATGGCCTACATGGTTGTATCGCCCCCACTACAATTATTAATCTTCTCCCTGTTTTACTTCTTCCATTACACCTTTCATTTCAATCAAATTCCCCTCTGCCGATTTCTCTGAATGAAAGTGTGCACACAGAATCGCATCAACTCATTGCTTTCCAGATCCATCGGGAACGAATCTATTCATTGTTGTTCGGGGAAATAGAATAAATTAATCTTCAAATGTAATAACATTTTAATACGTTTTATTTAATTATTTAACACAAATATTTTGCCTTTATCTTAAGGAGACCCGCTAAGAACAGTTTATAATGCCCTAAAACCCAATAAACATATTTACTGCATTATCAATTCGTTAAAAACAAACAAATAATTACATAATATATGACGACGAGCGGCTGACACTACGTTTAGTTCGATCACATCCAGATATCAGACGCCTATGGTAGAAAAAACTCGATTTTTCGTCCATTCTATTTAGTAGCATTTCTCTTTTTTTAAATATATATGTAATGGAAGTATCTGGAGGTGAGAAATACGTTGTGTCATCCACCTCTCACCTTATTTCTGCCTCTCATTCACCTCAGGTTCCCGCTAAACTACATCTGTCTCTCATCCAATTAACCCCTTCCTCACCTCACTACACCTCTCTCTCATCTACTCCATAACCCTCCACTGCACTTATACCAGTAGTTGGTAATATTTAATCAGTGTGAAATCTCAAGGTGTAGGTGCAGAAGTAAATAATTGAAGGAGGTTCTTTTGAAGTTAAGCACCAGCGCGCTTTGGCGTCCAGGCGATAAAACTGCTTAAACAGAGGAATCAAAGAGGGAGAAAAACCTTGGAGCGATTGATCGTGGCTGGTTTCGTCGCTCATCTCCTTGGTTACGATCATTCAGAGCTCGTGATGGCACAGTGGATATGCAGTTGACTCGCTAACTTCGCCGTATTGGGTTCGATCCCGGTTGGGGTACCGGGTTCGATTGAGTGGACACTAACTTCAGCGCACGTGGAGAGATCTGGCTACTAATTGGTGGATGCGCTGTGCTCAACCCTGTGGTATATCTTACACGTCTTATCACACAATTACAACACTGCTTTCTTTCCTCTCCTGTCTTCGCAGCACAATACACACTCTGTGTTCCAAGGAATCCTGCCGATGGGTATCTATATCCACACACCCAAGAGGTGCAACAGGTCCCTCTGCCCCAGGGGGATGAAGATTCCACCTGAACGCTGTTTGGTGTCGAAGCATAATACTTTCTGGCACCTCTCGGGCTCACCAGCAATTGTCATACTGATCTTTATGTCTATTTCATTATCCGGTCGGGATTTTCCTGGATAAAGGCAGGTTGGCGAACTGCTACTCCTACTACCACAACCACACTACTACTACTACCCTTAAACTGTTGAAATTCGAAATAAGATTTATTTCCGCGCCACGTTTATTTTTTTCGTCTTAAGGTAACACTTGAACGTTCTTTCGGAGGTAGACCTTGGACGCCAATCTGGTCGCAAGCGTCCCAGTGGCGATTTCTAGAGTTTCAAAAGCACCCATTATCGTACCCAGGAGCTCCCCGGGTCTCGAAGAGATTAGTAGATCTAGGCCTGAGAAAGAGGAGACGCTCGGGAAGACGTCGCTTTCCAAAGGAAGGAAAATGACGCCTTTGAAGGGTTTTGGTGGCCGTCGGTCTCCTCCTCCACGACCTTCGAAACCTACTGCAGGCGCCCCCCTTGGTCAAATAAGGAAGAAATGGGGGTGGTTCCGGACCTCCCAGAGACCACCTTCCGCACTTAGGGCAACACCAACTCCTCCAGGCAATTGATGTAGCCCTGCAGGAAGATAAACGGTCGGAACCTACTGCAGGCGCCCCCCTTGGTCAAATAAGGAAGAAATGGGGGTGGTTCCGGACCTCCCAGAGACTACCTTCCGCATTTAGGGCAACACCAACTCCTCCAGGCAATTGATGTAGCCCCTGCAGGAAGATAAAGAGGGACATAGTGGGTCCTTCACTAATGACCACCCCAAACACCATTGAGAACTGGGGTCTGTAGGACTCTCAGGACACCTTTGGGGACACACAGCAAGACGGTTTGGCAAGTTCACCTTCGGCGGAGAAGAACCAAATCACGCCAGTCTTGATAAAATAGTTCCGTTGGTTCACGAGCGTCCGCTTGTCGTCCTTCATCTCCTGCGGCAGAAGCTGCCCCTCTCTCGTTTTGCGTCAGTGGGTGATCTCATCCACGAGTGATGAGAGACTCTGACACTCACTTGTCCCTGGTTATAGACCTCATTGATTCGCTGGGATCGTTGTCAATGGTCACCTGGATCTCTACCACTAATTCGGCACAGGGGGAGGGGGGTATTTTCGTGTCAGAGCGCTTAGAGTGAAGTTTTCGAGTCGCCATACCCTCTTAATCCCAGCCTGACTCAGCTATCTCTTTTCTTACCCTGTAAACCGTCCTCAGATTGATACCCAAGCACTCGGATATCTTCTCATTGCAGCTCTCGCCGTGAATACCATGAAGTACCTCTTGCCTTTCCAAAATTTGGGGTAGGATTGTATTTAGCTAGGGTATTGCTTCGTTCACAGACGATACTCAACGGAGTCTACTATGATAAGAAGAAGAGAGAACTGACGTCAGACAGCTTGCATGCGCGGAATTCAGAGTTGCCAACGCTGAAAAATTACCCACTCCACCCTTTATATGTGAGAAGTTTTGTACTAAGTTAATTTTACAAAAGCTTCAAAATCAGGTATAAAATATTTAATTTTGAAATATCGAGAGTATAAACAATTTATAACTGAGAATTTTGATATCTGGTATTGAATTTAGACCTTACAAAAAATGGCTTCAAGAAGGGTTAACAAATATTGACCGAATATTAAAAAATTATTCATTCGAATGGCCAATGGATCGGGTAAATCAGTAGAACAATAGGAATTGTTTTAACTTTACCTTGGTGTCTAGCATTTGAAGAGGGGTGTAAAGCTTTTACCTTGGTGTCTAGCATTTGAAGAGGGGTGTAAAGCTTTTACCTTGGTGTCTAGCATTTGAAGAGGGGTGTAAAGCTTTTACCTTGGTATCTAGCATTTGAAGAGGGGTGTAAAGCTTTTACCTTGGTGTCTAGCATTTGAAGAGGGGTGTAAAGCTTTTACCTTGGTATCTAGCATTTGAAGAGGGGTGTAAAGCTTTTACCTTGGTATCCTGCATTTGAAGAGGGGTGTAAAGCTTTTACCTTGGTGTCTAGCATTTGAAGAGGGGTGTAAAGCTTTTACCTTGGTGTCTAGCATTTGAAGAGGGGTGTAAAGCTTTTACCTTGGTATCTAGCATTTGAAGAGGGGTGTAAAGCTTTTACCTTGGTGTCTAGCATTTGAAGAGGGGTGTAAAGCTTTTACCTTGGTATCTAGCATTTGAAGAGGGGTGTAAAGCTTTTACCTTGGTATCTAGCATTTGAAGAGGGGTGTAAAGCTTTTACCTTGGTATCTAGCATTTGAAGAGGGGTGTAAAGCTTTTACCTTGGTATCTAGCATTTGAAGAGGGGTGTAAAGCTTTTACCTTGGTATCTAGCATTTGAAGAGGTGTAAAGCTTTTACCTTGGTATCTAGCATTTGAAGAGGGGTGTAAAGCTTTAACCTTGGTATCTAGCATTTGAAGAGGGGTGTAAAGCTTTTACCTAGCATTTGAAGAGGGGTGTAAAGCTTTTACCTTGGTGTCTAGCATTTGAAGAGGGGTGTAAAGCTTTTACCTTGGTATCTAGCATTTGAAGAGGGGTGTAAAGCTTTAACCTTGGTATCTAGCATTTGAAGAGGGGTGTAAAGCTTTTACCTAGCATTTGAAGAGGGGTGTAAAGCTTTTACCTTGGTGTCTAGCATTTGAAGAGGGGTGTAAAGCTTTTACCTTGGTATCTAGCATTTGAAGAGGGGTGTAAAGCTTTTACCTTGGTATCTAGCATTTGAAGAGGGGTGTAAAGCTTTTACCTTGGTATCCTGCATTTGAAGAGGGGTGTAAAGCTTTTACCTTGGTATCTAGCATTTGAAGAGGGGTGTAAAGCTTTTACCTTGGTATCCTGCATTTGAAGAGGGGTGTAAAGCTTTTACCTTGGTATCTAGCATTTGAAGAGGGGTGTAAAGCTTTTACCTTGGTATCTAGCATTTGAAGAGGGGTGTAAAGCTTTTACCTTGGTATTTAGCATTTGAAGAGGGGTGTAAAGCTTTTACCTTGGTATCCTGCATTTGAAGAGGGGTGTAAAGCTTTTACCTTGGTATCTAGCATTTGAAGAGGGGTGTAAAGCTTTTACCTTGGTATCCTGCATTTGAAGAGGGGTGTAAAGCTTTTACCTTGGTATCTAGCATTTGAAGAGGGGTGTAAAGCTTTTACCTAGCATTTGAAGAGGGGTGTAAAGCTTTTACCTTGGTGTCTAGCATTTGAAGAGGGGTGTAAAGCTTTTACCTTGGTATCTAGCATTTGAAGAGGGGTGTAAAGCTTTTACCTTGGTATCTAGCATTTGAAGAGGGGTGTAAAGCTTTTACCTTGGTATCTAGCATTTGAAGAGGGGTGTAAAGCTTTTACCTTGGTATCCTGCATTTGAAAAGGGGTGTAAAGCTTTTACCTTGGTATCTAGCATTTGAAGAGGGGTGTAAAGCTTTTACCTTGGTATCCTGCATTTGAAGAGGGGTGTAAAGCTTTTACCTTGGTATCTAGCATTTGAAGAGGGGTGTAAAGCTTTTACCTTGGTATCTAGCATTTGAAGAGGGGTGTAAAGCCTTAGAATCACTTTGGTGGAAAGAATCAAATTCTTTTGGATTTAGAAATATAGTAACATGAACTCTCACGAGCCTTTATACCATTGGTCTTCATCCTTTGCGATATTTACCACTACTGGGTTATTACAGCTTCTAGATGTGTGTTAAGAAAATGAAAAATGTAAAATTGATCAATTTCTCTAATAAAGTAAACCCGTGTTGAAATCTGCTGGTTGAGTTAAAATGTTTTACCTAAAACGGTTCTCGGCGATGCCGCGATAAAAAGTCATATCGCAAATACAGATTGTTTGAAATTCTTATATTGTAGCACAAAATATCTTCACTGCTGTTTAGTATTATTTGTGGGGTGAAGACAGATTCGGGGGAGTTGCGCACTCTCCCTATCATATAATATTATATGATCTCATATAATTCATATATAAAATAGGTAATATCATATAATATTTTCTTAGAATGAGTAGACGTTTCACCGCGCGCGCCCGGCAGTTTACGCGCCAGCGTGAATGACCGTTTTGTTAGGATCGACCAATGTTGTGGCTGCAGGGACAGATCGAGTGACTTATCGATTCAGATATTAGTTCTATGTATATGTTGTACCATACAAAATATTTGATGTATTTTGGATTTGCAAATTGGGACAGTTGACTCATTTCCTTCTTACATAGATATTAAAAGTAGACTTTGGGCATCATAAAAGTAGATGGTTGATTGGTATGCCAAGGTTGAATGTCACTACTATAAAGGGTACCAATTAAAATTAACTAAGCCAAGGTTGAATGTCACTACTATAAAGGGTACCAATTAAAATTAACTAAGCCAAGGTTGAATGTCACTACTATAAAGGGTCCTAATTAAAATTAACTAAGCCAAGGGTAAACTACTTATTCTGATTGTAAATCTTAAATATTTGCTTTCTCGAGGTTTACGCATTGATCCGTTGAAAATCTACTTAAGTATTCCATTTGATATTGGAACCGAAATGCGTAAATACACTGAAACAACAAAATCTCCACTTTTACATGTTTTCGAGGGTCCAAATGATTTGGATGAAGTGTTCGCTTTGATGTGATTCGATGTGAGGTTTCGGATGAATCGATTCCGTTTCATCGTCCGTAAACAAGCTCACTATTTGTCTTTGTTAACAAGGACTACAGTCGGGATTATTCTCGTTTGCAAAGGAATCCAGTTTTCTTGAAGGTGGATGCAAAGGAATCCAGTTTTCTTGAAGGTGGATGCAAAGGAATCCAGTTTTCTTGAAGGTGGATGCAAAGGAATCCAGTTTTCTTGAAGGTGGATGCGAAGGAATCCAGTTTTCTTGAAGGTGGATGCAAAGGAATCCAGTTTTCTTGAAGGTGGATGCAAAGGAATCCAGTTTTCTTGAAGGTGGATGCAAAGGAATCCAGTTTTCTTGAAGGTGGATGCAAAGGAATCCAGTTTTCTTGAAAGTGGGTGCAAAGGAATCCAGTTTTCTTGAAGGTGGATGCAAAGGAATCCAGTTTTCTTGAAGGTGGATGCAAAGGAATCCAGTTTTCTTGAAGGTGGATGCAAAGGAATCCAGTTTTCTTGAAGGTGGGTGCAAAGGAATCCAGTTTTCTTGAAGGTGGATGCAAAGGAATCCAGTTTTCTTGAAGGTGGATGCAAAGGAATCCAGTTTTCTTGAAGGTGGAGCGGTGAATAACAGCCGAACGAGAGAATTGTGTTTCAAGATTCGAGATAGTATAAAGTTAGAATGTGGAGAGAATGATAGGATAGAAAATAATGTGTAAAGAGTTGATGGGATGAGAATGAGTGTAGGATGAACGATGAGATGAGGGTGATAATGGTTTGTACCTGGTTGCCTGGTTAACGCTTTCCTTTTTGTTTTTGTTTTGCTTTTTGATGTGGTTTTAATTTTATTAGGTATCAAAATTTAGCATTCGAGCCTTTGTTTTCATTTTGCTCAATTGAGCATCTTTATTTTTTTATTTATTTATTTATTCATTAGTTTTTTGTTGTTTTTTTTGTGCTACTTTCGCATCTTTTTTTCTTCTTATATATATATATATATATATATATATATATATATATATATATTTATTTATTTATTTATTTATTAAATTTCTAGTGGTAATCTTCTTTGTTAAACTCGTTAGTATTTTGACTCATCGAGTTTCTCATAGTGGGTTGTCTTTTTCGGTTTCGCATATTGTTTGTATGGTCAGTTGTCTTCTTCGGTAATCTTGTTTTTGTTTTGTTTTTGTTTTTTACCTATTTATCGGGTTAACGTTGTTTAAGGTTTTCTTCACGCTGCCGTTAAAATGATTTTTGTAGTGTATTTGCCGGATTTCGTTTTCCGGTACTACTATTTGGTTAATTTCGTTTTGGGAAATTGTTTTTTATATTATCCCACAGTTTCGTTGTTCGTTTTTGTAGGGTTATATTTAAGGGTTCCAGTGCAGATCTTCGATGGAGTTCCTCGGATGTTATGTGGTCTTGGCTTTTTGTGTTAGTGATGAACTTTGTGGCTTGATTTTGAATGCGCTGGACCTTTTTTAATTGTGTATTATTTGCTGTATTCATCGGTACTATTTGGTAAAGGAGCTTGGGACGAACTAGGGCCATGTATAATGTTCTTTTCTTTTTATTGTTTAGGTTTTTGAATCTGTACAGCGCCGACATGGTAATTTTCGTTTCGTTAATTTTCTGTGTTATGTGGCCGCTGTACCCTGTTGTAGTTAACTTTAGACCGAGGACGCGTCCTTCCGTGAAGTACGGATATGCTTATTCATCGACTCTTACTGCAGCTGTTTTCCATCTGTTTACGGGTATTATTTTGAATTTGTCTTTGTTTGTTTATATTTGGTTTCTTTGTTCGTAGTCATTGATGTATTTATCTCCCTCGCTGTTCTTTGAGCTACGTCTCGGGGGTTCTTCCTGTCGCTGGTGATTATTTGTGTGATGTCATCCGCCAGTTTGATGTACATCGCACATTTGTGAGTTGGTTGTGGAAGGTTTCTGGTGTAAACAGTATACAACGTCGGAGAGAGGCATCCTCCTTGGAGGACTCCTGTTTTCAGGTTAATATGGTCGCCTGTTTGGCTGTTTATTTGAAGTACGGCTTTTCTTTCATCCAGGTAGTTGCATAATGTTTTGCAAACATTTATTTGCAGATTAAGGCTGCAGATCTTGGCTTTTAAGCCAGGCAACCACACCTTGTCGAAGGATTTAGCAACGTCACGGAGAACTATATCTACTCTGTTGCCTCGCGCTGTTTCTGTGGCTATTTTTTCGGTTATTATGGCCAGCGCGATATCCATTCCTTGCTTGCTCCTAAACCTGTGTTCTTGTTGGTTGTACAGGTTATTATCCGTAAGGTGTTTAATTTCCCTGTCGTTTAGGAGTTTTTCTAGGACTTTACCCAGAAATTCCAAGTGCGAGATCGGGCGGTAGCTTTCGACTTGATGTTTTGGTTTTCCCGGCTTCGGTAAAAGATCATCTTTGTCTGCTTAAAGGTGTGGGGAAAGTACCCAAAATTAAGGCAGGCATTGGAGATCTTCACTACCGATTCATGCACATTTTCTGGAGCATTTATTAAGTGTGCCTTTGTTATCCCGATTTGAACTGGTGCTTTTTGTTTGAAAGATTGTAGGACTGTTTTATATTCAGACATTGAGAAGGGCATTTCCTCCCCCAAGGGGTGGTTTCTCTCTTCGTCGACGTGTATGTATGGTACAGTGCGTTCTTCTTCCCCCTTGTGTTCCATATCGTATTCTTGATTCTCCTCTGGTGTTAACGAGAATATTTTTTTCTAGTGATTTTGGAAGTGCACTTGGAGTTCTTCGTTATTTTGCACTTCCTTGTCCTGTATTTTTAGTTTATATTTTCTTTTGGTTGAGATCCTCGTAATTTTCTGTAGTCTCTCCAGAATTTCCTCATATCTGTTTCGACATCCATTTTACTTATTATGTTATTCCAAACCTGGTTTGATTTTTCTTTAATAAGAGTATCTATCTGCCTTCTGATAGCAATTAGCCTTTTGTATCTCTCCATATTAGTGCCTGTTTCTGTGATTTCTTTTATTAAGTTCTGAAAGTCTTCCATCATTTCCTATATTTCGTTGTTCCATCTGGGAGCAGGTAGGGTTCTATATTCTATTATTGAGATATGAATTCTGTCTGCTTCAATCATATTTTCGGTGATTAGTTTTAATTAGTTTTTTATTTCTTCTGTTCCTTGGTTGTTTAGGGATCCAGTTTCTAGTGTATTTAAGGGAGTGAGCTTTGTAACCATTCCAGTTTGTTCTGCTGATGGCTCTTCTTTGTAGAAGTTTAATTTGAATGGGTGAAGTTGAAATGGTCGTTATCATACTTAGATGGTCGGATGGGGTTACGGGACCTGGTTCTCTGCGGTGATTTAAGTTTAAGTTTGGGTTCATCAGTACTATGTCAGGAGTTGTCGAGGTTTGGGCTGTTAAGTAAGTTGGGAAGTCTGACCCTTCTCTGCTTAGCTGGTTCCTTTGTATTAGTAGTTGAAGGATTCTTCCTGCTCCGTTTGGTTGGCTTGTGTAACCTGCATCTCTGCATCTTGCATTGAAGTCACCTGTTAGCATGGTTGAGGCCTGTCTACGAAAGAGTTTGATGAAATTTGGAGTTGGCAAATACGAGCGTCTTGGGGGCTGATATGCCCCAGTTATGACTAGATCTCCTGTGGTCATTTTTATTATTATGGCCAGCTACGACTCTTCTAAGTTCTTTACCTCTGTAAAATGGATTCCGGTTTTGACGCCAATTGCTACACCATCGTATCTTGTTTTTGTGTAATTTGTGGTAATAAATTTATAGCTTGGAATTCTTATGGTGTCGATCTCTGTGTTTATTCCATGTTCGGTTAGAATAATTATGTCTGCGTCTTCTTTTCTTATTATGTTTGAGTATGGTATTCTTTTTCCGTGCCAGCCGTTTACATTTAGTGTAAAGATTTTAATTTTCGTTGGTACGTATCCATTTTTATTTATTTGTTGTCTCTTCCTGTCTTCGTTTTTTCCGGGCGGCCTGGGGAACGAGTGCGTCCCTTTCGTTCTTTCTTGAATTCGCCGTTTGAGATGTTTTGACACGATTCAGGGATGATGTGCATCATGCCTTGCTTTAGAGCATTGTGTACCTCTGTCTCATGGGCGTCTGCCTCATATTCCCACGTATACTTTACCTTAACTAGTCCGTCCACGATTACTTTTTGTTTGAGTTTTTTAGGTAGCGGGTTGGCGTGAGAACCGTGAATTTTTATGTTCAAATCTTGGGTATTCAGTTTTGGTTTAGGCTTTGAGCTTTCTTGGGTCGTCTTCGAGGTTTCATCGTCAGTAGATTTTTCTTCAGAATCGGTATCCAAACTGGCTTCGTCTTCTTCCGGGCTCGTATTTTTCGGAGTCTTTTTTTGAGGTTATGTTAATTCTATATAGCTCTCTCGAAGGGGGGTTTTCCGGGAACCACATTTTTTTAAGCCCGTTCTTTTCCAGCATGGTGTTTAATTCGTTTGCATATGAGCCTGGCTTCGCCATGTTTACAAAGTATGCGTGCATTATGCAGATAATTAAATCTGGCCTCATGTTTCCTTCTATATTCACCGTTGTGGTTTGTGTTAGTGGTATCGCGGGTTTTCCATTTGCAGTTGCTGCAGCGTAGGAGGTAGTTTTTCTTCTTTCTTTTTCTGCGCTTATTTCAAGTTTTTTTATTCCGTATGAGCTGCTTCTTTATTGAGCAAGACATAGCCAGTGTTCTGTGGGCATTTCCACAATTTAAGCTTTTCTTTACCGTGCTCCTGCATTGGTCCCACCTGTGGTCTTGGCTTGCGCATTCGGAGCATGCATTCCCTTTGTAAACGTAGTCTTTGGTCGGGTGTTTGTCGAGGGCATAGCATGTGAAGCATACTTGCACGGAGACAAATATCTCCCTCTCGATTTGATCGGGTGAGATTTTAGTGTAGAAGGCAAACAGTCCATGTTCCGAGGCTTTTTTGGACATTTATGTCGATCTAAATACCACTTTGAATACGTGGTTATGCTCTTCTCCATTTTGGCTTCTGAATTTGATTATTTCCTCGACCTTTGCCCAATCCTGACGTTTTTCTAGCTCTTCCTTGATTTTATTTAGAGTGTGCTCACCGACCCAGGGGTCGAGTCGTCCGCAGATCACAGATCTTTTCGTTTGTACGTTTGGAGGGGTCCGAGGTGCGGGTCTGATCTTTTCCAACTTTTTGTCTGCTTTTTCGCTCAAGAGGAGATCTAGGTCCTTTTCTGTGTCGCATAGCGCCACATAACCGTTGTGCTGGTTTTTAAGTCTAAGGAGTATGACCCCAATATCAGCGTAGATAGTCCTTAGTGCCAATTCGTGAGTTGGTTTCTCCCGGCCCGGAATGATGCGAAGGGCGACCCTCTTCGCTCCTTCACAGTCGTCTATTTCTGGCTAGTCATAGCCTCCTTATTTGTGTTTTTTCTTCTCTTATTTGTACCTATTAATTTGCCTGGGTTAATAATATGTTAAAGTTTTGAAGTGAAAAATGAGAATGATCCCCTCGCCCCCACAATCCTTAGCATAGCCGAAATATATGCCTGGGTGAAGATGATGGATGAATGATATGATGGACCCGGGGAGGCCCTCAAGAAGGGTGACTCATGACGGACTTTATGATAGATGGTGATGGAATCAACTATCACCACCCGGGCTGCCGCCTCTTCTGGGGTTTGGGTATCGAAACTGCTTCCAGCTCACATAGACACGGTTTTTGTCCCTCTATGATCACTCCCGGGCCATCAGGGATAGAGAGAACTCTCCCTCAACGGTTGCAGCATCGCCTTTTCTCCGGGGTGCATAAGACGGTAGGTTCCACAGTGGGCTAGTCCACAAACCTGCTTTCCCAACCGCCTCGAATTATGCCTTGTCTTACGATGGGCATAGTTCGAAATAGGTTATGAATGGCACCACATACGGCTACGCCTTAGAAGGTGACAGCGGAGGGGGTGATGAGTTTAGGTAGCCATAGAGCTAATTATGACCACCTGGAAGTAAATCGCTTTTTTAAGTCCATCATAAGGAAAAAATGGCGTTGGAGAGGAAAGTTCTTCTGTAAAGACCTTTGTGGGAACTTCTCTTGTAATACTCTGATCTTCTTTCTTCTCCTCCTCTCCAAAAGGTCAGGCGTTGGAAGGCGAAAGTAGCGTAAGCTGTCCTTCGAGTACTCAATATCCGTGCGTCCGAGCACCTCAATTTCTCAGAGGAGTCTTGTGAAAAAAATAAAAAATTGCCCCTAAATTTTCCTCCTTTTTCGAAATAGAAGATTTATGATAGGAGTTTTTAGCAGTCAGAATTTTGTTTCTCTCGCGAGGGTGAGAATTAATAGGCCACGGATGGCGCGTGGTTGTTAGATGTCGCTGGCTGCTCCATTGTCCTTCCGTTGGACTGGTTCATGTGCGGACAGATTTCCTTGCCACTTAACGGTGTTTATTAGGTTTATAAAAAACAACATTTGTTAAGTAGTTTCCAGCATTATTAACAATGTTCTATTGTTTAACTAAATAATGAATAACCTACAAAATTATTTCGGTTTTGATGCAAGATTTGATATCCTTTTCTACCGCTACATCAGAGGAAACTTTGCAATTAAGGTGGTGTAATGACTTAAATAATTGGTACAAGGGCTGGTGAATGTGGATAATAAGGGTAAATTTCCCGACCGATTGCAATATTTGATTTCGCAAACCTTTGCCATGTGTGGGCGTGCATTGAAATAAAAGAGGATGGGGACCCTTTCGGTTGACAAGTGACTGACCATTTGTGTTCAAGAACTTCTTTTATACGTTGCAATTGTTGAACATGGGTTAGGTTTTAACGTTGTAAACGTTGTCTTTTAGGCAATTCATGTACCCAAACATCACTTGGGGGGGAGGAGTACATTATTTATATGAAATTTACGCACTTTTATGATTGGTATTTAAACTCATTGTGCAATTTCCCGAGGGTCAGGTAGAGGATCAATTAGAGTCCACAAAGGCCTTAAGAACAGCTAAATCATTTGCAGTATGGCGGCCTCAATCCTCGGATTTCTTTTGACTCCAAAATCTCCTGAACGGAATTCTTTGAACTACGAAATTTACGAATATTTACCACATTTCATCATGTAAAGTTTTTTTTTACTGCTTATGTGATACTATTCCCTTTCTTATATTTATAAAACAAGGTATGCCTTATCTCTGCGTCAGTTCCCACCATTAATAATGAAGGATTCGAGCAAACTTCTGCTTTAAAAGAAACATTTGTTTATTAACAGTTTACAGCAAATTTGGAACAAATTAAAAACTCTAATAAGTATTATTTTTTATTATCCCAATAAAAGATTCATTTCTTGACACTCTTATAGAGATAGGAAATTAGCTTAAGCGGTTTGCTTAGTCTTCCTGACTTCGAAAAGGAGCGAAGACTTCGCGAAATAGCCGGAATCGAAGACGG
Organism: Ceratothoa steindachneri; assembly: GCA_963969495.1. Taxonomy (NCBI): domain Eukaryota; kingdom Metazoa; phylum Arthropoda; class Malacostraca; order Isopoda; family Cymothoidae; genus Ceratothoa; species Ceratothoa steindachneri. The sequence goes on along the minus strand of OZ018334.1, from coordinate 2,684,011 downwards.
GACTAAGACAGCCTGTGATTAGTCAGCAAATGACTGCAACAGCGACTATGCAAATACGATTCCCACCAGGATTATGTCATGGTGTTTCGAGTTGATTTTTATAAACTAAAATATCATCGATATAATTACAAGTTACAAATACAAGTCTATAACGATGGGAATTTTTTGCCCATTGTGTGTAAATGGAACAACCTCACCTAACAATTTAATTGAAAAATACACAAATACTTGTGTAAGTAAAGCTTTCCTACAGAGTGTCTGTGGAGCCCTCGAAAACCGTACACATTGGCCAAATCTTCCGGCGGCAGCATACAAATAGCCTTACCCCTGTTTTCCTTCGAAGTATTAATTAAAATAAGTTTCATTTTTATACTATTTGTTATACGGGGGTCTTTATTCCATTTTAGCTTCCTTAAAATCAAAATCGGCCGATTCATTGTCTCATTTTCAAATTGTGTATAAGGATCGATGCTCAGCCGGTCTTTGTTTAGAGAAAATCCCGCTATTGTGTTGAGTAGATACCCTTTACATTTTGGTTTGTTTGTTTGTTGGGTGTGTCTCGTTTCAGTGGATGTGTGGGTGCGAATATGTGTCTGTGTGTTATACAACGCTGATATTGATACGGCACACTGGCATTGCTGTTTTGAGATAGACCTCTTCTATATCAGCCCAAATTTCTAGCATCATTTTTATATATTTTAGCATGTATAGATTTGAGTCGAGTGTGTGTATGTGCGTGTGTTGCCTTGAAACAATGGTGGCGTCCTTCTCATTTAAACAATAAGAAATAAAAGTCTTTTCAGCTATTTTGCTTCTCCGTTGCTTATAAATGTCTTTTTCGGGGCCAAAGGAAAAATGGACAAATTTCCCAGTTGTCAAAAACATAAACTGGTTAAGTTATTATAAGAGAGTGGGGTACAAACTTCCAGGAGCTCCTCTTGCAGAAAGCTCTGGTAATGCATTGTAGTGTGTGAAGATGGGTCTATTGGATACAAGCGCTTAATTAGTAAGGATGAAGTATATCTTCTAAGTGTATCCAAGGGTGTGTGAAGGTGACTACTCATTTCTACGCTAATCACACATCATCGCTGCAGGCATTGAAGTTCCTTACTAGTATGAGAATGTAACTATTTTAACTCGGTAATGAGCTTTCAAATGAGAAAGAAAACGCAATTTAAGGATTTTTTTTTCCTATAAAACTATACAGTTAGGTAAGGGTAATAATAAGAATTCCTTAATCCTTTAGAAGAATCTCCTGCAGTTCCTCAACCGTTTTCAGAAGCGCCACCCTATGCGACAAGGCAACCATCCATTTCTCTAAAAAGAGAAATTGCAAAAAGCCTTTTTGTAAGAGATGGCGTTTACTTTAACAGAAAACGGGAATGCGAATGTTCCCGCGGATTTCTCTTCTTTTTTTTTACAATTCCATTCTTAGGAGACGTTTCGGACGCGACCGGCTTCATCATCGGGCCAAGAATAATAACTGCAAGAAGCTGTTGAGTTCGACCTGCTGGTATTTTTTTAAATGGGAGGGGGGGAAAAAGCAAGAGGTGTATCTGTTCGTAAACTCGGCTACTGATTAGCCTTGAAGTTATCACGTACCTTGGGGGGGGGGGCAATAAGCGAAGGTAGTTAATTAGTTAGTCTACGCCAATCTTCCTTAATCCAGGAGGTTACCGGATTGGATAATGAAATCTACATAAAGGTCAGTATGACAATCTTTGCTCGGCCCTAGGGCACCAGGGACCGGTCCTCTTTGGGAATAACTGTCACGAAGTATTGTTTTTTTTACAGCAAACAGCACTCAGAGGGAAACCTCCGTCGCCCCAGGGCAGATGGACCTGTTCCGCGTCAGAGATATGTGGATATAGATAACCATCAGCAGGATTCCTTGTAACAGAGTGTGTATGTGTGTGTGTTGTGCTGTGAAGACAGGAGAGGAAAGAAAGCAGTGTTGTGATTGGCTATGTGTGAGGGGAGAGGTATAAGATCTACCCCCGAAAACGGGGTGAGCAAACGCGTCCACCAATCGGTACCAGATCTCTACGTGCGCTGACGTTTTGTGTCCATCTGTTATTTACACGCCTCTCTGTTCAAGGAAGACTCTTCTCTCCTCCCCTTCTCGATGTCCTCTTGTGGCACTCCTTATGTACAACGGATCCCATTTTAGTAGAATCTTTAAACAAAGGATTAACTTTAATATATAAATGCACAATTTTGAAATTTCTAAACAATATAAAAATAATTTCGCTCAGAAGATGGTTGACCACGATCCAAAGCTCAGCTGCAATGAATAATTATGATGACGGGAACCCTTATTCAGAGCCTCCTTTCGCCAGGCGAAAAAAGTATAATAATAAAATGAGAGAAGCAAAGCAGAAAGGTAATCAAAGCTCAGCGGGACCCGGTCTTTAATAGAACATGCATATAGGATTTGGGAAGTCCATCGAGGTCGAGGATCACGGATGCCCTCCTCAACCTTTAAACGGGTAGGAATATGCGCAGTCTTCGGACCTGTATCTTAACTGAGGCGAGAAGAGAAGGACCCTGGTGGCAGGAGAGGCTTGAGACGACCAGGCTTCATCCTCAGCTGCAGAGAGCTACCGAGAAACTGGTCTGTTGGTGCTCATGAACTGTTGAGCTTCTTCCAAATCGGAGTTTCAATAGGAAAGTGAAAACCAAGCACGCTATTCTTGAAAATTCATATTTTTTTCTGGGAAAAAGTTATATAAAGTTATTTTATTGACAAGTAATCAATTGATTTTCATACATATTGCAAAAATATCCTTTCTTACATTGATTAATGTTTGGTTTGTCCCGCTTTAGCCGCTTCAAGTGCTTTAACACGCTGTGGCATGCCAGTGATTAAAGCTCTGCATAATTGCTTGATTCTGTCAGAGTGAAACCAAACGTAGATAAGACGTTCTATGAGCTTTGCTTTGGTTCTTTCGGAACTTAGTGTATTTTACTCTTTAGAATATACTATAAACTCTAAATAGGGTTCATGTCTGGGGAATTTCCAGGCCATGATAACAGTTCAAGGCCATTTTGTGCACACCATGTCTTCACTGATCGCGCCGTGTGACAAGGAACCGAGTCTTGCTGAAATATTCATGATCTGTCACCGAACCATTCCCTCATTTGAGCTACCAAACATTTTTTCAGTACTTCAATATACTTATACTGATTCATTATACCTTTAACAATCGTCAAGCGACTTGTCCCATGTACAGTAATTTCTCCCCACACCATGATTTTCTGTGAATGTTTTACAGTCTTTTTAAGACACTCTGGCATAAACTCCTTACTATCTGCACACGGTCATCAAGTACTAGGATAGTTGACTCGTCCGAAAACACAACCTGCAACAATATAAAACACTATAGCAGTACTGAAACGACCTCTGATGTTAGTAGGAGGCAGGTAAACAGCTAGACAAATTATGACTGAAATTATTTCATTCAGCAGAACGCGTAGCTACTAGGTAAGTCAGAATGTACCGACTACAGTAGGTACAGTATATTCTCTTATGCTTAATAAAGAAAATAACTGGTAAATGTACCACTTACCTGTTCCCATTGCTCAGAAGTCCAATCAGCATGAGCATTAGCCCAGACTTGACGTGCCTGTATCATGGTTTTGTTAAGCTAAGGCTTCTTTCTTGGACGGTAGGCTCGTAATTTACTGTCCAGTAACCTCCTATTTAATGTTATTCGAGAGAGACTAATTCTACCTGTTAACAGTTTGCTTGCAATCTTCCTACAAGATTTGCTTTTGTCCTTAATAGCTATTTGTTTTATTTTCCTGGCTTTTTTTTATGTTTTTTCCTCTTGCGACCAAATTAACCTTGCTGAATCCTAATTAACACCGTTTTCATTTTTTTCTTTATATTAATTACTGTTTGAGAGAAGATTCCCATTTTGCAATCTTTTTCTGTTTTAATGTACTATCAGTTAATAAAACTTTGATCTGCCCAGTTTTCCGACGACTCAAGTCACTGACTTTACCCATACCCCTTCACTTTCTTTTTATCAATTACACTGCAAGAAAAAACGGTTACTATTATTCAGAGGCAAGCAAATACACACTAGTTGAATTATTGGGTGAGTAACAGTAAATAGAATAGCTCGCACAATTTCACCCTAAGAAGTCTGAATTGGAACTGATGCACGAGACTAACAGTTGCCGCAGCGGACAAAAACGCGTCGGTCAGATGCTCTACCGTTAAGCTACCAGGCACAGTGACTCTAGTTCGCCCAAAACCACCCTTTGGTCTCTTTGATCCTAAGTATTGTTCCAATGTTCCTTTCTCTTACCTAAAAAAAATCTTATCCTGTTTCTTGTCTCATTCGCGTCAAATTTCTCTTTCTCTTCTACTGTATTGATATATGGTCCTCAATAGAAGGTTTCTGCCTCTTTCTTTCTGTCTTCAAAATGGTTAGGAAAGGCAGAAAATAAATATGGCTAAAGCCCTGTGGTGTTTGTTATCACCCGCAGAACATATATATATATATATATATATATATATATATATATATATATATATATATATATATATATATATATATATCTCAAAGTAGCGCGAGAGAATGATGAAAATGAATCCATTAAACCACAATGTGGTTTAATGGATTAATTTTCATCGTTCTCTCGCGCTACTTTGAGAGATATATACATTTGTATATTTACCACGCGTTTAACTATTCCTCATTTATTCTTTGAATTCTCAATTAATTTTCTATTTTTTTCATAGTCCCCGTTCGAGCTTGCGAATCCCTTCCCTGCACAGATTTTTTTGAAAAAGGTAATAAAAATTTTACTGCAAGGAAAAATTATTCCGTTTTCTCTTTCAATGTGATTTAATAGATTCATATATATATATATATATATATATATATATATATATATATATATATGTTAAAGACTCTTCTTGTAAAATTTGATCAAAATATATTGATGTATAATAAGAACACGTATCTTTTGTTCGTCACTTTTCACAATTTATATTTGAGGAGTACCTAAGTGATGAGTTCTTCACGGCCGTAGTTGTTCCCAGGAAACAAGTGTTACGTCACATTTCGCCGTGCTGGAAGATGTCACCACGTGCTATCTCACATAATCTTCCAGTGATTCACCTGGCACCGTTCAGGGAGGTTTGTACCGTTCTCTCGTGGAAATTGGTCGTCTGGATATATTCCATTTCTTTTTGACTTATCAACTAAAAATGAGAGAAAAAATAGAAGAGAATTGTGGTAGATTGAATAGTGCATGATGTGAATGGTACTAACATTCATCTAAGAGCAAAGATGGTTAGCAAAAAGCATTTTCCAGGAAAAATGAATTTTCTCAAGAAGAGAAGGATGATGAAATTGGGCAAAGGAAAGGCTTCCCTGCAAATATCATAAGATTTGGAGCGTCATCATTCCACTACGAAGAAAACTATAGAGAACGTTATTCAGCCTAGAAAGAAAAGGCTCCAAACTAAATTTCGAATTCTGTCTCCTAGATATCTTTCTCCAATCTATAACGAAGTGGCAAAAACTACTCGTAATAGCGACAAAGCTATTTTTCAAGCTGCGTCTGGAGGGAAATGTGGTATAGAGTTCTCAGGACATTTTATACCTTTAGGAATAAGACAAAAAAGCCGTTCCTGGCTAAAAAAAACAAAGAAAACTGATTTTGGCGCCTCTATATGAATTAAAATCGATTTTCGCAAAGTTATCTTCACAAACGAATCGAGTTACTTTGGATAAGCAAGATCTAGGGAAAGGCAGTGAGGTGTCAATGGACATCAGGTTAATTGATTGATGATTTGGGCAGCACTTGTTGGAGACAAGCGAGTAGGACCTTTCAAAGTAGACGATGACATCAAAATGGACTCGAAGGTGTGCTGCGAGTTTGTGAAGAAAAACTTTCTACGTTGGTTCAAAGGAAAAATGGTGATGATAAGGAAATCAACTGTCTCCATGCAAGATAAAATGCTCTTCTTAGTCATGCCTTCAAGTTTTGATGGATGAGTTGAAGTAAAAAGAATTTGTATGGAACTCTTATCATAGACCGTCCTCCCAACAGTTGCAACCTGAATCCCATAGAACATGTGGAGGATCCTTAAGAGAGCCGTTTACGCATATGGCACAGACAAAAGAAAACAATTTGACCTTTTGGAAGCCATACAGTAGCTATTGAACAGTTCTTATTCAAAATTATGTTTCAATAATTCGCATCAATGTATTTATCACAATTACTTTATTTAAGTGGTTTAAACTTGTTAGTTTGTACTATTATACGAGGGGCGGTCAATAAGTTTTGCGAATCGGTAGGGCAAAACAGAGGAAGGGGGATGGCTGTTTGGGGGGGTGTTAGGACCAGTTATAACAAAGTCAGAACCTGCAGCCGCACGCTCCTGCCTCGTCTATTTAGAAGCAGCAGCTGATCGCAGATCGTCAGTCACATATTTTTCAACAATGGAGAAGGTTGAGCACCGCGCAGTGATCAAATTTTGACTAAGGAAGGCAAGAATGCAAAAGAGATCTATGAACGCATGGTTGGAGTGTACACCGACACCGCCCCTTCCTATGCAACCATTGCTCGCTGCAATAGGGAGTTTCGCCATGGTCGTGAGTCCCTTGAAGATGATCCCCGTCATTCGTGACCAATGAGGACAATGTGGCCCGTATGGAGAGGATGATGCTCGAAAATCGACGGGTGAAGGTCGAAGAAATCGAGCGAGAACTTGGAATATCACATGGAAGTGTTATCAACATCATCCACGCCAATTTGACCATGATCAAGGTCGCTGCCCGTTGGGTCTCTAGAAACCTCACGCCCCATGATCGACTTCAACGTCATCAAAGTCCACAAGGCCAGAATTGCACAAGCTGCCCTGTTCGAGTGCGGGTATAAGGAGCTCAACCATCCCCCCCCTACAGTCCAGATCTGGCCCCCAGCGACTACTTTTTATTCCGCCAGCTCAAGGCTGCACTTCGTGGACGCCGGTTTGGGGACGATTAAGATGTCCAACTCACCGTCCAGGAGTGGATTGAACAGCAGTCGGGAGATTTCTGGTTGACGAGAATTCGAAGCCTCAGGGACAAGTGGCGCAAGTGCATTGAAGTCGAGGGTAGTTATATTGAAAAATAATAAAACACTTTTCCTCATATCTCGTTTCCTTATATCCGAATTTCAAAACTTATTGACCGCCCCTTGTATGTCTTAATATATTTAAGATTAAGTTTAAGACATAAGGACTTCATTTAGGCAGTCCTTCAGACCAATTAAAATTCCGGATTTCAATTTGTCTGATGGGCAGCATAAATGGAGTTCCCATGTCCTAAAATTAATTGTAAAGGATATTGTTATCACCTTAAGTCAACGTCTCCAGATTAATTTCAGTCGCCTGTTATTATATATCCCAGTATTTCAATTTTTTGTCCCTTTCTTTCAATTTACAGTTAAAGATGACATGGAAAGCAAAATATCAAAACTAGTCCTGTTTTAATAAAATTTATGCTCTCAAACAGAGGTTTCTTTGTGCATTTAATTTACCCGTTATTGAGTAAAAAGTATATATATATATATATATATATATATATATATATATATATATATATATATATATATATATATATATATATATATATATTAAATATACAAACCAACGAAATGGCTCTAAACATTTATTGGCCGGACATTTCGGACCTCAAATAGGACCATCATCAGCGACTAACGAGAAAAGAGAAAAATATTTACACAAAAAGTTTTAAAAATGTATTACACACCCAGTCATAATTCTGTCATACACTTTGCACTCACTTTAACGCGTTACCTTTGCACAACTGAGGTATTACAACGGTGTTTGAATCTCCAGGCACTCTTCCACTGCCCAATGATTTAAAATACAACCACTAGAGCCCATTTCATTCAAACCTCCCAATACCACATTTTAGCATCTCAGCCACTATCTCATCTAATTCCAATGCTTTCAGATCTTTCAGACCTTACACAAACTCATCGGGTCTATACCCGGTCACAGGATCGTGTTTACATCGTCGAAGTGACTCATATTTACATTTGCTTCATCTTCCATACTTACCATATACAACAACTTTATAAGTATTGATGCTGTAACTAATTTTCTTTATTGAACTGGTAGATACCAGTCGATAGACATTATCCGTGCATTAAACCCATCAATGCTAAGGGCAAAAAATCTGAAGGAATTTGGCTTCGAACCGAGACTTTGTGTCTGCCTAAAATTTACTGATTTCAACCAAAGAAAGTCCCGATCAAGGCAGAAAATTGTGATGCGAACCTTTTATTAGACACTTTCGACTGCTTTCTTCTTACACATCAATCTACATCTGTAAAATAGACTCTCTCATACAGCTGGCCAATATTCTTTTCAATCAATCCAGCCACAAAATCTTTCTAAATCGAATTGCGTTAATCTTTTTTCTCTCAAATCGGCCTTGAAGGAGCAGCCCAATCATGGGCGATCTATAATTAATGACCCGCTTTCAAATAATTCGAGAATATCGATTCCCTCATGCAATTTTTGCGTTCCCAATTAGCCCGGTCGCCATCATTCCCTTTCTCGCGCGTTCCCCTTCAGGAAATGATTGCCCATTAAATCCCTTTCACACTCTCTTGTTCCAATCAACTGCTGGGGCAATCATTTTTTTTCCTTTCCACTACGCCTTGCTGAAGCAGGTGGGCGAATAGGCCTGTATTCATTAGAGGCCACAACTCTCAAAATCCACCCTCTTTTCCCCCTTTTGGATCGAGGCCTCTTAAATGGGAGGCGGAATCGCAGTGGTGTTCAAAATTGAGTGACGACAGGCCATTACTCCTCTAGCTACTCGCCATTGAGTTCCAGACTGGTTTGTTCCTGGGTGAGTTACTTTCTATTCCTGTCCATGAGGCCCTGAATTTGTTTTTCTTATGAGATAATAGCGTAGCTCCGGAAGCACGAAGTTCAGAGCTCCGGACATTTCTCCATTGTCCAGTTTGCAACAGTCTGTATTGATACAAAACACGAATGAATCTGGTCCGAGCCAGTTTAATACTATCCTTATCAAGTTAGAGGTTACCTCCTTTTCAAAGGCAGAGGTTTCATCTGACTCTAACGGGAGACATTATCCCCCGCCACTAACCCCGTATATCATCACACACATCATTGCTCTAAAATGGACTCATTTACATCTAAATTAAGAGTTTATTGGCTGTCACACTCAGATGGAAAGTAGGCAAGAGCCAAACCAAATGAGTTTACGAACTTTATTTGTAATATTTACCTAAACAACTGGTTTGTCTCGGAAACTAAATGACTTCTTTTAGGCCATTTATCTTTCGTTATATTCAAAACGCAATATTTCTCTCTTCCAATCCAAGGTCTCTTTGTTTTGTGTCAAATGCGAATAACAAATTAATAAAATATTGATAACCACCATAATGTAGCTCTAAATTTTAGCAGTAACTTGTAAAAATTTATTTAAAAATATTCATAGATATCGTAACTAAATGAGGTAGTTTTATTTTAATGTTTATTTGAATATATTTTACATAATGATATTAGACACATCCTAAATTATGTGTAAACTTACTTGAACTAATTTTTTCAGAATATTTGGAAAAGTATATTTAAATTGTGTTTCTATATTTTAACACCTATTCTTGAAAGTACTGATGCTTTCTTTTATGCGTAGCATCTGGTCTGTATCTCTGTTATCTGAGCTAACATCGCTAAGCGGTTCCATTTGTATCTGTTTTCAATAGTAGCGATGTCTTGGTGAAATCTTTCTTCGTGTTTATCGCTGATTTCTCTTCCATTCTTAAGAAAGAATGACAGATGAAAATGAAGGAAGAGCAATTTTAGAGACATTGCAACCAAAGTTTTTATAACGATCAATCATTCTTTTCGACAAGAATTTTCTATTTCTCAGCCATCTGCTTTCCGGGCAGTCCATTATACACGCTCTTCAAACTTTGCCAAGCCTCCAGTTCTAACTCATTCATTGTTGATCCTGAGTTAGGGAATTTGAGGGCCGGCAGATATCCCTTCCTTTAATTTAATTTCACTAAACTTTGGAAATTTGCCTTTGAGATATACGAAAGATGGTTGATTATGCTCCTAGGCTTTGGCAAATAGTTTCATAAGTCCTAATTTTATATGAAGAGAGGCAAAATAATTTTTTCATTATTAATTAGTGGTTCATGATTGATGTTATACAAGTCAACTATTGACTCAGCCTGAGGTGTCCATTGAGAGCCGTGTATTGTTCGGATCGAGCAAGATTGTCCCACTTGACCACACAACACATAAACCTACCCAAATCCGACCATTTACTAATTCTACTATTTTTAAGTCAGCGCATTTTAAACACTGGTACTCATTGTCCAGAATAAAAGCGATATTTTTTTTTAGAGATTTCCTTCAAAACATCGGAGTGAGCAACGAGAATTGATAGAAGCATATTCCCTCCTGCAAAAGAACGATGTATGTGATTGTCATTGTTAAAGCAGCTCTTTTTTAACATTGTAAATGTATCTTGTAAATTGTGAGAGAATTGAAAAATTGATATGCAAACAACTTTAACCTATATTTTTCCATAAGCAGACACGCTAAAAGCAAATATTTTTTCCATAAGCATAAACACTAAAAGCAAATATTTTTTCCATGACACGCTAAAAGTAAATATTTTTTCCATAAGCAGATACGCTAAAAGCAAATATTTTTTCATAAGCAGAAACGCTAAAAGCAAATATTTTTCTCATAAGCAGAGACAATAAAAGCAAATATTTTTCCCATAAGCAGAGACGCTAAAACCCTATACTTTTTTCCTAAGCAACGACGTAAAGAGCCAAAGTTTTTTCCATAAGTAACGTCGCTAAAACAATATTTTTTGATAGGGAACGACGCTAAAATCCAATATTTTTCCTATAAGCAGCGGCGTTAAAAGCAAATTTTTTTTTATAAGCAGCGACGCCCAAAACAATATTTTTATAATAAGCAGCGAGGCTGAAAACCAATATTTTGTTCCATAGGCAGTGACGCTAGAAGACTATATTATTCTCATAGGCAGTGAAGCTAGAGCCAATATTTACCCATTAAGCAACAACGGAAAAAGCCAGTATTTTCCCCATAAGCAGTGATGATATAGCCTATAATTTTTCCCATAAGCTGCTCAGTGTTTTACTATAAGCAGCGACGCTACATGCCAATATCTTTCTCATGAGCAGCGACGCTAAAGCTAATAATTTTCCTATAAACAGTGACTCTAAAAGCCAATATTTTTACCTATGAGCAACGACGCTACAGACAATATTTTGCGAATTTGCAGCGATGATAAAAATCTTTTATTTTTCTCCATAGACAACGAAGCCAAAGTTTTCTCCAAAACAGTGACACTAAAGCTAATATTTTTTTCCATAAGCAAGGAAGCTAAAAGCCAATATTTTTCCCATAAGCAGTGACGCTAAAGCCAATATTTTTTTTTCAAAAGCAGCGACGCTAAAACAAAAACTCTCCAATAAGAAGAGACGCTAAAAGCAAATACTTTCCTATAAGCAGCGTCATTAAAGTCTAATATCTTTTACTATAAGCAGCGACACTAAAAAAATATTGGTCTAATAAGCAGTAACGCTAAAAGTTAATATTTTTTTCCATTAGCAGTGACGTTTAAAGCGCATATTTTCACATAAGCAGTGACACTAATGCTAATATTTTTTCCCATAAGCAACGACGCTAAAGCCGATATTTTTCCCATAAACAGCGACGGTAAAAAACAAATATTCTTTGCTATAATTGCGACGTTAATAGCCAATACCTTTCCCATAAGCAGCGACGCTAAAAGTCAGTATTTTTCCTTTAGGCAGCGACGTTCTAAACAATATTTTTCCGATTAGCAGCGAAGCTAAAGTTAAGATTTTTTCCTATAAGCAGTAACGCTAAAAACTATATTTTTCTAATAAGCAGCGATGCTAAAAGCAATATTTTTCCCATAAGCAGTGTGGCTAAAGCCAATATTTTTCCCATACGCAACGACGCTATAAACCAATATTTTTTATTATATGCAGCGACGCTAAAAACCAATATCTTTTCAATAAGCTGCGACGCTAAAGGCGATATTTTTTCCTATTAGCAGTGACGCTGAAAACCAATATTTTTTCTATTAGCAGAGACGATAAAAGCCAATATATTTCCCATACGCATCGACATTAAGAGACAATATTTCTCGCATAATCAGTGACGCTAAAGTTAATATCTTTTACCATAAGCAGCTTCGCTAAATCCAATATTTGTTCCTATAAGCAGCGACGCTATAAAACAATATTTTTCCATAAGCATCGACGCTTAAAGCCTATATTTTTTCCATAAGCAGTGACAGTAAAGCCAATAATTTTCCTATAAGCACTAACGCTAAATCCAATAGTTTTCCTCTAAACAGCGACGCTAAAAGCCAATATCTTTCCCATAAGCAGCAACGCTAAAAAACAATATTTTCCTATAATAAGCGATCCTAAAAGTCAATCCTATAGGTAGCGCCTCTAAAACAATATTTTTCTAGTAAGCAAGACGATAAAAACCAATATTTATTTGCGTAAGCAACGCCCCCAAAAGCCAATATTTTCCCCATAATCCCCGAAATCTAAAACCCTTTATTTTTCCCATATGCAGCTACACTAAAGCCAATAGTATTTCTCATACGCAGAGACGATAAAAACCAATATTATTTTTTTTAAATGCAGCGACACTAAAAGCCAATATTTTTCTATAAGCATTGACGCTGGTCGTAGTCTCCACACACCGGACCGACGCACAAAATTAGGGGTTAAGTATAAATTAATAATTTAAGTAAAGATTTTTATTTTTTAAATATATCTAAATTATTCCTTTGCTCTCGAATCGGTCTGAATAAGAAAATCAAGGAATTTTCAGCGTGGTTTGCAGTGCGTGCAGACTCTTCACTTTCCCATAATTTGGTTGTAATTCATCTCTCTTCGTCAATAATTGAGTCTTGATGGTTGTTTTGGGGCTTATTCGCAATTTTCCTCAAGATTCTTTGTATGCGTTCAACAAATAAAGGGAATCTTGTTCGAACTTTTAACGAAGTAACAGCAGTTACAGCCCCCATTGGATTCCCAAAGCAATGAATTATTGCAAGTTGCATTGTGTTATGAGGCGTTAAGTCACCATGCAGCGGGCATCCCCGAATAACGAGCCGTCCCTAACTTTCTTGACAACCCCTAATAATCTTTTAGATTGCAATATATTGGAGGTACCAGGTGGGGGATGATGAAGTGGAGTGCATAATTATACCAAAGTTAGAATGACTTCGAAGTTTGTGGAGTAGACCAAGCTGAAAGGGTGTGCCTGAGTGAGGCACTGTGCCAAAGTCTATTATTTCGTTATTAAAAAAAAAACATTTGGATAAGATAACAAACCCGAATGGAAGAGAGATTGAGACCGAGTAAACGAGTATTGATATTAAGATATGGGTGAATTATCGATACTTGGATAATTAGTTAAGTTAATTGTACCACACGATAATTTTCATCTTGAACGAGGTTTCCGCTTGGATGATGAAATCCACATAAAGATCAGAATAACCACCACTCATAAATAACATAATCGAGTAGGGAAAGTCAAAAGGAGTACTACAAGTACTCGCAAATAACCCGACTTCCCCCAAATAAATGGGGCGCTAACTCTCTCCCAAATCCCCTACTTACAAAACTGCGAGGGGGATGGGGGAGATTCAGGAGAGTTGGGCACCCTATTGCACTAAATAATCCCCCCCCCTTTACTGACCTCAGTCAAATCCTTTGTGGCGAGAGGCCCTCGATGGTTGCCTCTTTTTAGCTGAAAGGGTTGGAATTCTCTGACCAGATTGAGGGATTGGGGTTTGCGACCAAGGAAGTGATGACGACCAACGAGGCATTCGATTACCCTTTCCAAATAAAAATGAAGTCGGTTTAATTATTAAAATTAAAAGCGAAACCAACGAGGGTATCAGGGACGGATGGGAGGGATCCATACAAAAAGGGGTGAAGTTGGAATGAATGGAATAAAAATCGATTCACTCGCTAGTGTTGGGGCCGGAAGGGCACATAAAAGTTTGTGTCAACTGCAGTAAGGTTGGGTTGCCCGTGTTACATCTAACCCATCTTTGCGGTGCTGAATAATGAATGAATAATGAATGAATAAGGAATGAATAATGAATGAATAAAACTGCCCCTGTTTTTTGGCAGCAGAAGACAGATAATAAGAGAAACCTCTCTTGGTTAAGCGTCGAGAAAAAAAAGAGATTAGAGAGAATGATGATAGAGATAGATAAATACAGAGAGAGACTAAAGGAGAGAAAGAGAGAGTAAGAAACTAAGATATATATATATATATATATATATATATATATATATATATATATATATATATATATATATATATATATATATATATATATATATATATATATATATATATATATATATATATATATATAGCAGGAATATGAAGACATATGCGATGGTTTTGAACATTTAATTTTTCCGGACGTTTCGGTCATTGACGATGACCATCATCAGCGAATTCTAAATACCAAAAATTATTTTTAGAAGAATAACTAAACACAGAAATCAAATTAGTGAAAATCTATTAGAAATTGATGTAATATCTTAAAAAAAAATAACTAAATTAAATAATAATCCCACGAGTTTTTTAAATATGCATAATAAACATGACTTAAATGACTATCGAAATACAAAAAAATTATAAACTATAGCAATAAAGTCGAAAGCAAGGCATGAAGAAATCGATTAATAAGACAGAAAAAAAGATTAAATAATCCCATGAGCAACAAATATGAATAGTAAATATGAATCAAGCGGATACAAAAAAAAAATCTCTATAAAACACAGCAAGAGAATTATATGGGCAGGACGAACAATCGAAAATAAGTTAGATCAGGGGGAATGTAATCGAAGCGGATATTAATAAATGGAGCGAAGCAAGTAGTT
Organism: Ceratothoa steindachneri; assembly: GCA_963969495.1. Lineage (NCBI taxonomy): Eukaryota > Metazoa > Arthropoda > Malacostraca > Isopoda > Cymothoidae > Ceratothoa > Ceratothoa steindachneri. Next base: position 2,668,996 of record OZ018334.1, on the reverse strand, counting down.
CAAATTAAGTTAAATTTTAAGTGATTGAACATCAAATAATATGACTAGACTAAGGCACGAAAGTTTAAATAGTAAATAATCAATAATGGAGGGGTCAAAAGGACGACTAAAACAATAAATTAAGGAAAAGTCAATAATAAACCAGATCGTTTAGATATTAATAGGACAAACTAAAATAGAAATAAAAATTTCTCGGCACGAGTACTGACCTTATAACGGTTAAGCTGGGAGTAACAACTGATAGTAAGGACAAAATTAGGCAAAAAGAAAACTATTAAGGGGGATGTGGTTGGTTGTACATTTGTCTATATAGTGAATAATTTAAGGGATGATGAATAATCATTGAGTTCCGGGTTAATTTGTTTGATGTAAAGAGATTCAAGAATTTTTAAACTTAGAGAAGAGGAGGCAGAAGAGAGTATACTAAAGGAATCAGGGTCAAGCGGGTGGTTAAGTTTTAGTGAATGTTCTCGTATAGAGGAGTGTTCGGGTTTGGAGATGGCAATGTTGGTTCTGTATGATACTCCGATATGCTTAGCGATCCTACATCTTAATTGTAGACTTGTTTGGCCTACATAGCGACTTTGGCAGGTCGCACAAGTGAATTGATAAATGATGGAGGAACGCAGGCATAATGGGAGTGATTCTTTGTGCCGAAGGAAAGTATAGACAGCAAGAGGATTAGAATTAATTAGGAGAAACTTGCATTGGGGAAAGTATTTATTAAGAGTCGAGAGTAAAGCTTTGTTGAATTTTGTGTCAAGTGGAAGATAAGGCAGTTTTAAGAATAATTTTTGTTTGGGGACAGTTATTAGAGGGGTTTTGCGAGAGAACATTTTAAATAAGTAATTGGAAGTAAGTTTGTCAAAAAGATGGTCTGGGAAAAAATTAAAATGAAAAAAGCTCCTAAGATATTCAATTTCAGAATGAAAGTGAAACCAATTTGAGCTGATTTTGTAAGCTCTGTGTATACTGTTTATGATGGCAGAATGTTTGAAATTAGTAGGAGTACAACTAAAGAAGTGTGTGCCAAGTTTGGTGGTAGTGGGTTTCCTGTAAACTGATGTGTTAAATTTAGAACCAACTTTTGAAACGTTGACATCCAGAAAAGAGATTTTATTGTATAATTCTGTCTCCATGGAAAATTTACTATTAGGGTGTTGAAGATTTAAATAATTTAAAAATAATGGGGCATGCTCTTTGTGTTTAAAAATAAGGAAGCAGTCATCGATAAATCTTTTAAACACTAACGGTTTATATTCAACCGGACAGTCCCTTAACCAGTTTTTTTCGTGGTAGGATAAAAAAGCATTAGTGAAGCTGGGGCCCAATGGAGAGCCCATGGCCATTCCATCGTGTTGAATGTACAAAATCTCATTAAAAAAGAACACTGTATTTTCTACGGACAATTTTAATAAGGTAGAAAAAAGAGACTTGGTTAGACCTAAAATGCTATCATTTGATTGAAAAAGGGTATCGGTTATTATTTTGCAAGTTTCCATGACAGGTACATTAGTAAATAGAGACTCTACATCGATTGAAGTCATAAACGAGTGGTTCAAATCCAATTGAGAAATGTAGCTGACAAATTCGAATGAATCTTTCAAAGTGAATTCGTTGCGAGTGAGAGGTTCAATTATGGGGACTAGAAACTTGGCTAGGTTAAAGCTAGGGGTGTTAATGGCAGATAATATTAGACGGAGAGGTAATCCTACCTTGTGAGTTTTTGGCAAACCATACATAATACCTGGCGATGTACCTGAGGCAAACAGTTGGTTGTAAAAATCACAGAGAATATTTTTCTTTTTTAGAGAACGTAAAAAGTTGTTAATTTTGTCTTCAATTTGCAAGATGTGTTTAAATGGATCTTTATCCAGTTTAAGAAATTTACAGGGGTCCGAAAGAATTTTTTGCATTTTAGAAATATAGTTTATAATTGCTATAGTTTATAATTTTTTTGTATTTCGATAGTCATTTAAGTCATGTTTATTATGCATATTTAAAAAACTCGTGGGATTATTATTTAATTTAGTTATTTTTTTTTAAGATATTACATCAATTTCTAATAGATTTTCACTAATTTGATTTCTGTGTTTAGTTATTCTTCTAAAAATAATTTTTGGTATTTAGAATTCAAGGATGATGGTCATCGTCAATGACCGAAAGGACCGGAAAAATTAAATGTTCAAAACCATCGCATATGTCTTCATATTCCTGCTACGAATAAGGTTCCCAAGGATCGACTCCATCACTAATATATATATATATATATATATATATATATATATATATATATATATATATATATATATATATATATATATCAGTAAAGATCCTATCTCTTCGAAGTTACTCAGTGATAATGTATATTTATTTAAATGTCCCAGTTGTACTGGAGCCTCTTACATTTGTAGCACTGTTAGGTCTCTTGGAGCTAGGTTCTCTGCACATATGGGGATTAGTTGGCGCACAAACAAAATATTAAATAGAAAGGAAAATTCATCTATTAGGGAACACACCATAAGCTGTAGAACTGACATTTCTATTGATAATTTTCAACTATTAGCCTTTAACGACAACCAACATTGCCTAAGAACCCTCGAATCTTTATATATATATATATATATATATATATATATATATATATATATATATATATATATATATATATATATATATGTGTGTGTGTGTGTGTGTGTGTGTGTGGAAAACTCACAAAATATCGCGTGAGTAAGCAATAAATGCAACAAGCCCACAGGGAAAATCAATTTCGAGGATTCCAAGTACTTTCGAACTTTATTTCTAGTTTTTTTATCAAAGAATAACAAAAGTATTGAAAATTTTCATATGTAACGGGTGTTCCAATAACTTGGACCGATTTTAAATGTGAGTTAAGTTTAAGTGTCTAATTATTTTTTTCTTTTACTTTCAGATTTAACAACTTCAGTCTCTGGCAATTTCAACCATGGAAAGATTAACAATCGAACAACGTGTTAAAGTTATCGAAGCCTATTACGAAAAGGGACGTTCAAACAGAAACGCATTTCGGGCACTTCGCGATCTTTTTGGTCAACATAATCGACCAACCGAGAGTGCAATTGGGAAAATTGTTCGTAAATCCAAACAAATGGGGTCGGTGGCAGATATAAAAAGGCCATTGCGTGCTTGTTTACCCCGTTCAGCTGAAAACATTGCTGCAGTGCGCGAGAATGTGGCCGAAGATCCAGACACCTCTATTCGTCATCGCACGCAGGAATTGAACCTCTCCACAACAACGCTACATCAAATTTTGACAAAAGATTTGTCTGTACACGCTTACAAAATTCAATTGACACAAGAACTGAAGACTGCTGACCATTTGAAGCGCCGTACATTCGTCAATTGGGTGCACGAGCAAAGACAAGATGATGATTTTTCGCAAAAAATCATCTTTAGTGATGAAGCCCATTTTCATCTTGGTGGATTCGTTAATAAGCAGAATTGTCGCATTTGGTCTGATGAAAATCCGAGGAAGATTGTTGAAAAGCCACTGCATCCACAAAAGGTCACTGTTTGGTGTGCATTTTTTTGCTAGCGGAATCATTGGGCCGTTTTTCTTCGACTATGATGCCGTGAATTCTGTTATGGTGACAGGCGAGCGATACCGTGCCATGATAACCAACTTTTTATGGCCTGAATTGAATTCTATGGATGTCGAAGATTTGTGGTTTCAACAGGACGGCGCCACATGCCACACATCCAATGCAACAATGGCTTTATTGAATGAGAAGTTCCCAGGTCGCATCACCTCTCGAAACAGCGAGGTCAATTGGCCACAACGATCGTGTGGCTTGACGCCTTTAGATTTCTTCCTTTGGGGTTATCTCAAAAGTAAGGTCTATGCCAACAAGCCAACAACAACTCAACAGCTGAAGGATGAGATAATAAGGCATATTGGTGAGATCGAGGAGCAACTATGCAGAGACGTCATCAAAAGTTTTGACCATCGAGTGGAGGTGTGCCGCTGAAGCGTTCGCGGACATTTAGGCGATATTATTTTTCACACATAATGTCCACGACTCAATTTTTATGATGCAATAGTGAAATCAATAAATTTTCACCAATAACACTGTTTTATTTACTGCTAACTTCGATCCGTCTTAATGGAACACCCTTTATAAGGATGATACAGAGAAGAGGGAACGCCCATAAAAGAGCAAAAAACCAATCAACAAAATGAATTAATATGAGAGAGAGAGAGAAAGAGAGAGAGAGAGAGAGAGAGAGAGAGAGAGAGAGAGAGAGAGAGAGAGAGAGAGAGAGAGACTGCACTTAAAGAATTCCTACACGAAGAAGAGATGAACGTAATTATAAAGTTGTAGCCAGAATACAATTTTTGGGGCTGAAGATGCTGCAGATTTGTGGTCAGACGGGTGAAACTAATTGTGGTACGTCGTTTCAGAAAGATCCGAAAGAATTTTTATTGGAATAAAGAACTCTTAGATAGAATAACTATTCGACGATATTTTCAAGATTATATTATGTCAGTAACTAACAAGAGTAAGCCCACCAAAAAACCTAATTAACCATCCACACATTCTCTGTTGGATTATTATTGTGACCAACATCAAAATTCCTAAACTCATTTGGTTCCGCCCTTCCACCCTTCCCATGTGACTGGGGCAGCCAATAAACTCTTAATTTAGATGTAATTGAGTTCATTTGAGAGCAATGATATGTGTGATTATATACGAGGTAAGTGGCGGGGGATAATGTATCCCATTAGAGTCAGATGAAACCTCTGCCTTTGAAAAGGAAGTAACTTCTAACTTGATGAGGATAGTATTAAACTGGCTCGGACCAGATTCATTCGTCTTTTGTATCAATTCCAATTGTGGCAAACTGGACAATGGAGAAATGTCCGGAGCTCTGAACTTCGTGCTTCCGGAGCTACGTTATTATCTCATAAGAAAAACAAATTCAGGGCCTCATGGACAGGAATAGAAAGTAACTCACCCAGGAACAAACCAGTCTGGAACTCAATGGCGAGTAGCTAGAGGAGTAATGGCCTGTCGTCACTCAATTTTGAACACCACTGCGATTTCGCCTTCCATTTAAGAGGCCTCGATCCAAAAGGGGGAAAAGAGGGTGGATTTTGAGAGTTGTGGCCTCTAATGAATACAGGCCTATTCGACCACCTGCTTCAGCAAGGCGTAGTGGAAAGGAAAAAAAATGATTGCCCCAGCAGTTGATTGGAACAAGAGAGTGTGAAAGGGATTTAATGGGCAATCATTTCCTGAAGGGGAACGCGCGAGAAAGGGAATGATGGCGATCCGGGCTAATTGGGAACGCAAAAATTGCATGAGGGAATCGATATTCTCGAATTATTTGAAAGCGGGTCATTAATTATAGATCGCCCATGATTGGGCTGCTCCTTCAAGGCCGATTTGAGAGAAAAAAGATTAACGCGATTCGATTTAGAAAGATTTTGTGGCTGGATTGATTGAAAAGAATATTGGCCAGCTGTATGAGAGAGTCTATTTTACAGATGTAGATTGATGTGTAAGAAGAAAGCAGTCGAAAGTGTCTAATAAAAGGTTCGCATCACAATTTTCTGCCTTGATCGGGACTTTCTTTGGTTGAAATCAGTAAATTTTAGGCAGACACAAAGTCTCGGTTCGAAGCCAAATTCCTTCAGATTTTTTGCCCTTAGCATTGATGGGTTTAATGCACGGATAATGTCTATCGACTGGTATCTACCAGTTCAATAAAGAAAATTAGTTACAGCATCAATACTTATAAAGTTGTTGTATATGGTAAGTATGGAAGATGAAGCAAATGTAAATATGAGTCACTTCGACGATGTAAACACGATCCTGTAACCGGGTATAGAACCGATAAGTTTGTGTAAGGTCTGAAAGATCTGAAAGCATTGGAATTAGATGAGATAGTGGCTGAGATGCTAAACTGTGGTATTGGGAGGTTTGTTATGAAATGGAGCCTAGTAGTTGTTGTATATCATTTGGCAGTAGAAGAGTGCCTGAAGATTCAAACACCGTTGTAATACTCCAGTTGTGCAAAGGTAACGCGATAAAGTGAGTGCAAAGTGTATGACAGAATTATGACGGCGTGTAAAAAAGATAACTGAGGGATTGAGACGAGGCCTGCATGGTGGATATACAGTGGTATTGGTGTATGCAAATCAAGGAAGTGCAGAGTCACGTGTAGCTGTGAAGACAAGTGTGATATAGATCCCAGTGTGAGGGTTAAATAATCAAAATCGAGTGTGGTTGGCCTAAATAATCAATTCTTAGAGGCTATGGGTTTAGAGAAACTGATTGTAGAAAAATAATTTTACTATATACAAGAAAAGGGAAAATATTACGATGTACGGTGATTGCTTCCATGGGAAAGGGGGAGAGTGCAAATGACGGGGAGACTCACGTAAAGCCTAATTGACTGGAGGCTTTGGATACGACGAGTAAGCAGGGTTCTGCAAGGTTACACTTGCAAAATTCCTTCTTCTCTAACCTCGCTGAGAAATTAACGTGGGAGTACTCCAGACGAGAACGAAGTCGATACCCCAGTGACAGATTCCTCTCTGTGTCTATCGTCTGTGGGGCGGGAACTCTGGCCTTAGGTACGAGCTAGACCGGGTAGAGAGGTGACGCATCGCGTTCGTAATTGGAAGACGTTCGGAAGCGGGGTAGGGCGTACGAGAATGTACATGGCTGTTAACCAAGACGGGGCTGTATGGTATTAATTTCTCAGAGAGCTTTTTCCGAAGTATTTATACTGCCTCGCTGGAGGTCCCCGAAAGGGGGGCAGGGATCTCATTATATTTCTAGCGCCAGGTGGGGTGGTAGGGGATATTCTTGACGAGCATCACGGACTCGCGGGAAAGGTTTGGCTCCATCACGCGATGTAATGGTGAAGAAATGGAACCCAATGGGGTCACGCGGTCGCGCGAAATTCTCGTTGCTCATTCAGGGCTATCTATACGTTGGGTTCTAGGGGAGGGGGGGTTTCTTCTCTGTGAGAGTATTGATAGACATGGGAAAGACGTGTGTGAGAATGGGTTCCATCTATGTTGGTAGATGCTGAATACCTATTGAGGTGGCTGAGATGGAGGAAGATTCAGTGATCGAAGCGTTTCACACTGTGTGGGAGAAGGGGTATTTACGTACATGTTGAGAAGAGTAAGTTTTTGGTGTTACGGTTGAGAGGAGGTCGGTGTGATGTGATTTTACAATCGGAGGTGTTGTCCTTAAATTAGTGAGATGTTTTAAGTATCCACATGTTGTTAATGGTAGTGGTAGATCTGAGGTAGATTGCAATCGAGTGTTTGAATGGCAGGGAAATATCTGGCGCGACCCGAGCGTTAGTGAATGGTACAGGTTTGAGTGTGGAATGTGTGAGGAAGACTACTCCAGAAGACCCCTTTTATCATGCAATTAAGAAAAAATTAACGAGTATTTTTTATCACTAGCTTGATTAGGACTGGCAGTATTAAACAAGTACAAGAATTAATTGAGTAACGTTTTTTCGATAGGCTTCCACCAAGTCAGGCCCCTCTTTGCAAAAATGTCCAGGATTACCCAAAAGAATGAACGTGCTTAAATCTAGACAAAGGTCGTTTCGGTCGCAGCAAAATCACAAGAATAGCAGAAAATATTGAAAATGTTCGCCTGAGACTTCTAAATCCAATCCTATCAATCAGAATGGTTTAAAATTGGCATTGTTAAGTACGACTTAAAATGCCATTCCTCTAAGATACATGCAAGGCACCAACTTCTTGAAAGCGATTTTCTTTGTGGTAGACAATTTGTAGAATGCTTTATATTCTCAATTCTCGGACAACATTGTGATTGGTGACGAGGCAGCTTTTTTTCCAGAATCGAAAGATAAATTGACACAGAATTCAACTTTGAGAAACATTTGTCGGCAAAAGTGTCTTTGGTGGATCGGGATAGGCGAGAATGGCCATCTCGTCGGCCCATCGTTCTACGACAATAATGTCACTGGATCTGCATCCCTTAACAAGATTAACGAACGGATCAACCCAGTACTCGTTCGTATTTACAAGGTGGTATAAGATCGTATCCTTATTGTATCATTAGTCAATAAGGATAATCTCTCTATATAATAATTTTAAAAAATGGGTGGTGTGTGTGTGGAGGATGGGCGCAATAATTGAAGAGCGAACAAAGAGGGCGTCCTTGCTTATGCCATAGGTTCTACTTAATATTGGTAGACTGTTTGCTGTAAGAGAAAGAAAGAACTTGTTAGCAATCCCATTGTGGCGCTGAAGCATGCCAATGAATGGCTCCCAAGATTCCCGCATTTAACTCCGTGCAATTTCTTTTTATGGGGGCATTTAAGGAGTAAAGTGTAGTCCACTCCCCCGGGAAACATAAAAGAGTTAAAAGATAATACCACACATGAAGTCACTTTACTTAAAGAAAATCAACAATTGGTGAAAAGAGTTACGCAATCACTGAGATCAAAGACGCAAGTGTGCTTGGGGAAAAAAATGAAGGCAATGTGGATGGAAACGGCGCATAGAAAATTAAAAAGAAACATTTGTATTGCGCATATGTAGAGGGGCTCGTTATTAATCGCCAAATTTGTTAATTTTTAACCTCAGATTTTCATTATTTCACTTCTTAGCGAACCACTTTTTTCTTGCTTCCACCAAAACCATTTGTGTATCAATATCGTAAAAGAAAGCAAATGAAATTTATATAATGGTTAGACAAAATCAATTTTACACGCACACAAACACACAATACATATATATATATATATATATATATATATATATATATATATATATATATATATATATATATATAACTCACAAAGTATCACGTGAGTAAGCAAAAAATGCAACAAGGCCCACAAAGAAAATAAAATAAAGATTCCAAGTACTTTTGAACTTGAAAGTAGTTCGAAAGTACTTGGAATCCTCATTTATTTTTCTTGTGGGCCTTGTTTTATATATATATATATATATATATATATATATATATATATATATATATATATATATATATATATATATATTCTCCTTAGCGTTTTTCCGGGTTGTGTTACCAATTTCCATTTCCTTGGGCCTTTAAATACATCTATACATCACGCGTCATGTGATTTTCAATTATTACAAACAAAAAAGCCCGTGCCCCTTTTACTAGAAAACCACTTGTCTTGTCTCTCACTGGATAAAAACCTACACTTCGTTGTTCAAAAGGCTTCTTGAATAAACCTTTCTTCGGGTGAGGATGGTAGCTCTGGGGATGAGCGTCGCGATCATATTAGCGATGAGCGCTTGATGACACAAGTTCAAATCCAACTTCTTTATTTATTTTCATATAACGGTTAAAATTGTTTGCCCTATCTTTTCGTTCTCTACTTCTCCCATTTTCCTTCTTAAGCTTTCATTGGTACATGTAATATTCTCCTTAGTGTTTTTCCGGGTTGTGTTACCAATTTCCATTTCCTTGGGCCTTTAAATACATCGATATATCACGCGTGATGTGATTTTCAATTATATATATATATATATATATATATATATATATATATATATATATATATATATATATATATATATATATATATATATATATATATTCTCCAAAATTCTATATCTTTTTTAAAAACCTTAACAACTTACACCACACTATTAACTTCAAGGTTAAATCGGAAAAAAATAATCGCCTACCCTTTCTTAACATACAGCCTATGAGGATTAATAATTCACTCCGTACACCATAAACCAACAAATTCAAATTCTTGAATTCACTTTTTTCGTGTCACGATAAATCCATTAAGATATCTTTTGCTATCTCACAAATTCTTAGAGCATTTGCAATCCATTTATCCTTCAAGATGAACCTAATTTAATTACCTGAACCTTTAAATTTATGTATTCGCTATGGGTCTTTTTTTAAATGTTTCAATCTATAGAAAATTGTATTTATTTTAGTGTATCCGATTCAATCAATAATTGTGAAAAAAAAAGTTTTAATCTTCCCTTTTGCAACGCAACTTTTGAAACTAAACGATTGTGTTTTTTAAAGAACAATACAAATATGACTTTTAAATAAAATCACACCTTCCTAAAAAGTTTTTCGAAGAGAAATCACATAATGAACCACCATTAGTATACTTAATAAATATTGTTCAAAATCATTTTCGTGATCTATGCAGAAAAATACACGACAACCGCTTTCTCATCCTTCTTGCAAAATCCGGGCGATATTGTGTCACCCGAATGGCATATGGCAACCAGCCTCCAGTTCTATGGTAATCCCCTTCGGGCGGAAATACCTAGTTTGTCCTCTAACCCCATTCCAGTGCATTTTTATTCATTAGTCCTAAGCAACTTACTTACGACCTAACTTCAAAACAAGTCACTCATATCACTTCCTATCCTTGCCACCAAAGCTAGAAAGTTTGTAACAAAATAAGTCACTTTAGACTTCAGTTATGCTTTCGTATTATCATCTCGCTCTATAGAGTAATCCGCGAAGGACATGATCCGCTCATACACAACCAAAACAGCATTTCACTTCCGTGCGTTGGTGGCCTATTCTCATCTCGTCTCGGGATGATCGATGGAGCGTTGGCTATCGATGGTGCATATTCGATGGTTGGGAGATTGTGAAGGAGGGGCCATCTACGATGGATGAGGCGTTTTCGGTTCAAAATATGCAGACAAGGGATTGTAAATGAGCCGGAGGAATCAGCTCACCCTCTAAGGTATAAATTGAGTGATTACTTCTCCCTAAGGAAGGGAGGGATTCCTATAGCTAGTGTTCTCCTACTGCTTCAGATTGGAAGAGCGCAATGTTTGGAGCTATTAAGTGGGGATTTGTGTCTTTACGCGTCCTAGCCGGAAAAGGAACCTTTTTTTTAAGGATGTGGCCAAGGTATTCTTGGTGATTAAATAATAATAATGATAAGAGACGTCAGGTAGAGCAATAAAAAGCAACTCAATTTCCGTCAGCAATAATAATATAATCAGACGCCTTTTAACTAGTGGTCACAACCGTTAAAAAAATACTGGTAATTTATCAATAAATTAAATTTAATTACCGCGTATTTACCGATACCTTTTTATCGGTAATTTAATGTAACTTTATGCAATTATGATTATTTAAGTTTACGATCAATAGACAATTTTCTTTCGTATTTACGAAAGAAATTAATTGTGAATTTTGATAGAAAACGTTTTAGTTTAAAAGACGAATTAGGACCATGTTTAGTTGTGCTGTGTGTGTGCTATGTGTTGTTCTTTGAGAATACGAGTGCTATGTAGGGATTGACGTAGTAAATCACTGGTAATATATTTCGCACTCATTGTACTATGTGTTGATAATAATAATTATCTTCTAAAACGCTGCAGAAGTTCGTAAACTTCACAACATTATGTTGTTACATTAATTTACTGGTTGATTCTAAGTAGGCTAGCTCTAATAAATATTAATACCGCCGCGTATTTTCGATTGTTTTTAATGTGTAGGCCCTAGATATTTACACTACGTGAACTTTAATTAGAGATTTTGATCCTATTTGCATTTCTTGACATGTACATTTTAAGTATTTTTTTAGGAGAATATTACTATCTTATGCTATACGTTCGGAATAAAGATAAAACACTTTTATTGGTTATAAAAACTCATAATGGCAAAGGATCTCGTTAAAAAGTTCTATATACAATTGATTTTTAAAATTTCTAATACAGTTAATTTAGCTAGAAATTTATCGGGAATTTACCGGTAATCAAAAGTTTTATCGATAATTTATCGATCAAAATATCGTCGGTAATTTGCGACCCCTGAAATAAGGCGAGGCCCAATAGCTGTCACTACAGAGCAGACCCCAATTAACCATTAATATTAAACAGGCATACATTATCGTTATACACAACTGCCATCACACATGGAACCCATTCATTATTATTTAAAACATAGACCCATTAGCTGTCTTCCCTAAGCAGAAATCTATCAAAGCTACAATAAAAGAGATGCTTATTAACCCTTTGAAGGCCAATGGCTCCAGGCGGCAACAGATAATTTCGAGCCACTCTAACCCTTACGATATAATTATTTAAGGGCTATATTAGTATCGCCGAGATCTCAGCTCTGAGTCTTTCTTCGCAGAATGAAACAGATCCTGATTATGAGTCATTCCATCGATGAAATATTAGTCATAAATAATAGTTTCTCGATTAATTATTAGTTTGATGGTTTAAATAGCAGTAATAAAATGAATACTTGCTTTTATTTCGTAAATATATTGTGGTTCCATGCGGATTAGACTCGCCTAACCTAGGTCTATATCTCTTGCTTGAATCAAGAAATGATGGGAAATAAATATAGCAAGATTACTTGCTATATATATATATATATATATATATATATATATATATATATATATATATATATATATATATATATATATATATATATATATAGTCGTGGTATTGCAAGGACCGAGTGGTGGTGTACGTAAGTATAGGTTTGTTACGTACTTAAAAAAAACCTCCTTAATTAAGTTTTCTCTAAGAATGCTATATTATTATTACGTTATTTTAATCTTTGAGGGTTTCTAGTGCCATGCTAAGCGTTTCGGGCATTGAAATCTAACAAAAAAAACTGCACAGTTATGAATTACACAAGTTTAAGTGAGACTTACTAAATTACGCAAATGAATATGCAGTAATGGTTGACCCAAAGCTCACTTTAATCTTGAACGCTAAGTGACCTTCAAAAAAATGATAATTGGAATTCATTTACCTTTAAAAACCACACGAGAATCTGGTTTGAGACTGACCTTGGCCTCAATTTTTATGTAGCCTCAAGAATGTTTTTTTTCGAGCATGTGCGTGGACGTCTTCACTGCGACTCCAAATGTTTGTATGACGCAGGGATAGTTTTAAAGCCACATATGAATTTGGTGCCTGCGATGGATGGCGTTAAGCACGTTGTCTTGGTAAGATGATTTTACCAACGGGACAGGGAAAGTATGCTTCTTCCAATCTTCGGGTTAATCTGGGAATAATTCGCACTGACGAGCGATGAGCAAACGAGTGAATCCTTTGAAGAAGGGGAGTGCTTGAGGGAGTTCACTTTGGGGTATTCCTCAATGGCGAGGACTATATCTGGGTTTGGTTGCACACCAGGATAGGGGGTTTCTCTGACGAGAACTAGTTAAACTTGTTTCTCAATACAAGCTAACCTAAAATTTGGTGTGACCAACAGGAACTGGCTCAGCATGAGCTTCTTCTCTGTTCCTTTCGTAGGTTTGCTGGGAACTTAGCTGGACTTCGTTGTCTCGATCGCAAACTCGATTTTCTTGAGACAAGATGCTACTTTCCGGTGTGACCACCAGGAACTGGCTCAGGATGAGCTTCTTCTACGTCCCTTTCGTTGGGTTGCCGGGCCTCTAGCCGGACTTCGTTGTTTCGACGACTGACTCGATCTTCCTTGTTCTTCTAAAGTTATCGGCATATATACTTCACCACCCCACTGGGGATCGGGGAAGGAAGATGGGGGGGGGGGGGAGATAAGATCTTCGGAATTAAAACTCCTCCTCTAAAGGTTCTTCTCGGAGCGTCTTCCACTTAGCCCTAAAGGCACCTTCTGGCTTTGGGTCAACTCTCCTTTAATTACGTCAACGAAGTGAAATTAAATACCCTCTCTTAGGGGAAATATTGCCGGTTTAACCAATGTTAGGCCCGTCGGACCCGATACCCGATGATACATGCATTATGTGGTTGTGGGAGACATTTCTGGTGATCCTCGATGCGAGGGGAGCGAGGGGGGGGGTTAAGTAATAGGGTTACGCCGCCAAAATGTCAGGACGTTGCGGTTACCGAACAAGGACTCAGTTTTGAGGGTGGGATATCGACTTCCCTATATATATATATATATATATATATATATATATATATATATATATATATATATATATATATATATATATATATGCTATTACATAGCATTTATTTATAGCATTTTGAGGAAAGCGTTGGACATATGGTAAGCATTATTTTATTTATGAATCAAGATGCTGAAGAAACTCATTTGATAGAAAAGTAAAAAATAGAAAGCAAAGAAAAGTTAATGGAATTTATAGGAAAATTGATTTCCACCCACCCCAGGATACAGAATGGAAGGATTCTGTGGATATTGATGAAAATTGGAGGCAGAACTCCATTATTTTTCTTTCATTTATTTTTTGATCAGGAAATGATAAAGAACATTTTCGAACAAACAGGAATATATGCTTGGGAAAAATCAGGACAGGAAATATACGTGTCTAAGGACGAAATAAAGGTGTAAATAGGAATTTTGATTTCCTCAGAGACTATGAAAACTCCATCTTACCTAACCTTTTAGAATAAATCTTTGAGATATTACACAACTAAGTGAATTTCGCTGCGACATTGCAAAGGGACTAATTGGAAATCCAGAGACACCAAAGAGACGACGACTGTCCAGTAGTGCTTCAAAGCTACTTAAAAGGCGCAAGTTGCTTTCTAAGGCAGCAGAATCATTGCGCTTTGACAATACATTACATCTAACAGACTGCATTGCCAAAAAGATAAGATGCAAGTAATGCATAACTGGGCATACACAAGTGAGATGTGGTAGGTGTAATGTTGGACTCTGTTTGACTGTAAAGAGAAATTGCTTTCGACTTTTTCACAGAAAGTAATATACAGGTTTAACACAATTTCAAAAGTATTATATAACCGTTTCCTTTCAATATGTAAATTTAGCTTCCATCACAAAGCACTTAAAAGTTAACTGTTTATGCTGTGTCAAATGGTGCCAGATGGAACTACCTGTTCGTGTGAGAAATGGTGCCATATGGAATACCTGTTTGTGTGTCAAATGGTACTATATAGAACTACCTGTTAGTGCGTCAAATGGTGCCATATGGAATACCTGTTCGTGTGTCAAATGGTACTATATAGAACTACCTGTTAGTGCGTCAAATGGTGCCATATGGAATACCTATTCGTGTGTCAAATGGTACCTATATAGAACTACCTGTTCGTGGGTCAAATGGTGCCAGATGGAACTACCTGTTCGTGTGAGAAATGGTGCCATATGGAACACCTGTTCGTGTGTCAAATGGTACAATATATAACTACCTGTTCGTGCGTCAAATGGTACCATATGAAAGTACCTGTTCTTATGTCAAATAGTGTCAGAGGGAAGTACTTTTTATTTAGTTAACATTTTCTCAAAATAAAAAAAAAATGTTGGGTGTTCGGTTCTTATATTGCTTCCCCTAAAACTAGTTCAACATATTAAAAAATTCTATTCACTAACTCTATAATTTAAGAAGGGGATTTTTTAAAGTATTTGAATAATAATTTCATCTTAGTTTGGTTATGACTTATGTTTTTTTATCGAAGTTATTTTAATAATTCTTTTATAATATCAAAAAACAAAATGGTGAAGTTCAGAAATAAATATAAGTATCGAAATTTTGTGAATTTTTAAAACCCAAAGAATTACAAATGGTGAAGTACAGAAAATTAATTTATATATATCTTTTATAACTATATTTTAGCAACGTGATATTTTGAAAGGGGGAATTTAATTTAAATTTCCTTTTTAAAATTATTATATTAGGTTGAGGAATAAGTTCTTGCGTTTTTTTTTAATGTTATGTTGATTTAAGTTTTGTTAACGTGATTTGTGCACATATTAAGAAACAATAATAAATAATAAGAGCGAAATTTGCAAAGGTTAGGCTACGTCTCTTAACAGCGTAGACTTCCCTCGTAGGCTACGTCTTGAAGTTGAGTAATAAGTCATTGCGGTTTATTTAAAAGTTGTGTTAATTTAATTCTTGTACTGTACCCTCAAAATGGAATGTAAAGTTGAAAGAAAGGCGCATTTTCGACACTTGTTGTTATTCATTTTCAATCGAGACGGGAACAATGCAAACGCAGCCAAAGCTCGTCGCGATATTTGTGCTGTGTACGGAGAAAATGCTTTATCAGAAAGGACAGCTCAATTGTGGGTTTCACGTTTCAAAAACGGTCATTTCAATCCTAATGACGAAGAACGTTCTGGTCGCCCCATTAAGTTGGATGAAGAGCGATTATACGACCTTCTTCATGAAAATCCTCGTCAATCGACTAGAGAATTGGCGATAGAATTGGCGTGTGATCAGAAAACTGTAGTGAATCACCTTCATTCGATGGAGAAAGTTAAAAAACTCGGTGCATGGGTTCCGCACGCTTTGAGCGAAAGCAACAAACCTTCAACGCTCCACGATTGCCGCAGGTTTGCTTGCTCGTCACAAGGCTACTCGTGGATATAAGGACAGATTTCTTCACCGCATCATCACTGGCGACGAAAAGTGGTGTGTTTATGTCAACATAAACCATCGAAAACAATGGCTTAGCCCCAATAAAAAACCTTGCGAACAACGAGATTGTCAATGCAGAACTCTACGTTCAAAAAATGTATCACTAGCTGAAGCTATTCGTGAAAAGCGACCTCATCGACGTTATGGAGTCCTTCTGCAACACGACAATGCTCGTCTTTACATTGCCAATATGACAAAAGACGCCATCCAAACCCTTAATTGGGAAATCCTGCCACATCCTCCATATTCGCCACACTTGGCTCCATCGGATTTCCATCTGTTCCGATCGCTCTCCAACAATTTGCGTGGCGTTTCGTTCAATACCGACGTGGAATTAAGTTCCTGGTTAGACGAATTCTTCGAGTCAAAATACAGAGATTTTTATTGAAGAAGCATCGGAAAACTAGTTGAACGTTGGGAAGAAGTAGTAAATAACAACGGAGAATACATTATTGATTAAATTGCATATTGTTATCAATTAAAAATGAGTTTTTCTAAAATTGTTAATGGTTATGAATAAATTTGATAAAACCGCAAGAACTTATTCCTCAACCCATTAATTGGTGAAATTCAGAAACTTTATATAAATTTAACCATCGCTGCTTTTTTTTAGATTTTAAATTTTAATCTTAGTAGCGAAGCACACCACGGGGGAGCGGCGGAGCCATTGCCTGGGATATCTATCTTTATATTTAGGAATCAAAGGGTTAACCTTCATTCAATGGCGGAACAGCATTGGCAGCACCTGGAAGCAGATACTTATTACTCATCAGCCGTTTATTTACCGCACATGAGCAGAAGGCTCAGAGTCCTCACCCATAGAAAGAGGTCCATTTCCCCCTCCACTCCCAATGCTGACGGGACGTGTAAAGCTTTACCCATAGACAAACATCTATAATTCCTCACTCAGAAAGCGAGAACAATCTATTTAAACATCATCAACTCCCAATCCGCTTTTTTTGGGCTTTAGAAATTCCCTAAATTTGCCTTAAATCCGATTTCATCTAGGGAGGGGGGCGTACATACGATTCTATAAGGTACTATGTTGATCCATAGGTCATCGGTCGGATGGTAACAGTTGTGCTTTCCAATGAGTATTTATTATTCGGCCGCTTATAACGAAATTGGAAAGCCTTATGCTGCTTTCCATTCGCTTTCGAATGAGATAATTGCCAAAGTCCTCCCAAGGTTAGTCCTGGAATTATTTGGCAATAACATCATAACTATTTGACCAATTTTAACGAAATTTGAAACCCCTTATGTTGCTTTACATTTGCTTTTGAATGAGGTAATTGCCAAAGTCCTCCCAAGGTTAGTCCTGGAATTATTTGGCAATAACATCATAACTATTTGACCAATTTTAACGAAATTTGAAACCCCTTATGTTGCTTTACATTTGCTTTTGAATGAGGTAATTGCCAAAGTCCTTCCAAGGTTAGTCCGGGAATTATTCAAACAGATCTTAAGGTCAGATGATATGTTTGTTAAGTAATAATACGTTTCTTAATTAAATCTTTCTTTATTTTGAAATAATTGAGAGCAGCGACTTAGGTCGGTTTAAATATAAAATCCCGAAGGAGGCAACAACAAAATCTCCCTGAAACATAAACAATTTGGGAGCAAATTCAAATCGCCCTGTCTCCCAAATACCCCCAAATTTGAATCCCATTCAGTGAAAATTGCGCAGCTTCAGGATTCCCATCACGCTTTTTACCTCGCTGATTGGCACCGAAATAAGGATCTTTTCTAACCTCGGTACCACGCGAAGGAAATTCGCTCAATAGGGAAATATTCTGAATAGCGAAACGTGGTCTTGTTTCCTTTTCAACTAATAAAACAAATGTTTTTAGGATTGACCGAATTGATTAAGAAGATTGGCTGATTTTCATAATTCAGCAATCAATTTGCGTCGCTTGACTCCTTGTACTCTCAGGGCCAGGAAAGTTCTGCCTCCCATGAGGGAATTTCGGTCAGTTCTCGTAGGACACGACAGGGCCAAAGATCCAGGATGGGGGAAAAGATGCGGTCGTTGATTTCGGTTCAAATGGATAAATTATAATATTTTTCATTTTGCCAAGTTGGTTATTTACATCAGCTTATCATTAATAGTCGTTTCATACACTCATACTTATCTCTTCCTTCCTCCTTCCCTCCCTCTATCTATCAATCTATTACTCTGTCTCTCTCTCTCTTTCCCCATTTCCTCATTTTCCTTACTCTCTCTCTCTCTTTCTGCATCTATGTTGTTGGTCGGAATACCACCACTAGACTTAGGTAGTCTAATCAACTACTTCTCTATATTTCTATAGTTTTGCCCTCCTGTTTTCACTCGCCTTTTACGATTGACTTTATTACATTTTTTGTAGCTTGTCAAAAATGGGGTAACGATTGATTGAGGGTCCGTTTTTCTATAAATGAGAAAAACTGGGACCCTCATGAGCCAATGATTCAATTTGAAACTAATCTGATTAAAATGAGAGAATGGACTGGATCCTCGCCTACCTACTCATCAAAAACTATGATACAGTGTGGTTGGTCCCATTGACCCGTAGACGGTGTGGTTGGTCCCATTGACCATTAGACGGTATGGTTCGTCCCATTGACACGTAGACGGTGTGGTTCGTCCCATTGACCCGTAGACGGTGTGGTTCGTTCCATTGACCCGTAGACGGGCTGGTTAGTCTCATTGACCCGTAGACGGTGTGGTTGGTCCCATTGACCCGTAGACGGTGTGGTTGGTCCCATTGACTCGTAGACGGTGTGGTTCGTCCCATTAACCCTTAGACGGTGTGGTCGGTCCCATTAACCCTTAGACGGTGTGGTCGGTCCCATTGACCAGTAGACGGTGTGGTTGGTCCCATTGACCCGTAGACGGAGTGGTTCGTCCCATTGACCCGTAGAGGGTGTGGTTGGTCCCATTGACCCGTAAACGGTGTGGTTGGTCCCATTGACCCTTAGACGGTGTGGTCTTTCCCATTGACCCGTATACGGTGTGGTTGGTCCCATTGATCGTAGACGGTGTGGTTCGTCCCATTGACCCAAGACGGGGTGATTCGTCCCATTGACCCGTAGACGGTGTAGGTTAGGCCCATTGACCAGTAGACGGTGTGGTTCGTCCCATTGACCCGTAGACAGGGTGGTTTGTCTCATTGACCCGTAGACGGTGTGGTCGATCCTATTGACCCTAAACGGTGTGGTTCGTCCCATTGGCCCGTAGACGGTGTGGTTGGTCCCATTGACCCGTAGACAGTGTGGTTCGTCCCATTGACCATTAGACGGTGTGGTTCATCCCATTGACCCGTAGTTGGTGTGGTTCGTCCCATTGACCCTTAGACGGTGAGGTTGGTCTCATTGACCCGTAGACGGTGTGGTTGGTCCCATTAAACCGTAGACGGTGTGGTTGGCCCCATAGACCCGTAGACGGTGTGGTTGGTCCCATTGACCCGTAGACGGTGTGGTTCGTCCCATTGACCTGTAGACGGGGTGGTTCGTCCCATTGACCCGTAGACGGTGTAGGTTGGTCCCATTGACCCGTAGACGGTGTGGTTCGACCCATTGACCCGTAGACAGGGTGGTTTGTCCCATTGACCCGTAGACGGTGTGGTCGATCCTATTGACCCTAAACGGTGTGGTTCGTCCCATTGGCCCGTAGACGGTGTGGTTGGTCCAATTGACCCGTAGACAGTGTGGTTCGTCCCATTGACCATTAGACGGTGTGGTTCATCCCATTGACCCGTAGTTGGTGTGGTTCGTCCCATTGACCCTTAGACGGTGAGGTTGGTCTCATTGACCCGTAGACGGTGTGGTTGGTCTCATTGACCCGTAGACGGTGTGGTTGGTCCCATTAAACCGTAGACGGTGTGGTTGGCCACATAGACCCGTAGACGGTGTGGTTGGTCCCATTGACCCGTAGACGGTGTGGTTCGTCCCATTGACCTGTAGACGGTGTGGTTCGTCCCATTGACCCGTAGACGGTGTAGGTTGGTCCCATTGACCCGTAGATGGTGTTGTTCGGCCCATTGACCCGTAGACGGGGTGGTTTGTCCCATTGACCCGTAGACAGTGTGGTTGATCCTATTGACCCTAAACGGTGTGGTTTGTCCCATTGACCCGTAGATGGTGTGGTTGGTCCCATTGACCCGCAGACGGTGTGGTTGGTCCCATTGACCCGTAGAAGAAGTGGTTAGGCCCATTGACCCGTAGACGGTGTGGTTTGTCCCATTGACGCGTAGACGGTGTGGTTGGTTCCATTGACCCGTAGACGGTGTGGTTCGTCCCATTGACCCGTAGACGGTGTGGTTCGTTCCATTGATTCGTAGAGGGGTTGGTTAGTACCATTGACCCGTAGACGGTGTGGTTGGTGCAGTGACCCGTAGACGGGGTGGTTCATCCCATTGACCCGTAGACGGTGTGGTTCGCCCCATTGACCCGTAGACGGTGTGGTTCGTCCCATTGACTCTTAGACGGTGTGGTTCGTCCCATTGACCCGTAGACGGTGTGGTTGATCCCATTGACCCGTAGACGGTATGGTTGGTCCCATTGACCCGTAGACGGTGTGGTTGGTCCCATTGACCCGTAGACGGTGTAGTTCGTCCCATTGACCCGTAGACGGTGTGGTTGGTCCCATTGACCCGTAAACGGTGTGGTTGGTCCAATTTACCCATAAACAGTGTGTTTGGTCCCTTTGACCCGTAGACGGTGTGGTTGGTCCAATTGACCCCTAGACGGTGTTGTTCGTCACATTGACCCGTAGACAGTGTGGTTCTTCTTATTGAGCCGTATACGATGTGGTTGGTCGCATTGACCCGTAGACGGTGTGGTCGCCCCATTGACCAGTAGGCTGAGTGGTTAGTCTCATTGACCTATAGACGGTGTAGTTGGTCCCATTGACTCGTAGAGTGTGTGGTTGGTCCCATTGCCCGTAGACGGTGTAGTTGGTCCCATTGACCCGTAGACGTGGTGGTTCGTCCCATTGATCCGTAGACGCTGTGGTTGATTCCATTGACCCTTAGACGGTGTGGTTCGTCCCATTGACCTGTAGACGGTGTGGTTGGTCCTATTGCCCTTTAGACGGTGTGGTTCTTCCCATTGACCCGTAGACGGTGTGGTTGGTCCCATTGACCCGTAGATGGTGTAGTTCGTCCCATTGACCCGTAGACGGTGTGGTTGGTCCCATTGACCCGTAAACGGTGTGGTTGGTCCAATTTACCCATAAACAGTGTGGTTGGTCCCTTTGACCCGTAGACGGTGTGGTTGGTCCAATTGACCCCTAGACGGTGTTGTTCGTCCCATTGACCCGTAGACAGTGTGGTTCTTCTTATTGACCCGTATACGATGTGGTTGGTCGCATTGACCCGTAGACGGTGTGGTCGCCCCATTGACCCGTAGACGGTGTGGTTGCTCTCATTGACCCGTAGACGGTGTGGTTGGTCGCATTGACCAGTAGACGGAGTGGTTGGTCCCATTGACCCGTAGACGGTGTGATTGGTCCCATTGACCCGTAGACGGTGTGGTTCGTCTTATTGACCCTTAGACGGTGTGGTTGGTCCCATTGACCAGTAGACGGTGTGTTTGGTCTTATTGACCCGTAGACGGTGTGGTTGGTCCCATTGACCCGTAGACGGTGTGGTTGGTCCCATTGACCCGTAGACGAGGTGGTTCGTCCCATTGACCCGTAGACGGTGTGGTTGATTCCATTGACCCTTAGACGGTGTGGTTCGTCCCATTGACCTGTAGACGGTGTGGTTGGTCCTATTGCCCTTTAGACGGTGTGGTTCGTCCCATTGACCCGTAGACGGTGTGGTTGGTCCCATTGACCCGTAGATGGTGTAGTTCGTCCCTTTGACCCGTAGACGGTGTGGTTGGTCCCATTGACCCGTAAACGGTGTGGTTGGTCCAATTTACCCATAAACAGTGTGGTTGGTCCCTTTGACCCGTAGACGGTGTGGTTGGTCCAATTGACCCCTAGACGGTGTTGTTCGTCCCATTGACCCGTAGACAGTGTGGTTCTTCTTATTGACCCGTATACGATGTGGTTGGTCGCATTGACCCGTAGACGGTGTGGTCGCCCCATTGACCCGTAGACGGTGTGGTTGCTCTCATTGACCCGTAGACGGTGTGGTTGGTCGCATTGACCAGTAGACGGAGTGGTTGGTCCCATTGACCCGTAGACGGTGTGATTGGTCATATTGACCCGTAGACGGTGTGGTTCGTCTTATTGACCCTTAGACGGTGTGGTTGGTCCCATTGACCCGTAGACGGTGTGTTTGGTCTTATTGACCCGTAGACGGTGTGGTTGGTCCCATTGACCCGTAGACGGTGTGGTTGGTCCCATTGACCCGTAGACGAGGTGGTTCGTCCCATTGACCCGTAGACGGTGTGGTTGATTCCATTGACCCTTAGACGGTGTATTCGTCCCATTGACACGTAGACGTCGTGGTTCGTCCCATTGACCCACAGACGGTGTGGTTCGTCCCATTGACCCGTAGACGGTGTGGTTCGTCCCATTGACCCGTAGACGGTGTGGTTGGTCCCATTGACCCGTAGACGGTGTGGTTCATCCCATTGACCCGTAGACGATGTGGTTGATCCCATTGACCGGTAGACGGTGTGGTTGTTCCCATTCACCAGTAGACGGAGTGGTTGGTCCCATTGACCCGTATACGGTGTAGTTGATTCCATTGACCCTTAGACGGTGTGGCTCGTCCCATTGACCCATAGACGGTGTGGTTCGTCCCATTGACCCGTAGACGGTGTGGTTGGTGTCATTGACCCGTAGACGGTGTGGTTGGTCCCATTGACCCGTAGACGGGGTGGTTGGTTTCATTGACCCGTAGACGGTGTGGTTGATTCCATTGACCCTTAGACGGTGTGGAGGGTCCCATTAACCCATAGACGGTGTGGTTCGTCCCATTGCTCCGTAGGACGGTGTGGTTGGTCCCATTGACCCGTAGACGGTGTGGTTGCTCTCATTGACCCGTAGACGGTGTGTTTGGTCCCATTGACCAGTAGACGAAGTCGTTCGTCCCATTGACCCGTAGACGGTGTGATTGGTCCCATTGACCCGTAGACGGTGTGGTTGATCCCATTGACCCTTAGACGGTGTGGTTGGTCCCATTGACCCGTAGACGGTGTGGTTGGTCCTATTGACCCGTAGACGGTGTGGTTGGTCCCATTGACCCGTAGACGGTGTGGTTGGTCCCATTGACCCGTAGACGGTGTAGGTTGGTCCCATTGACCCGTATACGGTGTGGTTCAGCCCATTGACCTGTAGGTGGGTTGGTTTGTCCAATTGACCCGTAGACAGTGTGGTTGAGCCTATTGACCCTAAACGGTGTGGTTTGTCCCATTGACCCGTAGACGGTGTGGTTGGTCCCATTGACCCGTAGAAGAAGTGGTTCGTCCCATTGACCCGTAGACGGTGTGGTTCGTCCCTCTGACCCGTAGACGGTGTGGTTCGTCTTATTGACCCGTAGACGGGGTGGTTAGTCTCATTGACCCGTAGGCGGTGTGGTTTGTCCCATTGACTCATAGACGGTGTGGTTCGTCTCATTGACCCGTAGACGGTGTGGTTGGTCCCATTAAACCGTAGACGGGGTGGTTAGTCCTATTGACCCGTAGACGGTGTGGTTGGTCCAGTGACCCGAAGACGGTGTGGTTGGTCCGTGACCCTTAGACAGTGTGGTTCGTCTCATTGGCCCGTAGACGGTGTGGTTCGTCCCATTGACCCATAGACGGTGTGGTTCGTCCCATTGACCCGTAGACGATGTGGTTGATCCCATTGACCCGTAGACGGTGTGGTTGTTCCCATTGACCAGTAGACGGACTGGTTGGTCCCATTGACCCGTAGACGGTGTAGTTGATTCCATTGACCCGTAGACGGTGTGGTTCGTCCCATTGACCCATAGACGGTGTGGTTGGTCCCATTGACCGTAGACGGTGTGGTTGGTCCCATTGACCCGTAGACGGTGTGGTTGGTCCCATTGACCCGTAGACGGGGTGGTTGGTTCCATTGACCCGTAGACGGTGTGGTTGATTCCATTGACCCTTAGACGGTGTGGTTCGTCCCATTAACCCATAAACGGTGTGGTTCGTCCCATTGCCCCGTAGGACGGTGTGGTTGGTCCCATTGACCCGTAGACGGTGTGGTTTCTCTCATTGACCCGTAGACGGTGTGTTTGGTCCCATTGACCAGTAGACGAAGTGGTTCGTCCCATTGACCCGTAGACGGTGTGGTTGATCCCATTGACCCTTAGACGGTGTGGTTGGTCCCATTGACCCGTAGACGGTGAGGTTGGTCCTATTGACCCGTAGACGGTGTGGCTCGTCCCATTGACCTGTAGACGGGGTGGTTCGTCCCATTGACCCGTAGACGGTGTATGTTGGTCCCATTGACCCGTAGACGGTGTGGTTCGTCCCATTGACCCGTAGTGGGTTGGTTTGTCCTATTGACCCGTAGACAGTGTGGTTGATCCTATTGACCCTAAACGGTGTGGTTTGTCCCATTGACCCGTAGACGGTGTGGTTGGTCTTATTGACCCGTAGAAGAAGTGGTTCGTCCCATTGACCCGTAGACGGTGTGGTTCGTCCCTCTGACCCGTAAACGGTGTGGTTCGTCTCATTGACCCGTAGACGGGGTGGTTAGTCTCATTGACCCGTAGGCGGTGTGGTTTGTCCCATTGACTCATAGACGGTGTGGTTCGTCTCATTTACCCGTAGACGGTGTGGTTGGTCCCATTAAACCGTAGACGGGGTGGTTAGTCCTATTGACCCGTAGACGGTGTGGTTGGTCCAGTGACCCGAAGACGGTGTGGTTGGTCCGTGACCCTTAGACGGTGTGGTTCGTCCCATTGGCCCGTAGACGGTGTGGTTGGTCCCATTGACCCGTAGACGGTGTGGTTCGTCCCATTGACCCGTAGACGATGTGGTTGATCCCATTGACCCGTAGACGGTGTGGTTGTTCCCATTGACCAGTAGACGGACTGGTTGGTCCCATTGACCCGTAGACGGTGTAGTTGATTCCATTGACCCGTAGACGGTGTGGTTCGTCCCATTTACCCATAGACGGTGTGGTTGGTCCCATTGACCCGTAGACGGTGTGGTTGGTCCCATTGACCCGTAGACGGTGTGCTTGGTCCCATTGACCCGTAGACGGGTTGGTTGGTTCCATTGACCCGTAGATTGTGTGGTTGATTCCATTGACCCTTAGACGGTGTGGTTGCTCCCATTGACCCGTAGACGGTGTGGTTGGTCCCATTTACCCATATACGGGGTGGTTCGTCCGATTAACCTGTAGACGGTGTGGTTGATCCCATTGACCCTTAGACGGTGTGGTTCGTCCCATTGATCCGTAGACGGGGTGGTTCGTCTCCTTGACCCGTAGAGGGTGTGGTTGGTGCCATTGACTCGTAGACGGGGTGGTTAGTCCCATTGACCCGTAGACGGTGTGATTGTTACAATTTAACCGTACGTTAGGTCATTATTTGTAGCCATGACATCCATGGATCCAATTGATTCGCTCGTTCTCAATCCAAACTAAATCCGCCCTCAATTAAACTTCACTTTCACATTTCCTATTTTGGTACTTCCTTTGTTCAAATGGGCATAAACTGGGACCTTTATTCTCAAATGGAAGAAATCGGGACCAAATCCATTGCCCAAATTGGTGAATTGGGACCGCCATTCTTCCGAATCCCCCATTTTCCCCCTATTTGGAGTTTTTTTCCGAGTCTCTCAAACGTTTGCGTGACTTGAGCGAATCAGGAATTATGCGACGCCGAAGAAAAGGAAATATTTTGTAGAATTTTGAAACTACAAAAAAAAATATTGAAAAAATTTGAAAGAAAATTAAATTTATTTTTTAATTGTTAATTTTTTGAGAAAAATCCATCGATAAAAAGGAAGGGCATGGCTGCGAATGACGAGGGTACTTCGGGTACGTGGGGGCTTGAATGTTGGCCAGGATTTCGAGGACGAGTGGTGAGAAATCCTTAGTAATGTGGTAGGCGAAGGATTAATTAAAAGTAACCAATTAAAAATAATTATTTAAAAATAATGAATTAATTACGCTTTCAATTTTGCTCCTCTCTCTCGACTAAATAATGAAACTTGCATAAAGATCAGAATGACATTTCCTGGCAAGCCTGAAGACACCATGGGCCAATTGTATATCTAGGGTGGGGGTGGGGGGCGTAAAATTATGAGACCAAAAAGGAAGGGCTGGACCCTTCCTGATCGGGGTGGGGTTGGGGGGCACCCTTTCCCTGCCAGGGGTATGCGGATATGAGTACCCCCATGCGGGGCATTAGTACCAAAAGAAGTTGGCTCCGGAACACAAGAGAGGGTAGGTTGTGATGTGAAGACGGGAAGGGATATATAGAGCTGTATCATGCCACGAGTGGTGCTACTCATCCCCACAGGAGCATCAGTGCATCCGCCCAATGGGCGGGCAGCTCATGATGCCTCAACCCCGGCTTTGGCGTCAGAAATCCAACCTCGGACCCACAAGGCCAGCGAGAGCCCCCCCTCCCCTCCCCTGCGCTGTTCTCGTTGTCGTGGTTACCTACTAAAAACTCAAAAGCGAAAACCAATGGGGGCAACTTCGTCATAGAGAACTGGGGCCGGGAGGGTACGCAATATTCCAGATGCCCCCTGTACATGAAGGGGCTGCGTGCCCTCTCGGCCTCAGTGAAAATTAGGGGGGGGGGAGGCTCTGTCACTGGGTTGACTTGAACTCTCTGATGGGGCCTGGGGAATCAGCGGGGGCGCCCTCCTCCCATCCCTCTCAGTGCTACTTGATCTTCATTTTTGATTATTATTATTATTATTACTATTTCTCTGCAATTATCCCCTGAACCTTTTGTTTAGCCGCACTCTGGACCAGGAAGGACCGTTGCCACCTGGACAGAGTTCAGTCCCCTAGCCATGGTAGCTGAGTGGACTGCACGCCATCCCGGGATCACCTACTTCCGGGGTATGATAACGGTCTTAACCCACCCTACTCGTTAGTGGATCCGCCTATCTCTACTTCTCTTTATTACATGCCCTCCTACCCATTTCCACATACAAACCCCTCTACCCCTTTCTGCACTTTCGTCCTCTTATGAACCCTAACCGAGGCAATCTTGTATACCAAGAGGTCAATGTCTCCCGTGATGGCCGAAAGCTGGCTGGGTAAGGGAAGTATTAGGTAAGGGGTGTGTTGGGAGATCGACCCTGCTCACCTTCTTCCAGTACACACATAAGGTGACTACACCGTCACCATTCCATATGGTTAAAGTTCCAGGACAATGCCGTCTAAATGGCGGTCTGGGATGGAAAACCCATCATCGCTGGAACAGGGACCGATTATGTGTAAATGATTGCATTCTGGAATTTCTGATCCTATGGAGACTTTTCTCTTAAGTCCCCAAAGCATTGGGAGGTCATAGTATCCGTTCAGGCCCAGGATCGTCTCTCATTTTGCGAGGCTAAGGACTTGGCGCTGCGCACCCGGTGCTGCCTGGGAAGTCTTATGCATCAATGTTAAAAGAGACACCCACTGCCCCAGGCCTACGAACAAGGTCATTTACGTGCCCATTCAAAACCCTGCTGCGCGTTCTACCCACCCGGGCGCTCTTCTGGTAGAAACGGTGGTACAAAACATTCATAACCAGCCTCGGCTAGAATCAGTCCACTCCCTTCCCCCAAGGTGAGCGTTTCCTTGAAGTTACTCGTGAGGCCGTCTTCCGGGGCTCCTAAAGCTGCCCCCGAAGAGAGGAGGACACCAAAGACTCGCATAGCGAGCCCAAACTTCCACGATAAGTCCTCATAAGCGACAGCTCCTTTAGCCCCAGCAGTTTTGCTTTCGGGAGGCGTACGGTCATTCCCATGACGGACTTCTCTTGGAGGAGGGTCCTCACATCTCCTCCGAGCTTGGCTTGGAGGGCATATCTCTGCGACTTCGGCCCAACTAGTAGGAACTGTGGAGGCTCGTCTCCTCCAGTTTCCACTTAGCTATATTTTTTTTGCAGGAAACCCTGTTGGGCACGTGCCCCCGGCCCAACCTCCCGGGGTATAAGGGTTTTGCGATCCCATCACCACGGCATGTTGGCTGGGCAGGAGGATGTGCCATTTACACCCGGCGTGATGTTTATTTTCTTCTCTCCGCGTTTGACGCCTTTTCAGGCAGTAGCTGTGCAGCCGCTCCTGGATAGGGGGTAGACTGTTATTTCCGTTTACACATTCCCCTGCCAGCCGACATCGACGCCGGGGACTTCCGCTGCGTTGTTGCGCGGTTGCCGAAGCCCTTTCTCTTGCTAAGGCACTTGAACGGTAGACACCCCCTCTGGGGAGACTACCTGATCAATTCCAGGGGTCAGGTCCTTGCCGACCAGATCGATGAGCTGAATATAGAGTGTCCGAAATGTGGATGAGTTTACGCACAGCTTGAATTTTGGTGGGAGGTGGTCAATGACCTCTATGGTAGTGATCACTTTCCAAATCAAATATCATTTTCTGGACTGCTGCAGCCTGAGAAATCCACCTGGTAATGCTTGGCGTGGATGTGGAGTCCCTCATTTCATGAACTGACTGATATCTTTGTCCCAGTCGATTATCTTAGGTCGGTAGATGAGGAAGTTGAGTTCTTATGTGCCAACCTCATCGTCGTGGGCCTAAATACTAGTCCTAGAACGTCTGACCGTTTTGCACGCCGACCGCTTCCGTGGGGCGGCCATCAAAGAGAAGTGTTATTCCTACATGAGTTATAAGCGCCGCACAAACGATTGCACTGTCGGTAAATTTCGTCGAGTTAGAGCTAGGTTTCGGTATGTTTCGAAAGGCGCCCGCCGCTCTTCTTGACGGGCATACGCGTCTTCACTTAGCGGGAAGATCCTCCCTACCACGTTCTCCAAAAAAATGGGACCGCAATCTTGGATCCCGTGTCCGTGGCTGAGTCCTTCGCAACGGCTTTCGCCTCATTTCATATCCGGGATGCTGCTATGCCACCATTCATTGCGCGTCGTGATGTCGCTGAAAGCTGGACTTTACTTCTAGAGGTGGATAAATCTTCAACGACAGGTTTACTTTGGATGAGTTGCTTTCCACTCTCACTTCGTGCTCGGTCACTTTCCCTGGTTCGGACGATGTACCATACGCCATGCTTTGACACCTGCGTGAGAAAGGCATGGCTTTTCTGTTACGTTTTTGTATCAGGATCTGGACAAAGGGCATCCTCTCAGACTTCTGGCGAATGGCTAGTGTGCTTGCTTTCGCAAATTGGGTAGGGAACACTCTCCTACGGCCATTTTCTACCTATCTTTCTAACCTCCTGCGTGTTCAAGATGATGAAGAAATTGGTAGATGTTAGACTAGCTTTTATTTGGGCCAGCGGAGGCCACCTGTCTTCCGCACACTTCGGCCTCCGCAAGTTCTACTCCACGTCGGACTGAAAAATGCCGCCTGGTGGCAGTTCTTTGTAGACAGCACTACGCCACGGTGTTTATCGATCTGGAGAAGGCCTCTGATATCGTATTTCGTTTACGGGTTAGGGACCCTCTCTAGCTCAATGGAGCAGGAAGAGGCTTCCCCTAAGGGAAGTGTCCTCAGTATCCTAAGCATCAACGGCATCACCTAAGTGCCTCTGAAAGATGTTCTCGCTATCCTCTACGTGGATGACCTTGGATCTCATTTGGTGCGGCCCAGATCCCAACTCTGAAGCATCGACTCCAACACGCATTGACCCGCGTCTCTCGCTATGCCGAAGTGCATAGGTGGACTCAATCCAGATCATTGGTCTCTGCCTGGCGACTGGTAACTTCCGCACCTTCCCCATTGAGAGCATACTAGTCGATGCTGGGGATATGCCACTCGCCCTGCGCCACGTGCAGTGCATCACTCGCCTGTACGCGCGAGCCCAGCGCCTCCCTCAGTTGCCAACCTCTCTCACTGCATCCGCAGCTGATTTCGATGGTGCCCCTGCCACAAAGAGATGCCAGTCATACCCAAAGCCTTTTGGGTTTATGGCTATGATACTCCTCTATGACTATTAGTCGCCACGCCTCGGCTCCCAGCGCCGGGGGCATTGCGTTCGCCTTTTTTTGAGAGCACACTTCGTGTCATACTGGAACCGCACCAGTGTGTACGGATGGCTCCAAGTCTCAGGATGGGTTCAGTTACCACGTCGCTTTCCCTTTGTTTGAAGCCAGCGGGGCTCTGCGTTTGTCTTCACGGACGGGTTGGTTGCAAGACACCGCTGGGTACGGGAGATAACTCGTTGTCTCCGGTTCGGAGACCATATTGTGATCTTTTGCGACTCACAAAGCGCTGAGAGTGTTAACGTGCATTGGTATCTCCATACCCATTCGTTTGCAGTATCCGTGTTGCTATGGTTCCCGCGAACGTTGCCATGGTTACCGCGAACCGGGTTGATTTTGAGATTATCTTCTGCTATTTTTCTGGTCATTTGGAAATTGCGGGGAATGAGCGCGAGGCCTTGGCGAGCAGAACAGCGCTTGACTCTTCCTAACACCGACTACATGGTAGGTATCAAGGCAGCGCCTGGCAAAGAAGATGGAAGACAGTCGAGGGAAACTTAAAGTTACGTTGCATTGCGCCGCGACTGTTCCCACGAACCTACCCCCCAATGCCGTGAGGGCCTCAGGTTGCTTTATGCAGTCTCCGAAAAGGACACACTCGTGGGACGCACTGCTACTTGATGGACCGCTCGCCTGCGCCTTATTGTGACGACTACGTTGTCCCCCAGACTGTTCGGCACATGCTTGTTGAATGTCCCAGTCTGGGTGATCTTCGCGCACGTTACCGGTTCCGGTACCGGGACGAGCTGGGTCATTGCCGATTATCCCTTGTACTCTGGACGAGTTCGTGCACACAGATTTGTGGACTATCGCACTTTTTGGAGGAAGCTAGCCTCCTCCTCTTGATTTGACTTTGTTGTAGGTCGCATGATCTTCCGCCGCGGGAGGTGTGCCCCCCTCCGACGCCGGAACAAGCTTCCTTCTTCCTTTTTTTGTTTTTTGTTCTGTTTTCTTTTGTTTTTATTGAGAATTTCAGAATAACTTGGTACTAGGCTAGAATTTTAATTACAGTGATTAGTGACCCTGAAGGCAATCGCCAGATGGGCGAATTAAAAAAAAAATCCAGATGTCAACTGCAGTATGGTTGCCCAACTTACACCCATTAGCGGGGTTATTGGTTATTCGCAGGGGATACATGAACGGATAGAAGAGGCGCGATTTGGCTAAATGGCTCGATTTGTGACGTCATTCCAATAGGCTTGGCGAGGAGATTTGGCCTTTCAAGCTCTGCTAAGAGTCCCGGACGCAACAAATTATTATCTATCAAACCAATGATGATGTCATTAGGATACAAGTGAAATCAAATCTGCTATACTAAATTTTGCCCCTCCCAAATACTAGGATGACCAGGGATCGTGTGAAAAACTATAGGGAACAAATGTAGAGTTGCTCCCATTAAAACATGTCACTCTTTTCGCTGAAGTTAATTCAATGACAATTTAATTCTATTATTATTTGATGATAGATGAGGTTATTTGGGGAATGGTTGGATATAAATATATTTGATAGGTCATTTACTAATATAGTAAATTAAATTTAGTAAAATTCTTTATATTATTGTTGTATTTCGAGCAGTGCGGGGGAAACATTTTGAAACGGAATTGTTTCAAAACAGCATCGTTAAATTTACCCCAATCTTTTTATTTTTCTACCTTGATTTACTTTATGTATTAATTTACTATGACCCCAAATATTTGCATCAACATTTGGCTATTTTTTTATTGCTATAATTTATTTTTCAATCGAACGTGTGACGAAAATTATTATTACTTAGCAACACCACAACAAGGCCTTGCGGCAGTCATCTAAACCTATTCGAGGATTTATAAAACACCAGGCAATGGCTACCCCCCCCCCCGTCCCCCCTCCAGCTTGCGCTTCGCTACTAAGATTGAAATTTAAAATCTTAAAAAAATCAGCCATGGTTAAATTTGTATAAATTTTCTGAACTTCACCAATTATAATAATTTCAAAAAGGAACTAAATTTCCTTCCCTTTCAAAATATCACGTTGCTAAAATATAGTTATAGAAGAAGATATATAAAAATAAATTTTCTGAACTTCACCATTTGTAATTCTTTGGGTTTTAAAAATTTCACAAAACTTCCATACTTATATTTATTTCTGAACTTCACCATTTTTTTGTTGATAATAAAAGAATTATTAGAAATAACTGATAAAACATAAGTCATAACCAAACTAAGATGAAATTATTATTCAAATACTTAAAAAAATCCCCTTCTTAAATTATAGAGTTAGTGATGATGATGATAAAATTCTAACTTTCTTGAAAGTGAATGAACTTCACTCGCTTCTCCGGGCAGTCCGTCTCTAAGCAAAGTAGTAAAAATGAATTTCGATAGAATCGTTAGCAAATGCTTAGAGTCGAATATTCGAATATTCTTTCTAACTACCAGATTGACCATAAAACCTGACATTCTTACTTCTTGAACAACACTTTTACTCGTATTTCTATGACGTTTTATGGACGCTTTTTGGTAAGTGAAGTATCAAATTTTAATGCGAAGGTAAGCTTCTATTTGATATTAAGATTATTAAAGGTGGATCGTCGATTTATTTTAAAATAGGATTATTTGTATTACAAAAAAGGTCTTGCATTTTTCGAGTTTATTTGGCCGATTTTGTTCAAAAGGGCGTCCATGAATTCGAGAAAAATGCTTCCGCTATAATCACTTAATCAGAAATTAAACATAGGGGATTTTAGGCCTCGAACACTCCCGCACTCAGCAGATCCTTTAATCCGTTTAAGCATCTTCACATTAACCCGCTTTGAGAGAGCAATCCGCCCGACTTCTCCCTCAACGGTATGAAAAATACTCCACGGAAAATTGAAGAGCAGATTCCGAGCGCTTTCATCTTTATTTACCTGGAATGAACAAAATGACGAAATAAAACTTCTTTGTCAGTTTTTCCGTAGTTTTTCTCCTGGCTTGTTCGTAGTTTGTCTCCTGGTTAGTCCGTAGATTGTCTCCTGGTTTGTCCGTAGATTGTCTCCTGGTTTGTCCGTTGATTGTCTCCTGGTTTATCCGTAGATTGTCTCCTGGTTTGTCTGTAGATTGTCTTCTGTTTTGTCAGTAGTTTATCTCCTGCTTTGTCCGTAGCTAGTATCCTGGTGGTTCCGTAGATTGTCTCTTTTTTGTACGTAGTTTGTCTCCTGGTGGATCCGTAGTTTATCTCCTGGTTTGTCCGTAGATTGTCTTCTGTTTTGTCAGTAGTTTATCTCCTGCTTTGTCCGTATCTAGTATCCTGGTGGTTCCGTAGATTGTCTCTTTGTTTGTCCGTAGTTTGTCTCCTGGTGAATCCGTAGTTTATCTCCTGGTTTGTCCGTAGATTGTCTTCTGTTTTGCCAGTAGTTTATCTCCTGCTTTGTCCGTAGCTAGTATCCTGGTGGTTCCGTAGATTGTCTCTTTGTTTGTCCGTAGTTTGTCTCCTGATGCTGCTCAGGCAAACCGCGAAATAACAACACACGACCAATGTACGTAACCGTAGTGATCAACCCGTCTTATTTATATACATGTATAATTGTAATCCCGCAATCGATTGGGATTAATCCTTAAATCAAGGATTAAATGCGATAATTTAATCGCGAGTAGCATTTTAGGATCTGTTCATTGTCACTTCAAACAATTTTAACATTCTTCCAGGGATGTTTTCACCCTTATTTAGTCACCATATCGAGATTTTAGAGGATATTGTGCCTCATACCTAGGGCCTGGGGGGGGGGCAGCCCCCTCCTTTCTATCTAAGTTCTTTTATTTCGTCATTTTGTTCATCCCAGGTAAATAAAGACGAAAGCGCTCGGAATCTGGGTTTCTTTTCCCAGGTGGTGTTTTGCAGAATTGCTACTTCGGGATGAGGATGTGTGTGTGTGTGTGTGTGTGTGTGTGTGTGCGTGCGCGCGCGCGTGAGAGAGAGATAGGAGAGAGAGAGAGAGAGAGAGAGAGAGAGAGAGAGAGAGAGAGAGAGAGAGAGAGAGAGAGAGAGAGAGAGAGAGAGAGTAACAAGGAGTAACAAAGAAAATAAGTACTCTAGAAGACCTTACGGTCAATTCAATGAGGGTACCTCTGGACTCGCTGTTGAACGGGCACATCCCCGCCGAATTGCCTTACGTCCTCCCTAAACGGTCACTTTTCAGGACTTTGTCAAGTCTTGTCTTGAACTGGTCAACAGAATTGCTGTTGACAACCTCCATTGGAAGTGCGTTCCAGCTACCGCAGATACTGTACGTGAAAAATCTCCCACACAGATCGCGGTTGTAACGCTTCAGCTCAAGTTTGAAGACGTGATTTCTTGTTATGCTCTCATTAAGGTTGAAAATATCCCTGTAGTCAACATTGTCGAACCCTCGAAGTATTTTGAAAACTTCGATAAGCTGACCACGCGGTTTAAAGGTTTCCAACGACAACATATCTAATTCCCTTAATCTATCTTCATAACTTTTATGTATGATAGAGGGAATCAATTTGGTTGCCCTGACTTGCACGCGTTCCAATCTCGCGATGTCCATTCGAATTGAAGGACTCCAAAATTGTACGGCATACTCCAGGTGCGATCGGACAAGGGAATTATACAAAGACAGTACTATTTCCTTGTTCCGATATCCAAACTGTCGCTTTATATAACCTAGCATCCTTTGGGCTTTCTTCTCCCCTCAATACACTGCCTCAAGGACGTGAAATCACTAGTTATAGTTACACCCAAGTCCTTCTCAGTGTCGGTAGATTCAAGGGCAGTGCCCTTAAGGATATACTGAGATTGGGGGTTTCGGTGGCTGATATGCACCACTTTGCATTTGTTCATGTTAAAAGAAATTTGCCACGTGACCGACCACTCCCCAATCTTGCAGGCAGGCAGTATTTCCATCCTTTGCAACGTTCATACCAAGCTTGGTATCGTCGGCAAATTTATAAATCTTGGCAACCATGTCACCGTCCATGTCGTGACATAGATGATAAATAGTAGTGGTCCCAGGACAGAAGTTTGAGGCACCCCGCTAGTAATGGGCACCCACTCAAAAGCCTGTCCATTCAGCACCGCCCGTTGCCGTCTGCCACTTAGCTAGTTCTATATCTAGCCTGCTACTTTTCCGTCTATGCCCAGCGCTCGCACTTTCCGGAGAAGGCGGCAGTGTGGTACCTTATCAAAGGCTTTCTGAAAGTCTAAGTACACCACATCCACCGCCTTGTTCCGATCGTGCTCACTGAAGACGAAGTGGAAGAATTACACAAGGTTCATCAGGCATGACCGTTGCCTTCGGAAGCAGTGCTGGGAAATCCTCAGTAGCAGGTTTAAGTCTAAATGCGACGTCATTTTGTCCACCATGAGTTTACCGACTATCGAAGTCAGACTGATAGGTCGGTTGTTCGACGGTTGACTACGGTCTCCTTTCTTGAAGATAGGAGTCACCTCCGCTTCACGCCATTCTCTTGGAACGCATTTGGTCCGGATTGACATGTTGAAGATTGCGCTCAGGTGTCGTGACACTTGATCGCGCCATTCTTTCAACACTTTAGGTAGAAACCCATCCAGGACAGGTGACATATTCATCATTAGGTCAGTGATCTTCTTTTCTATTTCTCCTTCGGTGAAGTCCATATCCGCCAGCTTTTTCCCCGAGTAGGAGTCCGTTGGCTGGGGAATGGGACCACACTCTTCAGTAAACACTGAAGAGAAGTAGTCGTTGAGGAGGTTAGCATTTTCTGCATCCGAGTGCTTTAATGTCCCCTCCTCATTCCTTAAAGGGCCAATCGTTCGACGGATTAGTTTACGGCTGTTTACATATCCAAAGAACTCATTGGGATTCTCTTTACAAAGTTTCGCCACTTGGAGTTCCTCAGACCACTTAGCCGCCCTTATGCTGGACTTCACCTTCCTAGCTAGCCTACGGTACTCGTCAAAGTCTCCAGAAATCTTTGACTGCCAGTACACCGTTCTCTTCCACCTTAGCAGTTGACTGATTTCTCTATCGAACCTCTTTAGTTGAACGGAAAGCCGACTAAGGCTTTTCGAAGGGATGAAACGTGATTGAAGACTCATGAACGTAGTTTTGAATGTATTCCACGAATCTTCAACATCTTCGCACACTTCTAGCCTCGCATCAGTCAAGCCAGCACGAAGATCTGCAAAGTCTGCTCTTCCCAAATCAAGTTTCCTCGATTTACGAGTACTACTCGCTGACTCTACCTTGGGGACCTTGATTATAAATTTGACTAGTCGGTGATCACTGCCACCGAGCTCTTCGCCTACCGAGAGATACTCAACGATGTCATCCTCAGAGGTGAAAACCAAGTCGAGGGTATTGTTGTCTCTCGTCGGCTCTCTCACCCATTGAGCCAAGAACTCGTTGTCCGCGAATTCCAGGAGTAGAGCGTTCTCGCCACAGGGTTCTCTAGTTTCCCAGTCAACTTCTGTGTTAAAATCCCCCATGACGATACACACTGTTTTCGACAAGTTCTCCTAGTAGCTAGTACAAATCTCTGTCCTTTTCAATGAGTTGGGAAGGAGGTCTATAAAGCACTAGGGTCATGTATTTGGCAGGACCTATTTCTAGGTCTACACCTAGGAGCTCGTGGTGGGATACGATGTTGCATTCTGCCGGGTTGAATGTATCCTTGATATACATCACAGCACCACCCTCTCTGTCAGGCCTATCTTTTAGGAAGAGTCGGTACCTGGAATCGCGAATTTGCCTTCAAAATCTCGGTTGGAAGTTTTTATCCACGACTCTGTAATGGCCACCATCTCTGGTTCTTCCGTCACTACGAGGCCATGAAGTTCACGAAACTTGTTTCTGATAGACCTAGCATTAAACAGAAGAACTTTGAGGGAGTCCCCGACTGTAGGAATCCCTACGCTCTTCCGTTTCCCGTCTTACTTGTCTCTCTGTTCTCTTTTGGTGGTGTGGTGGCACCCTTTTGAGCGACCTCCACGAAGGTCGTTCCAGGAGTGACTTTTGCGTACTGGTGCACGTCCGCCCTCATTCTGAGCCGAACCGTCCTTTGAGTCTACTCAACGACATCTTGTATCAGGTTGAAGAGTCCAGCATTTCCTTTAAAGGAAAGGTGCACCCTATTCTTTTAGTAGAGATTGTTCCTACCATAAAAGATGCGGTAGGGGTCGACAAAAAACACCCCTTCAGTCGTACATAAATCTGCTAGTCGACGGTTCAGTGCGACGTTCCTCGAGTGAGCGATCCGACTTAGACCTCTTCTTGGGAGCATCCCGACCACGACACGTCTGCGGGTTTTCAACCCACAGTCATCCACAGCCCCCACGACTATCTGAAGGATCTCGCCTATAGGGCCTACCTACCTCCTCTGAGGTAGAGGTCGTTGCCACTTACCATCAGGGCAACGACAGATCTCTCAGAAATCTGTGATTTCTCAGCCTCTATTCTTATCTGTTGGTTCCGGCGTTCTGGGAGGCAGCTTACCCTCACATGAGTGCGAAGACGTGCCGCTAGCATGGGTTGCAGATCCCTTAAGAGAATAACCGATAAGGACGACCCTCGCAGAGGACAAAGTCTCTTCTTGGGAGAGGGTCTCGTCGGCGGGAGATGTTCCTGTCCTCGAGACGGCGAAGCTGACGCGCGTGTTCAGACTCTAGGTTCTGCAGCTTCCTCTCCAATTCTCTAGATTTTTCCTCAAAAGATTTGAACAGATCTTAAATCTCCTGCAGTTCTGCCCTTAGGACGCAGTCCGTGCAGATACTTTCAGGGTAGCATTTTGAGAAACACCCCTCCGGGAAATCTACGCACCACTTGTCCTTTTGGTATGTAGAGCACGTATATTTTAGCGCACCTGGTCCTTTCTTTCCAGTCATGCTGAACACTTTCTATATCGGAATACTCTGTGACTACTCAATGAAAAAGAAGGGAGTGGTGAGTTCGCCCCTCGTGAGTCGCTCCCACCTGTCAATCGGAGACGTTTCGGATCTTTCAGAAGGCACGCTCTATGTGCTGCTGTTCGTCCGACCGAGTCGTCAAACCTCAGCGTGCTGTGGCTCCCAACCAAGCAGCAGTGACGATCCCCGAAGGAGCCATCGATTTCTCACTAGGTGAACAACGGAGCACGACCCGTACTAAAATCCTACTAGTTCCCTTCACTACGGCCAGGATCTCGGAGTAGCGTTTAATGGATATCCCGCCACACCAAGAGACTCGACCCAAGGCTTTTTATTGGCCTTGTAACCAACCTGGAAACAAAAGGCCGTCACCTCGGACCAATGCTACCAGAGGCACCCGTCAACGGGCACTGGGAATGGTCAATAATTACGCGCCAGGGAAGGGGTCAGAGGCACTACTCTCATCCCATTCATCGTGCCCCAACGCCTAGGCCACCTCTAGTCCTAGTCTCTCGCAACCAGTGAGCGTCGATTGGCGTTGTTTATAGAGGTTCAAATGCCTCTCTTCTGACACATGAGGTATCTGCCAGGTCCTTATATGTAGATAGAGGAAAAATAGGGTAAGAGTCACATGATAGGAGTAGGGTTTTATTTTGTTTTTTCTTTTTGTATAATAAGTGGAAGAGATAGAATGAAAGTGAAAAAGGAGAAGGATAGAGTAGAAAAAGGAAGGACGAACGCACTTAGTCTGGAACCTCGTTTCCGATCAAATTGACAAGGGAAGCCCTACCAGGGGTACCCAGAAGAGAGGTACCCACACCGACATAGCTAGAAAAGTCAAAGGTACACGCAAGCTCTCTTCCCGAAAAAGGGGGCGTCACCTCTCCCTCTACTTTCTTCCAGAGAGAGAACGAAAGAGAGAGAGAGAGAGAGAGAGAGAGAGAGTTTACTCTCTTTGAGCAGTGAGTTTATACAGTCTGGGAGAATAGGAAGGTTTGTTACATTCGCCCTCAGCAACCTTTAATTTCGGGGCGAATTTTATACCTCCATGGAAAAAAGAAATCTTCAAATGAGTGTTGAAACACTCAAAAGTACTCCCCCCTTCTCCCGCCCCTCGATGGGGTCTCTGTATCTTTTTCATCCGTGAAGATTGTATATGACCCGACCTCCTCTTAAGCGACGATTTCGCAGTAGAATGACGATAGCCAAGAAATGAGTGAAACTCACTTCGAAAGAAATTGGTCGCGTATTTTTTGACGGGTCCTTAATTGTTTTTTTTTCAATTTTCTTTGAGGTTTGTTCGCTTTGTTCTGAAAATGCAAAATAACCTACGCTATTAAATCGAGAACCAACCTCCCCTCCCCCAGAAATAATTGACTTCCAGAATGTGGATTTTTTAAGGCGTTCGTAAAACCTTTGAAGTCTTAATTAAAATTCAAAAAATCTTGTAATTGCTTTAATTCAGAGGAGAAATTAAAAGCACTCGGAGATTCTTTGGAGGATAAATTGACCACAGGCGGAGTTGGTTAGGTTCAGAGACGCTTAAATAGCTCATAGATAGTCATGTGTCCAAGAAGAAATAAATGATATTATTATTTCAGGAAAAAAATAATAGTTGTAGATGCCATGTACAAGGAAAGGTTATCTTATTTTTTTTTTCATTCTTTTAATTAGAAAGCGTAAATGCGTTGCACCGTTGGCATGGCAACAGAGATCATCTTCTTCCGCTAGGAGCCTTTGTAAATCAGATCCTATCCGATGACGTCATAATCGGTCTACAGGACTCGCGCGTCCACTTGTGGCAATGAGGTTACCGATCATTGTAATCCACGGGAGAGGAGGGGGGGGGGAGTAAATGGAATTTGCTATCTAAAAAAAACCCACCTCACATGAAAATCGAAAAACATCGATGAATTTAAGTTTATAATCAAATCGATCTAATCAAACGGATCAAGCGATTACATTGATAGTAAGACAAAGTTGAAAACTTCCCGCCTGCCTCTCGATCACATACCATGTTAGAATTCATCACATAACCCCCTCCCCCTTCCCACAACCTATAAAGCACATGAACTTGAGTAAACAAACAAAAGTTTTTGAGAAGAAATGTTTGTTCTTGTGTTTTTCTGGGTTTATCTGGATTACAAAATCCATCGCCTTTTTCCATTCGGATTGGAATTCTTCCATTTATAATACGAATCCGGTAATCGCAAACACACATTTCGGAATCAAGAAAATTCTTCCCGTTTTCTGTTTCTTGCGGTTTGTTGGATTAATTTT
This sequence comes from Ceratothoa steindachneri, assembly GCA_963969495.1. Lineage (NCBI taxonomy): Eukaryota > Metazoa > Arthropoda > Malacostraca > Isopoda > Cymothoidae > Ceratothoa > Ceratothoa steindachneri. Next base: position 2,628,398 of record OZ018334.1, on the reverse strand, counting down.
CATCATTTTTTCGCGCTCATGAAAGATATATATATATATATATATATATATATATATATATATATATATATATATATATATATATATATATATATATATATATATATGAGGAATTAAACCACATTCTCTGAAGACAATTTAATTGTTCTGAATTAAATTGTCTTCGGAGAATGTGGTTTAATTCCTCATCTTTTCTTGCGATATTGCATTAATTTTCATCATATATATATATATATATAATGATATAAAATGTCTCCCTTTAAAACTAGTCGGATGTGAGGTCATTTCTAATGACATTCAAAGCACTAGACGTGTTGGGGGAGGGGGATATAAAAAAAGGGATATCTTTCAAAATAAATATATTTTTTTACATTTAAATGTATTTTCTTTCCAATGATCTCTCTACATTTTCGTAAAAAAAATAATATTTAGAGAAATTACTCCAAAAGCTGGATCAAAATCTCTTTCCTAATGCGATGCGAAGCCAAAGATGGGAGGTAAAGTTTAGGGCGAGATAATTGACATCTCTATTTTACAATTAAAAAACTAAACCAATCGATAAAACTATTACTCTTTGTCTTTCTAAGAATCTATCGGGTATTGCAAAAGTCTTGTTACACTCAATACCACGCTATCCACGAAGGACACAATGACAGTTTTGATACAGTTAGACACTTTAAATTGTTTTAACGTGTAAATGTGTGTTTAAATTGTAATATTAATCAATGTGGCCAGCCTTTCCGGCAAACACGTGCTGCAGGTGACATTTGAAGACCGCACACCCGTTGTGGACGAAGGCCTCCCTTATGCTAACCCAGACACGGTTGATGGAGGACTTCAGCTCGTCGACGGTGCCGTTGCCCTCGACATACATCCACACCCTGTAGTGAAGGGAATTGAGGTCGGGCGACTGCAGCGGCCAAATGTCCCTCGACAAGCAGTTCATGTTCGACCCCCAACCACCCTTACACGGTCTAGCCGTATGGACTGGGGCACCGTCCTGCTGAAAAACTTAGTCCGCCTTCTTCTTGATCTTATTCACCCAAGACAGGACATTCGTGGCCAAGATGGCCCTGTAATCAGCCGCGGTGAGCCTGCAACCGCAATCATCCGCGAACCAAACCGGTGGCATCATCTCGCCATTCGAAGCCACGACGCAACGGCATCACCACGGAAGCCGAGTGCTTGTTCATGCGCACGTAGCGGACCTATGAGACGTCATGCCCGAGTCTTACCGCGCGTTCGTCCGACTTGTTGATGACCGGATCAACAATGATGTTTTTTTCATCCGAAAAACATGAAAATTAAATTGCTGTGACTCTTCAAGTCGTCGATAAGGCGAGGGCAGCGCTCCCGACGTTGTCCTCGCATACGATCAGTGAGCAGATGCCTTTGCACGCAGCTTAAGCTCTTGCCCTCCTTCTCCGTGACGGCCCTGGACACCGTGTCCATAGAGATGTTCTTCTTGTTCTCGGGTGCTCTCATTTTGAGCTTCAGAGCACTTTCGAAGGCGTTTTCCACAGCCAAAAGGTCACAACTTGAGTTCCGCCTAAATGAGATCGATCTTTGAGGTGTTTCACCGTTCTTCATCCTCTCCGCGAGTCTGGGGACGGTCATCTGGCTGGTATTGAGCCTTTTGGCGATTTAGGACTAATTGTGGCCCGCGGGCAGGAGGGCTAAGATCTCGATTCATTTCACTTTTATCTCGACACACAATGGAAAAGACGTTTTAATGACACCTACTGGAAAAGTAGAACTTTAAGTTTGTTTGACGGGATGTTTTCTATCACACACGTTAACCTCTTATAGGATAAAAAAAACGAGTGTAACAGAACTTTGGAAAAGTCCGGTATATATTATTCTCATAAAATTGTCTGTTTAAATATTATTACATTTTATGTTTGAGTCGTATATTTATTAGACAGTCTACTCCATCGACCACACTGTCCTCCTTGATCGTCTTCACACTTTCCTTGGTCTCTCGGCTACTGCACTTGATTGGTTCCGTTCATACCTCTACTGCCGCACTCACTCAGTCGCGCTCGATAACCTCTCCTTCGAGCTCGCGCCCATTTATTTTGGGGTGCCTCAGGGCTCAGTCCTTGGACCCCTTCTCTTTCGTATCTACTTACTTCCTCTTAGATCCCTTATTCGCGATTTGGGCCTTGTCCTTCCACCTCTATGCTGATGAAACCCAGATATACCTTTCCTCATCCAATGTGTCCTTTTCTCAATCAATTACCAAGCTCCTTTCAAACTTAACCACGATAAAACTGAAGTTCTCCTTGTTGTTACCGTTTCGATGGTGGAGAAATCTAAAGCTCTCTCCCCCTCCCTTAACCTTGGGGAAACCAATGTCGCCTTCTCTGATACCGTCAGTAATCTTGGTGTTATTTTGGACGAGAAACTCTCGTTTAAACCGCACATCCATCGTAAGTCTTCCCTCGGTTTTCTCCGCAACTTTTCACGTGTTCGATCCCATTTTAATCGACCAAGCCTTGAGACTGCTATTCATGCCTTCGTCACCTCACGCTTAGACTACTGCAATTCTCTTCTAGTGAATCTCCCTTCTTCGTCACTTCACCCCCTACAACTAGTTCAAAACTATGCTGCCCGGCTCCTCCTATGCCGACCCCGGTTCTCTCCTTCGTCTTCTGTTACAGGAGCTACACTGGTAATCTATTTGCTTCCGTACCCAATATAAAATTCTTCTCATTACCTGCAAGGCCTTAAACCTCGAGGCTCCACCTTATCTCTCGTCTGCCCTCTCCCGTCGCCAAACTCTTCGGGCACTCTGGTCTAACTTCGCTCCCCTCCTGAACACTCCTCGTTCTGTCCTCTGCTCGATGAGTGACCGTTCCTTCTCAGTTTGTGCTCCTAGACTCTGGAATGCTCTTCCTGCCGAAGTCCGATCCTCTCCCTCTCCTTTAAACGTCTCTTGAAGACTCATCTCTTCAGAATTGCCTCCTCTCTCCTCTAAACTTTCTCTACACTCGCTACACAACCTGCACTCCGTGAGGGCTAACAGCCCTGAAGGGCGCATTATAAATACCTATTATTATTATTAGAATTAGACCGAACCTAAAATATAATATTTTTCTCGGATAATGAAATGAATCGAATCCAATGCGTAGAATTTCTTCCCAAAATAAGCTTAGGGAAACTTAAGGAGAACCTGAAGGTTTATACATAAAATAGATATTGAATGACCGAAATTGAGATGGATTTACCCTCAGCTACCCGGAGGCAAGAGCAGAGAGTTAGGCTCGGAATTTATTTTTTTGTTATAGTGGCCATAACTGGACACATCCGATTATACTCTGAACATGGCCCGTTTAATCGTACACTGAATATGGCCCACTTAATTTTACTTTGAAAATGGCCCATTCGATTGTACTCTGAGCATGGTTCAGTTGATTGTATCATACTTTGAACATGTTCCCTTTGATTGTATTCTGAACATGGCCTATTTGATTGTACTTTAAACAATTTGATTATACTCTGAAAATGGCCCTTTAATTATTCTCTGACAATGGGCCATAACACTGCTATTTCCCGTCACCTAAGTGGCCATAGAAGGTGACGTTAATTGCAAAATTCGCTTCTAAAATCTCGCGTTTTCAAGTTGACAGATTTGGATTTGGAACTTCATCCGAACTCAAAATGGCCGCCCACTAAAAGTTATCCTTTATTACGTAAAATTGAGGTAAACCTATTATTTGTGAGGGTGAAAATGAGGAGTTGTGTATTGGCTGAAAATAGTTGAGAATTTGAGATGCTGAATGGTTAAAATATGTGCGTGTTAGTAGGCAAATGGGATTTTTAGCTTCTTTGTCCATTGCTTTTCTCTCACCTGGAGGAGAAATATGTGAAGTAGGGTAATTGTTAAGATGCTGAAGTATAGTGGAGATTTTAGTAGTGAAGGGTTAAGTGAAGTAAGATACTTTTGATTGTTTATCTTTTGACAGGGTATTTTGTGCAGCAGGAGTGTGTAGTTAAGGGGATGTTAAGATGTTGCGAGGCTCCTCTTGACAGCAGCATCGGTACTTATCTTCACAGTCAAAAGTTGTCCAACCTCACATCAAATATTGAAGCTCTACTTTAATATATACAGCCCCACATCTGCCACCTCCCGCTCGTTCATGTCCAGGCAATCTTAAATCCACACTATGCAAACAATGAAGGAAAATGATATTTAGTAACTCAGTAACGATTCAAATACCGTCATCGAACTGTCCGAAATTGTTCACTTCGTCATATAGAAGGATTTTAGAAAATAAAACGAGAGGTGTAAATTGAGGTAGACGGGAAAATATAGCTTTTTATGTCTGTCGTCAACCTACGTTAGTGTTTGCTATTTACTTTACGCATTACTCCTACTGTACTTCGGAAGGTAGCACTAATTCCATCACCTCCCGTTAGAGTCACCATTCTGGATAATTATTACCATATCCATAGCGGTAATTTATATCAGCCACTAGTCTTATCCATTTCCACATAGGTGCTTTAGTGTTCGGTCGGAATAATTTGTGTTATCCGTTTAATTTGTTCCTTGCATCGAAACAGGTTTATCAGCTGCAATTCTAAGCCTTGATATTTATTGTTTGTGTCATTTAAATGTTTTCATTCATTTATTTTCATACCCACAGTGGTGATATTTAAATCTTCGTATTCTTATACATTTTAACATAGGTGCTTAAGCGATCGTTCGCGATAATTTGTGTCATCCGTTCAATTTTTTCCTTGCATCAAGACAGTTTTATCTCCTGAAATTCTATGCTTTGATATTTATTCTTCGTGTTTTTTAAATGTTATCTTTCACTTATTAACATACCTGGGGTGATAATTGCTAAATCCTATAGTCTAATTCATTTCCCCATTGGTGATTAAGTGTTCATTTGAGTTAATTTGTGTTATCCGTTCAATTTGTTCCTTGCATCAAGACAGTTTTATCTCCTGCAATTCTATGCTTTGATATTTATTCTTCGTGTTTTTTAAATGTTATCTTTCACTTATTAACATACCTGGGGTGATAATTGCTAAATCCTATAGTCTAATTCATTTCCCCATTGGTGATTAAGTGTTCATTTGAGTTAATTTGTGTTATCCGTTCAATTTGTTCCTTGCATCGAGATTGTTCTTTTCAACCTCAACTCTAATCTTCTTTCCCTGATCAAATTCAACCCCTGTCGTCAAGCGTGTTGACATCCTCACATCCTCTCCAAGGATGAGGTACAATCGTGTGCGTGCCAAAGACGAGAATAATGAGTGTGTCTCGATTTTAATTTAGCCTCGTGTGTAAATTAATGGAAAATCAAGGGAAATGGACGGAAATTGACATGGTTTTAATCTTCTTAACTCGCACCAATCAACTGAGACGTAACTTGTGATTGGTGAGAAATTGTATGGAGGAACCAGTGTGTAAAATTTCGGCATCACTCCCTCCTCTCCCTCCCTACCAACACACCCAAACCATAAGAAATGTGAGAAAGAAATGTTGAGTCGGAGACGATTTTTCATTGTGCTCTGCTCCACTTCTATTAAGAATAGCCTGTGTGTGGACCTGCTCGTCCTTCCTTATCACATGGGTGTGTATACTAAAGGCGTGGGTCGTAGAGGCGAATATTAATGTGGGGCGTCGTAAAAAAAGGACGAAACCCGGATATGGGACCCTGGTCGGGAAATCCAACTCCGCAACTCTCTTTTTCAGCGATCTAATCAACGATCTTCAGTGAGTGGGTGTTGAATGCGGCCCCCAAATACTCTCATTTACAGCACGTCTATGAGACCCTTTTGAGAGTCCTTGTCAATACTTACCCATATTCAGGTGCCCCATTTACTCCCCCACCTGTATGTGGGACAAGATTATTTGGTCAGGATAGCCTGATGGGATAGCCTGATTTACTAACCAGAACAGAAAGTCCGAACAACCTTTTGGGGACTGGTTTTCCCGTTGGACGCAAACCTTTTTGTCATCGCCTCGACCTGGTCAAAATAAATTTTGAATATTATATAAAATTTATCCTTCATAGCAAATAACACTTAGGTATTAGTTCAAATATAATTTGAATGTAGTTTTTATTTCTGTTATAAAGAATAATGATAATTGCTAAAAAAAAACATTTATTTGGTAGCTTACCTCAGACTGTTTTCAATGCGATGGTTGACTTTGGTGTTTCGATGGTTGACTTTGGTGTTTACTGGTTAAGGCGCTGACTCTCGGTTCCATACCGCCTAGAAGTAATCTCAGATCCCCTCGTTTGGCAACTTTCAGGTGATTTCTGCGTTTAGTAAGAATTGACAAACTGCACTAAAATCACACTCAGGCATATGAGAAGTTGAAAAAGTAATGGACAAAAGATTGATAGCTTCCCACAGCTTGGAATACCTTTCAGAAATTTCCTTTTGTAGCCAAAATTCCTGGTATGATTATTTGAAGATGGGCCTTAATTCAAGGTATTTTTTTTTAAAGCAATTAACTCATTTTCCATTGCAGAGTCGGTTTAATTTTTAAAGCATCAATAAGTGGGTTGAACAGCCAGTCAGATATTTCCATATTAAGGAGATCTTGATATCTACAGCTCATGTCTCCTATTCTAGATTTTAAATGGTCGCAATAATTCCAGAGATCATTATCTAATATAGAGTTATCAGCCTCATAATTATCATTTTCTATTTGATCAAGATTTGGAAAATGAGATAGTTCTTGACGACCAAAATTATGCCTGAAGACAGAAAGCTTATGCATGAATGTGCAGTATAACAGATTCTGCTTTGATAAGATTAAAATCACAGCCTCGCAATTTCAAATTCAGATCAGTCGAAATATTAAATACATCTGTTAAGTAGGCGATGAACCATTTGCGAGGTAAGAATTTGTGACTTAAATAGCCACTTTTATTCTCCTAGAAAAAGTGTATGATAGTGTTGAAAAGAGAATAAAATCGCAGACCTTTTAGGTTTGTTGGACGATGTCTGATTTTTTATAAATATTGTCAATGATGCAATTTTAGGAGGGGGGGGGGGGAGTGATTCCAAAAATGAAATTTATTTTGGGGAGAAATGGACGGTTAAAAATTGGGTTGGATTGGGTTTGGTTAGGTTGTTATTTTAAGTTAGGTTAGTTTAGGTTATTTGACCTAATATATGTAAGTTAAACATATCTATTGAATATTTAACATATATATAAATTAAATTAACGTTAAACTTTGAAATACACTGCTGCAATATCTCCTTGAGTAGGTCCCTATTTTCGTATCTCTTACGCCACAAAAAAATCACACAAATACGAATCCAACATCGAGCGGCGAATCCACGACGACCTTTGTTGGACTGCTTCAGTAAATTCCATGAGCTCTCGATTTACTGAATATGTGTTCCTCCCGCACGATTTGCCGGGTGTGTGTTCGTCCCTCACGATTTGCTGAGTGTGTGTTCCTCCCTCACGATTTGATGAGTGTGTGTTCCTCTCTCGCGATTTGCTGAGTGTGCGTTCCTCCCTCACGATTTGCTGAGTGTGTGTTCCTCCCTCACGATTTGATGAGTGTGTGTTCCTCTCTCGCGATTTGCTGAGTGTGCGTTCCTCCCTCACGATTTACTGAGTGTGTGTTTCTCCCTCTCAATTTGCTGAGTGTTTGTTCCTCCCTCTCCTTTTGCCAAGTATGTGTTCTTCCCTCCGAAACGAACTCCACATTGTGATTGACGGTTTTGTGTTTGAAATTGCACCACGGAATATCGTACTATGGCTGTCCGACTTCCACATGTCGCGTATGATTGTGGTTTGGGGTTGAATGTTAGCCTCAATTCATCCCTCTAATCTCTAAGGATTTCGTGATTGAACAGTTTAGAGAAAACTTCACGAGTTTCCCAGCACATCCCGCCGAATACCCACTGCTGTGGAAGAACTCTTCCTCTTCGTCCATGCATAGATAAATACAGCTACAGTGGAGAAAGGAAGAGTGCCACTCTTACACACGTTTTTTTCCTAACACAAATCCGCTCGTTACAGCCACCTTTACAGCAGCACCATTCGGCACACTGACCGCAAATACTTTATGCGCGTTGTCTGCCTACGATGACGTCACGTCGATTTTGGTACGATGTTGTGCTCCCGAAAAAAGGGGTTGCATCTTCTTCGGTTTTCAAGCAAGACAACAAACCTTTCATATTCCACATCCATTCCTTTCATACATAATGAGAAAATCTGTAAAAAGAACATGTTATATATGTGAACGTATATTAATCTAACCTAATCCAACTCAACCCAACCATAACATTTTAACCGTCCAGTTCTCCAAAAATTGATTTCATTTTTGAAATCCGCGTGTCAAACTGCATCATTAACAAAATTATCAGAAAAAAAACAGACACTGTCTAATAAACCCAAAAGGTCCAAAATTGCTTCAAACACTTTCCTTTGGATGACGATTTCACTTCAGTGTGTAAAAGGAGACGATCAAAGTCTTCATCATTGTTGTTGCAGAATTGTCGAAAGATTTGAGAATTAAGTGGAAAGCATTTTATTTTATTTACTGCTGCAACAACAACACCAAGTGGTTTATGAAGCAAATCGCTCAAAAACCAAGCAACTAGATGTTGACGATGAATTAGGCAATGTATTGTGAAGAAATTGAGTACAGCTTTATTCAAAAAGGACCGATGACGAAAAGTCGCTTGTTCTCACTTATTCTGATTTATGACCTTACGGCCTTCAACACTTTCAACAATTCACGGACTAACCTTGTGAGGACCTTGGCAATTATATCATTCGCAACAGAATGTAAAACAACATAAGAGTTTCAAATTTCGTTAGAATCGGCCGAATAGTTATGATGTTATTGACAAATTATTCACCGGCTAACCTTAGGCAGACTTTTGGAATTACATATTTCGAAAGAGAATGTAAAACAACATAAGGGTTTCAAACTTCGTTAGAATCAAGTGAAATGTTGCGATGTTATTATCCAAACAATAAAAAAGCAAAATGGGAACCAACCGAACTACGGACGGACCGAACGACATAGTGAGATATAGAGTCGCACGCGACAAAAAATATTGGTTTTTAAGTATGTTAAATAAGGTTTCTTCACTGTCCTCGACCATTTCTTCTTTGCACAGAGTTAATATTAAATGAAATCGCTTTGATAATTCCATTTGGGGAAGGATGGTGTACTTACTGTTATTTTCCAATTGTATGAGGTTTCCCTGAGCTGGCAATCATCTTGGAGATAATTAGAGTGAATAATTTTCTTGTTGTCAAATTTATCTCGTAAAACTTTTAAATAGGGCAAATTTTCTTTCACTTTATCAGGATGGATCTTCTTAAAATGATTGGAAAGCCTGGATGGCTTCATGGCCTCGTTCGAAAATACTTTCTCGCAAAGAAGACACATTGGCTGCTGTTCATTATTAGAAGTAATAAATTCAACCTTTAAATCTTCCACGCTATATTGTCTGTCTTTTCACTTTATAGAGTTTTTAGACATGATTATGGGTAATTACAAGAACTGAAAATAAAGTAAAGAAGTAAAGTGTGACAGTAAGTAATTTCGCGAATTACACCAATAAAGACCACCAACTCTTCAACAACTACTAAGGTAAAAGGGTGTCACTTATTAAAAAAAATAGTATAGGAGTATAACAAAACTGTTTGTTTATATACAAAGTGAAGTTATAATTCACTGGTCAACAAAGTTTTTGTTGCGCTGATTTCAGATCTGAAGTTAGTTTTTTCCTCAGTGTTCTACTATTTTTTTTGCAATTAAGGTATTTGAAAATATCAAAATTTCGTCATTACATTGACATCGTAGTCTATCAGGAAAAATATGTAATGAAGTATGTTATAAAACTCTTTAATATAGCTGGGTAATAAACAAGAAAAGGCAAGATAGTATAAATCTATTCAAGATCACGATTTGAAATACTTTCCTAAATAAACAATGGTTATAGTTTATATAAAACTGATTGGTAGATAAGACATTTGTTACTAGGAGGAGGCAAAGTTCAATTGCAGTCTATTCAGGCATGAATTTTCGCTTATAGCTCTTGTGTTTGTGGACTGTCTCAGAGCAGTCTCGTTTAATTCTTCAGCAGTAATCTGCCATCATATGTTTGTCCCATCTCCCTTCGTAACGTTCTTCCATGGTGTTGAGGGTCCTGATGGAGGCGCTCGCCTTGCTCGTCGTCACTTACTGCTCCTAGGTTCTCAGGGAATTTATCAAGATGGCTGTACAGTTAATGGAGTTTGACACTCATGTTAGGTCCAAGATCGCGAAAAGCTATCAACATATTAGCTACGAAAATTTCATAGTTTTCAACCTTTTTATTACCGAGAAAGTTTGCCATCAACGCCACAAATGAAAGCCATGCAGTCCTTTCCTTGTTGTTCATCTTTCTGGCAAATTCTTGATCACGTACAAGTGCACTAATCTGTGGTCTATCAAAAACACCTGCCTTGAGCTTCTCGAAGGACAAACAAACAAGGGAGGACAAAATATATGTGTTGGAAGCATTCACAGTCAGTAATCAATGCTTTGACAAACTGCTTCATCGAACCCAGCTTGATTTGCAGCGGAGGAAAAATGATCTTTGCTAGACTGACAATTGGATCGTTGACAAGATTTGGCATACCTGCTTCCAGAGTCTCATGTATGGGCTACTCCTGGTTCCAGGGATACTTTGTAAATCCTCTTTGTTGGCCTTGGAGGAAATTAACCATTTTGAGGTCCATACAAATTGTCCAGTCGTGCTCGTGGTATTTTAGTAGGTCAATCACAGTTTTATTGTCATTATGTTCCTCTCGTAAAGACACAGAATGTCCAATTGGAACAGCTGCATAGACATTGTCATTGTGAAGTAGAACACACTTTAAACTGCGTTTAGAACAATCTAGAACTAATTGCCAGTCATTTGGACCGTATACTGGCATCCCTAATTCCTGGAGAAGACCTGAGATATTATGACAATAAAAAAGTTATTATCCTCTGTAAAAAATGGTACAAAACCTGCTCCCAATTTTGGAAGTATGAAACTTTAACGGTATGGTCCAGCTGATTCTTTTCTTGCAAACTGGAGGCTAACACTTTAGCTGCATTTTTGGAGAGACCCACATCACGCACGAGGTCATTCATCTCTGGCTAGCTAACCTGTTGAGGAGTTAATGACTGGTGTCTCATAAGAAGGATGCCGGATTCTGAATGTATTTCTTGACTTTCATCACCAGTATCTTGCTCTTGGTCACTACCCACATCTTTAAATGGAAGAAATCCTTTAAAAACAGGGATTGGAAGCTCATCAGAGTGCAGAGTAGGTCGGATTGCTGAGAGAATACTAGGATATGAGATTTTGTGTCGGGTTTTCTTGTCAATGCCCTTTGTATTGACCAGACAAAAATATCAGTCAGTTGTGTGGTCCCTCGGTCTCGCCAGATCATGGAAATTCAAAAAGGTAAACCCTTATATTTTCCACTTGTCTAGTCCCGCAGCATTTTCTCGCAGTTATGACACACATTATGTGGGGCATATTTCTTATCTTGGTCGCCAAGAGTAAGTGCAAAGTACGCTTTATAAACACGCCACACAAATGATGTTATATTACGCCTTTGACTAATAAGCCTAAAGCATCCACAAATATGACTGAAAGCGTCCAGTTTCTTCACACATTGACGTCTCCTTGTAGCCATGATCAGATCTGAAAGAAAAACAAAACAATTTTAATATCTCTGTTGATAACATAAACGTGTAAGTAATTTGACCACAAACAGCTAGAATGGAAAACCTAAAATTGCATGAAAACTAGAGCATGTAGAGCTGGACCGTTTTTAGATTTGAATTTAGCAGGTCAAAAAGAGTAAGAATGAGTAAAAAGATCTTATGCAACTGAGATTTAAAAAAGAATTGTTGACTAGTGTATAATTATTCATAAAGAAATCCGTGTTAGTGAGAGAAAAATTGCTAATCCTAATCTATCCAGACATGATTTAACAAAAGTTAAGTTAAGAGATAGGGCGGTTCTACTTTGTGTGGCGGAACGACTGGTTACAAATGGCAAAGACTCAACATGACATAATTAACTTGTAACGTTACTTGATCTGTCAAATGATTGGGCTCATAGCTAATGTAGCTCACTTGGAGCGTTTGTAGAAACACAAATATCGAATAGTTTGTTTGTTTTTAAACTTGAAGTAAAAATGGGTAAATACCCACCGCCCCTTTGGTATGTTCACTACCACCAAGTGAAATATGAACTTACAGCGCCCCTTTTAACACAACAACGCTCACAAGGGGGCGTTAGCGCCCACTTTGGGAATCACTGAGATAGACTGACCAGATAGATGGAACTGATAGCATGAATATGTATGCTGACTAGATAGCCTGACCAACTACCTTGATAGTCTGCCTAGATTACCCCGGTAGCCCGATCAGATGGATTACCCTGATAGCCTTAATAGATGGATTACCTTGATATCCTGACCAAATGGACTACCCTGATAGCCTGAACAGATGGATAACTCTGATAGCCGGACTAGATGGATAACCCTGATAGCTTGACCAGATGGATAACACTGATAGCCTGATCAGCTGGATTGCCTCGATAACCTGATTAGGTGGAATGTGCTAACTTAATATCCCGAGGATAGAGATATTCTGACCGGATAGATGGACTTGATTGCCTCACCATTAAGTTATTCGGACTCCCCCCCCCCAAAAAAAAGCCATTATCAAACGGAAGGACCAGTTAAAATGGAAATCATGACAGTCTAAAGAGAAAACATGTCCAGCTGAACGGACTTGTTTGCCTATCGTTCAAATAGTCCAGGACAGGTAGTCCAGGACTTAATTGTAGGCACCATTAAAATCACGAAAGTGATTTTCTGGCAAGATCTGGAAAATATAGAGCCTTGTAGCAGTGGAACAGCCTGACTTAAACAGATATTGTAGAGGGGGAGGGAGAGGGAAAACCAACGTACTAGTTTGGCATTGATGTTGATAATGGAAGAGAATTGTTGCCCTTTCCAGAGGTGGCCGAAAACGGTATTAGTTCCTGGATTATCTTATTATTGGGAATAAATTTAAATAATAAACGTTTGGTTTGATAAAGCAATAATATTAAACTATGATAATGAAGGAATTCCTTACCTCTTTGTTGGACTGCGAAGGAAGAATTGCCGTAAACACACACGTAATAGTAAAAATACCTATTAGTAAAAACCAAGTCAAAGGAGAAGAGTGAATCAAGAAAGATTTGGTATGTTGTGAAATGTGAAAAGGTTTGTAAAATGAGGTAAGTTTGAAATTTTCAAATTGCTCTTTGATGTTTTTAGCTATTTTTTCTCCAGACGCCCTGATTTTAAAGTGCAACAGTTCTTTTTTTAACCTGGAGAAAGGCCGCCTTACCCCTATTAGGGGGGGAGGTTTGTAAATGCATCCACATCATAGCTCTAAGACAAAGGGACAAAGCGCGAAAAAGATCCACTGGGAAGGGAAGTGAGCAATAAAAACCAGCCTCAGACAGGCTTACAGTTTAAAAAACAACCCCATGAACTCAGTCAGTAGGTGTAGAGAGGAATAGTTGAGAAACGTGTGGTAAAAAGAGAGATAAAAGAAGATAGATAGTCAAAAGGAAGGTAGGATCTAGCGGTTCGATAGATAATTCTAACAATAGCTTGATCAGATTGGTGTACTCAATAGTCTGACCATAAATTCAGACTCGATAAATATCCTAACCAGATGGACAAAGTTATTTGCCTCATCATCGAGATAGTCCTGAACATTTAGCCTGACTACCTCGGGGAAAGTGATCGCTCGACTATTAAGATAACTTAAACAGATAGCCTAACCAAGGTTAACTAACCTGATAGCTTAAATATAAAAAAGTATGAAGAGTTATTCTGACCAGATGACTGGCCTGATAGCAAGACCATCAAAAATATTCTCAATAGATACCCTAACCATTTAAATAGTCTGATAGATAACCTGACTAGATTGACTGACCTGATAACTTGATCATCAAAATAGTCTGAACAGATAGAATGACTAGTTGGACTAACCTTATAGAAATATAGCTAGTCTCAACAGAAATCATGACCAATATCGTCCGAAGACCTGTACTGAAGTGATAGCCTGAAAATTAAAGATAATCCCATCAGAAAACCGGACGATCAACATAGACTGGAAAGATAACCTAACCAGATGTGCTGCCCTTAGGCCTGGAGATTAAAAAAGTCAGATGAGAAAGTCTGACGATCGAGATAGTCTGAACAGATAGGCTGACTCTATATTTTGACTAGATAACCGAATTCAACGGGTTGATTCTATTGATTGAACAGAAAGTCTAACTAAGCAGTCTAATCGAATTGTCCGACCTGATAGTTTGCCCAGATAGCCCAACAGGGTAGTCAGACAAGATAACCCGATGGAATATATAGGTAGTATGACCCGATATCCTGAGATCTTGGAGCAGACCAAATACTTAATCAAAGTAGCCGGATCCCGTACCTTAACCAAATAGCATAACCAGTTAATCTTGTAAAGCCCTAGACTGATAACACTATAGCCTGACCGAATAGACTGCCCAGATAGCCTGACCTGATAGCTCGACCCAATATTTAACCATTTATTACCTGGTAAGTAGGCCTAACAAGATTATCTAACCCGATAGCCTGGATAGTAAGACTGACCTAATGCTCACTAACTCGACAACCACCTTAGATGTTCTGAGAAGATGCCCTGACCTGATGGCCTGATTTAATAGCCTGACTCGATGGTATGATGCGTATAAGTTTACCGAACTTAAAAGAATCATTTAATACACTTCGTGTGTCTTACACATTATAACACAAAAGGAAAACATAATTATATATAATTATATCAATAAGATTTTCGCAGTGTCTACAGTGAAGTGATACTCATTGCAATACTAGTTAATCAATTCTCATCGAAGGGATTAATTCCATATTTTATCTTAAAATATTATTTCTCATATTCAATTAATATTATTTAATTTTTTTATTCATTTTGAATTATTATTTTAAATTATTGTTCTAAATTATTAAATTTATTTTAAATTAATTATTTTCTGTAATAAAATACAACATCCAATCTCTTTCCCCGCAATCATCCAGAGTAAAGATAATAGATTCTATGTCCTCCTAATTTACTCCGAGCAGTCAAGGCCTCGTTGGTTAACCAGGTGAATCAAAGTAAAAGCAAATACTTCCTAGTTGCACACTATTTACTACCAACAGTAATAGTACTAACCACAACAGTTTCTTAATTGAGTGTGAAAGGTAAGATCCTAGGTGGTGAGGTGTATGAGCTGGAAGAGAATTGAGTAATTGAATGCGGAGGGAGAGAAGATGCATGGTGGTTGTTTGTATGAGCTGGAAGTTTGTTTAATTTAAAGTGAGGGGAAGTAAGATCTAAAGTGTGGCAGTAGACTTAACTAGGCCGGTATGTCAGTAGAGTGTGAATGTTCGCATTATGAGAGCGTGATGTTGTAAGTCATGCTGTATGTGTGTGTGTATTTGTTATGAAAGCTTCTTGTGTTCATTGTACTAATCATAAATGCATGTTGGTGTTTGATTACGTTATGAAAGTTATTGAGGAGTTTAATCCTGTTATAAATTTATGTTGTTTTTGTGTTTGTGAATGCATGCTGTTGTGTGTGTTTATTATGAAAGCGCCTTCTGTCTTCTGTTTTGGATAATAAATGCGTATTGATTTTTGATTGTGTGAAAGAAAAAGGTATTGTGCAGGGATATAAGAGAATTTTGTGGTGTGATTTTATGTTATGAAAGGGTCATGTATATTTTTTTAATTATAAAGGAGTGTTTTTTTGTTTGTGCTATGAAAGCGTTTCTGTTATAAAAGTATGTTTTTGTGTTATGACTGTGGTTAGTGTGTTGGATGTGTTAGAAATTTGTGTTGTGATCATTGTTTGTGTTATAAAAATGTGTCCTGCATTTTTAGTGTTATGAGGGCGTGCTGTCGTGTCTCTCTCATGAAAGCGTGTTATAGTGTTTTTTGTTATGAAAACGTATTGTGGTATGTTTATGCGTTATGAAAGCGTGTCTTGCATTGTGTTGCTGTCAGGAAAACGTGTTGCAAGAGCCTGTTCATCTAAGGTTGTTGGTTGATGTGATTGTATGTAGTACTATATACGTAGGCATATATATGGTGTGAAAGTGATTGTGTTTTGCCATTCTGCGATGTTAACGTGTGTGAATTTTCATCGAGATCACCTGTGTAGGTAACATAAATCGTTGTGTATAATACTGATGTGTGTACATGGTAACCGAGAGTGTGCCTTGTATATCTATACCTTATTGGGGGAGTGGCGACGTCAAGCATGTGTATTTGTGCATTGGCGTTGAGATCAGCTGTCAGCTTAGATCATTATAACTTCCACCCTCACAGGTGCTCCAATATCTTTCTCTACGCTCGCCCAAACAGTTCAAATTTGCACTCAGAACGCGCATCATCTCTCAATCTAATCCCAGGGGATTCACTTTGGGAATTATGAGCATCTGTTGTTACCGAGTGATGGGAGAGTTTATGGGTCCGCTCGAGTCAAAAATCCACACCACTCATTGGTATTCAAGCTTCATCAGACCAAATGGACAGTGGTAACTGCACCTTATCCCCCCCCCCTATCTCTATCTCTCTCTCTTACTTCTCTCCTGCGGAACATTTTTGCAACGTTAGCATCGGACGCTATCCGAATGGCAATTTGGCCCCACTGCACCGTGATTGATAGACCGTTGTGGTAATCTTTTTTATATAATTTATGGCGATAACTAAAAACGGATTTCCCTGCACAAAATTTGTAATGAAAGACCATTAAAAAAAAAACTCTGGTGGAAATAAAGGAAGTGAAAGTATGTGAAGGATATTGCTTGGAGTTGATCAAGGTGAGAGGTGTAAAAAATAGATGTAATGTTGTGCAGAATTGTGCAAATGCGTGAGTGATGTGACAAACCTCGCTAAAGAAGTGCTGGTGTGAAAAGTTGTGTAAAGTTGGAGGCGTCCATCTAGCTGAAGGAGGGAGATTTGTGAGAAGTGAAAATTGGCAAAATTCAGAAAGTGTTGGTCGTATTTATATTACAATGGACTGGGAGAAGTTTAGGAGAGGAAAGGAGTATGGAAATGTAAAAATGTGTAATTGAGTAGAAAGATGTAAAATGCTGTGTTCAGAGCCATTCCAAATTATTCACCCGAGTTCATGATTCCTTTTAAATCACCTAAAATATTATCCTTTTAAATCAGTTAAAATTTTGTCCTTTTAAATTGGGTATAAGATTTTTTCAATCACCTAAAATTATATCCTTAAAAATCAGATAAAATTTTATCTTTTAAAATCAGGAAAAATTCAATATTTTTAAATTACCTAAAACAATATCATTTAAAATCAGATTAAATTTTATCCTTTAAAATCAGATAAAATTGTACCTTTTAAAATCAATTCAAATTTTACACTTTAAATTCAGTTAAAATTTTATCCTTTAAAATTAGATAAAATTTTATCCTTTAAATTCAGTTAAAATGTTATCCTTTAAAATCGGGTAAAATGTTATCCTTTAAATTCAGTTAAAATGTTATCCTTTAAAATCGGGTAAAATGTTATCCTTTAAATTCAGTTAAAATGTTATCCTTTAAAATCAGTTAAAATGTTATCCTTTAAAATCAGATAAAATTATATCCTTTTAAATTCGGTAAATAATTTAAAACAGCCAAATGTTTATTTTCACTCTGTTGTAGCGAGGAGGAGGGGAAAGGGGGAGGGGGGGCGGCGGCTGCATGTACATTTCGTTTTCTTGCACACACATGTGCGAATTTCCTCACTGTACACATACCTTTTAAAAGGTTCCACCAGCCGTGTATCTGCAGTCGAATATCCCCTCAATTACAAATTATTTAATAAATATTGACCTCTAACTAATACAAATAAATATTAACCTCTAACTAATACAAATAAATATTGACCTCTAACTAATACAAATAAATATTGACCTCTAACTAATTTAAATAAATATTAACCTCTAACTAATACAAATAAATATTGACCTCTAACTAATACAAATAAATATTGACCTCTAACTAATTTAAATAAATATTGACCTCTAACTAATACAAATAAATATTGACCTCTAACTAATACAAATAAATATTAACCTCTAACATATACAAATAAATATTGACCTCTAACTAATACAAATAAATATTAAACTCTAACTAATACAAATAAATATTAACCTCTAACTTATACAAATAAATATTAACCTCTAACTTATACAAATAAATATTGACCTCTAACTAATACAAATAAATATTAACCTCTAACTTATACAAATAAATATTGACCTATAACTAATACAAATAAATATTGACCTCTAACTAATACAAATAAATATTGACCTATAACTAATTTAAATAAATATTAACCTCTAACTAATACAAATAAATATTGACCTCTAACTAATACAAATAAATATTAACCTCTAACTTATACAAATAAATATTAACCTCTAACTTATACAAATAAATATTGACCTATAACTAATACAAATAGATATTGACCTAAAACTAATACAAATAAATATTGACCTCTAACTAATACAAATTAATATTGACCTATAACTAATACAAATAAATATTGACCTAAAACTAATACAAATAAATATTGACCTCTAACTAATACAAATAAATATTAACCTCTAACTTATACAAAGAAATATTGACCTCTAATTAGTACAAAGAAATATTGACCTCTAACTAATACAAATAAATATTGACCTCTAACTAATATAAATAAATTGAAAAATAAAAACAAATCAAAACCACAATGAAACAAGACCAACCCTGACTAAAACCCCTTGCATGATAGGTTGCCGAAGGGTACCTGCTCTCTGGGGCCCGAGCATGCCCAACACACAAAAAAAGATGAATACAATAGAGTAGGCCAGCCTGCTCCAAAAAGTCTACGGGTCCGCTAAGGGAGAGCACGAACTCGTTACTCCCTATTACATCTAGTCAAATGTTTCCGCAAAGGGTTTGTGCGCAGAAGATGAATGCGTGAGATTTGTGAATACCATAAATATTACTTGGTCATTGCAACGTTTCGGGTAAACACCATTACTTCTCTTTGAGCTATAAAATATATATTTAAATCAGGATAACATTTATGGTACAGTTATCCAAATATTTTATGTCACATTTTTCAAAATGTTTCGGAAAAAATAGGTTATCTACAATATAATTATTTCTATAAATCCTCAAATAGCTTTGGATGACGGCCACTATGCTCTGCTGTCTTAGGTTGATAAGTAATAATAATTCTCCTCACACGTTCGATTGAAAAATTAATTATAGCAATAAAAAATAACCAAATGGTTATGCAAATATTTTAGGATTATAAATGTTTAAAGAATTAATAAATACATAAAGTTTATTAAGGTATAAGAAAAATTTAAAGAAATTCAGCACTGCTTAAAATACCGCACTAATATAAAGAATTTTACTAAATTTAATTTATTTTATTGGTAAATGCCATATCTATGTAGTATATTTATATCAAAAATATTCCCTAAACACCCTCATCTATCATCAAATAATAATATATTAAATTGTCACTGAACGAAATTCAGCGAAAAGTGTGACATGACTTATTAGAGCAACTGTGACTTTTTGTTGTGAATATTAAAAATCTTCTTATGATGAGACAAAGCTCGTTATATCGTATTGAGATGCCATTTTTAAATATGAGCTACAATAATGTTTTCTGATTTATGAAAGCCGGGTGTGTGTGGAGTGCGTTTTCCTCGTGGCGACGTGTATGTTATGTGCTTGTGTTTCTGTTATTAAAGCGATTTTAAGAAACGTGTTGTGGTGTTTGTGTAGTTGTTTTGAAAGCATGTTGTGATTTGAGTTTCTATTATGAAAGCTGGACGTCACAAATATATCATAGGGCGTACTTTGGCAGGGTACGCAGCCCCCGATGAATGTCCAAAATAAAAGACGCCATGGTCGGAGAATTGATGGTCCTCGGGTGTTTGATTTAATAAAAGGAGAGTATATATATATATATATATATATATATATATATATATATATATCCAACAAACCACAAGAAACAGAAAACAGGAAAAACCTTCTTCGGGAATATTATTTCCTAATTCACAAAGATTCTGTACAGGGGTGGGATTTGAACCATGCACACTGAGGCAGCGACCAACAACTTTGATCTCAATTAAACCGTCACTTAGACCACTCGGCTACGCGAAAGGCAAAATTCTTCCGTATAAACAAGCTTTTAAGGTACGCTTCGCAAGGTCAATCGGGACTATGAAAGAGAGAAAATTAATAAGGAATTCAAAGGACAAAGAGAGATTTGAGGTAAACAAGAGGCGAATATACAATGTATAAATCTTTCAAGAGCGCGAAAGAATGATGAAAATGAATTTAAAAAATCGCAAGAAAAAGAAAACGGGAATTTTTCTTCGGAAATATTATTTCCTAATTCGTAAAAATTCTTGCGGTTTGTTGGATTAATTTTCATCATTCTTTCGCGCTCCTGAAAAATATATATATATATATATATATATATATATATATATATATATATATATATATATATATATATTGAAGGAGATGGAAAGAGTGTCAACCTATCACTTTCAAGGGCATTGAGACAAACGTTGATAGAGAACATCCAAAGAAAAAGATGCGGCTCTGTTTTATAGCAAAATAATAATACTTGATTGAGTAGTAACCCAATAAAGTATTATTTTGCTATATTTATTTTTTAAAATTATATTATTATTCATCATGAACGCATATATGTTTACTAAATGAATGTATAATTGTATTTTTTCAGACATTTTATTATGTATTTTTAGGTAGGAATCATACTACAATAAGAGCCTATTATGTATATTTATGTAGGAATCATAATACAGTACTAGCCTATATCCGTGGTCAGAGTTTGTGTTCTTACCCAGATGTTTCTCCTGAAATTATGATAACTTCGTTTTCACACCCATAAGGGCGTCTTTGTGGTTCTCTTCATGATGTCCAATTTAGATGTATTTCATCTATCTTCTGTTGTTTATTCTAGTTATGGGCCATGTCCGTGAAAACATCAGAACTATCCTTCCTTCTACTCTTTCTGTTAACCGAGTTTGTCTTTTTTTCTATGATTTCTTTTATATTTCATAGGGATTATTCCTAATATCGTTCCTTGTTTTCCGAGTTTTCCTCATTTTGTGTTTTTTATGTTCCTTATTCAAGTTTCACTTCCACAAATTACGACAGGTAAGAGAAATTGATTAAATGGTTTGTGCTTTAAGCACAGAGGCCTCCTGGTTCCGAAGACAGAGCTAAGCTTCCCTCTCGGCCTAATTTTGTGACTCTTTATCTCTTTTTTTCCTCGCCTTCATTGGAACTCACCACTGAAATTAGATGGGAGTAGACCATAGATTTAAGCCGAACATTTGTGCTGTCATACATTTTTATTACATCTTACACATGGCAACAAATAAACCACGCTATAAGGCCGTGCTTGTCTTAAAGGGTTCGGATAGAATAAAAAAATAAGTTAAATTAAAATGTTTCTTAAAAAAAATAAATTAGATTTTAAATTAAATGTGAAACCCAAATTTTAAGTTAAATTAAATTTTAATTGAATTAAAAATCGAAGCGAAATTTTAAGTTGAATAAAATAAAATAATTTTAATTTTTTTATTAGACTAAATGTTTAAACTCAAATTTGAAATTAAATTAAATTTTAAAACTAAAATTTTAAGTTCAATTAAATGTTATAACCAAAATTTTAAGTTAAATTTAAAAACTAAAAGAACTTTTCGACATATTTAACTAAAAACTTGAAAAAAACACACTGTGACTTGTGATTTTAGTAATCACAGCGAAAGAACGAGAAACAAAAATAATCTTTTAAGCGTTCGGAACAAGCGTTAAAAGAATAAGTACAATCTAATACCACTTTTAACCTTTTGAGTACCAGAATATTTTCCTAAACATAAAACTTCATGACATAAGGGAAAGTAAAAAACAAAGGCAAAATCGATGCAATTAAATTTCATTGAAGTTAATTACAAAATTTCAACTACAAATCTTGAATTAAATCCATCCGTGACGAAAGAAAATGGCCTAGAAGTTAATAGAGATTAAATTGGGTTCGTTTCTTTGCACTTATCTAAGTAGGGAAATTTACCATTTACTTTTAATGACCAATTTTATAATTGAATAAACCAAATTAGTTTTTATAATCAAACCCACCAATGAAAATTAGGGAAAATGAAAAATAAAACCAAATCTTGCTTTAGTTGCATGAAAATATGAGTTCCATTACATTCTCTTTCGAATGATATAATTGCCAAAGTCTTCCTAAGGTTAGCGGTGGAATTATTAAAAGAAAACTAACTATGTGTCGGATTACCCAACTTGTTAAAAGTTTTAAGGGGCAGTAAGGTCATAGGGTCACAAGTGAGAATAATTAAGAACACGTGACTATGGTCTGTTGACCTTGTTATAGCTGTGAATCGTCAAATCTCCAAAAATTTATTTTTGTTTGGATTTTGGATTTTTAGAATTTCTTTGGGTGGATTTTGGAGGCTTTTTTTTCTATATGTGAGGCAAAAGAATTAGAAGAAGATCTGCCGAAATAAGACCTCTGATGAATCGCATTAAGCGCATTACACTTTCTTCCACAACAGATTCTTCGAATATCGCCAATTTACTCTTAAGAAACCCCAATTTTCCAGATTGCAATCGCTTCGATTCACCTCAAACCCAACTGAGATTTTGCGGATTTAATCCCTCGCAAATCTCGGTGTTGAGACCCAAAGCTCTTCGCTAACTGTCTCAGGGATTAACCACGGGTGAAAACAGATTAAGAGGAACATGTGAAAAAGATTACGAAGTTTGGAGCGGCTACTTGTTTCTGCTGAGACATGCATGACCGGATGCCCTTCATGACATCATCAGTGGAAACCCTAATAGGCCGCTATATGTCTTTACCTCCCCCCCCCCATTTCTAATGGGAAACTAAACTAAAGGGCCTAATTTATACCTTCCTCTGATACTCAAGAGCTTAAACTCGGTGTCGTAGAATGGCCCTTTTCGATCACTCCACTCCAGACACCACTTTTATGTAGGAGAATGCCGCTTTTTCATCTCTCTACACACAAACCACTTTTGTAGTGGTATTCTTTGTGGTAGTGATATACTTCTTTGATGAAGTAGGCTTTGTTCTAAGAGTACTAATATTGATATCTTAAAAAAGAGCCGTTGGAAACACGTAAGGATAGAGAGAAACGCACAATAATTCCAGAAATAAACTTATATTTTTAACTTTAACAATTTAATACACAAAAATTAACCATTAACCACCGAAATACTACGAATATTAAAATACACAATAATCACTTTAATTAGCTTGCCCCTCTAAAATTGGTTAAATTCGCTACACACTTCAATATATAAGATTTAGGCTTTCTGACTCTAGTGGAGTTCAAATACCTCAGGAATGTTAGTAACTCCACGACGCGTGCCGACCAGCCAGATGGAGGTGGTCGAGATCACGAGGTAGTTTTGGCGAGGGTAGCAGATGGGGGTGCACACGGTATTCAATGGGGGGTCTTCAATGACGAGAACAATCACGGTGCTTTAGGCGGTACCAAGGTAGGCGTGGTCTCTCTGGCGAGAGTAAGTAGAACTTGGTTCATAAACCAAGTTAACTTAGATTTCGGTGTGGCCACCGAGTAACGAGCTAGAGGGGGAGCTTTTCCTCTTCGTTCCTCAATTCCTCATGGGCGAGGACTGTACTTTGTACTCAGGGAGGGTCTTCTTCAAGGGCGAGGATCGAAGAGGGGGGTTTCTCTGGCGAGAATAAGTTGAACTTGAATAAGTTAACTTAAAGGTCGGTTTGGTAACTAGGAACTAGCTCGAGGATGAGCTTCTTCTTAGTTCCAGCCTTCCTCAAGGGCGAGTATAACGGAGGGGGGTTTCTCTGACGAGAATAAGTTAAACTTGGTTCCACAACCAAGTTAACTTATAAGTTTGGTGTGGCCACCGAGTAACAGGCTCGAGGGGGAGCCTTTTCCTTCTTCTTTTCTTAATTCCTCAAGGACGAGGAATAACCCTGGTGTTTAAGATGCACCAGGATATGAGGAGTCTCTCTGACGAGAGTAGGTTGAACTTGAACAAGTTAACTTAACGTTCGGTTTGATAACCAGGGACTGGCTCGAGGATGAGCTGCTTCTTAGCCACTTAAGGTAGCCCTGCCTCTCTTGCAGGGGACTTCGTAGTCTGACGACCCAAGTATTCTACCTGTCCAGTCTCGTTAGCCCGGGGTCTTAATCCGGGGACTTCGTCACGTGGAGACTGACGTATTGTACCTCGATTTTCCTCAGTGTTTCTTATTTATATCTCGTTACACCACTGGGGGAGGGGTAATAGGGGGGGAGGCTTGGGGACGAGCCCAGGAGGGTTCTTATTCCAAACGGTTTTTCTCACCAAGTCTTACATTGGCTTCTCGTTAGCCTTCGAACTTGGGAGAAACGCGTCTCCAATGTCTTACTTGAGGTGAAATTGAATCTTACTTTCGTAGAAGAGATCTTGCATTTTAACCTTTAGGCCTTTCATAGCGACGAGTCGCGCGGCGCTGTGGTTATGCGCTTGACCCAATTTGCATGGTCGGATACTCTTGCGGTTAACATCTCGGATCTCCACTGAGAGAAAACGGGTGGGTGACGATTCTCCTACATTCGGGTTTCAACGAACCCTATGAGAAAATCAAGGCTCCGCGCGGTTAGGTAAGGTTAGGTTTAGGTTAGGTTTAGGTTAGATTTAGGTTAGGCTAAAGTTAGGCTTGGTTCTTTATGTTTAGTTTTGGAAAAGACGCTTGCAGAAACTGAAAATGTTGTCCTGGGCCAATTTTTTGTCAGTTTCTACGACCAACCCTTCAAAATCAATGCTATAAAAAAACTACTTCACCTTGCTCATCACTTCTCCTCAACCTACTCCTCTTTCCAGAAAGAATTCGACTTTCGTCGTAATTTCTTCAAAAAACAACTCATTTCCCAATAATCTTTCTCACAAACTACTTAAGAAATTCCTAAACTAACATTATGAGCCCAGGTTAATCATTAGCATTTACCAAAGATTCATTGTACGTATCTTTACTAAAACTTAATTACTAAAACTTCCCCAGCTATATTTCATTTATATTCAATTTTTACCTAGAATTTATCAATTGGCCCAATCTTACATGTAAGGGCCACACTCCCTCGGAACTTCCGTAGTTGCCTGGTATATTATTTCATTTGTCCTCGTCCTGTGCCAGCGGGAAGGAGGACCCTCCCCGACGCTGGAGCTTGCTTCCTGCTTATTGCCTTTTTCTGTTTTATTTTTATTGATGGTTTTTTATTTGTTTTTTTTAGCATCCTCTTTAAAAGATGCCTAATTTTAGGCAATCTTGAATACGGCGACTAATGCTCAAGTAAGCAGTCGCCAGATGAGCTCTTTAAAAAAAATAATTTTTCCTCGCTGTAATCGAGGCATCGTTCGTTCTCTGAGACCACGGTGTGTTTTCACTTAAGTATCAGTAATAGGACGGACAAAGCTCTGAACCATAAGGAAACATCTTCCATAAGAGTTCGCATTGTACAATGTGAAATTTCCCTTTGTATTTTAGATTCCATTTATATTAAAAGATTAAAACCTTCCCTTAATTATGACATAACCGCTACCGCGCTCCTCTTGTTTAACTAACCCCCCTCTTCCCGCCTTATCTTCCTTCCTCCCCTCCTTAATTTAGTTGAGTCTTTCTCGCAGTTCACCTCCGTAGGTTACCCTTAACTTTTCTTACCAATTCCACCTTCCCTATTTAAATAAGGATCTATTATCTAATTTATTTTTACCTAATTTTGATACGTAATATTTTTATTTAATTTTTTATTGATAATTATTTCACTTTGTCAGACCTGCAGATAGGCATGGAACCTGAAACGTCGTCATTAAAGAAGTAGTATCATGAATACTATTTTCTTTCTGGTCCTTAGATTCATCCTTGATCATTAAGATTATATGTATCTATCTATCTATCCATCTATCCATCTATATATATATATATAATATTGAGGATAAATCCCAGAAGCCACGAGAAACGGATGCAGCATCCGTTTATATTTACTAATTTCAGAGATGGGTTTTTTAAACGATACTTTTAAAAGAAAAATCCTATTTATTTTTAAAAGATATTTTCCCCAAATCAACCCACAAATAGTTTTTATAAACAAACTATCGATAGGAAGTTTCTTTAACAGTAAAGATCCTATCTTTTTGGAGTTCCGCAGTGATAATGTTTATTTATTTGAATGCCCCAGTTGTACTGGAGCCTCTTACATTGGCATCCCTGTCAGGTCTCTTGGAGCTAGGTTCTATGTTCATATGGGGATTAGTTGGCGCACAAACAAAATATTAAATAAAAAGGAAAAGTCTTCTATTAGGAAACACACCCTAAGCTGTAAAACTGACATTTCTATTGAGAATTTTCAAGTATTAGCCTTTAACAACAACCAACATTGCTTAAGAACCCTCGCATCTTTATATATCAAACACTACAAACCAACACTCAATGAAGATTTAAGTGCAATATCATTATTAATTAACTAATTTTAACTCCAGTTTGTTAGTTAGTTTGTTTTTAACTACTGTTTGGTTAGTTGATGTTCTTCTCTCCCAAGCGTCACTGTAACCTATAAATACTAGGCCCTTGTTAAACCCACCATTCACTCTCTAGGATGGATCCACGTTAGTAAGTACCAAAATTAACCGGTTTTATATTAAATGTTTTTAACTCTTGCAGTGTTTACAAAATTAAAAACAAAGTTTAAATTTACTATCTTTAAATAATGCCAGGTCAATTTCTCTTATAGTTTTTCATTAATTCCTGCAATAAACTTTAAATTTATTAACTAATTTTTTGAGTCAGTTTTAAAGCAAATCTAACTGTTGCTAAGTCATATTTAAAAGTTTTAACTTATAGTACTTTTTACTGATATTTTATAATTTGTCACCCTTTAAAATAATGTCTTGTTGGCCTTTTCAAGTTTTCTTCATATGTATTAACTTTGTAAACTTATTCTAGACTGAAGATGAAAACTTGTAGTATTCGAAACGTTGTGAAAAATTAAAAGATGCTGCATCCGTTTCTCGTGGCTCTGGGATTTATCTTCAATATTAAATGCAGGCTTCACGGCTGAGCTCCATATATATATATATATATATATATATATATATATATATATATATATATATATATATATGCAAAAATCCCACGGGAAAATGAAAGGGGGATTCCAAGTACTTTGAGAATGAACTGAACAAGTTCGAAAGTAATTAGAATCCGCCTTTAATTTTCCTGTAGGATTTTTTTGCATTTATTGCTCTACTCACGCGCTACTTTGTGAGTTTATTATATATATATATATATATATATATATACATAGAGGGCCAAAACCTTTGTCGCAGAGACATTTACTTTATTGTATTATTATTCTAAGCCAACCCACAGCAATATCTGGTATGTAATTATGAGTTTCACGATGCATATTAGGAAAATCACAAAAGTAATGAAATCATCTTAATTATTTGACAATTACTCCGTTTTGATTGTTGCGCTAATATTTTGCAGTGTTGTCCCCTCCTGCAAATCAAATTTGTAATAATAGCGATGCTAATTGCGTTCCATTCGGTCTCAATTACGCCCCTCAGACCCTCAGTTGTTGTTGTTTTCTTCTTGTTAACCCTCTGTTTTAGAATGGACCAAAAATTCTCAATATGGTTCAAATCAGGGCAATTTCCTGGCCAAGGTGTGAGAACTTGGAAATTGATATCATCAAGAAACCATTTAATTACTTTTGCTGTCTGCTGAAAGATGTGATTTTGGTGGAGAAATTGGTCGTCAATGGTTGGAAGCATCTCTTCTATCACGACCTTTTCATACCATTTGGCAGTCATAGAAGTGTGTTGTGGGAGGATTTGAAAAGCACCTGTTCTTTTTGCAGAGAAACAACCACAGATTTGAAGAATGGTTGGATGTTTCACTGAGGTCACGACACAGGCTGCTTCGAAGCCTTCGCCGATTCTCTTCCTGACGAAAGATCTACCTGATGTGCTACAAAGTCTGAAGGGAGCTTCATCAGAGAATATAACTTTGTTCCTATCTTCAATTGTCCATTTTTTATATTTCCTACAAAATTCAAGCCTGTCCTTCACGTTATTCTTGGTCAACAGTGGTTTCTTCGTAGCTCTCCTGGAAGGCAAGCCAGCGTCCAAAGAGTCTCCTGCGAACAGTTCGTCCTGAGGCTTCAACACTGACCTCTTTCCATTCCTCGCGGAGTATTGCCGATGAAGCAAACCAATTCGACAGCTGAGACAGGATGAGCAGACGATTCTGTCGATTGGTTGAGAGATTTGGCCTTCCACCTCCCTTCTTTGGTGATGACGAACCTGTCTCTTTCCAGGATTTAATAATTCTCTGACCAGTCCTGACATAAACCGGTATTTGTTTAGCAATCTCTTTAGGACTTAGTTCATTTTGGTGTAGACAAATATTTTTTTTCCTTTTTTGGGGAGTTGTAGCCATTCTTGAATTATAAAAATCAATTATGAGTAATTAATAACGCATAACAGATTAATTAGCTAACGACATTACTGTTAACGTTAATTAAATATCGGTTTATCAACTCCCTAACCTGGACCAAAATTCCCTTTGAGATGTGATGACAAACTTTGCATCAATGACAGCTTGAGCCAAAGAGACCAAAACGTGTTGCAATTCTATATTTCTGTGAAGGCCGTCTTATTAATGTTTCGAATACTCAAAGTCAATTATCTATTATGTACCGCATAAAAACCTGTTGAGGAAGTAAATACATAAAAAACTTTGAGATATATATATATATATATATATATATATATATATGATGAAAATTAATGCATTATCGCAAGAAAAGATGAGGAATTAAACCACATTCTCCAAAGACAATTTAATTCAGAACAGTTTCGGTGTATCTCACACCCTTTTTCAACTGACACTGGATAGAAAATATAAGAAAAGTGCATACAAACATAACACAGGGTCAGGTCGTGAAAGATCCCCTCTTTTTTTCCCGAATCCCCTACTTGTGGCTAATCTGGGGAGGGGGGTTAGGCCTAAACATATTGTCAGCCCTTCAATATGTTTAGGCCTAACTCCCCCCCCCTCCAGATTAGCCACAAGTAGGGGATTGGGGAAAAAAAGAGAGGATCTTTCACGACCTGACCCTGTGTTATGTTTGTATGCACTTTTCTTATATTTTCTATCCAGTGTCAGTTGAAAAAGGGTGTGAGATACACCGAAACTGTTCTGAATTAAATTGTCTTCGGAGAATGTGGTTTAATTCCTCATATATATATATATATATATATATATATATATATATATATATATATGAAGACACTGTTTTCCCCAATAGCGAGTAAATTATTGTACAAGGAAACCAGTTTTTGAGCACAAAATTTATTGAAACGGAACTAGTTTCGGTATGAAGTTTTCAACACCGTCAATCGAGAGAAATTGACAAATAAAACAGAAATACTTAAATATACAGAAACAGACAACTGACATTAATCAGGAGACGTTGGTTTTAGGTGATTAACAATAATTTTAAAATGAAGTCTGATACATAGTGACTATATTTGTGTTGACTTTCTGACAAATTAAAATTCATGATTTCTTTGATTAATATAGATTAGATATTTTCTTCAAAGAAATCACAAATTTTAATCTATCAGAAGGTCAACAGAAATGTAACCGCTATGTATCAGACCTCATTTTAAAATTATTGTTAATCACCTAAAACCAACGTCTCCTAATTAATGTCAGTTGTCTGTTTCTGTATATTTTAGTATTTTTGTTTTATTTCTCAATTTCTCTCGATTGACGGTATTGAAAACTTCATACCGAAACTAGTTCCGTTTCAATCAACTTTGTGCTCAAAAACTAGTTTCATTGTACAATAATTGACTCGCTATTGAGGAAAACAGTGTCTTCATATATATATATATATATATATATATATATATATATATATATATGCAGATACACCCACAAAGGAAAAGTGAAAAACGATTCCGAGCGCTTTCGTCTATATTCTTAAAGACATTTTCAAGGAATGAACAGGAGGCTGGACATACATTGCTTTAAATAGTGTAGGGGGGCATGAGACTACCCACCTCTGAACTTTAATTAGGAGGTACAAAATCTTGAACTTACTTTATTTGAGATTTTATGTATGTAGTGATAATGGGGTTCTGCGTGAACAAACCAGGGCTAAGGTTGAAATTTGGAAACGCGTCAATGGAGATACATTCTGATATATTTCTCTAAATATAATTACTGCATTATATTAGAATGTATCTACATTTTGACAAAAGATATATCTCTACACGCTTACAAAATTCAATTGACACAAGAACTGAAGACTGTGGACCATTTGAAGCGCCGTACATTCGTCAATTGGGTGCACGAGCAAAGACAAGATGATGATGATTTTTCGCAAGAAATCATATTTAGTGATGAAGCCAATTTTCATCTTAGTGGATTCTTTAATAAGCAGAATTGTCGTATTTGGGCTGATGAAAATCCCAGGAAGATTGTTGAAAAGCCATTGCATCCACAAAAGGTCACTGTTTGGTGTGCATTTTTTGCTAGCGGAATCATTGTGGCGTATTTCTTCGAAAATGATGCCGAGAATTCTGTTACGGTGACAGGCGAGCGATACCGTGCCATGATGACCAACTTTTTATGGCCTCAATTGAATTCTATGGATGTCGAAGATTTGTGGTTTCAACAGGACTGCGCCACATCAGCACACAACCAATGCAACAATGGCTTTATTGAATGAGAAGTTCCCAGGTCACATCATCTCTCGAAACAGCGAGGTCATTTGGCTACCACGATCCTCTGACTTGACGTCTTTAGATTTTTCCCTTTGGGTCATCTCAAAAGTAAGGTCTATGCCAACAAGCCAACAACAATTCAACAGCTGAAGGATGAGATAATAAGGCATATTGGTGAGATCGAGGAGCAACTATGCAGAGACATCTTCAAAGATTTTGACCATCGATTGGAGGTGTGCCGCCGAAGCCTTGGCGGACATTTTTAGGCGATATTATTTTTCACACATAATTGCCATGACTCAAATAACATGATTAAAGTGAAATAAATAAATTTTCACCAATAACACTGTTTCATTTACTGCTAACTTCGATCCGTCTTAATGGAACACACTTTATATATATATATATATGAACTTAATTTTTTCCTACGATGAAGATGTGATCCGTGATAATAACGAAACGTCACTGCACCGAGAGTATATTGAAATCATCGTCGTTGATTTAAATCAAAAATTAAAAGAACTCAGAACTTACCAAAAAGACTTTTTGCCTCTCAAATAGAATATTAATCATAAATTTATATTAGCTTTGATTATAATTTTTCTGACATTCATCTTCTAATTTACGAATGATCTTTTTCGCAACTTTATTTCAATACGAAAAAGATATTTCGTAAATTAGAATCTAAGAAATAATAATATATAATAATAATGTCCCACGATGGCTGTATTAAGGAATACATTTGTTACTCATAAGTTTCGGTTTTAATTATAGCTAAATTTAAAGTAGTATAAAAAGGGTACATACATAATCATAAACTACTTGCCACAAAGTAAGGGCTGGTGCACTTGATTGTTAGTCATTAAGCCCCGCGCTAGGAGGGACCAAAGGTCTCAGGTGCGGTGTCTGTATACATTAATATAGTTAACTTCATTTTTTTGTGAATTGTATTGTTTGACAAATTTAAACTCACGCATCTGTTACCTGTTTTGTTTTATTTTATTTCCATTTAAATCGAATTATATTTTTGTTTCAATTATCTATTTATTAATAAAGAACCTTAATTACGTGCTAAATAATAGAAGATTTTAATTGGGAGAGAGATAACTGATTCCATTGTCACAGAGTGAAAGCGGATAAGGAATGGCTTTCATAGATTTCTCATACCCGATCCTAAACATATTTCAAATCGGTAAAGAACAATGGCGTGAATGCAGGCGCGGATCCAGGGAGCGAGGGATGAGGGGCTAACCCCCCCTTAAATTTTAAACCCGTTTATGTTTATATGTATTTTTTAAACCATACTTGTATTCTGCTATTTTGGAAGACTTATTTAATAATATAGAATATATATAAAAAGTTTTTTAAACCGTTGTAATTGAATGTATCTAATATGATACAAGTCTAAAATACATGTAAATCTCACAAATAATCATTAATTTCTGTATTATATCTTAGCTGACGTCCCAAAATTACAATAAACCACAATTTATAATTTTGTGATGTGTGAAAAAAATTTGCGAAATGCTATTATTTATTATCAATACTATGGAAGATAACCATTATTAATCATTAATGCAATTATGAGGAATTCACGTAGACTCTAACCCTAAATTTTTATCCTAGATCCATCACTGCGTCAATGCTTCATGTTAAACGTGTTCGGAACACGTTCAGGACGTCCTCTTCCTTCAAAATTAGGTTTCATTTCGAAAGCCCCCCAAAAAGGAGACAGCTTTCAGTAACTCACATTTTATCGGTGTTTATCAGCTACAATCACTGATTGGCTGATACCGGTAAAGTCACAGCAATGGTTGGATAATAAGATTTGACTCATAATAATCAATTCAATTTATTTATGTAAATTAAATTTGGGAAAATTTGAAATTTATTAATCTTTTTAAAGGAAATATGATTTCACATCATCTATTATAAACCCGTTCACGCAAATTATATAAAACAACTTTCACAACATTGCAATTTCACAATTGTGCGCAGAGATGTAAAATCTGATAAATTTTATTTATATTTAGGTTTATAATACATATTAATGACTAGTAAATATGGACGGATTTTCAGGAGGAAATGAGTTTTTCTGAGAATATATTTTTCATTTAACATGTTTCCTATACACTTATTCGACAGGTATACAAAAACTTTCTTAAATCAATTATATCTGCCTACCCCCATATACAATACTGTTTCAAAACATCGTATTTTTATTAATCTCTCATTTATTTGTCCCTCCCCTTCGTCTTTGGAGAGTACTCTTAAGACAAGCTGCAAAGCCTTTTACCGCAATGTCAGTTTAACTTGATAAACAAGGTGTCCAGAAAAAAGTTAACCGTACTTTGAATTAGTATAACTCAAAACCTATTGGAGATTTTTGAGTCCTGTAAAACAAAATAAATATACCCACTATTTTTCTGTCTATTCTCAAAATTTTATTAGATTCCCTTTTACGGTATTGATACACTAATGGGTTTAGTGTAGTCTATCAAAATTATGTTTGCGCAAGGAAGTAAAATAATGAAACTTCGAAGTTTAAAATCAACAAATATATTTAAATCCATCTTTAACAAAAACACCTCTTCATATGGGTAATAAAATTCATTTGTTGATTTTCTAAGCACCGTTTCCTTCCACATGTCTCCATTTCTTAACAAGCACAGTTGCGCCTTTGATCGCATTGATTGAACAACTTTTTTGATTAGCTTGTGATTTTCCTTAAGCCTATTGACTTCACGTGTGATATTATCTCCTAACTGGTTGATGCTTTGTGGTGGAGTAGAATACATTTATTCTTTAGATATCCCCATAAGAAATAATCACACGGTGTTAGGTCAGGGGATCTTGGGGCCATTCAATTGCATGATTTAGCGCGACAATGCGGTTGTCAAACGTTTCTCTTAGTTTTGTTAATACAGCAAGCTGTCTATGAGCTGGTGCGCCGCCCTGAATCCACCAAAGTCTATTGAATTGATTGCCGTAAATCTGGCGGATTTCCGGGAAGATCCTTTCGTTGATCATGCTCAGGTTGGCAGCACCATTCAATTTAGTCTTGTAAAACAATGGGCTGGCAAAATAGCCATTCCCGCATATTCCGATCCACAGAGACACTTTCTGCTGACAAATACGTGTGTCAAAGTTGAATGCTGGGGGGTGGTTCAGCGGCGCATATTGCCGAATATTATGGCTATTTACCTTTCCATTCATGAAAAAGGCTGCCTTGTCACTAATCACAATGTTTTCCAAGAAACGAGCAAGTTTATGGGGAGGCCATTCGACAAATTGTCTACAAGGAAAATCAGTTTCAAGAAGCTGGTGTCTTGCATGCATCTTATAGGTATGCCATTATAAGTCATGTTTAATAATGCCGTTAAATGACGACTTCGACAATTGTAACCCATTCTTTCTGATTGATACATGTGGATTTTGAAGAAGTGTCATCCGAACATTTTCGATATTTTTTGTTGTTCTTAGGTTCTCATACGACTCGAACGACATTTATTTAGATTTAAGCATATTCCTTCATGTTGGTATTTACGAGCATTTTTCCAAATTGTGGGCTTACTTGGTGGGTGCCTACCTGGAAAACGCTGTTCAAATGAATCTTGTACTTGTTTAATACTGTCAGTCTTAATAAAGTTTGTGACTACAAATATGCGTTGATCTTTTGTTAACCGCATGATTAAAAAGGTTCTATGGAAGCAAAATTTTACCCAGAAACGCTTTGATTTGCTTAGTAAGCAATAATGACAAGACCATACCACAGCGTGGCTGAAAAACCACTGTAAAATGGTCTAGGCTTTGCTTGAAGAATCGCACCGTGACCTAGGCTACCTAGGCTGCCTAGTTTCTCTTGAAAGGGCAAGGTGGCCTAGCCTTCCTTGGCTTCGTTTCATTATTTTACTTCTTTGCGCAAACATATTTTTGATAGCCTCCACTAAACCAATTAGTGTATCAATACCGTAAAATGAAATTTCCAGAATCGACAGATAAATAGTCGGTAAATAAAACACCTTTCGCAGGATCCAAAAATTCTCTAATAGTTTTTGAGTTATCCTAATTCAAAGTACGGTTAACTTTTTTCTGGGACACCCGGTATATTAATTATAATTCTTTGGGTCCTTTTTTCAACTATAAAGATCGTATTGCTCCGATGTTGAGATCCTTTGTTGCATATCAATTCAAATGTGGCAGCTGCAACGCCTGTTACGAGGGTCAATAAACACCTTAGATTATCCCAGCGTGATTTTCAGCATACGAAATCAAGCAGAAAATACTGGCCACCTCATTTCATCGGAACATCTTTCCATTCTCTCTGGGGCTCCGTCAGTACATTCATTAAAACTTGTATATTTATATATATATATATATATATATATATATATATATATATATATATATATATATATATATATATATATATAATATATATATATATATATATATATATATATATATATATATATATATATATATATATATATATATATATATATATATATATATATATATATATATATATATATATAATATATATATATATATATATATATATATATATATATATATATATATATAATATATATATATATATATATATATATATATAAATATATATATAATATATATATATATATATATATATATATATATATATATATATATATATATATATATATATATATATATATATATATATATATATATATATATATATATATATATATATATATATATATATATATATATGAGATAAATTCTTGAGTCCAATAACGGGTCACATTTTTATATTAATTTAACCACTGTTTAGGAGCGTAGTATTTTATGCACGAAACAGTTTCGGCATAGAGTTTGTCAGGCGATTTTCAGTTGTATACTAAGAATAGATGCATTCGCACCATACATGAAATATACACGGTGTCCCAGAAAAAAGTTAACCGTACTTTGAATTAGGATAACTTAAGAACTATTGGAGATTTTGGTGTCCAGCCAAAAGTGTTTTATTTATCAACTATTTATCTGTCGATTCTGGGAATTTCATTAAATTCTCCTGAATGATATTGATACACTAATGGGTTTAGTGGAGGCGATCAAAAATATGTTTGCGCAAGGAAGTAAAATAATGAATCGAAGCCAAGGAAGGCTAGGCCACCGGGCACTTTCAAGAGAAGCATAGCCTAGGTAGCCTAGGTCACGGTGCGATTCTTCAAGCAAAGCCTAGGTCATTTTACAGTGGTTTTTCCGCCACGCTGGGGTATGGTCTTGTCATTATTACTTACTAAGCAAATCAAAGCTTTTTCTGGGTAAAAGTTTGCTTCCATAGAACCTTTTTAATTATGCGGTTAACAAAAGATCAACGCATATTTTTAGCCACAAACTTTATTAAGACTGGCAGTATTAAACAAGTACAAGATTCATTTGAACAGCGTTTTCCAGGTAGGCACCCACCAAGTAAGCCCACAATTTGGAAAAATGTTCACAAATACCAACATGAAGGAACATCCTTGAATCTAAATAAAGGTCGTTCGTGTCGTATGAGAACCATAAGAACAACAAAAAATATCGAAAATGTTCGGATGACACTTCTTCAAAATCCACATGTATCAATCAAAATGAATGGGTTACAATTTTCAGTCATTTAACTGCATTATTAAACATGACTTAAAATGGCATACCTATAAGATGCATGCAAGACACCAGCTTCTTGAAACTGATTTTCCTTGTAGACAATTTGTCGAATGGCCTCCCCATAAACTTGCTCGTTTCTTGGAAAACATTGTGATTAGTGACAAGGCAGCCTTTTTCATGAATGGAAAGGTAAATAGCCATAACATTCAGCAATATGCGCCGCTGAACCACCCCCCAGCATTCAACTTTGACACACGTATTTGTCAGCAGAAAGTGTCTCTGTGGATCGGAATATGCGGGAATGGCTATCTTGTCGGCCCATTGTTTTTGCGAGAATAACTTGAATTGTGCTGCCTTCCTGAGCATGATCAACGAAAGGATCTTCCCGGAACTCCGCCAGATTTACGGCAATCAATTCAATAGACTTTGGTGGATTCAGGACGGCGCACCAGCAAATAGAGCGCTTGCTGTAAGAACAAAACTAGGAAACGTTTGACAATCGCATTGTCACGCTAAATCATGCAATTGAATGGCCCCCAAGATCCCTTGACCTAACACCGTGTGATTATTTCTTATGGGGATATCTAAAGAATAAAGTGTATTCTACTCTACCACAAAGCATCAACCAGTTAAGAGATAGTATCACACGAGAAGTCAATAGACTTAAGGAAAATCACAAGTTAATCAAAAAGTTGTTCAATCAATGCGATCAAGGGCGCATCTGTGCTTAGAAAGAAATGAAGGACATATGGAAGGAAACGATGTTTAGAAAATTAAAAAATGAATTTGTATTACCCATATGAAGAGGTGTTTTTGTTAAAAATGGATTTAAATATATTTGTTGATTTAAACTTCGAAGTTTCATTATTTTACTTCCTTGCGCAAACATAATTTTGATAGCCTCCACTAAACCCGTTAGTGTATCAATATCGTAAAAGCGAATTTAATCGAAGATAAATAGTTATTAACTTTGTTTTGTTTTGCAAGACTCAAAAATCTTTAATAGATTTTGAGTTATACTAATTTAAAGTACGGTTAACTTTTTTATGGGACACCTTGTATATAGGAACAAGAGATGAAATTAAAATTCCTACTCAGGGGTGCAAATTTGAGGTAATTAAGGATATCTTTCAAAATTAAATTTTTGATATAGGGGTTGCATTTGAATTGCTCATCCGAAAGGTTGAAATTCGGGATGGATTCAACAACCTTTCTTTTGCGAAAATCTTTACACGTGTAAATTAGTTTGCCCTGGGGGAAATCTATTGGGTGGTTAAAATTATTGGAGTGTGTGAAAATACTAGAAGCTGTGCTTGCCCGCCTGACATCCCCTCTGTGCTCATAGATCCTCTTTTCCAGATTTCTTCCTCTCTCGCCTATGTAAAATAAGGGGCAGTTAATTTCTTTACAAGGGATTAAATAGACACCTGCTTCAGTAGTTTCATCTGTAGGTTTAGTTGCAGGGAAGGATTTTTTAATGGCCGAAGGGAATTTGAAAGTGGTGCCGTTAGGGGAAAGGATACTATTTAAGCTTTTCAGTAATGGGGAAAATGGAATGGATAAACAAGTAGTTGGGGAGTTGAAGGGGACAGAACAGTTGGCCGAGGGAAGAACTGGATCACAGGGACCCGGGGGAAGTTAACCAAACCTAACCTAACCTCTAGCACACCTAAACACCTCGATAATGATTTAACCCCAACCAAATTTGACCAAACCTAGATCGACTAACCGTATCAAACCCCTTGGAAGGGGAGACTTCTGGGGAGTCTTCATCCAGATAAGCTAAGAAGTGAAGATGTGTAGTGAAGCGCAGCTGGGTGAGGAAGCGAAACTAAGTATTTAATCTATCTATCTATCTCTCTCTCTCTCCCTCTCTTTCTCTCTCTCTCTCTCTCTCTCTTTCTCTCTCTCTCTCTCTCTCTCTCTCTCTCTCTCTCTCTCTCTATATATATATATATATATATATATATATATATATATATTAAGGTGGTCTAAAAATCTATGCAAAAAATTGGAATTAGTTGGAAATGTTCTCCACATGGCTAAAAGTATGCTATAAGATGTTAAAAGAGTTAATGAAAAATATTGACTAAATTGGTGAATATTTAGAGGTCGCTGTGTCCCCATTTTTTTTCCTATTTCTGTCACATATTGGAACTTTTCACATACTAGGCATTTATTGGTTGTTACTTATATACTATCATATATTTGTCATTGATAACTCATTCTTTATGAATTATAATAATTCGCCAAA
Source organism: Ceratothoa steindachneri (assembly GCA_963969495.1). NCBI lineage: Eukaryota > Metazoa > Arthropoda > Malacostraca > Isopoda > Cymothoidae > Ceratothoa > Ceratothoa steindachneri. The sequence goes on along the minus strand of OZ018334.1, from coordinate 2,589,545 downwards.
AAAATCAAGATATTGCATTCTCTGAAAAGTGGAATGACATTCACATACTCGACGTATAGTGCAATAATAATTGCTTGTTGATTTCTGAGCCCATTTGTAAAGTGATGACGCAATAACGCCCCTCTCGTTTCAAATGGTGATGCAATCGCACCATTTCCTATATAAGTCAGCGAGGATTGATTAATTGTTCATTTGTAGTTTGAAGTTTAACAGTTGATGTAATACAAGTGAATACAAGTGCTGGTTTGTGCAAGTATATATATATATATATATATAATTATTTAGGTAAGTAATATACTTTGTTTATTCAGTGCAGTTTTTTATCAATATCAGAAATATTTAAAGAATATTAGAGTTATATGTTAACACACTTTATTTTCATATTTTAATTCACAATATATATATATTATATATATATATATATATATATATATATATATATATATATATATATATATATATATATATTAATTAAGCATCACTGCCGTAATTTTTTACAAACACAGGAGCCTATTTATTTATGTCAAATAAAAGCTTATTCTTTTTATGAATATTTAGATATTTTAGAGAATAAAAAAATATCTTCTAAGTATAACTAAATGGAGGGGAATCGTGAGCTCACTCAGTTACAATAAATTTTTATTTTCTTTTGTTTCAGATTATGGCTGGAAGTACTCGTTCATCTGCGGCAGTCTGACTTTAGGACATCCTACTAGTGAGCTTTCATATGCAAGACTACCACCATGTGGTGATGTGCTTCGTGTTGTTCAGTACTACCATCAAGTGGAGTCAATGACTTTGACACAAAGTTACAACCTCGCTTGCAAAAAAATCATAAAAGTATGGGAAAGAGCCCGAATTCCCACACAGCGAATAGACTCTTGCGTTAGGAAACTCTCGAGGTTGTATGAAGAATACCTTTCTTTGAAGAAGAACCTCAAAACCGAACTGTACTCATGTAGAATGAATGAGCGTAGTTTCGAATCTGCTCTTTCAAAACCTTTTGACATAGACTCAAAAAATGCTTTAAATGGGATAAAAAATGAAGAAGACCGCCAATTTCTGTTGATGCAGAGAGAGAACATTTTCTCCTGCAGTTTGTCGTGCCGTGATAAGATTACTTCAGCCAAGGAATCCCGCAAAAGATATCGACATGAGAAGGCTTTACAATACAAAGAAAAAGTATATACTTCTAAAACTCAAGCAGAGGCTGCTGCTCATGCAGATTTCGAGTCATCATCATCTGAAGAAGAAAGTTAAAATTGCGGCAGACAAAGAGGTTTGCCCACCTTCTTCAACTAGAAAAAAGAATGCACAATGTAGTCCTTCCACTTTAAAAAATATCTTTACAACTTCAGGTGTGGCTGCTGTTCTTGATCATCCAAATATTAGGAATAGAAAAGCAACAATGTTTGCTAGATCAATAGCACAAGCCTTGGGTCAGGATATTGCAGTTATGACACTTTCCAGGAATTCTATACGACGTTACAGAAAGTAAGTAAGAGAGGCAACATACAATGAAGACAAAGCTTCGTTGTCTGTTGAAGGACCGATCCTTCTTCACTGGGATGGAAAACTAATACCTTCTATTGATGGGGCAAAGGAAAGAGTAGAACGAATTGCAATAATAGTTTTTGTAAATGGAATGGAAAAAATTCTTGGTGTGCCAAAAATAACACCAGCAACAGGAGAAGAACAGGCTATGGCATGCATTTCATCAATTAATGAGTGGAATCTTCGCGACGAAGTTCAAGGCCTTGTATTTGACACAGCTGCATCAAATACAGGCTTACAAAAAGGAGCCTGTACCATAATTGAGAAAGTATTAGGAAGGGAGCTTGTTTGGATTGCGTGCCGTCATCATATTTTCGAAATTATGTTGTCATGTGTTTGCAATATTTTACTTGGGCCTGCAAGTGGTCCAAAAAGGAGTCTCTTTGAACGTTTTAAAGAACAATGGTCGTCACTTAAAAAGGATTCTTTTTTAGAGCCGGATATCAGTTTATTCGTCAATCCAGTAATGCATAATCTTCAAAGAGAAATGGTCCCATATTTTCAGGAAGCTTTGAAATCTCGTCAGTTCCGTGACGATTATGAAGAATTGCTGCGACTCAGTCTTATCTTTCTTGGGGGCATTGATAAGACAAAACTTACATTAAGAGTCCCAGAAGTGACTCATCATGCACGTTGGATGGCTAAGGCTAAATATGTCCTGAAAATATACTTGTTTAAGCATCAACTGAAACTAACGGAATGTGAAAAGGCCAATATTACAGAGTGCTCTCTTTTTATTGCTTTGGTCTACTCACGTTTTGGGGATGAAGCCCATTTTGGAATTAATGCTCCTTTAAATGACATTCTGCTTCTTAAAACTTTGCAAAAGTACCCAATTCAGACGATATCTAAAGAAGCAACCACAGCCCTTCACAGACACCTTTGTTATCTTGGAGAACATCTTGTTGGTCTTGCAATTTTCGATCATAGAGTTAATGCTGAGACCAAACAGAAGATGGTCTCCAATCTCCAACGTAATGAAAATACCAAAGTTGTTCACCGATTGAATCTTACAAAAAACATCGAGGATTTGGACTTGCATGAACTGGTAACTCAAAAAAACTAAGCTAATCTTCAGTCTCCTAATGAAAGATGGATACAAGTTTGCAGAAGATACATTCCTGAAGACTAACCCAAGTTATTGGGAAGAGAATACGTGCTTTCAAGAATTTCAACGTCGAGCGATTAACTCAATGGTTGTTAACGATCCAGCAGAAAGCGGTATTGCTCTTATCAAATCGTATAATGCACCTCTAACAAAAGATGAAGAACAGAAACGGTTGCTTCTCAGACTTGTGGCAAAACATCACAAAAGTTTTCCCTCATGCTCAAAAGGATCAATGTTTAATCAGCAATTTTAGTTATAATTTGTGTCAAAAAGAAATCATTTGCCATTTAAATATTTTCTTTTCACTTTAATATAAATATTTTTATAAAAATGTCTTTTAACACCAAGATTTGTTTTAAATAAACAGGCATTTTCAAAGACTTCATTTTTATCCCCAAAATAAATTTACCAGCAGACTAGTAAGTTAAGATCCATATAGCGACCAGTAAATATTGTTCGATTTTGATGAAATTGAGTATGTGACCTACTGTTCAATGTGGTAATACAATCAGGCATGTGCAGATAAAAATTATATATCATGAGAACGAGAGAATGATGAAATAAATCCAACTTTACCGCAGGGTAGAGAAAAAGGAATAATTTTTCTTCGGAAATATTTATTTCTTACTTCGAAAAATTCCGAGCTGGGGTGGGATTCGAACCGTGCACATTGAAGCCACGAGCAACCGCGGTTTAATTGAGATCAAAGCATTTACTCGCTGCCTCAATGTGCACGGTTCGAATCCCACCCCAGCTCGGAATTTTTCGAAGTAAGAAATAAATATTTCCAAAGAAAAATTATTCCGTTTTCTCTTCCCTGCAGTAAAGTTGGATATATATATATATATATATATATATATATATATATATATATATATATATATATATATATATATATATATATATATATATGAAAGTATTTTAACTAGATATTTGGCCAGTTTGTATGATGGTAAAGAATAAGAGGCAAGTATGGGTTTCAAAGGGACTCCTTCTTTGTGTATTTTAGGTAGAAAATACCTGGATGCTAAATAACTGGAGGATACAAATAATTCATTATAGGTATCTTTAGGAATAATTGATGCCTGCTTAAGGTGCGTCATTCGAAGATAAAGTTAATCGTTTCTTAACACAACTTAAGCAGGCATCAACTATTCCTAAAGATACCTATAATGAATTATTTGTATCCTCCAGTTATTTAGCATCCAGGTATTTTCTACCTAAAATACACAAAGAAGGAGTCCCTTTGAAACCCATACTTGCCTCTTATTCTTTACCATCATACAAACTGGCCAAATATCTAGTTAAAATACTTTCATATATATATATATATATATATATATATATATATATATATATATATATATATATATATATATATATATATATATATATATTCAAGTGAAATGTAGTAAAGTGCGAGGAGGCATAGAATAATTAAGGCCGTATTGTCTGTTTGAACTTCACCAATCAGAACTTGAACAAGTTTATTCGGTTTGCATACCTCGATGGATGTGTGATGGATATGTTGTAGGATTACGCCGATTGAGCCGTTTTGAAGCTCAATTATTCAATTAATAAGTAATTATTTATTTATGATCTAATTAATTATTGAAATATGAAAACATGGGATCCAACCAATTGCCATCATCCTCTTTATTATCTCAACGAAACAAGCTTGAGCAAAAAGGGGAATTTACCAAATTACTCTCTTCCAACACGAGCCTACACTTATTAATGACTATGAGAACCACTTTAGTAGAAAACAACGCAAAATGCATTAACAAAAGGATGTAAAAACGGGGAATTTACGACTTCACAATCTAAATCCGTCTCACGTTGACATAGCAACGAACACACTTCGCTATGGCTACCACCAAACACAAGTATTAACAACACGACCATGAAGCGTTGGTTTTCGAGTCTATCACAACCAAAAACGGATTTAAGAATATTGGTGCAACGTTTCGAAGCAGAGCCCTCATAAAATGATCATCGTCGAGCTTTTTACAGAATACAGCTCTCGATATTTTGCAAAAGTCACTCGAAAACTTCACACATTATTATTATTAGTGCACAACTCTCATGAAGCTGCTCCCCAGAAGGGGAGGGCCCGCAGTCGTCTATCCCCCGCAGCGTAGCTCCTTTTAGAGGAGAAGCCTCACACAGGATTCACGGCGCTAAGTAGTCAGTCACACCTGTCTCGCTCACCTTCGCGTTTCCTAATTAATATCCGGCGTTTTATCGGAGAGCGATTTTTATTGGAAAAAAAAGATGCGATAAATTTTGAAAAGTGAGGTTAAATGAGATTTTTTTTTTCATTTCAACCGAGAAATTGATGTTTCTTTTTACGATCGCTCAAGCGATCAGGCGTTAAATAATATCCAGGGGAAAAAGATTGGGGGGAATACAGGCCTTCTTTATTCTCCCCGCCCCCACCGTCTTTTTCTCCAACTCTCACTTTCTCTCTGTTTCAATAAATCTCTCATTCCCTTATTATTTTTCTTTCTCTCTCTTTCCCCACTCACTCCTCTCTATTTCATTCTCTCTTTTATTCTCTTTTCTTTCTTCTCTCTTACTCTCTCTTTGGAAAAGGCGAAACCAACCGGAGAAAACTGCTCGCTTTAATGCACTTATAAATCACTTTGCAACAGTGAAGTGTGTGAGAGTGTGTGGCCGAGACATTACTCAAATGGGTTATAAAGTTCACTAATGGACGTACAGGGTGCGCAATTCTCAGCCCTTTTCTCGCTGTAATAGCTAAATTACGCTCACGCGCATACATGTACACCTGTGGGTATTACTGACACTATTACGCAAACGCTCATACAACTGATACGATCATAAATAAGTTCGTACGAATACCTATCTGGCAGCCCTGCTCGTACTTTTGAACACCTCCTATTTATACGAACTTGACTGTTTGTACTGTTGAAACCATGTTATTCAAGTACGAACTTCAGTGGTCGTACTGTTGAGCCTATGTTCTCACACTACAACCCTCAATGTTCTTATTATTGAACCGATGTCCCTCCATCACGAACTTCAGTGCTCGTATTGTTGAACCAATATTGTCCTAGTATGAACTCCAGTGCTCTTACTGCTAAGCACATGTTAACCCAGTACAAATGTTCCTGTTCTTATTGATAAGCCCAGGTTCTGATATTGCATACTTCATTGTTCGTACTTCTGAATACATTGTTCTACTGCAAATGTTCTTTTTTGTACTGATGAACATATTTTCAAAGAGATGCGAACTATAGTATTCGTAATGAGAGACGCGTGCTATTAGGTACGATTGGATATTCGTACTAATGAACACTTGTTCTCTTGGTGCGAAATTCCGTGCTCGTAGTCCTAAGCAAAAATTCTTTGTACTGAGGAAAATCTGCTTTTAGATGCGAACATCACTGTTCGCAATGATAAACACATGTTCTTTATAAATACGAACTTTATTGTCCGTAATCCAAAAATGCTTGTTCTCGCTGTGCGAACTTCAGTATTCATAGTAATTAGCACCAGCTCAGTGACACAATTAAGTGTTCGTACCTTCGTGTCCATGCCTTATACGTACGAACATGGGTGATGAATTTGGTCTTTAAAGCTCTTTTTTAACCGTCCCATTCTTCAACTCGTTTGTATTTCTGTTTTCCTGTGGCTCATTCTGTTCTTCCACGATCCCTTCCATCCCCTTGGGAAGACCCAAATTGAAGGGAAAGGTGGCGTTAAGCAACGCGAACATCATCTATGTAGATGATGCACATGCCTATGGAATACACATGAGTACAACGCAACCCAGACACTCGTACATGTTTATATCGTATGTGTACGCGAGATTGATGACTAGTGTACATGTGTACCCACCAGGGACAAATTGGTCTTCCAGGTGTGACGCGAAGGTCTCTGGCGTGCCGTATCGTGGTCCGATCGCGGACGGTGCCATGTGGCACTGTTTGGCGTCCAAATCAGTGCCAACTTTGCGTCGACGGAGGAGATTTATCGATACGACACAGGAATAGATGTAATTGCGAAGGAGAAGGAGAGAAGGAAAAGGGAAGAGGAGAAAGAGAAGAAGAAGAAAAGGCATGAGGAGGAGGAGGAGGAGGAGGATGAGAAGAAGGAAGAAGGGTAAAAAATGGAAAGTAGGAAGAAAAGGAATAGCCTCGAGAAGAAGAAGGGAAAGAAGAAAGATGAGAAGAAAAAAAAGGAAAAACAGAAGAAGAAGGAGAAGAAGAAGAAGAAGAAGTAAAGCCACGAGAAGAAGAAAAGGCAAGATAAAAAGAATGAGGAGGAGAAAAAAAGAAAAGATAAGGAGAAGAAAGGGAAGAAGCAGAAAAGTTAGAAAAAAAAGAAGAAAAGGCATGATAAAAAGAATGGGGAGGAGAAGTAAAGAAAAAAGGAAGATAAGAAGGAAAGAAAAGTACGGATGGAAGAGACTGGCCTCCTCCATCCATTTTATTCGACTCTCTTTGATGTTGGTCGCATGCTCTTGCATCGGGGGGTGGAGAGGCGGGCCTTCCTCTGAGAACGGTCTGTTTTCTTTTTCTTCTTGTCTTTGTCTTGTTTCTTTTCTTTTTTTTGCTGCTCCTTGTTGTTGTTGTTGTTTTTTTGGAGGGGGGGGGGGATTTAAAATAGCCTGAAGTTTTTATTACTGCAAATTATACCATGAACGCAGTTGCCAGAAAGGCGATGTAAACCAAAAAACACAAAAAAACAACCATTTCTAGGGAGTATTGAACGCGTTCCCTCGCATCGAATTCTTCTTCCACGAAGTTCTTGCGGCAGATCCTGTACAGGTGAAGTAGAGGCGAAAAATTGGTGCAATGGACAGATAATTGGTGAAATAGAGGCGGAGAATTGGTGCAATGGACAGAGAATTAGCGAAATACAGGCGGAGAATTGGCGAAGTAGAGGCGAAAAATTGGTGCAATTAACAGAGAATTGGTGAAATAGAGGCGGAGAATTGGTGCAATGGACAGAGAATTGGTGAAATAGAGGCTGAGAATTGGTGCAATGGACAGATAATTGGCGAAATAGAGGGATAATGGTTGAAATGGACATATAATTGAGGAAATGCACAGTGAATCTACGAAATCGGCACCGAATTCTCAAAACAGGTCGATAAATAATTGGTGGAATAGATAAAGAATGGTCGAAATAAAAAAAGCATGGTCAGATTTTACAAAGAATCGACGAAATGTACATAAAATTGGCGAAATAGACAGATGATTGATGAAATGGATAGACAATGGCTAAAAGGACAAGGAATTGTTGACATAGACAGAGAATTGTCGAAATACGCAGAGATTTAACAAATGGACATATAATTGGCGAAATAGACATAAATATAGTAAAATAGTCGATAATGGTTGAAATGGAAGTATAATTATCAAAATAGACGAAGAATTTACTAAATCGACAGAGAGGTGAAAAAATAGACAAATACTGGTCAAAATGAACAGATAATAGTTGAACTGGAAAGAGAAATGGTAAAATTGACAGATAATTCGAGATATATAGAGAGAATTAGCAAATGGACAGAAAATTTATGAAGTAGATGCAGATATGGTGAAATGGACGGATAATAGTTGAAATGGAAAGATAATTGGTGATTAGACAAAGAATTGCCGAAAAGGAGTAAAAATTGAGAAATGGACAGATAATTGGCAAAATGGACAGATAATTTTATAAATGGACAGACACTGATCAAAATGTATAGAAAAATGAGGAACTGGACTGCACACTGTCGAAACAGACAAATAATTGGTGGAATGGACAAAGAATAGTCGAATTGGACAATGCATGGTTGAAATGGGCGGATATTGGAGAATAGACAATTAATTGGCGAAATGGTTGAAGAATTGCAAAAACGGACAGATATTTGTTAAGATATTTAGATAATTGGTGAAAGAGAAAAAAATGGTGGAATAAACAAAGAAATGGTGAAATGGTTGGAGAATGGTTAACATGCAATGATAATTTACGAAATAGACGAAGAACTCGCGAAATAGAAAGATAATGGTCAAACCAGAGAGAGATTTAGTGAAATGGACATATAATAGTCGAAATGGACAGAAAATGTGGGAAATGGACATCGAATTGTCGAAACAAATAGATAATTGATGCAATTGAAAAAAATGGTTCAGGTGGACAAATCATGGCCGAAATGGACATAAATAATTTGCGAAAAAGGCAGATAAATGGAAAAATGGAGAGATACTGGTCGAAATAGAAATATAATTGGCAAAATGGACATTTAAGAAATGAAATAGAAAATTGAAGAAATTGATACTGTACCGAAATTGAAAGCGAATTGTTGAAACGCACAGATAATCGGTGAAATGGACAAATAATGTTCGATGTTACTACAAGAAACCTGGCGAGACGGGAAGATAAATGGCGAAATAGACAAAGGATTGGCCAAATGCACAGATAATGGTCAAAATTGGTAAAATGGAAAGATAATGGTTGAAGTGGGCAGATAAATAGAAAAATAGACATAATGGTCGAAATGGAAAGATTATTGAGGAACTGGACATGATAAAATTGACATCGAATTGTTGAAACGCACAGATAATTGGTGGAATGGACAAGAATGGTCTAAATTGACAAAAATAATGGTCGAAATACACAGATAATAAGCGAAATGGACAGATAATTGGGGAATTTGACATATATTGTTTTAAATGGAAACGAAAGGGAATTGAAAAAATTGAAAGTGAATGGTCCTAATGGACAGAAAGTTTGAAAAATGGATAGAGAATTTTCGAAAATCGACAGATAATTGGCGTAATGGACAATTGATTGCTGAAATAGATAGAGAAATAAATGGTGAAATTGCTGGATAATAGTCGAAATGGAAATAGAATTGGTGAAATAGACGAAACTGGCGAATGGGCGGAATTATCGAAATGAACAGCTAATGGTAGAAATGGGTAAAGTGGAGAGTTAATGGTCGATATTGACAGATAACATTGCTCATGCTAGCCGAGTGGATAGGGTGTTGGTCTCCCGACGTCGCGGTACCAGGTTCGATCCCGGCTTGAGCGGACACAAACGTCAGCGCACGGAGAGATCTGGCTACCAATTGGTGGTCGCGCTGTGCTCACCATGTTTTCGGGTGGGTAGATCTTACACCTCTCACCTCACACATAACCAATCAAAAACACTGCTTTCTTTCCTCTCCCGTCTTCACAGCGCAACACATACACACACACACTCTGTTCCAAAGTATCCTGCCGATGGGTATCTCTGTATAGCCACATATCTCTGACGCGGAACAGGTTCCACCTGAACATTGTTGGGTGTCAAGAACATAATACTTCCTGTCACCTCTCCCCAAAGAGGACCGGCCCCTGGGACCCTCGGGCCGACCAGCAATTGTCATACTGACCTTTATGTAGAGTTCATTATCCGGTCGGGGATCCTCCAGTGTATCATGGAAGGATTGGCGCTGACTAACTAACTAACATTGACAGATAATTGTGGAAGAGGAGAGTGAATTATCAAAACAGACAGAAAAGTGGTGGAATGTACCAAGATTGGTTGAAATGTGCGGAGAATTGGCGTAATGGACATATAATGGTCTAAATGAATAGATAATTGGCGAAATGGACACATAGTGGTCGAAATAGACAGATAATTGGTGAAATGGATAGATAATCAGTGACTTATACAGATACTTGGCGAGATGAACAAATATTAATCGAAATATAAAGAAAATTGACGAAATTGAACAAGAATTGGCAAAATGGACAGATAATGTTTGTAATGGACAAATAATTGGGGAAATGGGTAGCAAAGTGTTGAAACGGACAGATTAATGATGTGATGTTTTAAGATTGGTCGAAATGGACAGAGAATTGGTGAAATAGACAAATAATGGTCTACATGGATAGATAATCGGCGAAATGGACATATAGTGGTCGAAATGGACAGATAATTGGTGAAACAGAGCAAGAATCGGTGACATATACAGATACTTGGTGAAATGAACATATATTAATCAAAATAGAAAGATAATTGGCGAAATGGAGAAAAAAGGGCGAAATAGGCAGAGAATTGGCGAAATGGACAGAGAATTGGCGAATTAGACATTAAATAAACTCCTAATGGTCAAAATAGACAGTGAATCTACGGACAGATACTTTGTTGAATGCACAAGGCATGGTCGATATGGACAAGAAATGGTAGAAGTGGGCAGAGAATCGGCGAAATGGACAGACAATTGGCAAAAAAGACAGACAATTGGCTGTTAAATTGGTCTATTGGATGATGAGCGCCCCCTATGGGGTATCAGTGCGGCAATCCATTAATATTTCAATAGCAAGAATGTACCGACTCGGATAAGGAATAAAGAGGGCTGATTACGCAAGAATTGAAGTTTTCCATGTAGTAGGTTGAGAAATAGCCCAGCGTCTGTTCAGTTACCCACGGAAGTAACTCAACTTCTGTAATAAGACGGTTATATTCAAACTTAATACTTGCTGGTCAAACTTCATTTAGAATATGTAGGGTTCTAATAAGATTAAAACCGAACTTGGCTTTTCGAACTTGCTACCTGCTAGTGAAGAACGATATTATTGATGGGTTTAAAAGACAACGAGTATTCCAAACTGAACAAATTTAGTGACGATTATCAATATCTTAACAGCATTTATTTCCGTTATTTTAGTGACATTCTTGGTTTTCCTCTTTCCTGAAAATGCCTTTTCTTTTTCACTTTTCCATGGGCCATAATACTGGAGGTGGTTGAGAACTTCCATGCCAGGCGCTCTCTCCAGCCTCAATATAGTTTGCAAGATGTTTTGAACTACTTCTTATCCTCGTAACTCTTTATTAAACATAAATCAACACTTGACTAAGTGATCATAATTATTGTTAATTGACTATGTAAACAGTCTTTCCTCTCAAGAGAGAGCTCAATTCCGCACATGTAAGTTACGGTGTCCATGTGCGAAGCAAAAATTTGACGAAGTTATCTCCAATCTCCCCTCCCCTCAGACCTGCTAAATCTCGTTCAGCAAAGAGTATCGGGGCGAAGTATCCCAATTAAGATATTCAATTTCCCCACCTTTTCCCCGAATCAAAATCAGTCCATTGATGAACTATGTTAATGGATCCTCGCCGTGATTTTATTGACGCGATGGCGTCACGTTTCCCTACCCGTGTTTCATCTAATAATAATAATAATTGGTTTATTCATCAAGAAGCAGATCATTGTACAATTACTGAAAAGATCTCTATTTACAAATTCAGTATAAATAGATTGATTAAAATAATTAAAAGCTAACGTTGAACATTAAAAATTAAAATAGATAAGATCTTAATAAAAACAATTAATGTCCAACATGTGGAAAGTCTATTTGTTGAACAAGCGAGTCACATAGGGTATCGTGGACCGCCTGTAGCGCTCTGTTCGGCACCTGGCCGGTAGAGATGGTGCTATTGGTGGCAGAATGCTCAGGTGGTCATTTTCCTTTAGTTTCTCCCCAAAACTAAAGAAGAGTTGGCTTCTCCTGTTTTCCACCGATGGCAAGCCAAGCGTGGAGAGTGTGGCACTATAGCTGTTGTAATGGCCACATATAACAATGCGACATACTCGTTTCTGTACGCGCTCCAGACCGGCTCGCTGTGCAGCCGTGATAGCGGGATGCCACACCGGACACGCATATTCCAGCACAGGTCGTATGCGCTGGCAGTACAGCTGTCCCAGCTGCTCCAGCGATGCCACAAACGATCTCGCTCAGAACATCATGAAAAGCCGCTTTGACGCTTGGGTGACGATGTAATCGACGTGGTCCGGCCAAGTCAGGCTTGAGTTGATAATCAGCTCGACTACTTTGGCTATTTCGACACAAGGTATGACGTCACGCTCCCCTAACTCATATAAATAACTCAAAAATCGCAAACCAGCAGAGATACAAGCTCCATTCGAGGTTAATTCCCGAAGGAGGTTAAAGAGAGGTGGGGGGGTTTAGGGGAAGGTCAGAGGTGAAGATAAGTAAAGGTAAGAGAAGATAAGGATAAAGAATTAGTTTCATACGTCATATTTTAATGTAATATTTAGCAATTCTTTTCTTTAACATATTTCCTGGAATACCATCCTAGCCAAGGTATTACAAGTTTGTGCTAGTCTATAAGAGAATAAAATCGAGCTATTAGTGTTAAATCTTTTGTTTATAGCTTGACACCGAAATTTCTAGTGGCCGTTCGGTTATCTAGATCAAATATTGAGCCATCATTTATATTAGTGAGCCTCTTTAGTGTTTTAAGAAATTGATTAAGTTATCCAGGCAAATACTGATCTTCTAGTGACAGTTAATTGACGTCCCTCAGTCTTTCTTCCTACGTTCTATTTGTAAGTTTAGGAATTAATTTCGTCCCTGGCCCGTTTTTGTTTTGCATTATGGCACCCAAAAATGCAGCGCCTACGTACTCCAAATGAGGTTTTACAAGCAATTTATATAAGAGACGACTTTTGTCTTTGGATTGAAACGCAAAATATCATGATGTGTCCCAGAAATCTATTTTTTGTGACGTTAGAGCTTAGTATTTTCAAAATTACGATCACTCGAGTTTAAAAAACATAAATCCTTTTCCATTTTGATTGTATTGCATCTGCAATCTTTCCCACCATTTTACAACTTAATCCAAATATTTTTACAAGTTATCTCAGCTACTATGAGATTTTGTCCTAGTGCCTAGTTTTGTGTGATTAGAAAATTTTGAAATTCGACATAAATTTATGTTAAGATCGTTTAAATATACAGAAAAATAAGGGTTCTGTAAGAGATCACTGGTGAATACCATTACTGACCGAGGCTCATGATGAACCCTGTATTTCAATTGACATCAACTCTCAACCTACGATTTTCCAGCCAGGCTTCAAACCATTTTACTAAGCTTTTCCCTATTTCGTGCACTTTTGGTTTTATTAAGATTTGCGGTTAGGGGTGGAAAGATTGTCAACAACCCTTTTGAAATTGATGCAAACTACTTCTATCACAACACATCTTTGACATCTCGCTTATCCCATTCAATGACGTCACGCTTCGCCTGACTCCTCATCGCGCTCAATGACGCCACACTCCTCTCGACTACTCATTCCTCTCAATAACGTCACACTTTTCCTAACTACTCATCGACGGCATCCTCCTGATGGCTTCATCGAAGCCAATCAAATTTGGGGTCTCGGTTTGAATCCCGATGTTTCCGTGACGCCATCTCATTACAGCCAAAGGAAGAGGATTGTGCCCAATTTATTGCACTTTCCATTTTAAAATGAAACGAACCAATGATAAATCGCTTTGCCCGATCCTTCAAATATAATAATTCCTTAAACCAATTGATGATGGTCAGGAAACCCAAAGAACAATCATAACATAGGAGTATATGCAGTACCATGCAACGATTGCCATAAAGTTTATATAGGGAAAACGGGGAGAAATCTAGACAAGAGATTGTACGAACACAAAAGAGATATTAGAGTGGGTAGCGAAAGCAGTGGAATATTTTGCCATGTTAGAGACAAGAATCATACGATCGATTTCAATGGAAGTAAAATGGTATTTAAATCGGCTAACTATGTTAAGAGAAGAATCGTAGAATCGAGCTTGATATCGTCAGTTCCTAATTTAAATCTATCTGAGGGTCAATTTTCTTTTAATCTTGTAATAAGAAAGCAAATAAACAAAATAGTAAAATGCCAGCCCTTCAATATGTTTAGGCCCCCTCCCCCAGATTAGCCACAGGTAGGGGATTGGGGAAAAAAAGAGGGGATCTTGTATTATGCTTTTCTCTTATATTTTTTTAGCCCAGTGTCAGTTCAAAAAGGGTGTGAGATACACCGAAACTGTTCTGAATTAAATTGTCTTCGGAGAATGTGGTTTAATTCCTCATCTTTTCTTGCGATATTGCATTAATTTTCATCATTCATATATATATATATATATATATATATATATATATATATATATATATATATATAATGTTAAATCCCAATTGTACATTGGTAGTGACGCCCGAGTTGCAAGGTGAAGTAGTAGGCTCAACGAAGAACCTCACAAATAAGCACTCTGTTGGACCTATGGAATCATCAAATTAGGCACACCTATTAACTACTGAAATAACATGCCATGTAATAGTAATGAATCAATGTAGAATGAAGCGAAATACTTATATTATTTATAAGTGTACATGTATTAAGAAAAGCATGAGTGTAAGAAAGGCAAGCGAATAGTTTTCCCACGTGAACACACAAACACCCTCGCGAGGAAACAGTTCCGAGATGAAAAGGTCCCGCTGCAAGAGAATGAAGCCAGCTGAGTAAACTTAGGGTGGCATCTAATCTGACCTGTTAAAATTGACGTGGACCTGCGAAACGACAAAATCAACTGTCTTATCACTGTCTATGGATACCCGTTTGATTAAGCTACGATCAGGAGGTCAAAAGAAATACACACATAACCACACGGGACACGTACACACCCTTTGGACTCCGCCCAGCAGCCTTAACTAAGTGCATACCAACATTCTTCTAACAGTGTAAGCTCCGCGCAGCGTCCATATTAGGAAAAAATTAAGTTACGCCCTCCCCCCATCTCGATTCTCGATCCGGTCACCCCTTCACCACCTATAGCACTTCCTCTTCCATTTATCTATGGTATTTTTCACGTCTGATTGTATCAGTGTGTTTATAGGTTGCAATTTCAACTTGGATTTAACTTATCAAAGGTTTTTGCAGATAAGTTATTGCTGTCCAATTTGCATAAGCGGAAAAACTTAATCTCTTTAATTGTTGCATTGATCCGGTTCTTGATGCGTTATTTATAATTATTGGGGGACTTATTGATCCGGAGTGCTGGGCTTTCCGTAGAGTGACGGTAGCTTCCATTTCCAACCTAAATTTCGGCCAATTAGGTGCGGTTAATGGGGAACTTTTGAACGATCGTCTTTATCTTCCACTTCCGCTCGAGCGAGTATGTTTTCGATCTCCCCTGCTGTCTCTCCATCCTGCACTTTGTCGTTTTTGTACGTACTTGGGACAGTCTGCGTGGAGTCGTCTGCAAATCCAGCCTGCACTTGATCGTTTTTGTATGTACTTGGGACAATCTGTGTGGAGTCGTCGGCAATTCCAGCCTGCACTTTGTCGTTTTTGTACGTACTTGGGACAATCTGTCTAGAGTCGTCTGCAACTTCAGCCTGCACTTTGTCGTTTTTGTACGTACTTGGGACAATCTGTCTAGAGTCGTCTGCAACTTCAGCCTGCACTCTGTCGTTTTTGTACGTACTTGGGATAATCTGTCTGGAGTCGTCTGCAACTGCAGATACACCAATTAATCATTAGCTGGCAATGGCGGATCCAGGATAATACTGATTTGGGAGGGGTAAGGTAAATTCTTTCCTCTGAGTATTCTGAGAAAAGGGCATGGATCATTAATAATAATTATATTACATAACATTGATAAAATAATAAATAAAAGTAACTCGCACATATGTGAGCACTAAATCTTTTAGATCCGAATTTTTTCCCACACATCATAAAATTATGAATTGTAGTATATTATACTTTTGGTACGTCAGCTAACATATAATATTAAATTGAATCATTATTTTTTAGATTTACCTGCATTTTATACATGTATCATATAAGGCTCATTCGATTAAAAACGGTTTCAAAAACTCTTTTTGTATATATTCTTTATTATTAAATTACTCTTTTTGAATAGAAAAATACAATTATGACTTAAAAAAGAAATATAAACATAAACGGGCCTGACAGGGTCAATAACAGCATCTGCCACACATCACTGATCACGGTATTTCACATGAACATCAACCTATTGTTCCATTGGGCAAATTTATTGAATACGCTGTCTATGAATTAGCGCCAGGCCGTTAGGGCTTTCTTGACTCGTGCTTTTCCATGAGTACCTTATATTCGTTTCGGTCCCCAAAATGAACCCTCGATCTCCGCGTTCGAGATTAAGAAAGTAATCAGAACGTGGAGGATCCTTGCTAGATTCGGATACATTCAAGTCTTGGGGTAGGCAAAAGCATCTCCAACGCAGTCATACTTGATTTTTACGGAAACCAACGCTTTTCCTCCTCTTTAACGAGGCTCAAGGCCTCGATGTGAGCCTCGTAGACTTTTGCCGCCTCTAGTAAAGCAGCAACATGTCGACGATTCTGAGCAGATATTTGGAGTTGAAGACCCGGGAATAGCGTCGTTCCCGAACGGGCTCTGCAGCTCAGTCAACAACTGGTAAATGAAGGGCAGAAAGACAGATTGGCGGTAATATTCTCCAGGTGTTTGGTAGGGTACAGTTATTCGCTGCCTTTGCCTCTTGCAAAATCGAGGCACAGAATTTTTGTCATGTGACGAGCCGATTTCCTGGCGGAGCTCCTCTGCCTCTTTGAAGACATCGTGGAAGCTGCTCACTGCGCCTTTCCGGGTCTTGTTGAGATACAGCTCTACTTCCACGATCGTAGTGTATTCTGAGCCCCAATCGACAGTAAGAGATTACAGGACTCGGCTTGGGTCCGCGTTGTGAGCTAGAGCCGAATCAACGACGACGAGGCATATCAAAAAATGCGGTTCTCGGATTGCGATCACTAAGAGTCCTTTGTGACCTGGGCGTAGGATACGCATATACTGGTCACCTCTGCTTGCTTTTTGTTTGAGAAGTTACTATTTTGCACGGGCAGGTCAGAACCATTGCTCAATACCAATTTTTTCAGTTGACGCAATTTTCATTGGGGGGAGGGATTGCAGGTCCTCCAACTATGTAACACACTCTCTGGGGTGACTCCACTTTCGTGAGCTTGAATTGCTTTGCGAGGGTCAGATAGTGAGATGTAAACCTGAGGAAGCCTTATCAAAGTGTGAATTGTGACGGACATTTTGTTGGTTAGTGCGGAATCAAGCAACGCTAACCGGGGTTGGCGTCCCTTGAGGGTTTGGATATCCGAACTGCTTCCGGCATACACAGAGACGGTTGTTACTTCCTTTATGTGGTCCTGGCTGAACTCCTAAGATTAGGAGGAGTCGAGTCCCCCGGGATTGCAGATTTCAGCCCCTTGTCCAGGGGCCTCTGGTGCCAGGTTTCACAGTGAGCTAGTCCACAATATGCATTTCACATTGAATTACATAATTAGGAGAAGCAATGATAAGGCAATTACGGCTCTAGTGCGGCATTACGATGGAGAGGGGGTTAAGTAGACATAAAGTCGCTTATATAACCCAGTAAAAATCCCTTTTTTGTAAATAGCAGAGGCACAATAATTTCGAAATTTAGCGGCGTTTTCAGCGAATATACGCGGGTTCTTGCCGCCTTTACCGGTGTGATTATTCATTGGTTCAACGTATAAAAAAAAATCCAGCAAAATGAGTAATCCTTAACTTCATCTTTACAACATTTCACAATTTTATAATCATCACCTCGTACTTGAACGTTCCAAAACGAGGTTTTAACCCACTTGCGAACAAAATTAGAGTAAGATAGATTTATCCGGCATCTTTTTTCACCCTAATAACTGAACGTTCTAAAAATACAAATAATTTATTTATTTTACAATAATTTCAACGCCAAATTTTGCGATTATTACTTTAATTTCTTTATTTTCTATTCTATTATTCCCACAAAATGAACTCCGCTATGTCATAATTATCATGCTCCTAATTTAGTTAAGTGGATGCATCTGGCAATCTTCCCGCGGAAATTACCTCATGTAGAAATCTTGCATTCAATATACCTCAATAACGTGCTGAAAATACAAATCAGTACTTTACATCCATTTGAAAGCCAATCTTCCAGTTATTACTCTCATTTCGGCTTCTGTTATTCCCATACAAAGTTTTAAATCGAGAAGAGGAAACATTTGGCCTATTGAAACGATCCTCGGAAATGGGAAGAGAGTGAATTTGCTTTAATAAAAGTGACAGAATACTTTCTTTCTTGCCCTATGTTGGCTTTCGATTCAATGCCTATTCTAAATACCATCATTTCTATATTAGAATGATCTGTAGCATAATTTCCTTATTTCGGACAAAGATTTTCCAATTGCTATTTGCTCCTTGTCATTTCAGGACATTGTTGACTCTTAGGTCCTAATCGGTTGATCAAGGTCTTAATGATTCAGTTAAGCCTCTTTGACGTAACGGGGCCTTCTTTTTATGACGTCATATTGACGCGATGGCAGTGCAAACATGGAAGACCAGATTAGTCTTCTGCTCGAAACGATGAAAGATCAAAATAGCTAAATTTAAACGCTAAATCGGGAGATTTATGAAAATTGATAAGGTTCTTCACCGTTGTTTCTGGGACGTACAAGATAGTTTTATTTAATCATGAAATTGCTTTATTTAATGTAAAAAAACAAAGATTCGGTGCAGTTAACTTGCTTGACGATGGAAATAGCTAAATTTAGTCGCTAAATTCGATGTAAAACTAAGAAAGTGTCTTGCGTTGAGTTGAGAGAGGATCGAAATTGGTATATTTTATGCTAAATTCCATTTCACAAGGATCAAAATCTTAATCTTCGCTAAATCGCAAAGAATATTTTTATTGTAAATTAGATTTTCAATATGTCCTAAAGAAAGCTGAAAATAATTTTATTCAATCACTTAATTATATATATATATATAATTAAGTGAAAGATGATACACAAAGAATTTGACAATGATCATGAAATATGGGATAGAGAGAGAGAGAGAGAGAGAGAGAGAGAGAGAGAGAGAGAGAGCAAATGGAATAAAATAATACAAACTGTTTTATCCGTTAAAGAAAGTGAAGAAATAATAGTTGCGGTTCGAACCTTTGCCATTGAAGTCCGTTTTGGTTCCTCTTTACTAAAATGATTTCGTTTTCCACCTAAAGGGAGGCACCTCCACTCGTTTCCTTACCAGACCACTTTAGGAGTATGGGGATGGTATCCGAGTGGTTAGTGCGGTGGCCCGAAAAGCGAAGAGCGCCCAATGGCATAGGTTCGAACCTCAACTATTATTTCTTCACTTTCTTTAACGGATAAAACAGTTTATATTATTTTATTGCGTTTGCTTTCTCTCCCTCTTCCTCTCTCTCTCTCTCTCTCTCTCTCTCTCTCTCTCTCTCTTCCTTGTTTCTTGATCTATGTTTCTTCGTAGTTTGGTCTTATAAAAGACGAAATCACTTATGTATCATCTTCCCTAATTTCATATGAGTGTATATATATATATATATATATATATATATATATATATATATATATATATATATATTAAGTGAAAATCTCATGACATGTGAGGATGGTTAGCTCACTGATGAGCGTCGTGGTTCTGATAGCGATGTAGCGATGAGCGGTTGATGACACAGGTTCGAATCAAACTTCTTGATTCATTTTCATATAGCGGTTAAAATAGTTTCCCCTATTTTCTCCGTTTCTATATCTCCCATTTTCTTTCTTAAGCTTTTAATGGTTCACGTAATATGTTCCTTAGCGTTTTTCCAGGTTGTGATACAACTTTTCTTTTCTTTGGAATGGAATAAATATTTCGTAAGTTATGAGGAAATAAACAAACTATCTTCCAAATTGCAGCAGCCAAAAGTTAAGGGTAACTTAGAAAAAATGAACTTCCAACCGAGGTATTTGTGTTTAAGAGGCTGTTGATGGGCTAACAGTTACTTCTTATCATCATACATTATTGTAACATTCAATTGTCAACATGGCGGCTTGTGAGAGACGACCGGTGTCCCGTGATTAAAAAAAAAAGGATTGTGTGCCTTCTCCACGAGGGGGAGTCAAATTCTTTGATAGTACTACTGTAGAAAAGTCAAGAAGTGTTGTGCGACGAATTGTAGCTCGTTTTAAGTCATCAAGATCGACAGATGCTAAACCCCAAACCGGTAGAACTCGTAAAATAGCACGACAGGATCGTATTATGGTTAGAATGTCAGTAAAGGATAGGTTTTAGAGTGTTGCTGAGATATCCCGCGAGTTCAGCTCCACCCCCGATTTCATTGTATCGCGCAAAACAGTTTCCTGGAGGTTATGAGGTTCTGGGTAGCTTGCTCAGGCACCGGCAAAGAAACCTCTAATCTCCAAGAAGAATCAAAGAGCCCGTCTTCGTTTCGCTCACGAACATGTCGTTTGAATAGAAGAACAGTGGGGGCAGGTTCATTTTAGCGATGAATCGAAGTTTAATGTGATTAGTTCTGATGGCGAGATGTACGTCCGACTCATGCATATGTAAAGAAGACAGTGAAATATGCTGGAGGCAGTGTAATGGTATACGGAGTGATCTCTACTGCTAGTTCTGGTCCCCTTCTTCGCCTACAAGGGACTGTGAAAGCTGAAGTCTACAAGCAAATTCTTAGACAGCATTCCATTCTACATCTCCGATCCTCGTGAGGTCAAACTCCTATCTTCGTGCAGGACAACGCTCCCTGCCATACTGCGAAGAGAGTCAAAGATCTTTTAAGTGCTAAAGGGGTTGATCTCATGGACTGGCTATCTCAAAGTCCCGATCTCAACCCTATAGAAAACGTTTGGAACATTAGTGGAGTTGGCGGAGCGAAGGAGAAATCCAAAGAACCAAGATAAACTCTGGTAATTATTGAAAAACGAATGGAACAATATTACTCCATCATTTTACAAGAAATTAATTCAATCCTGTGGTAACAGATGTCAAGAGGTCATTGCTAGTAAAAGGATGTTCACAAAATATTAATAGTAAGGGGTTTCTTTTTTGTTCTTGTTCCATTTTACATTGTTTTTCTAAGTGACTCAACTTTTGGCCGCTTCAATTCGGTAGATGGTTTGTTTATTTCTTCATAACTTAAGAAATATTTAATCCATTCACTTGAAACTTTCAGAAAAGATAGATATTAGATATATCTAAATATTTCTATAATAATTATAGTCTCAACATTTTGTTAAACAATAGTTAAATACACTTGTTCTTACTGCCCCTTATATTATGGCCGCTACTGTATATATATATATATATATATATGGAAAACTCACAAAGTATCGCGTGAGTAAGCAATAAATGATGCAACAAAGCCAACATGAAAAATTAATACGAGGATTCCAAGTACTTTCAAACTTTATTTCAAGTTCTTTATCAAAGAATAACAAAAGTTTTGAAAATTGTAATATTTATAAGGATGATACAGAGGAGAGGGAAATCAACTAATTATTCTTCTTATATTCACTTTTACTCTTCTCACCATATTAAAGTCAAAAAATCCAGTTTTTATTTCAATGTTTCTCCCTGCACTTCGTGGTGTTAATCTTTAATATTTTGACTCTGAAGTTGCCATAATTTTTGACATCGGCCATAAACTTTGCTATCCTTTTCATTTCATGATAAATGCCTTCTTGTTAGCTAAAAAGTCTTTTTATCCTTTTGAACCTCCTCGCCTTTAAATAACAAGAATACTCTTGTACTTCCTTTTAATCCATCCTTTGCTTCTCTCCCTCATATTTTAAAATCTCTAGGCATTTTGGTAGTATTTAACTATAATAATACTATCTCTAAACTATTAGTCAAGAACGCCCCTTTCCCTATTGGTAATGTATATTGCGTAAAATGTTATCGATTGCTCTAAATATTACTTTGGCCAATCAGGTAAATGTTTAAAAAAAAGAATTTCTCAGCATAAATATAATGTCCGTCGTGGCGAAGAAAGCAGCTCATTTTATGTTCATATCTTAATCACAATATTGATTGGAATTCTGCTAAAATCATGTCATAATAACGATACAATTTCACGAAATATCATTGAATCAACATTTATTAGTAAATTTCCAAATTTTAATTTAAGTCCTGGCTTATATAAACTTGGTTATTTTTTATAATTATATTCACAATGCAATGTCGAAACTTATATTTTATAACTAAATATTTATATTAATCTTAATAAACTATTTATTTTTTGTGTGTGTATCTATGTAGCCTTATGTTTATGTCTGTGTATTTATTTTCAGTTGAGTCAAGTCTTTTGAACATTTGTACTTATTCTACCTTGGTTTTGCAATCCTGACCTCTGAGGTTAAACTCTCGTTCAGATTTTCTCCCTCCCTAATTGCTTAGGTGGTATTTTAATCCTCTTGTCAACATTTAGTCTTTTGAATTTACATGATTTAATGATCTCATTTTGTATCTATCTTCGCTCGTCCTAAGGTTTCCATTTCATATTAATTCGTTTTGTTGATTGTTTCTTTTTGCTTTTTTGTGGGGGTTTCCCCCTTTTGTATCATCCTTATTTATATTACAATTTTCAATACTTTTGTTATTCCTTGATAAAAGAACTCGAAATAATGTTCGAGAGTACTTGGAATGGGCTTTGTTGCATATATATATATATATATATATATATATATATATATATATATATATATATATATATATATATATATATATATATATATATATATATAGATTGGTGTAGTTGGGAAGCAGTCTTTCCCGAATGCAAATTTTGTTGAAGACCATTGTGTATTTCGCCTTAATTAATTTTCTTTGGCAACTTTCTCTTCTCCTAACTCTTTTTTATTCCATTTTGTAGATGGTGGATCACTTGTCCAGTATTCATCTCTTTTTCAAATGAATGTTTTTGGTAAAAACCAAACTAAATTGCTAAGCTTTCGATCTTATTCAATCATCTTCGGAGCATTTTGATATGTTCTTGCCTCCTTTACCGATGTAATGAGTGGAGTGAGGATCTGACAGAATGAAAGAACGATTTAAACGATTTATTTAAGAAAGAAATACAATGAGTTTTTACAAATATTTAAATTTAATTACATATGTAAAATAATATAGAGCAATAGTTGTGAAAGATTTGGGGAAATTTCAGAGGAGAAGAGAAAGTTTCGAGTCGGGGAATGAGAGAAAAAAAAAATTCCCCAGAAGTGTCTGGAAATCAAATGTTTGGAAAATTAACACTTATATTCTTTAATTATACATAGGCACATGAAATGGGAATTCATTTAATTTTGGTTAGATGTTCATTTTTACTTATTTAACTCAAATTTTGCCTAATGCTTACGTTATTAATCACATTTACCTAATTATGTATCACGTTAAAATTTCTCTAATAATTAACTTAAATTTTTCGATTAATTAAACTAAGGTTTATTTTTGTTAAGATAGTCTCAAACTTTGTCTAAATAATTATATTATGAATAACGTTTGCCTAACTTTTGTATCAGTTATTTTCGTTTGAATACCTTAATTTATTATTATCCTATTAATACATTTTTAACTTATTATTATTATTTCGCTTTCACTTTTATCTTTGCCTTATTTATCTACTTTGTTTCACCTTTAGTAACTTTTATTATTATCATGTTTAACATTTTTTTGGACACATGTTTTTAATATTCTCTTTTATCGCACGTTAGTTATATTAGTGATGTTATTATATTCACTATTTGTGACATTTATTATTATTATTATTTTAAATGCTCTGAATAATTTTTATTATTCCACTTAAATTTTTATTACCACTTTTATTCACTCTTATCGCACACTTTGTTCACTTTATTTTTCAATTTCTGAGTTTTTTTGTTCATTTTTGATTATTTTGAAAACCGACATTTTCACTCTATGGGCGCTCGAGTCCGAAATGAAGACGAGTCCTTCTGCAAGTAGACCTTCTATTTCTTTTGCGTTGCACGGTCCCTCGAATGTCCATTTGAATTCTCCTTTGTGAATCCCTCCCAGCAGACGTGCTGGGTCTTCCTTTGGGGGGCCTACATAGGGGAGATTCGAAGACCCTGAGGGACACGTCCTCACCGTTGAAGAAGAAGCCATGTTCCAGAAGTTCCTTTTTCTCCGTGAGTGGAAATCCGGAATACTTCAGTATTTCGTTTTCCTCTTCGTTCTCATCTTCTTCTTTCGTAGTTTCTGTCTTCTTCTGTTTTCTTCTTTTTCTTTCCTCTTTTCTTTTTCTTTTGGGGGCTTTTTGGGGGATTTTTGTCTTGGGAATTGTCCTCCTCTGAGGGTACCACTTTATTCTTCGATTTCGTTTCAATTTTATTTTCTTCGGGCAGATCAGCAAACTCGATTTTAAGTGTCTTGCGAAGCGGGGTTGGGCGGAAACCATAGCTTTTTGTTTGTCCCGTTCTTTAGCAGAAGTCGGTTGAGTTCCTCCGCAAAAGTTCCCGGGTTCGCCAAGTTTGCCAGGGGGGCAAAAATGACCATGGTCATTAATTCCCTGCCCTCATTTGGCATTACTAACTTCGTGGCCGCTATTTTTTCGGTATTTAAGTTTTGGGGGGCTGCTGCTTCACCGTATGATTTAGCCTTCGCCTCTTTTTCTTGTTTTATTTTTTTCCTTTTTGGCCCGGGCAGCTTCCCTGCTGCCAGGGTACCTCATTGCCATGGCCTTGTGGTCTCTGCCGCAGTTAATGCACTCGGGCCTCTCCGATGAGCACTTTTTCGACCCGTGTCCGGTCTTTGAGCAGTTTGAAAAAGTGATTTCTTCTGTTTTACATTCTCTTGTTAGGTGGTCTTCTACGGCGAAGCACTTGAAGCAGCACTCGTTGGTACGTATTTTTCTGCTTCGATTTGGTTAAGCGTTACACGGAGGTAGAAATCTAGGAGGCCCTCCCTCTTGGCCCTTTGCGCAATTTTGATATTTTCGAAGATGAGTTTTACGATACCATTATCTTTCCCGAATTTCTCTGTTTTTTCTATCCTTGCCCATCTTTGTTTCTTCATTTGTTCCTCTTTGATTTCTTTTACAGAGTTGTCTGTGGAGAACGGGTCCAGGCGACGAAGGATAATCGTACGTTTGGATAAGATTTTGGGGGTATGTTTGCTTTAAGGCCAATCTCTCTGAGTGGCATCTTCGCCTCTTCTGAGACGATCTTCTCGACGTCTCCCATAGTGCCGCAAATTGTAGCCCAACCGTTAGGGGATTCGATTAGTCGGATGAAGTGGATATTCAGTGTCCCGAAGATAGTATTTATTACCTCGGGCCTTGACGGTTTTCACCCCCTCTGATAAGACGGAGAGGGACTCGTTTTTCACACCCGGCTGACCGTATAGGACCGACCTCAAGGGGCCCCATCGGATAATGAGACTGCCTTTCTAATGTGTTTTTATTTTTTCCTTCTGATTATGCGAAAAAGAGGTTCCCGTCTCACGAGAAAAAGTGAAGTATTTGGCTAGCTAGGGCGTCTTCAGAACCTTCCCTTAACGTTTCCTCCCAACCGTTAGGGTATTCGATTAGTCGGATGAAGTGGATATTAAGTGTCCCGAAGATAGTATTTATTACCTCAGGCCTTGACGGTTTTCGCTCCCTCTGATAAGACGGAGAGGGACTCGTTTTTCACACTCGGCCGACCGTATAGGACCGACCTCAAGGGGCCCCATCGGATAACGAGACTGCCTTTCTAATGTGTTTTTATTTTTTCCTTCTGATTATGCGAAAAAGAGGTTCCCGTCTCACGAGAAAAAGTAAGTATTTGGCTAGCTAGGGCGTCTTCAGAACCCTCCCTTAACGTTTCCTCCTTTGCCACGACCAAACATGATGTAATCTTCAACAATCCTTCAATACTCTGACATCATTATAAAAAAAACGTGTACCACACACCTACAATGTCTCCTCCAACTCTTGACCCAAACATCTTAAGGAGCATGTTACATTCATGCGCATCAGAGGCGCCGTTCAGGACACCGGAGGGTAATCTATACACACAAGTGGATGGAATGGCTATGAGGTCACCCTTAGGGCCGACTTTCGCCAACTATTATATGGGTCAACTTGACGAGAAATTATTGGACATCATGGAAAATAAGCCACACATATATTGCTGATATGTAGACGACATCTACATCAACGTCCAAAACGAAGAACATCTGATAAACATCAAGCAGCAATTTGAGGAGAACTCCGTGTTAAAATTCACTTATGAATTGAGCAAGGGCAATAAACTCTCTTTTTTGGATGTTGAGGTACAAAACATCAATGGTAGCTACATCACTAAAGTACATAGGAAAAGTACGGACATGGGAAGATGCCTCAATGCGGAGAGTGAATGCCCTGAAAGGTATAAAATAAGCGTAATTGGCTCATACATCCGCCGAGCACATAAATGCCGCTTTATGTGGGAACATTTCCCCCAAGAGATACCAAGAGTAAAAAAAACACTCGTGAACAACGGTTTCTCAAACACATGATTGACAAACAACTTCAATCATTTTTAAACCATCATTGCAGAGATGCGGATAAAACTGAAAGTAATCAGGAAGAAGTCAACAACATCAAAGTGTATTACAGAAACCAGATGTCCACGGCCTATAAAATAGATGAAAAAAACATCAAGGAGATTATTAACCGTAACATCAAGGTTAAGAATTAAATAAATAAAATTCAACTCATCATTTATTATAAAATAACAAAACCCTCAATCTCCTGATGAAAAACAACAGCTGCCTAATGTCCTCAAATCGAACGAGGATAGGAAACTTGTTTACTGAACAAAACAAAATATTTGTTGTCCTGACGCGTTTCGATACACACCTGTAACATGATCAAAAGTTGATATATTTCATCCTGGGTTGTTTTTCATGATAAAGTTCGATGCACTTTAATTATTGTAGTAGATTATGAGCGATAGGTTGTTTTCGTTTTGTGTTGGTTTTACTCCTCGTCCTCACATAACACCTAAGCGGACAGTTGAGAAAGATTCATTTTATGTGTTACAACTAATTTGAGTTTTTGCCGTTAGCTTTTGCCTTTCTTAAGGCATCTTTAGACGGAAGTCTTCGTTGATTTTGGGTTTACCGTTGGTTTTGCCTCCTTAACCGGTGAGGTAGCTCATTGCTGGTCGTGAGCAGTGAAGAATGAAATTAAAATGAAATGAAAAGAGAAGTGGGAGACAAAGAACAGCTCTTCCGTCCCTCCCACGTCACCCTTGGCGCTCATGGAGCGGCCGAGGAGGGAGTTGGGGAGGCCCGGTACTCCTTTATAGACCCCCATAGTCACACTGTCTAGAACCAAAGTAGGCTCCAAGCACTGTGAGTACGGCGGTTAGGAGTGAGGGGGAGGGGAAGAAGAATGTTTTAGGATAGGACAGCGAAGAAAATAGTAGGAGACAAAAGTGGACTTAGTTAGTCATGGGACCTACAGCTTAACGTGGAATCCGAACCACGGTTTGCCACTTGTCTCTAACTATAACTTTGCAGTTTATTGTGACCCCTGTCCCACGTATCTACTGTGAGTGCCGTGTGCGAATGTGATAGTAAAAAGAATAGATGTTGAAGGCTGAAGAACGTAAGAGGTTTGCAAAGAGATGCTAATTGCCTGGAGGTCAGGCTTATCTCTCTCCATTTTAGGTAGTATAGCTAGCTTGATAAAGTTAGAAAGTAGTATTGGTATTTATGAGGCATTCAAACTGTTATTAGTAATTATTCTCACTAAAAACTGATGTAGGTTTCTATCTCTCTATCTATTCTTACGTATTCCTATCCTAGTTATGATTGACTATATGCTATTCTCTTCTTTGTTTCGGTTAATTAATTGTCCTTAGTCGTCGTCGAGTATTATTCTCTTTCTCTAAGTGTAGATGTCTTCTTCGTCTTCTTCTTCTCACTCATCTATCCTTGGGAAACTTGGGAATAATCTGTGTGATGTCCATCCCTCTCTTTGGGCAATTTGGTTGGTTAATTCAACCCCTACTTCATTTTATCTTTTCTATGACTTTCCTTGCTCTTTTTGCAATTGTTCTTTTAAGTGGCTTTATCCCTGCCTCCCCGTGCAGGTTTCATAGTCTTCTTCTTTCTCCTCTTCTGGTGTTTGTTATTAAGTAAATAGCATTGTTTTGGACTTTTTGGAGTCTTAATAGGTTACTTCTCGAGATCGTGTACATCGCGATGGTGGGATAAATAATCGCAGACTGTACTATGGCTTGATAAATTTTTCTCTTGTGTTTCATGCTTAGGTTAACTAACTTGTACAGTACCATGTTCCTTTAGCAAAAAAGGTGAAGTACTCGCTGGGAACTGGTGCGTTGGGTGTTAAGTTTGGGGCCCATCTCTTTAATCAGAAGACTCTCCCGAATCTTTAGGCGGCGAAGGTCAGGGTTTCTTCTATGTATGGTGGTGTTTTTTGAGCAGAGTTGCTCTTGTAGTTTGTGCGTTATGCTTTTCTTTGTGATGTGTTTTGATTCCTCCTTTTCAAAAATGCATCGCTAGGCTCTGGCTAATGGTAGTAATGGTCATACCTATATAATGATTATTTGGATGAGGTTTGCAGTCCTCAGGAGACATTGGAATTTGTATACCACATTTGTAGCCTTTAAGACCGATTGCTTTTCGCGGAGGTTGTTTTTCATTATTAAGTTGCGTACTTTGGGGGTTTATAATAAATTCGTAAATATAACTTGTTATTTTGTTTGATAGTGTTACTTTTTATGATATCTTGTAGTATTTTTTCGTCTGTTTTGCAAGCATCCGTCATTCGCTTATTCGATAGGTTTCAACAACTGCCAAAAATGTTATTATGGACAAACCGGGAAAGAACTACTCGTAGATGTCCGGGTTAAGCAACATCAGGCCGGTGTAGGTAATCACAGTGAACAATCTGCGCTTTTTCTACACATGTACAATCTTAACCATAGCATTGACTGGAACAGAGCCATACCAGTCATAAAATGCAGTAATTATATTTCAAGAAATATATTAGAATGTATTTCCATTGACGCGTTTCCAAATTTCAACCTTACCCCTGGTTTGATCATGCTAGACCCCATTATCACTACATACATAAAATCTCAAATAAAGTTGTTTCAGGATTTTGTACCCCTTAATTAGGGTTCAGAAATGGGTAGTCTAAGCCCCCCTTTCACTATTTAAGGCAATGTATGTACAGCCTCCTGTTCATTCCTTGAAAAGGTCTTTAAGAATAAAGACGAAAGCACTCGGAATCGTTTTTCACTTTTTCTTCGTGGGTGTATCTTCCAGGGTTTGACCACAATCTCCACATACCCGTCTGAATGGGGCTTAAGACCCTGCTCAAACACCAGGGGCAGCAAGTCGTCACCGTCACTGGAGACACACCCACACACTATCACAGTTTAGGGCAGAAACGTCCAACCCTCGGCCCGCGGGCC
Organism: Ceratothoa steindachneri; assembly: GCA_963969495.1. Taxonomy (NCBI): domain Eukaryota; kingdom Metazoa; phylum Arthropoda; class Malacostraca; order Isopoda; family Cymothoidae; genus Ceratothoa; species Ceratothoa steindachneri. Next base: position 2,559,775 of record OZ018334.1, on the reverse strand, counting down.
GAGGGTTGGACGTATTATCCTATGGACTAACCTTGGGAGGACCTTGACAATTATTATATCATTCGAAAGCGAATGTAAAACAACAAAAGGGTTTTAAATTTCGTTAGAATAGGCCGAATAGTTACGATGTTATTGTCAAAAAAACTCATTGAAAAGTGAAACGGCTACCATCCAATCGACCAACCTACGAACCGTTATAGAAACTTAGAGAATCGAGTACACGCGACTAAAAATACACATTATTATCATACATATTTATGAATTATATGATACATTCTAAAAAGAAACGTAAATATGTATGTTAAATATATAAATTTATGAGGGGGGTTCTATACTTTGGAGGGGGGAGGGGGGTAATTGGTGTATGTTTTAATTCTTTAAGATGCCTTTATTTCTATTTATGGGACCGACTGATTAACGTGGATTCCGAACCACCGGTATCTATAGCGTATGGAAGTGGACCTAAAATTGGAGCCCATCTGGAGACTACCCAAACCCCAAGTAGCTTAACATCGTGATAATAGGAAGCGGTGCTTCCACTCGGCTAACTCGTACCCATGAAAGGTCATACGGGGATAATGGCGTATTTTAGTTCGATGGGGGATTGAAAAGCCGACTGGAGTACCACGGTTACAAACGGGGGTAATTCTATTTGGGAGCTTCTTTCCATTTCTCCCTCCCTCATACCCGCCTCGTTTCCCGACACCGGGCATCCAATGTCTCATAGGAGTCTTCTCTAAGGCATTCGGGCATTCCTATATCCCACGGGGGACCTCAGGGAGACATTCGGGCATCGCAAGATTCAAGGGGATGGAATCAGGGTGTCGTGTAATGGCCAGACACACTTTCACTCTCTCTCTCTCTCTCTCTCTCTCTCTCTCTCTCTCTCTCTCTCTCTCTCTCTCTCTCTCTCTCTCTTCTCTCTCTTTCTCTCTCTCTCTCTTCTCTCTCTCTCTCTCTCTCTCTCTCTCTCTCTCTCTCTCTCTCATATATATATATATATATATATATATATATATATATATATATATATATATATATATATATATATATTAGTAGAGAAATGAGGAATGAGACAAGAAACAGGAATTTTTTAGAGTCGAGAGAAGGGGACATTAGAAGAACACTAGAATCAAAGAGAGGAGAGGGCGGCACAATGAAGGCAATCCTTTACCGTGAGGACAGAAATAACGCCAATTTTCTCTTTCTCTTGTACTATATGTATATATAGTCTGCTATAACAGGTTTCTGCATCTTTCTTTCTGTCTTCAATATTGTTTTGAAAGGCAGAAAATTCAAATATGGCGAAAGCCCTGTGGTGGTTGTTGTTATCACCTGCAGAACAAGTATTTGCTATCTATTTGTATGTATGTGTATATATATATATATATATATATATATATATATATATATATATATATATATATATATATACAGTAAAACCTCGATATAACGAACTATATAGGGTGGGGGGTCGTTCGTTAAAGCGGAAAGTTTGTTAAACCCGATGGTCGTTAAAAGCGATGGAAATGACGATGGTTCATTCGTTAATCTGTATACGTAAATATGTATATAAAGATTGTATTGCATAGATATGTAATACGTATGTAATTACTAATATTAATAATAAAGTTAAGTGGACTACATTGGATTTAACGAACTTCGGTTCGTTAAACCTGATGGAGTTCGGCCAGTAAATTTCGTTCGTTGTATCGAGGGTTTACTGTATATATATATATATATATATATATATATATATATATATATATATATATATATATATATATATGTGCGTAGGTACTTTTGTGGCTTTAGGCCAAAGTTAGTTGAAGACCGTTAGTGAATGGAGAAATTGTTAATGTCCGATGAGGGATGGTTTGTTATTAACTTTGCGGGGTCCTTTTTAAAACAAATATTTCAGAGTGCAAGTTAGCCAAACATTAACAGGTAGCTGGTACACGTAAAGGTAGCAAAAGAAAGACAATGACAAAAATATATCTTTACAAGCAACAAAATAATATTTAAATATACATAGATATTGGGTTTAAAGGGAATGGTCGCACAGAGATGGAGTTAAATGTTTACGTGAGATAAAGGTGGGTTAATTAGGGGATTAACGTGTTCAGGTTCAGGACGGTGATGTCGAAGGGGGATTTTAAACCGAAGCGTGCACACAAAGAATGGATTGATTGGGAAGGCCAGATCCTAGGTCAATCTGAAGGCGGCAACGGTTACAATTGCTTACATGCTTGTTGCAGGAAAGGGGCTAGTCGGGATATGATGACTGCGATGGGGGAAGTCATGGTATCTCTCGCTTCAGATGAGGGAGTACACGTAGATGGCCTTTAGAGATGGGAATTCTCGTCAGATACTCGCCGATCGACCATGCCAGAGTTCACGGATGTCGATTTAGCCTTGATTCTCGAATTGAAATCGTAGTTGTCTTCAATCGTGGGTGCGGGGGGCAGGGAGCGTTCTTCAGCTCGTTCGCAGTAGTAGGTAGGAAGTTTATTAGTGCTGCTTATTGAACCGATTCGAAGTATAATATAGACGCTCGGTGAGGTGGCTTTAGATGGCTTGGCGGCCGCCTCCACACACATGTACAATTTTTTGGAAAAGTCGGTGACTCCTTTGGGGGAGGGGGAAATTATGATAACGTTGGTGTAGCATGTTCAACGAACTTGGATCTATAACGAAAAGGCAGGAATATTGGCTGAAAAGCGGCCATGGAAGACGATGAAATCGGTTCCTAAGCAAATACAGCTGGGCTGTGATAACGGCGTAGCCTGCACCTTCGCCCTGGTTCAGCCGTGTTTTCAAAGCTCCATTCGGTGATCTTGGAACCACGAGGGTACAGGAGGGCACGTGGTCTCCATTCGACCTTATTCTGCTAGCCAGTGTATCCCCAGATCTTAGAGCGCTTCCCTTAGGGATTTGGTCCTCCCTCAGCTACCGATGGGAACTTCACTGAAGCATTCGGGTATCCCTATGACTCCGCCGTGGTATCATAGCATTCCCGCCCCCACCCCTGTGTCTGCTCCGTGCATTTTTATCTTCGAGGTTATATTTTGGCGGGAAGAAAATAAACATTTGATAAAATGGCGCGAAATCTCGTCTCAGGACGTTTGCGGCTCTTTGTATCCCGGGTTTAAGGAGAGGGGTACCTTCGCTAGGTTGGGGGATGGAGGGGTGGTTTTCGATAAGTCCATGATTCGTGATTAAATTGGGAGGGGGGGGGGCAGGTTTCGCGTGGATTTCTTCGAAGTTTTTTTATTTAAGGTAGGTTTTATTACTAGTTTTGGCTCGGACTCAGTCCTCATCCCCCTCTGTTGGAAGTCCGAACCCGGTGTCTCCGATCGTGTCCGTTTTTCATTTGTTTATTGGAGTGGTTTAACACCATCCAGTACTTAACGTCGAGCCTAAGTAGGTGCTGGGTGGGAAGGGGAGATAAATGAGGGAGGGAATAAAAAGGTTCGTTGAGGGGGCACACCCTGCCCCCCCTTTATGATCCCTTGCCTTTCATGTAGCCCTTTGCCAAGTGCTTGCGTGTGTACCATTCTCTTGTGCACGCCTGTATTTTAATGGTGTGAGTTTTTATGTGAGCTACAGGACGTTGGGGGAAAACCTCTGGTTTTATGAGAACGAAAAGATTATTTCCCGTAATTCCCGAGGCTACTTCCCGGATTTCCCGGGTCTATTTCCCGGATTTCCCGGGTCTATTTCCCGGTATAATTTGACCGGAAATGTCGATTCTCGTCATGGGCCTCAAACTGATGCGATTTAACCCCTCTGTTTTCGTCCGGCCCAGGGAAACAACACACACGGATACACGGTAATTATTATTAACTTTATTATTATCATTATCATTATTATTAACATCATTATCATTAATAAATTATTTATATTATTAATATTATTATTTAATAAAGTATATCAGCTTCGGAAATTCCGGTCTCTTCAAAACACTATTATCCTTCTTAATATTTATCTATTTCTCTCTCTCTCTCTTTCTCTCTCTCTCTCTCTCTCTCTCTCTCTCTCTCTCTCTCTCTATATATATATATATATATATATATATATATATATATATATATATATATATATATATATATATATATTAGAAATCGGATGATTCTAAAAATATTTGCGATTCCGATTCCGATTCCAGTTATAAGTTACGATTCTGATTCCGATGCTGATTCCGATTCCTTCACAAAATAGAATATTGATTATATGATATATATTGTTAAAAAAACAAATGTTATACATATAATTTGCTATGTATTGTAGTTTTACTATTAGTAATTGTCAATAAAGATCATTAAATAGTCAATATTATAAAACTGATTTAATTTCTTTACGTACCATCGATTTATAAATCCTTCCGTGTAATAATAATATTCGATGCTTCAATAATAATTAATACAGTTAGTTGTTACATAAGCTAAAAAGAATATAGTAAACAAATAAATGCAAGATGAGCATTGTGCCCAAGTTTACATAGTATCTGCTAACAACCAATCTTCTGATCGAGTGCCTTATGCTGGAAGTTTGGTATCGATAGTCGTCACAACCAAGTGAATTTAGATCTTTGATAGCGAATAATGCACAGTTTATGTGGAAATTGTAATTCAAATCAGACTAATTCGATAATTTCAACTTATAACGACTAATGTATTAAATACTATTAATATTCAGCAATTAGGATATTGTTACTCAACATTTAACATAGGCTGGGAGTAGGAAGCGCGCGCAGCATAACTTACATCTACGGTGGCTGTTAGTCAACTTAGCAACAGGGCTGCCAGCTGCCGAAAGAATTTCAGCAATATACTAAAACTTACTCTGAAAACGTAACAAATTTGGTAAAATTGTACTAAATCTAATTAAAACATAAAACAAAAGTAAATTGTATAAATAAGTGTTTCTTTGCGACAAAAAAGTACCAAATTTGTACGAATCATGGTATTTGAAGTGTTTTTTTTTCATGACAAAAAGGTACCAAATTTGTACGAACGTACCAACTTCGGCAGCGCTGCTGAACAAAGCTTTAACATCTTAGAATTGCATTAGCTGTTCTAAATGACGCCTGAGCCCTGAGCAAGCCTCCATTTCACGCATATAAACAATTAAACATACAATACATTTCTTATAGTCAGATCTTCAATATTAATTGATATTAAATAGTGATGCATTCCTGTCGACTAATCTAAATCCATTAGTAAAAAACTTATTAACGTTATAATTTCACTGAATAATAGGACAGATGAGTAAATACAAACGAGGGGCGGTCAATAAGTTTTGCAATTCGGATATAAGGAAACGAGATATGAGGAAAAGTGTTTTATTATTTTTCAATATAACTACCCTCGACTTCAATGCACTTGCGCCACTTGTCCCTGAGGCTTCGAATTCCCGACAACCAGAAATCTCCCGACTGCTGTTCAATCCACTTCTGGACGGCGAGCTGGACCTCTTCATCGTCTCCAAACCGGCGTCCACGCAGTGCAACCTTGAGCTGGCGGAATAAATAGTAGTCACTAGGGGTCTGATCTGGACTGTAGGAGGGGATGATTGAGCTCCTCGAATCCGCACTCGCGCAGGGCAGCTTGTGCAACTCTTGCCTTGCGGACTTTAACTACGTTGAAGTCGATCATGGGGCATGAGGTTTCTAGGGACCCAACGGGCAGAGACCTTGGTCATGGCCAAATTGTCGTGGATGATGTTCATAACACTTCCATGTGATATTCCAAGTTCTCGCTCGATTTCTTCGACCTCTACCCGTCGATTTTCGAGGATCATCCTCTCCACACGGGCCACATTATCCTCGTTGGTCACATCTGACGGGCGTCCTGGACGGGAGTCATCTTCAAGGGACTCACGACCATGGAGGAACTCCCTATTCCAGCGAGAAATGGTTGCATAGGAAGGGGAGGGGCCGGTATACACTGCAACCATGCTTTCATGGATCTCTTTTGCATTCTTACCTTCTTTGGTCAAAAATTTGATCACTGCGCGGTGCTCAACCTTCTCCATTGTTAAAAAATTTGCGACTGACGATCTGCGATCAGCTACTGCTTCTTAAATAGACGAGGCAGGAGTATGTGGCTGCAGGTCTTGACTTGTCATAACTTGTCCTAACACCACCACAAACAGACATCCCCATTCCTCTGTTTTGCCCTACCGATTCGCAAAACTTATTGACCGCCCCTCTTACATTGTAACTTTATTAAAAATCTAAACATTGGAATACTGGCAAAAATCATAAATAATTATAAGCCACGGCTTGTAAATAATTATTAATCCATCACTGAGGGATTTGTGGCGAATAAATTCACAATATTTTTATTAAAACTCTACACTACCGATATTTTGTGCTGATATATTGATTTGAATAGCAGGGGGAGTTTTGCAAATGTTTCTTTTATTTCAATCTTTTTATTCGTCGTAGAGCTTCTAAAAAATGCCTGATGGTGACATCTGGCAACCTCCCGTCATTCGAACCTATTTCGTGGCACTGATAAGAGATACGAATCATATTCTCATCGCCTGGCTATCGGCTCGATCCCCGCCAAGTGCCAACCTCACCATCAACCTCCAAACTCTCCTTTCACGTGAGCTGCAGCCACTTGATTTGAGCAACCAAGGAGAATTCCTACCTGACCGTTTAAATAAATATAATACATAATTACAGCGTGTTTACATACCCAACCGCTCCACTATGTTGCAGTTCTGAGAATTGCAACATGAACTTAATAATATTATTTTTCAATAGTTCTATTATTTGTTTATGATATGGAGGAAAATTTAATAATTTTGGTTAGGAACCTTAATATTATTTTAACCAACTCTGATACAATCCGCCACGAAAAAAAATAACCCGAGCCTTCTGCTGTTGGTCGTCAGTAGATTATTTTTCACCCTTTCGTAGCATGGCCACATAGAATTTTAAACATATGTAGGCGAATGACTTTGACCCCGGACGCCTGGTCTTTGAAAGAGTTGAGTACAGGCTTAGACACTTGGTGGTATATTTTCATTCAATACAGTTTGAAATGATAAAAATTAACTTTATTTTCTGGTACAAAAGAAAAAGATGGAAGTATGTGGTTTATCAAAGCATTTGGGAAGCTGTATAATACTTGAACTTCAGGCAAGCATGCCAGATCTTTCGGCTTAGGTACTGCCTATTGTGAAAGAACCAACATAGCCAGCATGGCAGATCTTTCGGCTTAGGTACTGACTATTGTGAAAGAACCAAAATAGTAAGCATGGCAGATATATCAGTCTGGGCACTGCCTATTGTGACAGAACCTACATAGCGAGCATAGTAGATTTTTTGGTCTAGGCACTGCCTATTGTGAAAGAACCAACATAGCCAGCATGGCAGATCTTTCGGCTTAGGTACTGACTATTGTGAAAGAACCAAAATAATGAGCATGGCAGATATATCAGTCTGGGCACTGCCTATTGTGACAAAACCTACATAGCGAGCATGGTAAATTTTCAGTCTAGGCACTGCCTATTGTGAAAGAACCAACATAGCCAGCATGGCAGATCTTTCGGCTTAGGTACTGACTATTGTGAAATCACCAAAATAGCGAGCATGGCAGATCTTTCGGTCTATGAACTGCCTATTGTTCAAGAACCTACATAGCGAGCATGGCAGATATATCGGTCTAGGCACTGCCTATTGTGAGAGAACTTACATAACAAGCATGTTAGATTTTTCGGTTTAGGCACTGCATATTGTGAGAGAATCATCATAGCCAGCATGGCAAATCTTTCAGGTTAGTCACTGTCCATTTTGAAAGAACCAAAATAGCCATCAAACAAAGAAAAGTCTCCTTTAATGATCTTCATTAACTGACTCAAAATCTAATATCACCAAAGCAACGGGTAAATTTGTTGCAATTGCTTTGATCTGCCTAAAAAATTCATCTGTTCTTTGGGTCAGGTAGCAAAACAAAGATCAAAGGAATAATGAAACCATTTTATAAGCATGTATATGCATTTTAAAACAACTATGTAACTGTTTTAAATGCGTCATCGACATGGACGTGTTTATATGAAAAAAGTAACACCAATTTTATACACGTTGAAACGATAAGAATTTTGCCATCAAACGAGTCAGACTCACCTAGAAGAAAATCATTCATGTTCTCTTTAATTTGCACCTCTGAATAAACAATTAGTCTTTTATTCATCTGTATGGCCAATACTATATTTCCTCGCAGTCGCTTCTGGGTAAATTCTTTTCAAAATTGCTAATTAAGGCAAATGTCCTCTGCAGCAGAATCACACTTGCGAAAAATCAATAAAAATTCTCTTTGCAACTTGGACCCTTTTTTTTACTCTATTTAAAATTGGAGTAGAACAGTAATCGCAGGGGCCCCGGAAAGACTATAGACACATAATACTTTTATCAAATAGGCGAATTTTACAGTAGGCTGCAACTTTATTGCATTGCTCTAAACCTTATTTTTTTTTCTTGTTTAATTTTAGCTTCTAAAAATCCAATCAACTAAAAGCATTGGTTTCTCTTTCTCGCATTTCAGAAATTCCGCCGTGCTTAAGAAATAAAAGGGATTCAAAACAAAGAAAATGTTTAGTTCCAACTAAAGATATAATATTATTCACGATGAGCATTCCTTTAGTGATTTAGTTGGGTGGTTTATTATCCATTTGAGTAATGGAATTTTGAATAATTATCCATTCGAACAAATACCCCTTAAAGCACATTTCAAAAATTATTTTTGAAAAATTCTTCCCAAATCGAATCAACAAAGGTATTATTCTGGTCGATGGCAAAGACCTGGAAGGATTTAGTACAAAGCTTTCAATCGATCCTCTTTTTTTTATCAATGGAATGTAAACACCTCCTGGAAGATGGACTACAGCATGAGGAAAAGCAAAAGCCTATTGGAGATAGACTACAGAATGAAGAATAGCAAAGAGCCTATTGGGAGATGAAATACAGAATGAAGAATAGCAAAGAACATTTTGGAAGATGGACACCAGCATGAAAAACAGCAAAGGACGTCTTGGAAGATGGACACTAGCATGGACAACAGCAAATACGTCTTGGAAGATGGACACTCGCCTAAATAACAACAAAGAACCTCTTTGAAGATGGATATCAGCATGAATGACAGCAGAGAACATCTTGGAAGATGGAAATCAACATGAAGAACATAAGACAATCTATTGAAAGATTGACTACAGCATGAAGAAAAGCAAAGGATCTTTTGTAAGATAGATAGTAGCATAAAAAACAGCAAAAATCTCTTAAAGGATGGAGTACAGTATGAACAAAGGCAAAGAAAGTCGTCGAAGAAAGACAACACAAAGAAAAACAGCAAAGAAACTCTTCGGAGATGAACAACAGCATTAAGAACAGAAAAAACTCATGAAAAATAGACAGCGACATAAAAAACATCAAGGAACCTCTTGTAAGATGAACAGCAACATGAAGAAGAGCCAATAACCTCTTGTAAGATTGAAAACAGTATTAAGAAGAGCAAGGAACCTCTTGGAAGATGGAGAACAGCATGAAAAAAGGCAAAAGACCTCTTGCAAGATAAATAGTATCATGAAGAATAGCCAAAAAAACTCTTAAAAGATGGACAGCAGCAAGAAAAACAGCGAAGAAACTCTTGGAAGATAGGCAAGAGCATAAAGAACCTCTTGGAAGATGGAGAGCAAAATGAAGAACAGCAAAAAACTCTCGAAAGATTAAAAACAGCAATAGGAAGAGATGAAAATCTCTTGAAAGATGAACACCAGAATGAAAAGAGCAAAGGACCTCTTGGTAGATGTACAATAGCATTAAGAACCGCCCAAAACCTCTTGGTAGATGTACAATAGCATTAAGAACCACCCAAAACCTCTTGGGAGATGGACAACAGCATGAAGAACAGCAAATAACTTCTTGAAAGATTGACAACGGCATGAAGAATAGCAAATAACGTAGGGCCACCAAAATCCAGACCTTTTCTTTATAATATATTAATAATGGGTTTCTCTTATCTTATGTCGCCAGACTTTAAGGATATCCTGTACATTTGTCTGTCTGCTGGCATACGCTAAATCTTCCTCGCCTGGTGCTTTCAAGTGGGCTCTGAAAACCCATCTCTTCTATCTGTTCTTTTCCTACTCAATGGACACGAGCCCTGCGAAGGCTTCAAGATCTTGAAGGGCGCCATATAAAACATCTTATTATTATTATTATAAGTAACAATCCTTGACCGCCAAACTACTTTCAAGCGCGACCAGGGAGTTCTTAGTCGGGTTGTCTTTTGAAGGGTGTTGTAGAGAGAGAGAGAGAGAGAGAGAGAGAGAGAGAGAGAGAGAGAGAGAGAGAGAGAGAGAGGAGGGTTCCTCTGGGTGTCTTCCTATGCTGGTCTGTCATCTCTTAATTATTCAATTGAACCTTTTGCATTCGTCGTAAGTGAATGTTGAATTTCACATCTTTATTTTATGTCTTGTGAAATTCGAGTCAATTCAAATGAATCGCCAAATTTTCAGCTCAAACACAGCTTTTTGAATGTAGCTTTTTACTTTTCAGAACAATTATCCCCAAATTTCGATTTATAGTTTACGTTTCTATTTGTTTTCATCTGTTAGGCGACCAGTCCTAACATATATATATATATATATATATATATATATATATATATATATATATATATATATATGTCACATTATATATTGTAGCTTAAATGAATACTAGTAAATAAATAAAGGATAAAATATATAAATTTTAGTTTCGATATCAATGCACTAATGGCGTTAAACTAAATGTCAGCCAAAAATACTTTTTAGGACATCGGTAGATTGAAAATATCATCAAAGTTAATTCAAAATTTAGATCAGTTTACCTTGTAAAAAATTACAATTGCCTGAATTTCAGATTCTCCAATTTAAGGACATTCCTTCCTATTAATTAAACGAGAGAATTATCTTTCACGATTAATATTTTGGTGCACTTTTCGTTATAAGACATCACTGCAATGAAAATGTACACATTGAGTCATTCCATGCGACATTTTTGTCATCTTTATTATTATTTTGTGGATAAAAATAATCAAAACAGGTTTGTTAATATCTTTTTCCCAACTAAAAAGGTGACCAGTTTTTAGCAGGATTTCTTTTTTTTCCTTTTTCTAGAGAAAGTTGTGAAAAAGAGGGGGTGAATAGTTAATAAAAGAGGAAGGGGGGAAATAGTGTGGAAATGAAAGAAGCATAAGATTTTTAGTTTAGTTGCCATCTTCATTGGTTTTGATTCTTAAATTTTTCGTGAACTTCTTTTTTTTACATATTTAAAAATATATATATTTATGTGTATATATATATATATATATTTTTTTTAGTTCATTTACTTAAATCTTTGGGTTGGCTCGGCTCTTTTGGTGTTTGGGAGGTAATTCTTATATTCTCCCTCCTGAGGATCGATGATGCCAAGTGTATCATTGGGGAGAATGCTTTCCAGTTTCTCTCAAATGTCTCTTCCTCTTTTGTAGAGATACAGGTTCAAAGGATCAATTCCTGCTTGCTCGTGTAGGCTTCTCGAGGTCCGGAAGTCGAACCACCTGGTGCCAGTGATGAATCAAAGTCCTTGGTTCTGCACTCTTTGACGAATCGACATGTTTTTGTTAGATGCTGCGTTAACTGGTATACTGGTGAGGTTTCTAAATCGGTGAAGTTTGTCTAGTTCAGTTTTTGCATATCCAATCCTGGTGCTCACATGTTTGCTCATTCCGGAACTGGAGAGTCTGTATCCGAGAATAGACGCGTGAGGAGAGTATTCAATGTCGGTGTCTCCTATATTGAAAGGGACGGTACGATGTCTCCCTATTGCAGTTGCAGAGAACTTAGACACATTTTTTGGGATTTTCCCACGTCTTTCAAAGTTGGAGTTTTTTTCGGCTCCTGCTGCTGTGGCTCTGGCCATCAGCCTTGCCGACTTTGTCCTTCCACTACAACTTGGGTGACATCATCCGCGTATTGTATGTTTAGTGTTTTTCCGTCGATTAATTTAGGGATGTCTCTCGTGTAGATGGTGAAGAGAGTGGGGCTAAGGCATCCTCCTTGTGGAACACCAGAGGCGAGGTCGAAGGCTTCCCCTGTATGCCCTTTGAAGGCTATCACATCTCGCCTATTAATTAAATAGCTACAGAGGATCTTTTCGAATTGGGGAGTGAGTTTCAGTCTTGAGATTTTGTATTTCAGGCCTTTGATCCAAACTTTATCGAAGGCCTTCTTTACGTCTCTGCAGACGACGTCAACCCAGCAACCTCTAGCTCGCCATGCTGCCGCGTGTTGCAGCATATGGGCTATCGCTGTCTCCGTGCTTTGATGCTCTCTAAATCCGTGTTTTTTCTTCGTTCAGTAAGTTCTTTTCTGATAGATGTTTTGCCAGTCTGCCGTTGAGACTTTTTCAAAAACCTTCCCAACGGTCTCCAGCAGTGAGATGGGTCTATAATTCATGACCTGGTTAGATGGCTTTCCCGGTTTGGGTATGAAGATCATTTTTGAGGTCTTCAGGCCATCCGGAAAGTAGCCCATTGCTAGAGACGCGTTGAATAGGTTCAGCAGCCTGGTCCTAAGTTTCTCCGGAGCTTCTTTTAAATGCCTAATGATAATTTGGCTGAGCCCCGGGGCTTTAGACTTGAATGAAGAAATTGCATTTAATAGTTCCTCCATTGTTATTCTCCTTCCTTCCTGAGGGTTACCTTGAAACCGATGGAAGCATGGGGTTCTATAAGGATCAAACCTGCCTTCTCTTCTTTCCATATACTCGAGAACCCGGTCCTCAAAGCCTAGGGCAAAGTCTTCTTCTTCTTGGTCGGATATTTTGAAGACATTTTCCCAGACTCCGCGGAACAGCTTCTCTTTGTCGCTGGGAGTGACCGCCGTAGTTCCTTCGTGCTTGATTTCAAATTGGCCTAGGGTGCGAGCGTTCCCTTCTAGTTTGTTGATGGTCGTCCAAAAGGCCTTCGGGCTCCTTTCAGTGTCTAATTTTTCTATAAAACTATTCCATTTGTCTCTGATCTCTATTCCTAGCGTGGAGTTCAGCTGACTTCTGAGAACTGAACGAAGCGAAAGTCCATGGGTCTGGTATAGCCCAAGTTGAGGATGGTCTCGTAGACTCTGGGGAATCGTTACTGTATAAGCACTCTCTCTTGCATGGGTTTTGTGGGAATGATAATTTTATGTGATGTTATAGGGATAGCTATAGCGTCGGCGTTAGAGATGCAGTCGCTAATAGCAGTTAACTCTTCATCCAGATTTTCTTTGGATTCGCCCTTCAAATCAGGGATACCCTCTGGGAATGCTCTCCTGTATTCTTCCCAATTGGCATTCCAGAAGTCTTTTCTTGGGATAACTGGGACTGGGATAGGGGCAGTTGCTATGGTGATCAGCATGGGCAAGTGATCATTCGATGCTAGTGGCCCTGGAGTGATGAGTTGGTGGAAAGGGAAGTTAGGGTTCGTGAGCACGACGTCTGGTTTGGTGGCTGACCCTGGGTAAAAAAACGTGGGGAAGTCCGATCCAATGCGCTATGCAACGCCCCTTCTAGTTAGGAGATCTAGTAGTCTACATCTTGTGTTTTTAGACGAGCATCCTTCTGCTCTTTTCCTGGCATTAAGGTCCCCAGCGAATAGTACTGGTTGTTCTTTTGTGAAAAGGGTGTATAGGTCATGATAGGGCAGAAACGACCGGCGTGGGGGGCTGGTACCCCGCGCTTAGTTCTATGTCACTCAAAGAGCACCTTATGATGATCGACAGTGTCGATTCATCTATAGGGTTACCTTGACTGAATTGTAACTCCGTTTTTACTGCTATTAACGCACCGTGAAATCTCTCTCCTGTGCAATTCTTTTGTAGACCATTCTCTCCAAAGATCCGCTGTTTGTCTTCGTCCTTGATGCTAATTTCTGAAAGCAGAAGATCATCTGGATCCAGTTCTCTGTAGACATTGAATAATTTGTTTTTATTGGGTTGCTATCCTTGAACGTTGTGTGCCAAGATGGTTAGCTGGTTTCTTTATGAAATAATATTATACACTCTAGACGATGGATTAGTCCTAGGGAAAGGACTAATACCAGGGCCAGAATAGGGGCCTCAGGGAAGATTCTCTTGTCCACTTTGAACTTCTCAATCCAAATCAGAATATGAACAAAGAGGTTTACTCTGCTCATTGAACATAAATTGCCACCATTAATCAATAGAAGAAGAGTACTCTTTCATCAAAACAACGCGTGACGTCATAGTGCAAAAGATAAAAACTTAACATTTTCGATTGTGAACTAATGAGTCCTCCTCCATACTAACCCGATTTATCCCCATAAGATTACAATCTTTCACGAGTTTAGCGAATCACCTGAAGAGAATGAAGATGTCAACAAGAGAAGAGGTTGAAACAATCTTTTTTTAAATACTTTTTAAATACCTATTTAATTATGAATAACTTCAAAGAGTTGTTAGATTTCTCTGTTGGATTACTTATCGGATGACCTTTTATGTGTCCCTTGATTATTACTTTATTTTGTTTCAATCAATGCGGTCGGGTCATCCTTTTTCTTCATGCACTTTTCAATTTGGGATATTTACTATTTATCTCGCCAATTCAACCATTTGCTCTACGAACATGACTTCCTGACCGAGCCCCACCTTCTCTTTCAGGACACGGAAGGAGGACAATTCACCCCTTTGAGAAGAACCTTTAGAGTCCCGATCACTCGAGAATCCAAGGTCAGTCTAATATTGCGCCCGTCTCCCGGAAGACCAGCTTCGTCCAAGGGGTGGGAACGGCTCTTTTGACGAAGAGTGGGGGAGGGAGGGGGGAGTCCACCACAAATGGGGGAGGGGTTAGCGGGTGTAGAATACCAGTTTCTTTTGACCTAGTTTCCAGTTGGCTACTCCACGGGTTCCCAATCTCTACCAGAACTTATCCCAGCCACGGAGATCCCTATGTGCTGGCTATGCCCCCTTGTCGCATGTACTCTTTCCTGCTGCAATATGCGCCCATAAAAGGGGGAATGAACTGCTAGTCAATATTCTTTCCTCTCCCTCTATTGAATTCTTCAAAGATGCTTGGAATCCTTACCTCTAATCCAAGCCATCTATCAATGCTAAACAGACGTTATGCGAGGGCCAACGACTATAAAGGACGCCATATCAACTAAAATAAGCGCTATGGGAAGGCTAACATATCTGTAAAACGCTATATAAATTCAGATATGTGATATACGAGGGTCAATGGCTCTGATAAACGCCATATAAATGTAGATAGGTGCTAAGAGAGCGTAAATGGCTTTGAAGAACGCCAAGTATATACAGAGAGGCGTAATGCCAAGGCCAATAGCTCTAAGAACACAACATAATGGTGATAAGCATTGTATAAGGGTTATTGGTTCTGAAGAACACTATAATTAGGCCGATAGGAGATATGCGAGAGCCAACGGCTCCGAAGAACGCCTTATAAATGCTGATATGTGCTATGCAAGGGTAAATGGTCCTGAATAATGACATATAAATGCAGATAAACGTTATGTGGAAAACAACTGGCCAGAGAAACGGTATATAAATGCAGGTAGGCGCTATGTGAGCTATAACGGCTGTGAAGAAAGATATTTAAATGCAGATATGCGTTATGTAAAGGCCAAGGAGCCCAATAATGCCATAAAATCCAGTTATGCGCTAAGCGAAGGTCAACGGCTCTAGAGAACCTAATATAAATGCAGATTGGCGTTATACGAGGGCCAACGGCTCTGTAGAATGCCATATAGCAGCAAATAGGTGCTAAGCGAGGAAAAGGGCTCCAAAGAACGCCATATCTAAAGCCACATGGAAGCTATGTGAGGAACAAAAAATCTGAAGAACACATATTGATGCAGATTGGCGCTATGTGGTGAACAACTTCTCTGAAAAACGACTAATAAATGCAAAATCGGGTCTATGCAAGAACAAACTGGTCTCTAGAACCTAAAATAAATAGAGATGCACGCAATGTGGGGAACAACGGCTCTAAGGAACACCATATAAATGCAAATTGGTGTTATACGAGGGTCAACGGCCTGAAGAACTCCAAATTAATGCAAATGGGGACTATGGGACGGTCAACGGCTTATATTACGCAAAAAAGATACTGTTAGGCGCTATGCGAGGGTAAACGGCCTTAAAGAACGCCAAATACAAGAAAATAGAGGTTATTTAAGGGCAAACGGCTCTGAAAAACACCATATACTGTAGATGCAGATTATGCACGAAGTGAGGAATAATGACCCTAGGAACGCCATATAAATTTAAATATACGCTATGCGAGAGGGTAAAAGGCTCTGAAGAATGCAAGATAAATAAAGATAGGCATTATGCGAGGGCCAACAGCTCTCAAGAACGCCAGATAAATGCGAAGAGGCGCTAATGAGGGCAATTGCTCAGAAGAACGCCATCTACTTGCAGTTTGGCGCTATGCGAGGGCCAATGCCTCTAAAGAGCATCATACCAATTCAAATAGGCACTATCCCAGATCAAATGAGTCTGGAGAACGTCATATAAATGCAGGGAGGCACTATACAAGTGCCAACGTCACAGTAAAACTCCATGTAAATGCAGATAGGCGCTATGCGAGGGTCAATGTCTCTGAAGAAGTACATTTGTATGCAAACATTCGGTAAGTGAAAGAAATTGTCTCTGAAGAACGCCATATAAATGCAGATGGATCTTATACAAGTACCGGCAGCTCAGAAGAACGCCATATAAATTAAGATAGCCGCTTTGCGAGGGACAATGGCTCTGGAAAAATCCTTACATATGCAGCTATGCGCTGTGCGGCAAACAACCGCTTTAAAAGAGGCCATAACAATGTAAATAGGCGATATGTGGGGTCAATAGTTTTGTAGAACGCTATATCAATGCAGATAGGCACTATGTGGAGAACAAGGGCTCTGAAAAACGCTATATAAATGCTGATAGGCGCTATGAGGGGGCAAACGGCTCAGTAAAACATCTTATAATTGCATTTAGTAGCTACGCGAGGGTCTGCGCCTCTCAAGAACGCCTAATGTATGCACAAAGACCCTATCCGAGAGCCAAAGACTTTGTAGAACGTCATATAAATGCAGATAGGTGCTATGCGCGGCACACGGCTCCGAAGAAAGCCTCATAAATGGAGATCGGAGTTAAATGGAGAAAAACGGCTGTATAAGATGATTGGCGCTATGTGAGGGCTAAGGCACTAGAGAACACAATATACATAAATGTAGATAGGTGCCTCGAAGTCAAACCTCTATGACTTGCGCCACATATGCAGAAAGCATTATGCCTGTGCCAATAGATCTTTAGAACGCCATATAAATGGAGATAGACGCTATTTGGTAAACAAAGGTTCTTAAGAACGCGATATTAATTTAGAGAGGTGCTATGCGAGGGACAACGACTCATTAGATAGCTATATATATGCAGGTAACTATTATGCGAGGCCCATATGCTCAAAGAATGCCATATAAATGAAGATAGGCGCTACTGCGACGGTTAACAACTGTGAAGAACGTCATTGATATACAGATCTGGCTTATAAGATTACCATCGTCTCTAAAGAACGCCATATAAATGGAGATAGGCGCTATTTGGGCAAACGGCTAGGAAGAAGACTATATCAATGCAGATAAGCGCTATGCGAGGACTATAGGTTCTGTAGAACACCATATAAATGAATATAAGCTCTATGTGAGGCTAAACGGCTCTGAAGAACGCCAGATAAATGCAGATAGGTGCTATTGGGGCAAAACGGCTATGAAGAAGGCCATATCGATGCAGATAGGCGCTATGCGTGGACTATCGGTTCTGTAGAACACCATTTAAATGCATATAAGCTCTATGCGAGGCTAAACGGCTCTGATGAACGCCAAATAAATGCAGATAGGCACTATTTGGGCAAAACGGCTATGAAGAAGGCTATATCAATTCAGATAGGCGCTATGCGTGGAATATCGGTTATGTAGAACACTATATCAATGCATATAAGCGCTATGCGAAGATAAACGGCTCTGAACAACGACAGATAAATGCAGATAGGCGCTATTTGGGCAAACCGGCTATGAAGAAGGCTATATCAATGCAGAAAAGCGCTATACGAAGACTATAGGTTATGTAGAACATTATATTAATGCATATAAGCGCTATGCGGTGGTAAACGGCTCTGAAAAACGCCAAATAAATGCAGATAGGCACTATTTGGGAAAATAGGCTATGAAGAAGGCTATATCAATGCAGATAAGCGCTATCCGAGGACTATCGGTTCTGTAGTGCACCATATCAATGCATATAAGTGCTATGCGAGGGTAAACGGCTCTGAAGAACGACAAATAAATGCAGATAAACGCTGTGAAAGAGGTAACAGCTCTGAAGAACTCCATATGTACCCAGATAGGCGCAATCCATGGGCTAACTGCTCTTTAGAACACCATATCAATTCATATAAGCGCTATGCGAGGCTAACAGCTCTGAAGAATGCCATATGTATGCATATATGCGCTATCCGATGGCTAACGTCTTTGTAAAATGCCATATATTTGAATATAGGCAGTAAGGGTGTGCCAACAGCTTTGGAAATTCCATATGTATGCAGTTATGCGTTATGCGAGGGACAACGGCTCTGAAGAACGCCATATCAATGAATATATGCATTATGCAAGTACCAACAGCTTTGAACAACACCATAAAAATGCAGGTAGACACATGTGGGGAACAATGGTTCTTCATAAAGCGATATCAAAGCAGATAGGCGCTACGCAATGACCATCGGCTGTGTAGAACGCCGTATATATGCAGATAGGCGCTTTGGGAGGTCTAGCGACTCGAAAGAACGCCACATGTATGCAGATATGCGTTATTCTAGGGCCAATGTCTCAGAATAACGCGATATAAATACAGATAGGTGCTATTTCAGGGCAAACATCTTGGAAGAACGCCACAGAAATGAAGATATGCGTTATGTGGTGAAAATGTCTCTGCATAACGCCATATAAATTCAGTGAGGCGCTATGTGACTGCCAATAAATAATAAGAAGGCAATAAAAATGCAGATAGGCGCTATGCAAGCGCCAACTGCTCAGAACAACGCCCGACAAATGTAGATATACATTATGCGAAGGTCAATGTGACTGGTTCTAATTTATTTCTGAATTTTAACCTTTCACTTTTACCCCGGGTCTATATTTTTTATATTTGCGTCATATATTTAGAGTCCTGTTCTCTGGTCTTTCTTTCTCGTATTGAAAAAAGAGCTTTAGCGTTTATAAGTCAGGAAAAGAGTGTAGTTAAGAGAAGTGAATTTGTGTGGTACATAGGACGATTTACTGCCAACACAGTGGTTAGATTACCTCTTTTGTGCTGAATTCTTAGACAAATCCCTTTAGGTTTCTTATTATCTGTGGGGTAATTCACTTTCATACTTTGGTATTCATGAGATTTGTTGTAGTGGATTGCGAGTGATCTTACACCCCCTGAAACAGGCGCTCGGATGGCGGTGTCATATGCGCTGATGTGTAGTGGAGGAAGCGAATGGGGAGAAGATCGCTTCTGTTTTTCTATTTCGTCCGCCTGCTTTGAAATCCCCCAAGGTTATGTAAAAGAGATTGGTTGTTTATCTCAAGTCACGCAGTGAGAGATAGATAGATAGATAGATAGATAGAGAGAGAGAGTGTGTGAGAGAGAGAGAGCGAAAGAGACAGAGGGAGGGAAGGAGGGACGGAGAGAGAATCAGAGACAGATATGGAGAGAGAGAGACAGACAGACAGAGGGAGGGAAGGAGAGAGAATGGGAGACAGATATGGAGAGAGAGAAAAAGAGAGGGGGAAAGGGGAGAATAAGAAAATATGAGAAAGAAAAAATGAGAGTGAAAGAGGGAGAGAGAATGAGAGAGGGAGGGGTGTAGGGGGAGGAAAGTATTCAAATGTTATGGAATTAATTCCTCGAGCTACTACGACCTGTGTAACTTGAAAGCGTGCGTGATTTTAGGTGTAATGTGCTTGAAGGTATTTCCTGGAGCTTCTCTTTGTTCGAAAAGAGACACAGCGGTTGCTCCTACACACATTCCAACACTTTCGCTATCTTTCCAAACGCCTCCCGGTCAGGTCTTTCATATTTTCGTCACTCAGAAGATAAACAAAATGTAGAAGAGACCACCAATACCGAGTGCGGAAAATGCTGGTAGCGAATTCAAATTGACTGGTGGGAGTAATAAGGGCTTCGGTGACCCCGAATCACGTCACAGAGCTGAAAGGAGATATACCACAACGAGATCCGAATGACGTCACAAGGGTGAGAGACAAAGTAACCCTGCAAAATGACACATATGACGTCATGATGTTGCGAAGTGAGTCCAGACAAATCAACTGATCTGGATGACGTCATAATGTAGATAAGTAAACCCCCTCACCCTCAAGCTAAATGGTCTGATGACGTCATAAGGTGGAGAAACAAGCCTCTGCTTAAATTATATAGATGACGTCACCAAGATGAGAGGAGTCACAGTCTACGAAATGGTACAAATGACGTCACATGGACTAGAAGCCCCCCCCCCTCCTCACCCTCATAACTTATTTATATGATTTCTCCTCAAATATTCACTTGAAATAAAAAAAGGTGTATTTTTAAAGTATCTAAAAAGGTTGAGAAAGAATTAAAACATCGCTCAGTAATTTTCAATTTTGAGCAGAACAACAAAAATTTGTATTGTTATTTCGGATCGTGCCTTTTCCACTCCAAAGGAAAGGATCCAAGAATTTTCGTGTCCAGAGGAAAGGATCCAAGAATTTTCGAGTCCAGAGGAAAGAATCCAAGAGTTTTCAGGGCCAGAGGAAAAGATCCAAGAGTTTCCATGACCAGAGGAAAGGATCCAAGAATTTTCGTGTCAAGAGGAAAGGATACAAGAATTTTCGTGTCCAGAGGAAAGGATCCAAGAGTTTTCAGGGCCAGAGGAAAAGATCCAAGAGTTTTCATGACCAGAGGAAAGGATCCAAGAATTTTGGTGTAAAGAGGAAAGGATCCAAGATTTTCGTGTCCAGAGGAAAGGATCCAAGAGTTTTCGTGTCCAGAGGAAAGGATCCAAGAATTTTCGTGTCAAGAGGAAAGGATCCAAGATTTTCGCGTCAAGAGGAAAGGATCCAAGAATTTTCGTGTCCAGAGGAAAGGATCCAAGAGTTTTCAGGGCCAGAGGAAAAGATCCAAGAGTTTTCGTGTCCGGAGGAAAGGATCCAAGAGTTTTCGTGTCAAGAGGAAAGGATCCAAGAGTTTTCAGGGCCAGAGGAAAAGATCCAAGAGTTTCCATGACCAGAGGAAAGGATCCAAGAATTTTCATGTCAAGAGGAAAGGATCCAAAATTTTCGTGTCAAGAGGAAAGGATCCAAGATTTTCGTGTCCAGGGGAAAGGATACAAGAATTTTCGCGTCCAGAGGAAAAGATCCAAGAATTTTCGTGTCAAGAGGAAAGGATCCAAGATTTTCGTGTCCAGAGGAAAGGATACAAGAATTTCCGTGTCCAGAGGAAAGGATCCAAGAATTTTCGTGTCCAGAGGAAAGGATCCAAGAGTTTTCAGGGCCAGAGGAAAAGATCCAAGAGTTTCCATGACCAGAGGAAAGGATCCAAGAATTTTCGTGTCAAGAGGAAAGGATACAAGAATTTTCGTGTCCAGAGGAAAGGATCCAAGAGTTTTCAAGGCCAGAGGAAAAGATCCAAGAGTTTCCATGACCAGAGGAAAGGATCCAAGAATTTTCGTGTCAAGAGGAAAGGATCCAAGATTTTCGTGTCCAGAGGAAAGGATACAAGAATTTTCGTGTCCAGAGGAAAGGATCCAAGAGTTTTCGTGTCCGGAGGAAATGATCCAAGAGTTTTCGTGTCAAGAGGAAAGGATCCAAGATTTTCGTGTCCAGAGGAAAGGATACAAGAATTTTCGTGTCAAGAGGAAAGGATACAAGAATTTTCGTGTCCAGAGGAAAGGATCCAAGAGTTTTCAGGGCCAGAGGAAAAGATCCAAGAGTTTCCATGACCAGAGGAAAGGATCCAAGAATTTTCATGTCAAGAGGAAAGGATCCAAAATTTTCGTGTCCAGAGGAAAGGATACAAGAATTTTCGTGTCCAGAGGAAAGGATCCAAGAGTTTTCGTGTCCAGAGGAAAGGATCCAAGAGTTTTCGTGTCGAGAGGAAAGGATCCAAGAATTTTCGTGTCAAGAGGAAAGGATCCAAGATTTTCGTGTCCAGAGGAAAGGATACAAGAATTTTCGTGTCCAGAGGAAAGGATGCAAGAATTTTCGTGTCCAGAGGAAAGGATCCAAGAGTTTTCGTGTCCAGAGGAAAAGATCCAAGAGTTTCCATGACCAGAGGAAAGGATCCAAGAATTTTCGTGTCAAGAGGAAAGGATACAAGAATTTTCGTGTCCAGAGGAAAGGATCCAAGAGTTTTCAGGGCCAGAGGAAAAGATCCAAGAGTTTTCATGACCAGAGGAAAGGATCCAAGATTTTCGTGTCCAGAGGAAAGGATACAAGAATTTTCGTGTCCAGAGGAAAGGATCCAAGAGTTTTCAGGGCCAGAGGAAAGGATCCAAGAGTTTTCGTGTCCAGAGGAAAGGATCCAAGAGTTTTCGTGTCCAGAGGAAAGGATCCAAGAGTTTTCGTGTCCAGAGGGAAGGATCCAAGAGTTTTCGTGTCTAGAGGAAAGGATACAAGAATTTTTGTGTCCAGAGGAAAGGATACAAGAATTTTCGTGTCCAGAGGAAAGGATCCAAGAATTTTCGTGTCCAGAGGAAAGGATCCAAGAGTTTTCGTGTCCAGAGGAAAAGATCCAAGAGTTTTCGTGTCCAGAGGAAAGGATCCAAGAATTTTCGTGTCAAGAGGAAAGGATCCAAGATTTTCGTGTCCAGAGGAAAGGATACAAGAATTTTCGTGTCCAGAGCAAAGGATCCAAGAATTTTCGTGTCCAGAGGAAAGGATCCAAGAGTTTTCAGGGCCAGAGGAAAAGATCCAAGAGTTTCCATGACCAGAGGAAAGGATCCAAGAATTTTCGTTTCAAGAGGAAAGGATCAAAGATTTTCGTGTCCAGAGGCAAGGATACAAGAATTTTCGTGTCCAGAGGAAAGGATCCAAGAATTTTCGTGTCCAGAGGAAAAGATCCAAGAGTTTTCGTGTCCAGAGGAAAAGATCCAAGAGTTTTCGTGTCCAGAGGAAAGGATCCAAGAGTTTTCGTGTCCAGAGGAAAGAATCCAAGAGTTTTCGTGTCCAGAGGAAAGGATCCAAGAGTTTTCGTGTCCAGAGGAAAGGATCCAAGAGTTTCCGTGTCCAGAGGAAAGGATCCAAGAATTTTCGTGTCCAGAAGAAAGGATCCAAGAGTTTTCGTGCCCAGAGTAAAGGATCCAAGAGTTTTCGTCTCCAGAGGAAAGGATCCAAGAGTTTTCGTGTACAGAGGAAAGGATCCAAGAGTTTTCGTGTCCAGAGGAAAGGATCCAAGAGTTTTCGTGTCCAGAGGAAAGGATCCAAGAGTTTTCGTGCCTAGAGGAAAGGATCCAAGAGTTTTCGTGTCCAGCGGAAAGGATCCAAGAGTTTTCTTGTCCAGAGGAAAGGATCCAAGAGTTTTCGTGTCGCTCTCAAAAGATCCGATAACCTACGAGGTCTGGAGTTCCTCGGGAAGGACGTCAAAAAGCGGTGCCAGATAAAAAAAAACACCGAGGAGAATTTATATGATTGTTGTCAGTGCCTCTCATTAAGAAGCAGACCTAGGCTCCGCGGTGCCACCCTCCCCCTCACCCCTCGCACTCCTCTCAGCGGCCTCGCCCCGTCCCCCTTAAGTGGGACGGTCGCCGGTCTATAAATACTCGTAAGTCCCATAAAGAAAGAAAGAGATTATTCTGTGAGAGACAATAGAGGACTAGATCAAGGTGATCAGTCCCTCAACCAGTTCCGAAATCGACTTCTAAAACTGAGAAGTTCGTCACGTTTGCGTATCGGTGCCGTACCGCGTTATCCTTCACAGACTTAGTAAGAAGTCTGGCTGGATCACAATTCCTAGTGCGAAACAGGAATTTCGCGAGCAAGAGAAAATAAGACCCGTGTACCCTCGAGTGACTCTCAAATTGCAATCTCAGTAATTGAGAGAGAAGAAGAATTAATACCCGAGGAAGTTCCATTTTTAAATACTTTCAAAATCACCTCGTATACCCAAAACCCAGTTAGGAAACCCCTCGAAGAAGACGAGGATACTAAAAGACTTCAAGAGCTAACCAGAAGAGTACTCCTTGAGCCAGAGAGCACAACTCATCTCTCCGTTTTGTAATCGTATAACCGGAAATAAAGTTATAAGAAGATTTTGACATCGTTTCTCCTCCCCCCCCTTCCCATCTCAGGGAAAACTCCATTCGGCCGCTGCAACTCGAAAAAGCGTGAAAAATCCAATATAGCGACATCCATCAACCCCTGATCCTTTCAAGGTCATGTAAGTCCGAATAATTATTTATATTTGTTTTGTTTAAGTAGGATTTTTAATACTGTACACAAGCTAACTAAAGGAGAGATAATATTTAATGAACCTATCATATTGCTAGTTAAGATTAGTGGAACGTAAATTGTGGCTAAACGCTATACTAAAAGGTCTCCATAAATTAATTAACTGTCAATTGGTTTATTTACTTGGAGCCTTCTTTGCGGTGTTCATGACTCTCGTCTGGAATAGGCCATTAATCAATTCCTGCGAATCATGTTAAAGTTATATATGTTATTGTAAATATTTTGAGTGAATGGATAAATTAAAAAGATATATTTTTGGTTAATTCTTGGTGTTTCACTGGATCGTTATGCGTTGATGGCTCTTTCCTTAAAACGGATTAATCGCTGTGGCACTCTCATAAATACAGTAGTTAAAAAAAAGTCCACTCAGCCAATCCGATAGGGGGTCGCCTTCCGATGGAGGGTCGCCTTCCGATGGAGCGTCGCCTTCCGATGGAGGGTCGCCTTCCGATGGAGGGTCCCCTCCACGGGACGGACGATTTGGAGCCCAAAAGGAACGTTTCGAGGGAGTCCTTTTGGGATTCGGGTTCCAGTTTAACTCTTCTTTTGAGGTTCAGACTACCACTACAACCAATACTAGACCACTACTACTACTACACTACCTCAACCACCACTACCACTACTACACTACCTCATCTCTTGCTACCACTACTACTATACCTACGATACCAATATCACACCCCAAACCATTTCTACACCACCACCACCACTTCTACTACAACACTACTACTACACCCCTACCCCTATAAATGCTACAACACCAGTACTACAACTACTTTACGAATTCCACCACCAGCACACCGTTAAGACTACTACCATTACTACTACACCACTAACACCACCACCACTATTACCACTATCACTACCACACCACCACTACACCACTACTACTGCACTACTACTACCACCACAACCGAGAGAAAGAGAAAGAGAGAATAAAATAGAACAAACACCAAAGAAGAATGCAAGGAAAAAAGGGTGATTTTTCGAGGGGCCACAGCCGCTCTACTGCCACTAACCCTCCCCAACCTTGCACCCATTAACCGAGGAAGAGACATTTAGGGATAAATGCGTCCCTTTAAGGGGACCATATAGGCTGACAGACCGAATTTCGGTCAAATTCTATAATGTTTCGTCTATGTTCCATAAAGTATCGTACAAGTTTTTAGGCTTAAATCTTCTTTAGTTAGTAAATTATGAAGCTATTAATAGGAGTCAGTTCGCGTAAAATAAAGAAAAGTTAAAAAGAGTCTGACCACAAAAGAATTGCTCGAAAAATGTATAAAAGGATGGAATGGAAACGAAAGTTTTCATTCAAAAATATGGAGCAGAGCGAAAAAACCTAAATTCGTCGGTTTGAAAAGATTGGAATTCATCGCTAAACATTGCTACTCTTGATCACAACCAACCTTATGAACAAGATCAACTTGGATTCAAGCGGCCTAACTGGATTTTTAAAAGAGCAAGACAAAGAGATAAAAAGAAATAGATCTTTGTCAGTAACTCCGAAATACAAGAAACAGAATATAGTCCGGGAATTTAGGAAATCTTATGAACCTGGCAACAATGAGCAGCGTGGTAAGCTCTGGCACCCATACAGAGGGAGGGGGGGCCAGACACCAATATGAAAAAGAAATTATTAGAAAGAAAACAGAAAAATATGGAAGCTTATACTATGGAATGTTGTGGATAGCTGATGACGTGCGTAAGTGTTTATTTTCTCACTTGTTTTTTACTTGCATTTTCCTCCAATGTTAAAATATTGATGAATGAAAGTCTGGCGAGTCTTTATTTATTGGTCGATTTTAATCAAATAAAAACCGGCGTGCAGAGGAAAAGTTTGGGAATAATTCTATGGTTCAATATTTTTAAACTAGTTCCCAGATTTTAGGTTATGGCTGCCCCCCCCCCCTAAAAATATTTAAGGGGATATATTACTGGAAACCAATTTGATTGGGGTTTAAATAAATAAATAAATAAAAATTAACCATAGTTTAAACGCATCGGTGGTATATAACATATAACCCCCAAAATATTTAATTTCCTTCACATATTTTATTTTTTTAAATGGTCAAAATAGCAATGTTCGAATGGGGTCCTTGCCCCCCCCCTCCTCAATAGAGGTAGCCATAAATTGTGCTCTTTTTAAAAATAGTTTTATGATATTAATAAACTGTTCAAAAATTAAGGAAATCGGAGATATTTTCTTTCCATGCACAGCTTCCTATAAATTGCGTCCGATCCCTTGAGAGCAAAACTCTGCTCACAAGAAGACATTACACCAATATCTACACAGACGAAACAACATACAACATGTAAGAATCAATGAGTATAAACAACATTTCATCAATATATACATAAACGAAACAACAAACAATACAATTAATACAACATAAAAGAATCACGAGGTAAAATGTTGGCAAATAGAGCTAACAAAAGCGCCAAAGTTGAACATTTACACCAAAAACTAAGTACAACAAATCATTCGAAAACAAACAATAAGAAGAAGACTAAGAACAAAAACATAGGACACAAGTTCAAACAAATAATAAAAGCAAAAGTTAAAATAAATAAAAAGCGATGTCCTCCCTACTAGGGCAAAATACCCCCCTCCCCGCTTTAATTATTCACCCACTATATCTTCCACTATCGCATCTTCTTCTAAAATTGAGTCTATCATCTTTACATCGCTACACAACCTGCGCTCTGTGAGGGCTAACAGCCCTTAAGGGTGCATTATAAATACCTATTATTATTTTGATATTATTATTATTATAGTTGCGAGCGTCAGCGGTGTGGTTAAATCTGCATCACGCACAAATGATGGCACGCAACGAGTCTTTAACAGGAAGCGTTGGTTCATTAACCCCTAGGGTTAAACGAATCAAACGAATTTAAGTTGCCATAGATACCACATAGCCTACCAATATAGTTCAATGAATTAACCGAATTTATGTTGCCATGGAGATCTTATAGCGTTAAATGAATCTACCAAATTAATTGGTGGACGTCGATTTAATCTGGTGGTGAGAGAGTCATTACTTTGCGGCTGATTCGAAACCATCTCGAAATTTGCCTCTGGTCAGCCACAAGTTCCAGTGGCTCTTGAACTCCTGTCAATGTGTGGAGCTCAAGGACGGTTGTTTGAACGCTTGAGAATAATTAAAAGAAAGTGGTCAATGGAAATATAGCTGTAGTATGCTTGGCAGTTTTTTTTTCGAAGACCATCTGATGTTAACGCCTTCTAACCTCAACCTGACAGAGGTCTCCTCACACTTTCGAAACTACACTTTAAATATAGCTCCCACTATCGTTAGCGTCTTATTCCTGGTTGCATGGTGGTTTTGCCCTTTCAGCCATGTACATATTTGACGTTCACATGTGTATATCAAATATAATGAGTCCTATAATTAACCGAAGTTAACATGATGAAAGTTGAAAGTATGGAAATGTCTTGAGCATATTGATAAAAGAGATGGCCGCAACACGACATTGCTAGCTAAATAGGTTCACTAATGTGAATTATGAATCGATAGTTGAGCTAGATAACCGAGTGGGTACAAGAAATAACATTTTTAAACTAGTAAACAAAAGAATCAACATTGCGATAGCACGAAATTTCTTTTCTTATAAAATAACAAAGTTGGAATACCTTGCTTAAGAAGCTCATCGAAAACACTACAGAATTTTTTTTTTAAGAATAGTATCTTTAGATATTACTTATCAATATGTCTTTCACAAATGAGACTTGGGAAACCAATTGTTTATTGATCTTTTTCTCCCTTTACCTTCCTTTACTTCTGCCTCCTTTACTATTTTCTCATGAACAAACTTTCAGTTGAACTTAGGATCTTTGCTGGTTCTTAATTATTAAATTCTGTTGACACCGGTTAAAACTTGCCTCACTACAATTAGTAATGAAGTGAAGAAGAATAAAGATAGGAAACTGAGAGAAACCATCCTCATTCCTTCCAAGGCTGTGAGTAAAAATGAACCTTTTCTAAGTACTTGTAACATGTATCCATTCATCCACATCTAGTCTGAGAACTGCTGTTGTAACCTCATTTACTACTAATTTCGTAATTATTATTTTGCCAGAAAATTTTGTGCTGTTAAGGGCCAAATTTTAAGTTTTGGGATCCATGGGAAGTGTCCAGAAAAGTGTTTTCCCCCCCACAAATCTGATGTCAACGCGAAGGGTACTATAGAATACCCCAGGACAGTTGAGGAGCTGCCAATTTATCAAATTTAGGATAGGATTGGATTAAGATTGATCTGTATTTAAACCCTGAATGGACTTAATTAGACTCATTAGACAATGATTAAGATGTGAGTTTTTTAATTGAATAAACAGAAATTACACTCAATAAATAATGATTAAGGTGTGTTTGGACTGTGATTGGACTACGAATGGATTGTGATTGGAGTATAAATGGAGAGTAATTGGACAAGGAATGACCAATAATATGATTATAAGAGAATTAAACTATGAATGAACTGTGATTAAATTATAAAAGTACTGCAATGGGATTACTATCGTACTATGGATGGTATCTAATTTGATTAGGACAGCAATTGTGTTTGGAGTATAAGTGAGTCTTCATTGAATTATGGCTGGATTGTGAGTGGAGTCGGAATTGAGTGAAATTAGAGTGAGGTTGAATTGTGATTAAAATATGAATGCACTGTGTTGGACTATGAATGGGGTGGGGGAAGGGAGTGAATGAACTATTAATTGCTTGCAATAGCACATTAAGATAATGCCACATGTTTTCATTAGTCACTTTTCAAATCATTTCTTTCAAAATTCGCATTTTGGGGTTTTGTATATCATTTCATCGCAAATTTTATGCACATTTATAGTATAATTTTTTTTAACATGAGTAGAACATAGTGAAAATTAAAATAATGCAAAATTGTATACATCTGTGAAAATCTTTTCTTAGATATTTAAAGTTAATTTGTGAAAAAACTACACCATTGCTTTTATATCATTTTATTGCAAATTTTATGCACTTTTATAGTGTATATTTTGTTTCAGCAACATGAGTAGAACATAGTGAAAATTAGGATAATGCAAAATTTTATACATTTGTGGAAATTCTCCGTAGATTTTTAAAGTTGATTTGTGAACAAAACACCAAACTACATCATGCGATTTTATATATTTGCTAAAATAAACGGCGCCTAAGAACTGGTTTATATTTTTGACATCATTCGAATATAGATTGAACTAAATTTCAGGGCATTTAGAACACCCCTATTATTATCCTAACACCCCCCCTACAACTGAGAACAAAGCCTATAGTTGATCTTGTCCGAAAAATATATGTTTAAGTCGACCATTAACATAAATTTTAATGGAACTAAAGAAAACTGATTTTAAATGATAACTAAATCATATATACATCTTTTGATCGTAAATTGAGTTAGAATGTTTAATTTTTAGTAATTCTACAGCCATTTATATGATATCAGGTTTCAAGGGAAGGGGTTCTGAAAGAACCCCCTGTATATCAGAAACAGTGCCGTAGGTTATTACGATTCTGACAGGAGTAAAATTGCTTTTAATGAGCTTTAATTTTATATATGATAATCTAACATAGTATAAAGTTGAAAAAATGAATGTGGTATTTCCTTAAATGTGATGTAACTAGACTACGAATGGATGTGAATGGATTATAAGTGGACGTTAAATGCATTAATTATGATAGGACATGATTGCAATGTAATCATACTGATTGCATTTGAATTGAATATAAATAGGAATGTCTAGATTGTAATTGAACTACAACTGGATTGTGATTGGACTATGATCGGAAAGTAATTGGAATAGTATTAGATTGTGCTAGAACTCTAATTAGAAAATGAACGGACTAACTGAACTATAATTTTAGTATCAGTGGTCAGTGATTGGTATATGATTTGCCTATAATTATAATGTGATTAGATCACGATTCAAATGTAATCTGGAAGGCCCTGGAGAGTTTCTCGCCCTCACCTTCACGATCTCCGAGATTATTTAGATAGTCTAGATATGCAGTACCATGTAATGTATTGAGCAGCCATTCATTTTTTTTTTTTATATTTTGCTAGAAAGAGGCTAATTAGGTGCAACGATTTATTGAAACATGTGCAAACATAAATGTAGATACAAAAGCAAAAACAGTTTTTACAATTATAACGAACTTGAAGTCAATATTTGGCATGACCACCATTATTCTTCCACACAGCCTAAACTGATTTAAGCAAACTTTTCTGTAATTTCTTTAAGTCTTCTTCAGGAATTGTTCTCCAGACTTCTTTTGAGATATTCCAAAGCTCTCTTTTGGATGTTAGCTGCCGATTTTTCCTTTCTTTAAGATGACTAAGCAGTGCTTCAATGATTTTGAAGTCCGGGCCCTAGAGAGTCTAATTCATGACTGGAAGTGCTCTATTGTGTGTGTTTTCTATCCAGGTATGCTTTTACTGGATCGACAGTGTGTTTGAAATCATTGTCATACTAAAGAATGGAGCCGTTGCCAAACAGACACTTTCCAGATGACATTGCATGGTGGATCCAAATCTGAGGGTATTTTTCTGCCCTCATAATTCCATCAATTTTGACAAGATCTCCAACACCGATGGCTGAAATATAACCTCAAATCATGACAGAGCATCCACTATGTTTTACAGGTGGCTGTATACACTCAATGTTGCACCTCTATCTTATCCTCCATGTATATATTGACAACGATTCGAACCAAATATTTCAAATTTGGATTCATCACTCCATAAGACCTGTTACTACAAATTTTCAGTCAAGTATGTGTACAACCTGGCACACTTCAACATTTTAATCCTGTTTTTCTTCCTTAAGAATAGCTTCTTGACAGCCGCCTTTCCATTGAGACCATTTTTGATGCGGCTTCGGCGAACAGTAGATGGATTAACTGAAGGGCCAAATGCATCTCTTAGGTATTTGTTGGACATTTTCAGATACAGTTCATTTGCTGTCGATAGTTTTCTAGACCTGCCCCTTCTTTCTTTGTCCTGCATTTGTCCAGTTTTATCAAATTTCTTTAAGACGTACTACACACCATGCCGAGATCTGCCAAGTTTTCGGCTAATAGTTCTTTACGACTCGTCTTGCTGGTGAATAAATGCTATTTTTTCCTGTCAAACTGTCTTGGTTTTGGCATTGTTCTTGCATGCACTCTTGAGGCAGGCTGTTCGCAACAAAGTGCTTATATATTCAATTTAAAATTGGTTCTTTGTTATGTGTAGACCTAAGGCTAATTCATCTCTTGTGTTAGGTGCATTTTTGTGCTCGATGATTCATAGGTCAATGCTCAGTGTCTAAACAAACAAAATTAACATTCCTCCGAAAATGGTCGAGTTAAGGTCTACAATGAAAATGAATGAAAAAGCAGACAATGTTCAAAGAAATACTTTAAAATGCCTTCAAAAAACCTGGATAACTATTGTTCAAGATTACTTTAAAAAATTACAACAAAGTTTGGCTCCTTGGATTGGAAGCAAAATATAAAAAAATGAGTGGTCGCTCATTGGACATTGGACATATTAAGACAGAAAAAATATAGATTAGTGGGAGAAGAGAGAGAGAGAGGGTATAGTGGTGAAAGGGATTTGAAAATTATTGTAAAGATAAATTTAGTAAGAGTTTTAAAGATTTTTGTTCCCTGGTGGAAGGGTATCTTCAGCAAAAAATAGGTATAGCGTGTAGAGTAGCAGAGTAAGTTAGTTAAGATCCCTGGTCAGAGGGTATCACTGGCATTGTTTAAATGTATACTTAGGGTTTTTTAGGCCAAAATTGGTTAGCATTTAAGCCTTTGCAGTGGTTGGGTGTGAGCCCGTCACTACGGTAAGTCAAATTTAGGATTTTTGGTCGTAATTCGGGTTGTTATTTTTGGGTTTGTTATGTCAATTTGGGTAGTGTCATTTTTCAGTAAGATTTTCTTCGCTTTACGGCTGGCCTTAGATACCACGCTCGCACTGTAGCGTAGTTGTATTTGGTATGTGCGTGTTTTATTCTCTCTCAAATTTCGCTCCTAGAGGGGAACCTGGTGGGGTTCTCCCCTTGCCGGATCTTTTCTTTCGATACTCGAAGTCTGAGGAAACAATGTAAGTGTCTGTTGTGAATTTGATGAGTCCTCGGAAAGAGCCTGTTTAACTAGATCTTCTGGTATGTCGGCCGTGTAGTCCCATTTGTACTGTCCGGCCCTTAGGCCATTAACAATATCATCTGGGCCCGCCTCGTCCGGAAATTGGTTCCCTTCGGCAGCATATACCCTGAGGTTAATTATCCTCGAGTAGTACATGTACCTGGGTTCCCGAGTTTTCTATGATGAGGATCTACTTGATCGACGTGACTGCGAGGCCTTTTGAAGGCGAGACGTATATTCCACCTTCTTGGGCCTTACAGTCTGGGCTTCCTCCCGCTCGACTCGTGAAACTGTTTCGACTTTTCTCTATTTTGTGTATGTGTTCGTGTGTTTGTTTGGAGCATTCTGCCGGGCAGCCATAGCCTGGACTCGAAGATTCCGTTCAAGGGCACTACTCGAACCGTGGGCTTTTTGACCGCTCTTCTCGTTCTGTGGTTGGAGATTTACTCTAAGAACTTCATTCGATGGAGGGTTTGGAGGAAACCACATTTCCTCCATGCCTTTGTTTATGAGCATGGTATTCAAATCCTTCACGGAGGTACCAGGCCGGGTTAGGTTGGCAAAGTGTGCATAGTAAATGCAACATTATTTTCGTTGATTTTTGGTTCTCGATTTGCAGTGTAGTAGGCTTTCAGGCATAACTTTCCTCTATTCCTCTTTTTTGCCCTTTTCTTTTGCTGCTTTGTTCCTTTTTTGACGAGACACACCATAGCCATAGTCTAATGTGTGCCACCACAATTAAATCATTTCTGGATTGTATTGTTGCAATCACGCCAAAAAAGGCATTGTTGAGCGCACACAGAGCAGATTACAATGTCAGAGTTAGAGTAAGTAGCAGTGGTGTGTTCGTTGTACCTGTAGCGCCGGAAGCACGAATTTCTCCCGTTCAATCTGCTCGGGGCAGACATGGACGTTAAAAAGGAGGAGGCCAGTTTCTTTTGCTTTGATCGCCATAGTTGTTTCTGTGAAGACTACTTTAAATACGTGGGTGTAGCTTTTGAATTTTACCACTTCGACTAATTTCGGCCACGAGTGATTCCGAAGAATCTCCTCCGTTATTTCTTCTGTAGAGTGTTCTCCAACCCAGAGGTCGATAATGCTCCTATGGGAGCGTATTTGTGGTAGTGTTTGTGGCTTGGGGTTGATTTTTAGTAGGGCTTCCATGGCACGCGGGGAAGTGAGGACTTCAGTGTCCGCCTCCCTTGAACAGATGGCCGAGTATCCATTGGGGATGTCGATGAGGCGTAGAGGGCAATATTTAACTTAGCGTAAATCTTTTCGAAAACCTTACACCTGTCCGGTTTTGGCCGGTCAGGTAAGGTTCTCAAGGCTATGCGCCTGGTCTCCTCCATGAATCCTTTATATCACCCAATGGTGTAATTAGGAAGGGAATCGGAAGGGCTGAGTTTCTGGGCGTGTGTATTTGTGTGTGTGTGGGTGTGTGTTTAGGGATCCATTATGAAAAAGAAAAGATTATGTGAGGAAGGTGGGAAAAAACTGTTCAAATAAACAATACAAGCCCTTTACCTTGAGGCAGCGAAGAAGGGCTCACTTCTTTTCCCTTAACTAGCCTTCAATGAGGCCAGTCAAGGAGAAAATAGTCACTTTCAAACGTATCACCACTGGTAATAATTCCGGTCACACACAGCAATGCGGTTTGCTAAAACAAAACACCTCATTCGAATTGAAAATTCAGATCTAATTTCCCTAAAATTCGACTTTACCGCGAAACGAGTATGTAAGAGAGCAATCCAAGCGACAAGCTGCAGTGGAGTGGTCTCTCAAAACCTTTGCACAGTACTATAGACTTTTCACGCATCTTCGCTTCTCTTTACTTCGCCATCTTTCCTAACTCTTCCTCACAAACTTTCTACTCCATACGGTCGGGTTGCTTAGTTTAAGAAAGTGAATGCTATTGAAAATACAAGGAGACGAATCCTTGACGTAGCAGTTCATTCACTTTATGAGGAAAAAACACCACGTGGCTAAAGTTGTATTCTAAACTCTAGTGATTGATAGCTACTAGAAGGGGAGCTAGACGAGCGACGAAAGAGAGCACCGAATAAGGTGTCCGCCCAGCATCACACGGCTGGCTATGTTCTGTCTTGCGAATTGGTACAAGTGGAGTAGGTGTGTTTAGGGGACAAAAAAGGGCGTGTGGGTGGACAGATGAGAATATACAAGTGGTGGAAAGAAAAAGTAGTGTGCAAAGAGATGCAAGAGCCTGGTGATCAGGCCTAGCGCTTTCACTATATTTTTGGCGTGTTTTCTTTGTTGTTTTCGTTAGTTATTATTATTATGGCGTTCAATCCATTTGTTTTTGTAAATGAATATTCTTATGTATGTTATGCGCATTTGCTGTTTTTATAGTAACTATTTTAAGTTTGTACTTAGTTTCTTGTTCAAGTTTATTTTGTAGTGAGCGTATTTTGCATCTTAGGTTTCTTCTTTGAAGTCTTCTTTAGTATAATTGTCTTCATCGATTAATTTTTGTCGAGAATCGGTGAGTTTTCATAATTCGTGGAAATATTCTCTTTTTCGATGTTTTCGTCGTTATCTTTGGTAAATAACAATCCTGTTCCTGCGCAGAACGGCACTCCAGCTCTTCCAGCCATTTGCACGGCGGAGCTCTGAAATCTGGCGTGAATTGGAGCTCTTCTATTCTGGTTAATCATTTGAACAATTTCTTCGTTCACTTCCCGATTAACCAACTCTTATTCCGTGTCCGTTCTTCGATGACAATGTTAATGGGACTTAACCACACTTCCCTGTGCAGCTCGTTTGGCGTCTTTTGTCGCTCCTGAGTATACCTACAACTAGGTACACGCATTTGTTCCGCACCACTTGTAGTTTCCTCTTTTGTGTCTCCGAGACACAGAAGAGGGCGGAAGCGGGGTACAGCAGCGTCCTGTCCCTACTCAGCGAGACTCTCCGAGATTCGCCATTGCCAGGAGTCGTGTAGTCCCGAGTCATGGCTCAGATGCACTCATTCGCTGGACATTCGCTATTATTTCAGGCACTGTTCATTTATTGAAGTTAAAATTAAGGAGTGACGAAGGTCATTTTATGTTTTTCTTAAGAATTTTCAATGAAAATTGTTGCAGCTCAATACCAAAAATGGTCCTCTACCGCTCAAATTTGGAGGGGTTTCGGGGAGAAGGGTAAAAGGAGATCTTGCAAGTAACAACAGTCGAAATTATGGGGATTAGAAAAGGAGTCGGATTCTTTTAATACCTCGAATATGATGATAAACTGTATTAATCATCATTATTTCCCTTACATTCAAATTTATTTGAATGTAAACAAGAGAAAATTTAAATATTAATGTTTATAATCAATTATAATCCATTTTAGAAACATGATATTAGTAAACTTACATCACTATGATTATTTGGGATTGCACTGTTAGATTACACCTGATATTCCAAGATCTAAGCATTTTTTTTTCTTTCCTATGATTATGTAACAATACAATGTTGGATTAGTAGCAATCCACTTTGTCGTCTTGGGGATCTAAGATCTCTACTTCATCACATGGTTATGTGGGATTCCAATGTTGTCACTTAAAATAACCAGCTCCTCATAATTCAATATAAATACTTGAAGTTTAAAACTGTGTGGTAGAAGATTCGTTGCATAGTTTACTGCTTCTTCACTTTTTCCAGTGGGTTTCTAAATTGCAAGCACCAAGCGTTCATCTGTAGCGTTGCACAACCCCCCCCCCCCTCCGGCCACAAAATTAGAGGAAAAAAGAATTTGCATTAGGTTTATTACAATGCAACTAACCTTGCAATCTTTGTTAACTTCACAACTTTTTAACATGGCTTCAACAAACTTTGCCGGCTTCAAGTGAAATCCTTTCTTGAATTTTTCCCCCTTTTTTAAGGTTTGGAGCTTAAAATCAATCGCTATTTACCACCTAAAGCAACGAGAAAGACAAAAAGAAATTTTATCATTGCAGTTATGAGCCGAACTTTTGTCACGAAATGAATACTATAATCAGAAAGGCAGTATCACCATCATTGCGCTAGAGGTAACAGTTCTCATCTTTCGGGATGGTTAAATTCCTTTTATGTCACTATGTTTAATATGACGGTTATGTACTCATTTGAACGTTTAAAGTTCTCCATTGCCACCCAAAGTATATAAGATTCTCAATATTCTCTTGACTCAATTTATCGAAACAACGATTTTACAAGGAGGTGCAATTCTTGATTTTATATTGCTTCACACTCAAAAGAATCGTAGTCCCTTGCTAAGATTTACTTTTACTTTTATTCTTTTTTTTTACAATTAAACTTACAGATTTTGCGCCTTCTTTAAGACACAGGAAAACATTTCTTGAATATTCTCCATGTTTAAGAAAGAAAGAAGAAATCAACCACGTTTTAACAAACCAAGTAGACAAAATTTGTAACTAACCTAAAATAATGTGACGTGGCGTGACGTCATAACAATCTAAGGCTCTTATTGGTTGGTTTAAGCTTGACATTCATCCACAAAGCCAAAAAGGCATTTTCATCAATCGAGGTGAAAAAATCTCAGCACATTCTCAACCGAAGAAGATTTTGAACGAAGAAGATTTTTAACGGATTACTTACGGAAGAAATCGACACAAGGATAACTACGATATTCAGAACGAAGCCGCCGTTCACCTCATTTTCATCATTTTCAACTTCATTTTCATCTATCGTTTCGATCATCTTTCCTCTCCCACGCCCAAAATCCCCCCCATACAGGGGGGTACTAAAAAGAGAGAAATACTTTTTTAGGTCCGTCATATATTTCACCATGACTGCCTAAAGACCCCATCCCCCGCAAGGCTCAATGCCTAAGCTAAAGGACGCTGATATTCGACTTCGTCACAACTATGAAGAGCACTAGCATATGCATAATTGGGGTTACGGGAGGAGGAGGTTTGAGGATTAGCCCACTGCCAGATACCCGTACCAGAGGACCCCCTTACAATGGGCCGGGCTGCAACCTCTGCAGGGGAGTATGACAACTCCGCTGGTGGGGGGCCCCCAAGACCCCTGAGGGACACACAACCGTCTCAGTGTATGGTAGGACGCAGCCGCGGTTTTTAATTCCCTCGAGGAGGCGGCACCCCGGCTAATGACGGTTGATTCCGCGCTAGCCAACAAAAAGTCGTCACTTTTCACCCCTCGAGAGGAGTCCACCCGGGTCCATCCTTTCATTCATTCATGACATCATATCAGCCATTTTAGCGAAGGCGGGTCTACGGGATAATTGGGGGAAGGGGCCCCCATAATACAAAGATGAACTAAGAGCATAAAAGACTGCCACTAAAGACCGAGGCAGGAAAAACAAAACCAGAAAGAGGACTCCTCATTAGGACCATATACAATGATTTGAAAATCGCGCTGACGAAGCTGATAGAAGTACCAAACGGGTATGTGGCACTCTGCCACAGAGAGAAGGACGTTGAAAAGATGGTAGAAACCGACGGGCT
The DNA here is from genome assembly GCA_963969495.1 of Ceratothoa steindachneri. Taxonomy (NCBI): domain Eukaryota; kingdom Metazoa; phylum Arthropoda; class Malacostraca; order Isopoda; family Cymothoidae; genus Ceratothoa; species Ceratothoa steindachneri. Next base: position 2,521,577 of record OZ018334.1, on the reverse strand, counting down.
AAAAACTCTGAGCAAAATGGGCTTATCACCGAAACTACCGCCACAATTAATGGCGAACCGTTCATTTGTGTGCCGCAAAGTAGACCTTTATGTCGGTTCGCACACAAAAGAAGAACTCAAAGAAGAACTAGAAAGGAAAACAAGTACCTCAAAATAGCAGAGATAATCAAATTTGGCCACCATACACATGTTTTCATAGTAGTGTGTATACCATCGGAGATCACCAATAAAGCTACGAACAACGGAATTCTGGCATTCGGAATGCGGATACCACCAGAAAATATCGACATAGAAAAATTCACTAATGTTCAGACCTGTTTCTAATGTTATGCGATCGAAGATCACGTCACAAGGAACTGCCCCCCAAAATACATTAAGATCTGTTCAAAGGGCAGCACAATTAGTCATACTTTTCGTGAATGCAATGAACAAGTAAAAGAATGTATCAACTGCCAGGGCCAGCATCGGACTATGGCCATGAACTGTCCAAAAGGAAAGGCCATAATAAGTAGGAAAGAAGTGGAAAAAGACGAAACACAAAAAAGCGCAAATCAAACATACGCCAATATAGCAAAAGCCACAGTAAAATAAATTAAAGAAACGCAGGAACAAAAAATTAACATCAACGCTAATGAAGGAAACGGCCTCGACATCCTGGCTTGTATAATGTTTGCCCTCGTGCATAACAAAGCACAACCAGGAACATTCGCCGTGACGCTGAACCTAATTTTGGAAAAGAACGGAGTCAGGAAAATGTGACCCCCCCAACCCTCCTTCAGCATTAATATACGGCGTAACAGCTGGTAAACGCTGCAGGTAAAGGATATGTTAGAGGTTGGGGCCACACTGGGTGAGGCAGAAGCAACCGAAGCTACTGACGAATCCAATGAAGAAAAGGATACTGATAAATCAGAAAAAGTACAAGAAGGAAAAAAAAAGAGGAACCCCAAAAAGAAGAAAAGTCAAACTAAAAATGTGCACACTGAAACGGATACACAATCAGAAACTGATTCAGAATCAGGAACACAAAATGAAGAAGGATGTCGTTATGAAGCCAAAGACTTCAAATTAAAGCTCTTCGTACACGAAGCAGAGCCCTTGCCAAAAGGAACAAAAGTAGAGGACATTAAAAAAAGGAATATAAAAAGGAACCTGTAAATGGAATTTTGTTACCAATCACGACGAAAAAGCAATACAGAAACTGATTGAAGAGAACTGAATTAAAATCTACCCCCAGGACACGAAAATAATAAAAATGGATAGAAAATGGAAAATGGAAAAACCTCAAAACAAAAAACAAGTAAGGACAAAAGGAAATATAACAAATAATGGCCAATACAAACAGAAAACTAAAAATCTTATACCTGAAACATATTTAGGCAAATATACGCAGAGATCATATGTATCTCGGAACGTGGGGTGAAAAACGACGTGCCAATTAAAATCACGAATTACAATATATTTAAAAAGAACCCAACACGAGAGAGGTACGATGGCGAGGCTATAGCAATAAGAAAGAACCTCCACTAAACTTAGGGACGAGAAATCGACGAGTCCTTTGTGGCCATGACACTAGAGACGGAATACTCCCCTCTCACAGTTGCTGCGGCCTACCAACCACCCGCCGCCCCTATGTCCCGATCCATTCAATAATGGAAATATACAATAATAACAACCCTACCATATTATTAGGAGACCTGAACGCCCGCTGACGGGAATCAGGCTATCAAGGGTCGAACAATGCATGAAAAAATTTAGAATTACTGTTGGACAGGGGAATAATCCAAACTTCCAGACTTCCCGACGTTCATTAGGGAAAGATCCGCCACCAGGCCGGGTATAGTTTTATCATCCTCAAACTTTCCGTACAACATCTACATGGAGCCAATTCCAATCCCCTTTAGTGACTACATAGGAATCCTAGTGACGATCAACCAGAACCACATAATGATTCCCATAACACCAAGGAAATCATATAAGAGGGCAGACTGGCAAAAATATACCAGGATATTATAGATATAGCAACAACCAGATCTTAATGGCAAAAAACTAGAAACACTAAATAGCATAATGGACAACCTAATTGAGACAATGATAGAGGCCGACAAACAGGCAGTACCACTGACAAAATATAAGACCTTACCACATCTCAAATGGACAACAGAAATGAGAAGAAAAGAAAAGAACATCAGAACAAAGTACCAAGAAATAAGAGACTACGAGACTTCTCTGGAGAGAGCAAAAGAGCTCAATCGAATGAAGAAAGAAATGATTTTCTTAATAGAAGAGCAACGAGGAGAAATTTTGCAAGAACTAATAGATAAAATAGCCACAACCGAAGACCCCAAAGAAGCAGGGAGGCTAATAAAAGCGATCAAAGGCAGACCACCAAGAAAGCCAATCAAAATAATAGATAAAAATAACGAATACATAAATACCAACGCAGAAATAGAAGAGAAATTCAGAGCTCATTGGATCAGAATCTATACAATTGAAGATGAGGATAACATAAACTATGACAGAACAACAGAAAGAAGAGTAAAGAAGACCATAGTAGCCAACATCCACAGATTAACCCCAGCGTCAAAAGTCGAAAACAACAGAAACGAACAAATAGACCTGGGAGCCACAATTACGACTGAATAAGTCAAAAGTACCATCAAATCGTTCAAACAAAAAAACCCCGCCAGGAACAACAGGCCTAACGAAATACAATTATGAGAAAGACCCAGAAAATATTCTGAATAGCATAAAAGAGCTATTTAATGTCTACCTAAACATAGACGCCTTCCCTGAGAAGTTTAAATTAGGAAGGATGGTATTCCTCCTGAAACCGAGCAAACCAGAAAACCTGGTCTCGAGTTACAGGCCAATCTCCTTGCTGAATTTCCAGGGAAAGGTCTTTGAAAAAATAATAATCAAAGATTGGGCACCTTCCTCGAAGAAAACGGAAAACACAACAAAAAACAGTTCGGCTTCAGGAAGGAAAGAGACTCCACAATGGCCCTAGCCATAATCATAGAAAAATAGCTCAATCCACGGCCAAAAAAGGATACGTCGATGTAGTTCTTCGCGACGTAGAAAAGGCCTTCGACAAGGTATGGGTCGAAGGACTAAAATATAAACTCCTACAACTCAACCTCGGCGTAAAAATGGAGAGAATCATAGCCGAATATGTATCAAATATAAAAGCAAAAATAAGGATTTAAGGACAAGAAGGCCCCACTTTCGACCTACAAACAGGAGTCCCACAAGGGTATGCCTAAGCCCCACCTTGTATTCCATATTTACCGCCGACCTACCTGCCACAATCTTTCCTAACAGTATAAACATACAATATGCAGATGACATAAGCCAAGTAATTCAGACAAACCATACAAACCTAAGATGGTTGGCTCGTATTACAGCACGAGAAATAAAAAACATAAACGATTATTAAAAACGTTGGAAAATTAAAACAAACATCAATAAATTCAAAATAATCTCTCTACAAAGATTAGAAAAGACACAGATAACCATAGAAGGTACAGAGTATCAATATTCAAATGAGGGGAAAGTACTGGGCCTACAGTTGGAAAGTCGTGGATACTGTAGCCACGTGAAATCCAGGATCGCCCTAGGGAATCGGAGCCAAAAAAGAGAAAAGAACTCTGTACAAAGCGTTCGTCGAATCGGTTCTGGTGTATCCATCGATCCCTCTGCACGTTATATCGAAGTCTAATAATAAAAAAATACAGAGAATACAAAATAAAGCGGCATATCTTATCACTAACACTAGAAGAAAAGAGAGGAAGAAAATACGAGACATATTAGAAACAGCCGAAATTCAACCCATAAATAAGACGCCAGAAGAACGAGCAAATAAAATATGGACAAAAATAGATGAAAAGCTCGTAGAAATGAACAACGAACTTAGAATAGCGGAAGCAAACCGAAACCGAATAAAGGAAGCATTCCCGAGCAACAGCGAGAAGACAACAAATATACACTTGAGTAAAAGCAAACTTAACCCAAGAAAAACAAAGGCAAGAATGCCAGAAATAACGTAAGAGAAAAAAAAAGAAATACAAAGATTAATTAGAAGAGACGCTACCCTCAAGGGTACCCAAACGAAAAGAATCGGACGCCGAAACAGAGTATAGAAGAAAAGAAGATTTAGAAGAACAAACTAAAATAAACTAATTTAAAGAAACATTAAGAAAGATATTAATATAGAAGAATATAACTAAATAAAGAAGAATAGCAGGAATCCTAGCAATCAATAATACTCCTACCTACTCACTCACACTCATCCCCCCTCCCGAATATATATATATATATATATATATATATATATATATATATATATATATATATATATATATATATATATATATATATATATATGTATATATATATATAGATATGTGTATGTATAAAAAAAAATCTCTTATACTATCTACTCTATCCCTAATCTTCTCTCACCTTATATCAATCGAGGTAATGAAAATGTCACCCACTTTAGTTTCTTTATTGAAAGAAAGTTCGAACCCGTAGGATTCGGAGCGTAAAAACTGAAAACAAAGACGAAGTGGTTCGTGTGGGTGTTTAATGATTAATGAATTGGCAGATCGCCATACAGAAAGAAAAGTCCAAGTTTAGTTTTGCTGTGATTCGCCAACTCGTAATCGAGTGAGTCAAAGAATCGCAGTTGATTTAGAATTTAGCTGTAGTAATGACACTCTCAAATAAACTGAATTATGTGATTGAGCATACCCTCTATTGTAAGTGAACAACAACAGCTCAAATTTGAATCGGTATTCTTCACTTTTCTTCCCAACGACTCATATGTTCGAGGGTATTGCAAATAATAAAATAAATATTAATTGATGATCTCTAAGATAAATAAACGGAATCCTGGTTGATATCGACGAACTTCAGGTGAAAATACCCAGGAAGGGTATCAGGGGCTGCCCCCCCTACTCCCTCCCACACACACACTTTGCCGTACCCGGTCCATGCGGTATGACGCTGGCTTGTGATGCCCAGAAGAGAAAAGAGGAGGCCGAAGCTTCTCGCGTTGGCACTAGCAAAAATATGTATGTCATTGCGGCAAAAAATATACACGTGATTATTTCAAGATGTAAACATTATTGTTTCTTAATATACACGTGATTATTTCACGATTTACACATGATTGTTTCTTAATATACACGTTGATTATTTCAAGATATAAACATCATTGTTTCTTAAAAATACCCGTGATTATTTCAAGATGTAAACATTATTGTTTCTTAATATACACGTGATTATTTCAAGATGTAAACATGATTATTTCTTAATATATACGTGATTATTTCAAGATACATACATGATTGTTTCTTAATATGCACCTGATTATTTCAAGATGTGAACATGATTGTTTCTTAATATATACGTGATTATTTCAAGATATAAACATGATTGTTTCTTAATATACCAGTGATTATTTCAAGATGTAAACATTATTGTTTCTTAATATACACGTGATTATTTCAAGATGTAAACATGATTGTTTCTCAATATACACGTGATTATTTCAAGATATAAACATGATTGTTTATTAATATACCCGTGATTATTTCAAGATGTAAACATTATTGTTTCTTAATATACACGTGATTATTTCACGATTTACACATGATTGTTTCTTAATATACACGTGATTATTTCAAGATACATACATGATTGTTTCTTAATATACACCTGATTATTTCAAGATGTGAACATGATTGTTTCTTAATATACCCGTGATTATTTCAAGATGTAAACAAGATTGTTTCTTAATATACCAGTGATTATTTCCTGATATAAACGTGATTATTTCACAATAGATAAGTTTTTATTTCTTGATTTTTACGGGATTATTTCACAATAGATAAGTGATTATTTCGCGTTTCCATTGATTTTTATAATATGTACGTGATTATTTCATCATATATAAGTGATTATTTCACGATCGATAAGTGATTATTTCATGATTTACACGTGATTAGCTCGTGATATACACATTATTATTTTATCATACATACCTGATTATTTCTTAATATACACGTGGTTATTTCATGATAAATATGTGCTAGTTCACGATAGATACCTGGTTATTTCATGATAGATGTGATTTTTATGATATACACGTGATTATTTCATGATATAAAAGCGATTAGTTCATCATATATGCGTGATTATTTTACGATATATCCATGATGACTTCTCGATAGTTATGATAATTTCATAATATATACAGGATTCTTTTCTGTATATACGTCATTTTTTAATGATATACTCATGATAATATTTAATGAGATACACGTGATCAATAGTTCATGATATATAGGACCATCCGTAACCAAGGGTCGCTTATTTGAACTTAAATAATTTCGTCCCAACCATCTTTGATTGTGTCCTGGGACCACAAACTTCCCTTTCTGGTTTCTCCCTAGGTCTATGGGGTCTCAAACCCCTTCTTTATACCTCCATGTTTGTCCCTGCATAGGAGAGCACCCTCACATTTGGTTTTCTTCACAACCAGTAATGTTCCGATTATACTAATGTAATGGTTGTTGGGATGAGGCCTTTGGTCCTTATGGGGGCTACCGATGTAGTGGTTGTTGGGATGAGGCTTGTGGTCCTCATGGGGGCGACCAATGTGGTGTACAACATCCCAATACCCCATGAGGACTTCGAGCCTCATCCCAACAACCACTACATTGGTATGACCACAACTACCCTAAGCAACACTTAAGGCGGAGTCAAACCACATTTTATTGAACAACCAACCAACGAATAACCAAAACATTACTGGTTGGCAAGGGAACCAACCCTACCGAATGTTCAATTACAATTCGGAATTCTAATCTATGATTTTTTTTTAAATGTTTTTTATTTGTTCCCACCTCTTTTACCTCATTTTCTACTCGTTAGTAGTCTATGACTCGGCTAATGACTGCTAGTGGTGTTTAAGCGCTACTAACTTGTCGAGAAGATATATAATCTCGCTTGAAGTGATTAATATCAATAATATCCATCAGGAAATATACGAAGAGTAGGACCATACACCAGTAGTAGTAGGGTTAAAAAAATAATTGCCAATTTAAGATCTTTCAAAACTCTAAAAACAAATATTTTGAACTTAAGACAAACTTGTGGGTTGACTGCTGATCCCTAAAATGACATTGTTGATATTATAAACTCCTTTGTTTTCACATAAATAGTGTGGATGGGACATTCCACTCCAAAATATTAGCGATAATATACTAAAGAAATAAAATTGTATACATAAACAAGATGGGAAATGTTTTATGTTTGGCCGAAGAAACTCCAATTGAAATTCTAGAAATGTCTAGCATCTTCTGCGCGGAGGTGCCAGTTATAAATATTTAATTGACCGCTCGGAGAGGGGGTGTTTTGTTCCTTGTTGAAGTCGTGTAATTTAACTTGTACGGGAGTGAGTAGTTGTAGGAAAGAGTTTTTCCTGATTGTTTCCGGATTGTCAAAATACACGTTCTTTCAGCACCAAGTTGTGCGTCATTGTAGATGTTTTTGGCAATGAAGTACAGGTGGATGGAGCAACAGGATTCATCTAATTCGGGTGGGTGGGGAGGATGGGGGTATGCTTAAGGATGTTTGACGTGAAACATGTAAGAGGTATGGTCCAATCTGATTAAATGATTCTGATGCCAGAGGGTAAACCAGTTGGTGTGTGAATGAAAAGATAAAGAAAGACGCAGGGAAAGGGAAATTATATGTGAAAGGCTGATAAATCAGAGTTGAAAGGGCAATAATATGTGAGAGTGATTAAGATTAGGAAAGATAAATTAGAAATATTATGTAGGATGAAAATGCAGGAAAGGAATGTTGAGGTGGTGTAGTTGGGGTTTTGTGCCAGAGGCTAAACCCTGATAATGGAAAGAGAATAGAAGTAAGCGATGTTTTTGTAAGGGGAATGAAGATGATTGTGTTATGTTAGACGACCGTGAAAAGGATTCCGCTACCTAAAGAGACGCTACAGCGCCTGACGCCCCATCTGCCGGGAAATGTGCCCTTTTTGGACGAGATTACAGAATTATGAACCAGCAAAGATCCAAAGATCCACTCAAGGATAGTTCAAAAGAAGGTTAGCTGTGAAAGGGGTGAATGATTGGTAAAGAGAAGAGAGGATATGTAAACAGAATTAGTCTTAACTCCATAACTTGGAAAATTGTTCCATGTTTGTGCTACAACACGGGACACCCCCATCTGTATGAAATGCCAATAGGATGGAAAGAGTGAAAGGTGGCTTTGTGGTCGAGTTTCTCGAATCATTGAGTCAAGATCAGCTAAGGCAATTTAATCCGCTCTTTGCCTCGTAGAGAAAGTGGGGAAGGTAAGGTCAGTAGGGCTTTAGATGACCTTTTGAGTAAAAACAAAAAAAAAGCACCACGATAATACTCTAAGTTTATTGGCCGTGCTTTAATAATTAATTATTTTAAGGATATTAGTTGACGTGCGTTGAACAATATCAGCTGGAAAAGAGCTCCAAGTTGAAACAATTTTATCAGTGAAAAAGTTCCTTACCTAATTCGTCTGATAACGTTTAAATCTAAATCCAAAGCTTTTATTCACGTGGCGTTTGCAGTGCCTTCAAAAAGTGAGTCAAGGTTGTTATTATCACAACCGATCATAATTTTGAAGACTTCTATCAATTGGACGCTAAAGCATCATTCGGCAAACCAGAGCCATTTCAATTCTTCCAAGGGTTTTTTCGCAGCTCTGGTACGAGCTTGGTCCCCTTCGAGGTACTTTCTTCAATCTGTGATATCCTTTAGCTGGTAAGGAGACTAGAAATGAGCTGCATATTCAGGCTATATACGCACATTTCGTTTAAACAAAGAAGCTACTATTCCTCTACTCTAATATTTTTACTTTCTCGCAACAAAATTGAATTTTATATTAGATTGATTAACTATTTGGATGCAGTGCTCCCAAAAAATCAAATCTCTTAAAATTAATACACAGGAATCACATTCTTAAGACAAGTTTTCTAATTAAGGATCATCTTGTGGGAATCAAATTTTCCATTCAGGAGCTATTGAGAATTACTTGCACTTATTAAGATTAAAATTCCGTTTCCATGTAACCGATAAATTAAATATCTCGGTTTTTTTTTGCTGTATTTCCTCTCGATCTCAATCAAGTTTCCCTATATGACATAATAAAATTATTGTCCATCAACATAGCAATCTTGCTTAATAGTTCCACACACTGTAGGAAAGAGGAGTGTTATAATAACTTATAATTTAACTACATCTTCAACCATCTTGGCACGTTCTCACCATAAATTTTCTCTCGTCTCAAAGGTTCAACTTTGCCTACACATCTTCATAAGAATTCGATGTTTGATTTATCTCTAGATAAATCCTATAGCAAAACACCCTCTCAATATAAATCCTGTTATTTAGACACGCTCCTAATATGAATCCTGTTATGCAAATACGCTCTTAAAATAAATCCTGTTATTTATGCCACATTTTTCTTGCATGAAGGAAAAAGAACCCCGGCCAGTAACATGGCGTCACTTAAGTTAAGAATTCATGAATTAGGTCCCTCGATTCCTCTCATTTAAATGGCTGTGACATCTTCAGCCGTAACACAATTGAACACCAAGGATAATTCTTTCTTTAGGAAGATAAAGTGCTTGGAATCCAATTTACTTTTACTTGTGTGTTTAAAATAAGTCCTCAATAAAGAGTGGAAGTCCTGGTCTTCTAAATTGATTATTATATCGAAGGTGATAGATTACCTTCCGCCGTTAATCCTGACAAGATTAGTACATGAAAAGATACGTGTAATCTAACGGAGTGATCTCAGGTAGATGAAATGAGAGATTGAATACAGCGATTACAACCTTTATACTATATCATGCTCGCAAAAACGAGCCTAAGGTTCAAAATACGAACTGAAATGTGCCATTTAAGGTTCAGAAATACGAACAAGCATAAGTGTCACCAGCAAGGTGACACGTAACCCCCCTCCCTATCCCCCACACACACTTGTTCATATCAAATGTGAAAAATCGCCCTGTCATCCTTCAAATGGGCGATGAATAATTTGTGACGCGAAAACCCGTAATAAACGCGCCATCAACACGTTTACGACCTGTTCGAAACGAGCGGTGGGGAAGGGGGGCGCTTCGTTTGGGGATAGGGAGTAAAGCTATGATAATAATTTTACGCTTATTTTAAATCAAATTTGATGTTAGAGGACGATTGGATTAACCGGGACTATCCGCGGACAGTGAAAAATGAATTTCCAGACCCAGAGGACTTATCGTGATGGGATCCATATTGCTCTATGGATAAATAAATGACGTTAGAGTTGATGGGATTATTATGCAAGAGAGGCAGAAATGGTACTGGAAGGGAGAAATGGTACTAGAAGGGAGAAATGGTACTGGAATGGAGCAAAATATTCTGAGCAGAATTTGAATATATTGACTAATGAGGACCGGATGGGAGCGACAGAAGACAAAGGGAAAATTATACAGTTCCTTCGCTGGGGGAGTTATAAGGATTGAATCTATATGAGAAGCAAGTACTCTTCAGTACTCTTTCTATGGGTAAGTAAATCAAGGAAGGGCTAATAGGATTATTTAAAGAGAAGGACAAATTTTGGTGGTAGGATTTACTATGGAAGCCTTATATTTTTTAACGAGGATCTACTGATTAACGTGCAATCCGAACCACGAATATTTATGGAGTATATCAGCAAATATAAAGACCATAATCAAAATTCCCCCCTAGAACTTACCATACTTGATGTGGCTTAATTACTCTGACTTGTGACCCTATGACCTCACGACATTCAAAACGTTCAACAATTGGCTTAATCCGACCCATAGTTAGTTTTTTTTTAATTCCCGGACTAACCTTGGAAGGACCTTGGCAATTATACCATTCAGAGGAGGATCTAAAACAACATAAGGGTTTCAAATTTCGTTAGAATCGGCCGAATAGTTCCGATGTTATTGCCAAAAGACTCAGTGAAAAGTAAACTGGTTACCATTTGACCGCTTCTAACCAACGAACCGACATACTAACTATATAATCACGATCACGCGACTAAAAATAGGTAATATGAAAAAATTGGGAAAGAAAATAAAGCGAGGTAAAAATAATATAAATAAAAACTCAATGAATGTCCGGTCTACTAATGGTAAACATCCAACAAGAAAAATAGATGATTCCTACCACTTTCTTCTTTATTAACATTATTTGAAGAAGATTTTGTTAATGAAGACGAAAAGGCTCGGATTTCCCTTTGATAGATGGATGTTTACTAGAGATTGAACGAGTTACAGAGGAATATTTGGTCGTGGAGCAATGGCAGAGAAACCCAAAGGCCTGATTAATTACGAGGTTAGGAACCTTAGATGTTGTCGGTTAGAAGAAACAAACTGCACCCCCTAGCGTGACGTCACAAGGGTCAGACTATATTATAGGGGTGAGGGGTTGGGGGGTGGACGTGCACACTGGCGTGACGGCACTTGAATCAGATTATATTATAGTGAAGCAAACTGTACACAGTGGCCTGTTTCTAGAATCAGTCTTTATGGGGAGAAAACCAAGCCCGGTGGTATGACGTCATTGGTGTTCGAATTTATTGAAACAACTGACCAAGAGCCGTGACGTCACAAGAGCCAGACGCAAAATGATTGGACCTTCATCTATCAATTCATTCATTCGTAAGGGAACGGGTGCTAGGAAGATGCTAGAAAACAACGTGTGTCATTCGCTATCGGGCAAGCTGTGGCTCTCGCTCAGACTGGAGAGCAAAATCTGTGCGCGACCCTGGACGGAACTAACGCTAATTCGAGTTTGCAACCACAGATGGCTATATATATATATATATATATATATATATATATATATATATATATATATATATATATATCTCAGTTCTGGGAAATCGAATCGATATACCTTTAAAATCTATATATTTTCAAACTCGAATCGAAAAAAAAAGTTGAACTAAAATATTTAATATTTTAGGAATTCCAAGAAATAACATTGGCTTAACTTGTGAATTGTAGGTAAATGTATATTTTAATCTTTCGTCCTATTGACAATTGGCGACAAGCCCGCGGATAATGCAGGTGCCAGTCTGGTGAAAGGTGCAGGGTGTTATGTTTGGCCACAACCACTTCCTGGCTCAGGGAAGATCCATCCTTTTCACGTCAGGGAAGTTTGGATAGGAAAAGACATCAACCGGTTCCAGGAGAGAAGAGTGATGTTCTTAGTGCGTTAACCCCACTAGAAAAGTAGTAAATATCAGGAATGAGTTAATTTCGGATTAAACATGATTTGTTGCCGTGTTCAGAGTTTCCCGAAGACGCTTTTTAGTTCTCAGATTCTCTCGTTCGTGTAAATGAATAGGAATTTAGTTAATATAATAGAGTTTGAATAAGTCTGCACGTTTGAAGTCTAAATAGAAGTTGAAGTTGTTACTTGAACAACGAATGAGTTACATAAAAGATGTTTGAATGATTGGCGACAAATAAATATAGGATCACACTAGTAATCGGTCTAACAACTGTTTGAACTTATAATTAAATAAGTAATTATTTATTAATTTGATAAGTAATATAATTTTCACCCGTTTCTACCACTCGTCTCCATATTTCTACCAACTTTTCGATCCCAAGTTGTTTAATTTGTTTCGACCTCCTCCTCAATTGACATCATCATTCTCTTCAGGTGATTCGCTAAACTCGTGAAAGGTTAGTAATCTGATGAGGATAAGTCGGGTATGAATGTGGAGGATGACTCATTAATTCCGAATCAGATTTGTTAGCTTTTGAATGGTATCTCTTGCGATATGAGGTCACTCGTTGCCTTAAATAAAAGAGCAGACTTCTGCTTTGATTAATGGTGACCTTTTTTCTTCAGGTGTTGCGAAACTCTTTGCTCATAAACTGATTTGGGTTAAGAAGTTCAAAATGGATTATAACTTTCATATTCCGGCACATGAGCATCTTTCGTGGATGAGGTCCTTGTTTTTGTTGGGGTATTGGTTTTATCCAGGTCTAATCCATTGGATAGAACCTTTGATACCTTCGTACATATCCCACTTTTCATCTACCCTGACAATCTTCTAAAAAAAATCTCTCCCTTTTTTGTGCAGAAAAGAGAAATTAACAAATGTTCAATCTTTGTTGTAAGTCTACCTCTGACAAGTCGTGATGAATCTATTGGTGACGATGAAGGGTGGAATGAGTTGAATATAGTTTTTGCAGCCAGTGGTTCAATAATTACAATCGGGTTTTCTTTAATGTTATTTTTAAAAGAACTTAATCAAATTTTAGTGGTTGTCCTGAAAGAGGTTCATATCTACTATAAGACTCACCTTCCCGAGGCATAATTCTGAAACCATATTTGGCCCAGTCTCGCACTAATTGTCCATTCAACGTATAATTGCCACAGACTTTCTGCTATTTGACTTACCATTTTTGCCTTTTGTATGCCCCCAAACCTAACGTTACGAATGGGCTATTTTGAGAGTCATAATATTCACAATTCAACGATAAGACACATTAACTTACAATAACAACACAAAATTAAGGGGCCAGAATAAGCCTTGAGTGAGGCTAATCCATTCGCTTACATAGGTTTAGAGTTTAATAGAATAGGATAATATAAAAACAAACCTGATTTGGAATATTTCTATCCATAAAATAATAATAAACATGAAAAATATTCCGCATTACTTTGATGATAACTTAATTCTTAAGCAACATTCGAGTTTACAGTTGGAAGTTGAATGAAGTTAATATATAAAGTTTGAGTTTGAAGTTTAACAAATGAATGTAATACCACAAATAATAAGGAAACGCTTAAATATCCGATCGATACGAGGATAATTTGACTTAGCTTAAACACACACTGCTAAAAAAATACTTAATAGGTAGGAGAAGTTAAAATCTTTAACTTTTACAAACAAACCTTACAAAACATTTAAAGCTTGTTAATAGTAAACCTTAAAAAAAATTACACTCTTATAAAACTAAAAAAAATACATTAATTGTTCACAAAAAATTGAATAAAAATCAATAGACTCATAAAAATACATTAAAAACTTTAAACAAAAATGAAACAATTAAAATCCAATCTAAAAAATATAAAAATATTTAAAAATTTGAATATTAAAATTAAATTTGCATCTTAAAAAATGTAAAAATAAAGATTATAAGCTTAAAAAATCTTTAAAATTAAACCATTAAAAAAAAACATTAAAAGGTGTAAAAATTAGAAAATTAAAAATAAATTTACATCTTAAAAGTTCAAAAATCTTTAAAATCAGTTCATAAAAACATTAAAATATTTTAAAATTAACGTATTAAAAATCGATCAACATCTTTAAAAAACATTAAAATATTTAAAAATTAGAAAATTAAAAATAAATTTGCATCTTAAAAGTTCAAAAAAATTTAAAATAAGTTCATAAAAACATTAAAATATTTTAAAATTAAAGTATTAAAAATCGATCAACATCTTTAAAAAACATTAAAATATTTAAAAATTAGAAAATTAAAAATAAATTTGCATCTTAAAAGTTCAAAAAAATTTAAAATAAGTTCATAAAAACATTAAAATATTTTAAAATTAAAGTATTAAAAATCGATCAACATCTTTAAAAAACATTAAAATATTTAAAAATTAGAAAATTAACAATAAATTTGCATCTTAAAAGTTCAAAAAAATTTAAAATAAGTTCATAAAAACATTAAAATATTTTAAAATTAAAGTATTAAAAATCGATCAACATCTTTAAAAAACATTAAAATATTTAAAAATTAGAAAATTAACAATAAATTTGCATCTTAAAAGTTCAAAAAAATTTAAAATAATTTCATAAAAAAAACATTCAAATATTAAAAATTGAAGTATTAAAAATAGATTAACATCTGGAAAAATGTAAATTTAAATATTAAAAGCTTAAAAAAAAACATCAAAATCTTATAAATAAATCGTGTCCGTATCTGAACCCAGCTATACATCCGATTGATCCTAAAATAACCCCTAGACGCTAAATCAAGGATCAATCCACATTCAAAACAGTTATGTATATCCTATATCCTTGAAACTCTTGGATCCTGTAACTCACAAACATCAATCACCTATCTATCATAAACTTACGATAGATAATGATAGTTCCAATGCATTTTACTGTTTGTTTATGATATACCCAATTTATCCTCTTCGCATTTCCTCTGTGTGAATCCCTCCGGCATGATAAATGATCAGTATTGTCATTTATCTTTCTTCGTTTGATCTTTATCCCTTCCACACCAAATGTTCTTTATTTTCATAAGTATTCGTCCCTTGAGATTTGTTTCCATTTGATATTTATTGCTTCATTCTTTCTGAGCCCGATTCCTTATTGTTTTTATCCATAAGGTTGTAAGAAAAATCTTAGTACGATTATTATGTAGTCTCAATATATATATATATATATATATATATATATATATATATA
This sequence comes from Ceratothoa steindachneri, assembly GCA_963969495.1. NCBI lineage: Eukaryota > Metazoa > Arthropoda > Malacostraca > Isopoda > Cymothoidae > Ceratothoa > Ceratothoa steindachneri. The sequence goes on along the minus strand of OZ018334.1, from coordinate 2,506,046 downwards.
TATATATATATATATATATATATATATATATATATATATATATACGCCCTATTATAAGTTCTGTTGGTTCTGTTTCTTATGCTTACTTCTTTTCTTACACCTTTAGTTGGGACCATTTCTCATTCACATGTTACCAAAAGCTACGACCTTATTTCTAAACTCAATGCCATTCAGTATTCGAATAATTTTCCCCTTGTTAGTTTCGATGTCTGCTCATTATTTACCAAGGTTCCAGTTGAAGATCTTTTCAATTTCCTTAATGATAAGGTGCAAGATATTGTTCTTCCCGTAGCTGCTACTATTTTTATGAAACTCATTTCACTTTGTACCCAAAGTTGTAAGTTTTCGTTCGATGGCAAATATTTTCTTCAAAAGTTTGGATTAGCCTTTCCCCTGTTCTCTCTAACTTATATATGGAGTTCTTTGAAACAAGACTCCTCCCTACTATCCTTGACTTTCCTATTGTTTGGTACAGGTATATTGATGATGTCATTTGCCTGTGGCCTAATTCTAAAGATGTTAATAGATTTCTTACCAAACTTAATTCACTCGTCCCTGCTATTAAATTTACCCATGAGGTTGAAAATAATAGAACCCTTCCCTTTCTCAATCTTTTAATTCATAGAACCCAGACTGGTTTTAAATACTCTATCTATCGCAAACCTACTAATTCAAACTCTTATATTCATTTTTACTCTGCGCATAGTCCCAAAGGCAAACGTTCCGTTTTTTCCTCTATGTTTTTAGGGGCTTTACGAGTTGTTAGTCCTGAATATATGGATTCTGAATTCTCCAATATCTTTGAAATTGGCCATAAATTATGTTGCCCTTATCCCTTTCTTCTAAACCGTCTTTCCTCTGCAAAAAAGACGTTCTATAGTGCAGCTCCTGCTCTCAATTTTAATGTTAACAACATTTTGGTTTTACCCTTCTCTGTTTGTTTCATTGACCTTCCCCGTCTTTTAAAAAACTTCAACATTTCAATTACTTTCAAATACAAGTCAACAATAAAAAAACCATTCGAGTTCACAATAATTGTAATAATATTGGGGGAGTCTATTCGGTCGAATGTTCTGTTTGTCCAAGTAAATATTTTGGACAGACAGGAAAGCAATTATCTGTCCGTATTAATCAGCATAAATAGAATGTTAGGAGAGCTGTAAATAATAGTGCGTTTTTCTGTGCATATGTCCGAAAATAACCACTTAATTAATTGAAATTCAGAAAAATTAATTTTTCGCTCACATGACTCAATTAAAAGAAACCTTGTTGAATGTTCATGTATAAGCCAATTTAATAACTTTAACATTTTCCCTGGCCTTTTTCAAAATTGATGTTGTTATGAAAAAACTCTTTCTTAAAGAAATTAGCTTTGACTTATGTTCCTAATTTTGGGGGCAATTTTCATTTTTATGGGAACCCCATTTGTCAATTTAATTATTGCATTTATTTTGTATTAACATAATTTTATTTTTCTTCCTCTCTCCTTGTCCTTCTTCCCTTCGTATCAATTAACTTCTTGAGTCTCTCCTAATCTCCCTCTTTAGACTATCGCTTTATCCGTTAATCGGTTTAACCCTTTCGGCTTTTTTCTTGACTCTTTCTTGCCTCTCGGTTTGACCTTGCTACTTGTTATAGCTAAGTCTTAATGTGAATTTACCCTTCCCTATCCTACTTCCTCATTGGTGATAACTTGTCTTAGAGATGGTCCTTTATTTTTTATTGTCTTATATATACCCTTATTATATTATTTTTTCTTGTAGTTATCCTTGAGAATGAACTGAATAAAGTTCGAAAGTACTTAAAAGCACCTTTTCATTTTCCCTGCGGGACATTGCATTCATTGCGATCCTCACGTGCTCCTTTATGGCTTATTCATTTCATATATTTACAAGGTGTCCCAGAAAAAAGTTAACCGTACTTTGAATTAGTATAACTTAAAACATATTAGAGATTTTTGAGTCCTGCAAAACAAAATAAATTTAACAACTATTTATCTGTCGATTTTAGAAATTTCATTAAATTCCCTTTTACGAGATTGATACACTAATGGGTTTAGTGTAGGCTATCAAAATTATGTTTGCGCAAGGAAGTAAAATAATGAAACTTCGGAGTTTAAAATCAACAAATATATTTAAATCAAATTTTAACAAAAACACCTCTTCATATGGGTAATACAAATTCATTTTTTATTTTTCTAAGCACCGTTTCCTTCGACATGTCCTCCATTTCTTTCCAAGCACAGTTGCGCCTTTGATCGCATTGATTGAACAACCTTTTTGATTAACTTGTGATTTTCCTTAAGTCTATTGAATTCACGTGTGATACTATCTCTTAACTGGTTGATGCTTTGTGGTGGAGTAGAATACACTTTATTCTTTAGATATCCCCATAAGAAATAATCGCACGGTGTTAAGTCAGGGGATCTTGGGGGCCTTCAATTGCATGATTTAGAGCGACAATGCGATTGTCAAACGTTTCCTAGTTTTGTTCTTACAGCAAGCTGTCTATTTGCTGGTGCGCCGTCCTGAATCCACCAAAGTATATTGAATTGATTGCCGTAAATCTGGCGGAGTTCCGGGAAGATCCTTTAGTTGATCATGCTCAGGTTGGCAGCACCATTCAATTTAGAAATTGGAAGTAAGTTTGTCAAAAAGATGGTCTGGGAAAAAATTAAAATAAAAAAAGCTCCTAGAGAAATTCAATTTCAGAATGAAAGTGAAACCAATTTGAGCTAATTTTGTAAGCTCTGTGTATACTGGTTATGATGGCAGAATGTTTGAAATTAGTAGGAGTACAACTAAAGAAGTGGGTGCCAAGTTTGGTGGTAGTGGGTTTCCTGTAAACTGATGTGTTAAATTTCTTATTTAAAATGTTCTCTCGCAAAAACCCCTCTAATAACTGTCCCCAAACAAAAACTATTCTTAAAACTGCCTTATCTTCCACTTGACACAAAATTCAACAAAGCTTTACTCCCGACTCTTAATAAATACTTTCCCCAATGCAAGTTTGTCCTAATTAATTCTAATCCTCTTGCTGTCTATACTTTCCTTCGGCACAAAGAATCACTCCCATTATGCCTGCGTTCCTCCATCATTTATCAATTCACTTGTGCGACCTGCCAAAGTCGCTATGTAGGCCAAACAAGTCTACAATTAAGATGTAGGATCGCTAAGCATATCGGAGTATCATACAGAACCAACATTGCCATCTCCAAACCCGAACACTCCTCTATACGAGAACATTCACTAAAACTTAACCACCCGCTTGACCCTGATTCCTTTAGTATACTCTCTTCTGCCTCCTCTTCTCTAAGTTTAAAAATTCTTGAATCTCTTTACATCAAACAAATTAACCCGGAACTCAATGATTATTCATCATCCCTTAAATTATTCACTATATAGACAAATGTACAACCAACCACATCCCCCTTAATAGTTTTCTTTTTGCCTAATTTTGTCCTTACTATCAGTTGTTACTCCCAGCTTAACCGTTATAAGGTCAGTACTCGTGCAGAGAAATTTTTATTTCTATTTTAGTTTGTCCCATTAATATCTAAACGATTTGGTTTATTATTGACTTTTCCTTAATTTAATGTTTTAGTCGTCCTTTTGAACCCTCCATTATTGATTATTTACTATTTAAACTTTCGTGCCTTAGTCTAGTCATATTATTTGATGTTCAATCACTTAAAATTTAACTTAATTGAACTACTTGCTTCGCTCCATTTATTAATGTCCGCTTCGATTACATACCCCCTGATCTAACTTATTTTCGATTGTTCGCCCTGCCCATATAATTCTCTTGCTGTGTTTTATAGTGATTTTTTTGTATTCCGTTTGATTCATGTTTACTATTCATATTTGTTGCTCATGGGATTATTTAATCTATTTTTTCTGTCTTATTAATCGATTTCTTCATGCCTTGCTTTCGACTTTATTGCTATAGTTTATAATTTTTTTTATTTCAATAGTCATTTAAGTCATGTTTATTATGCACATTTAAAAAACTCGTGGGATTATTATTTAATTTAGTTATTTATTTATTTTTTTTTAAGATATTACATCAATTTCTAATAGATTTTCACTAATTTGATTTCTGTGTTTAGTTATTCTTCTAAAAATAATTTTTGGTATTTAGAATTCGCTGATGATGGTCATCGTCAATGACCGAAACGTCCGGAAAATTAAATGTTTAAAATCATCGTATATCTCTTCATATTCCTGCTACGAATAAGGTTCCCAAGGAACGACTCCATCACTAATATATATATATATATATATATATATATATATATATATATATATATATATATATATATATGTGTGTGTGTGTGTGTGTGTGTGTGTGTGTATATATTGATTATTTATAAGCATGAATATTCAATGGTATCAAGTCACATGCTAAATTTTAGGAGACCAATAATATCGATGCAAATAAGCGTCTGATACAGACTAATAAAAAGAAATAAATGTTTCATTAGTTTCGGCTTCTGTGATGAGTTCAAATAAGCCGAAACGAATACACAAAGCTTCGGAATTGGGGCAAAATAGAGTAATTCTTGAGAGACGAGAATTTGGCTTTCGTTGAATAAATATTTATTTCTGATAATTTCTTTCTTTTTCTAAGCAAAGTAATGATTTTGTGCATAAAATTATAATTAACTCAAAGGACAAACAAAATTAACAATTTTTAAGATCTATTAATAAATATTATATTTCACTAATTTACTTGAGAAGGACCTGAATATTTAGAAGTTTAGTATATTAAAACCAGACAATGGTTCGCCACTCCCCCCTATGGGGGACGCTTGCGCTTCGCTACTAAGATTAAAATTTAAAATCTAAAAAAAGGCAGCCATGATTAAATTTTTACAACTTTTCTGAACTTTGCCAATTATAATAATTTAAAAAAGAAACTCTAAACTAACTTTCAAAATATCACGTTGCTAAAATATAGAGTTATAAAAGATATATAAAAATAAATTTTCTGAACTTCACCATTTGTAATTCTTTGAGTTTTAAAAAAATCACAAAATTTCGATACTTATATTTATTTCTGAGCTTCACCATTTTGCTTTTTTATATTATAAAAGAATTATTAAAAATAACTTTGATGAAAAAAACATAAGTCATAACCAAACTAAGATAAAATTATTATTCAAATACTCAAAAAAATCTCCTTAAATTATAGAGTTAGTGATGAGGATTTAAACTTCTAAATATTCAGGTCCTTTTCAAATAAATTAGTGAAATATAATATTTATTAAAAGTTCTTAAGAATTGTTAATTTTGTTTGTTATTTGAGTTAATTATAATTTTATGCACAAAATCATTACTATGCTTAGAAAAAGAAAGAAATTATCCTAGGTATTGATTATAAGTAAGTCAAGTCAAAGTTGTTTGAATTAATGTAATAAAAACTAAGACTATTAAATTGGCCTATTAGATGCAGCCACTATCATCGCTTAGATGAGGAAAGGCCCCAGAAATCACTTATTATTAGTTACAATAATAATAACAATGTTCAACTAAACCCCACCGATTCTCGCCCATCCCTTAGTTTAATATGAAAGGAACTTTCATTATATTTAATAAAGGAAAAAATGGTCGATTGAGACTTACTTGTTTAGTTTCGTAAGATATTGCGAAAAGGACGGCAACAACGGCCTTTTAACAATATCGATCTGCTCTATAAAAATGAAAATGAAAATGAAAAATGAAAAAAGAATGAAAAATGAAAATGACAAAACATGCAAATGAAAATTCAAATTAAGATGAAAAATGAAAAGGAAAGTTGGAGAAAAAGAAAGATCGGCCGATCCCTGTCCCCCATCCACACCCGGGCACTCACGAGTGCCAGGGCAAGGACGGAGGGCGAGGGCTCGGTACTCCCTTGTAGTCCTCCGAGTCCCCTACACCCGAGTCACCTAAGGACTCGGAGTGGGGAGAACTCGGGGGTGGGAGGGAGAGGGCGAGGAAGAAGAAATGTTAAGGATAGAACAGCGAGAAATATAGTATGAGACAATATAGGTGACCTAGGCAGTCATTGGCCCTACAGCTTGACGTGGGATCCGAACCACGGTGTGTATCTTCTTTTCTTTTTTATCTCAGGCTATTCATTATTTTCTTAGGTCCCCTGTCCCCTGTGTTAGTTGTAGGTCCAGTAAGTGTGTATTTTGATAGAGGGAAAGTTCTTAGATTGAAATGGAAGGAAGTAAGAGGTTTGCTTAGGGTCGCAATGTTGCCCGGTGGTCAGTTTGAGTAGGTATTTAAGTAAGAATTTGTGTGAGTAGGTATTTGCTTATAGAGTTGTTTTTGAGTATACTTAAAAGTTTCATGTTGTTCTCTTGTCTAATTGTTATGGCGTTCAAACCGTTATTAGCTTTAATAAATTGCTACTTTTGCTCTTTTCTCTTTCTAATACTTACTTTTCTTTCGTATCTTTTTTTCCTTTTCTAAGATCGTCTACTTGTTTTATTCAGGCCGTGACGAAGTTTAGCATTGCCGTAATAACCGGATTAACATCACAAGCTTGTTAAAAGATTTAATGCCTCCCTTTACGGTTTGGCAGAGTATATAGCCACAACCAGTACAACTCTACTCTATTTCACTATAAAAAAGGGGAACTTTTGTATTATTTTATCATTGGAAAGAAAAATTGTTCTGAAGATGGTGGTGTAAGAGCTCGGTTGAATCAATATTGGAACGTTAATCTATAAGAGAAAAAAAAGAGAGTAATTCTAATTGTAGAAAAGAATAAGAAGAAAATTTATTAGTTCGATTTGGTCTTTAACGAAGGTCAACAGACTTAAGTCACGTCCTCTCAATTATTCTGACCTAGGACCTTCATAACTTTCAACAAGTGGGTCAATCCGACCCATAGTAGTTTTCTTTTAATAATTCCAGGACTAACCTTGGGGGGATCTTGGCAATTATATCCGTCGAAAGAGAATGTAAAACGACATAAGGGTTTCAAATTTCGTTAGAATTGGCCGAATAGTTATGATGTTATTGACATAACAAAATAATTCATGGGCTAACCTCTGGGGGACTTTGGCCATTATATCATTTGAAATGGAATGTCAAACAACATAAGGGTTTCAAATTTCGTTAGAATTGGCCGAATAGTTATGATGTTATTGACATAACAAAATAATCCATGGGCTAACCTCTGGGGGACTTTGGCCATTATATAATTTGAAATGGAATGTCAAACAACATAAGGGTTTCAAATTTCGTTAGAATTGGCCGAATAGTTATGATGTTATTGCCACAACAAAATAATTCATGGGCTAACCTCTGAGGGACTTTGGCAAATATATCATTTGAAATGGAATGTCAAACAACATAAGGGTTTCAAATTTCGTTAGAATCGGCCGAATAGTTATGATGTCATTGCCTCAAAACTCATTGAAAAGTAAAATGGTTAACATCCGACCGACCGTTAGACCTACGGACCGACATAGCAACTTCTACCGTCACGTCGATGCCACTAAAAAATTCGAAGATGTCTTCATAAAGAACTTTACTCTTGGATTGAGAACGAAAAACTGGTAGAAAAAAATGATCGCCTGTAGCACTTTCGCAGCAATTATGTAGATTAAAAGATTATTTTGCCAAGAATGCAAAAATACAAAGGGAAAAATAATAAAGAGTTCGATAATGAGTAATTTTTAGAGAGGCGAAAGGGACCAACCCGCAGTTTCTTCAAAGCATCACAAACGGAGAAATAGTTTGAATTTACGACTACTTACATAACTTCAAGGCACCTCCGTACAACGTACTGAAGGAGAAAATAGATATAACACTCCATTATACGGGGCTTCCGAGCTCTCTTCCATGGTCCAAAGCTCTTGCTTCCTTACACCCCTCTGTCCCCAACCTCCAACTTCGGACCAAAGTCTCAGAAGCCTTAGGAACTGAGACAATTTTAAATATCAAAGACACCGCCCCAACGGCTTCTTTTCTCCATTATACATAAAGACACCTCTGCTTGCGATGCAATTCAGAAGTGTTTATTGGAACGACGCAGCATTTCTGCTTGCCTTGGCTTTATCCATAGGATTATCCCAGGGACACTAGACCTAGGACTAATTCAGAGCACTCCACCATCATATTATACTCAATGACTTCAACCCTTCGATGCTTTTTCTTTTATAGCCACACCACAAAACGAAATAATTTAGGAATATTAGAATCCCTTTACATCAAATTCCCTATCCCTCCTCTAAATTCTGATACAAGTTCATCCTTACTTTTATTACAAATTTTTTCAATTCCATTCTAGTGCCTACCTCTGCAACCAAACCGTACTAAACCAAACCACTGTTTCTCCATTTCACATACACTGAAGAAACATGAACATTCTGAGCTAGACTCTAGCCCTTGATGAAAGAAACCATCGTTATCCATCCTTTTGTATTCTTGGCAAAAGAAAGAGCTGGTCACCTACATAATTCCAGCGAAATTGCCCTACGAGGTAACCTCACACTAGTCGATTCGATATTCGGTGAGTGTGTGGGTTTGTAAAGGAGTAAAACATGTGTTGGTAGATGAAAGAATAATAGTGGTAAAAAGAGACAAAGATTCGCAAAGGGAGGCAAAGCGCCCGGTGATCATTCTAATTTCATTCCCGAGAGAGAACAGGAGCTCCCCACCACCGGAAAATGGCTTCTATTTTTAGCTTTCGATTCGAGGAAATAATACATTATGGGTGAATAAATACATTATGGGGAAATAAATACATTGTGGGTGAGTAAATACATTACGGGGGAATAAATAAATTATGGGGAATAAATACATTATGGCGGAATAAATACATTATGGCGGAATAAATACATTATCAGGAATAAATACATTATGGGTGAATAAATTCATTATGGGTGAATAAATACATTATGGGTGAATAAATACATTATGGGTAATAAATACATTATGGGGAAACAAATACATTGTGGGTGAGTAAATACATTACGGGGGAATAAATACATTATGGGTGAATAAATAATTATGGGTGAATAAATACATTATGGGGAATAAATACATTATAGGGAAATAAATATATTGTGAGTGAGTAAATACATTACGGAGGAATAAATACATTATGGGTGATTAATACATTATGGGTGAATGAATACATTATGGGGGAATAAATACATTATGGGTGAATAAAAAAATTATGGGGAATAAATAAATTATTGGGAATAAATACATTATGGGTGAATAAATACATTATGAAGGAATAAATACATTATGGCGGAATAAATACATTATGGGGACATAAATACATTGTAGGTGAATAAATTATGGGGGAGTAAATACATTATGGGTGAATAAATACATTATGACGGAATAAATACATAATGGGGAATAAATAAATTATGGGTGAATAAATACATTATGGGTGAATAAATACATTATGGGTGAATAAATACATTATGGGGAATAAATAAATTATTGGGAATAAATACATTATGGGTGAATAAATACATTATGACGGAATAAATACATTATGGGGAATAAATATATTATGGGTGAATAAATACATTATGGATGAATAAATACATTATGGGTGAATAAATAAATTATGGGGAATAAATACATTATGGGCAATAAATACATTATGGGTGAATATATACATTATGACGGAATAAATAAATTATTGGGAATAAATACATTATGGGTGAATAAATACATTATGACGGAATAAATACATGATGGGGAATAAATATATTATGGGTGAATAAATAGATTATGGATAAATAAATACATTATTGGGGAATAAAAATATGGGGAATAAATACATTATGGGCAATAAATACATTATGGGTGAATATATACATTATGACGGGATAAATTAATTATGGGGAATAAATACATTATGACGCAATAAATACATTATGGAGGAATAAATACATTATGGGTTAATAAATACATCATTGGGAATAAATACATTATGAGGAATAAATACATTATGACAAGATAAATACAATCTGGGTGAATAAATACATTATGGGGAATAAATACATTATGACGAAATAAATACATTATGGGTGAATAAATACATCATAGGTGAATAAATACATTATGAGAAATAAATACATTATGACGCAATAAATACATTATGGCATAATAAATACATTATGGGTGAATAAATACATTATGGGGAATAAATACATTATGAGGAATAAATACATTATGACGGAATAAATACATTATGGGTGAATAAATACATTATAGGGAATAAATACATTATGACGAAATAAATACATTATGGGTGAATAAATATATTAAAGGTGAATAAATACATTATGAGAAATAAATACATTATGACGCAATAAATACATTATGGCATAATAAATACATTATGGGTGAATAAATACATTATGGGGTATAAATACATTATGAGGAATAAATACATTATGACGGAATAAATACATTATGGGTAAATAAATACATTATAGGGAATAAATACATTTTGGGTGAATAAATACATTATGGGTGAATAAATACATTATGGGAAATAAATACATTATGGGGAATATATAAATTATGACAGAATAAATACATTATGGGTGAATAAATACATTACCAGGAATAAATACATTATGTGGAATAAATACATTATGTCCAAATAAATACATTATGGGGAATAAATACATTATGACGGAATAAATACATTATGGGGGAATAAATTCATTATGGGTGAATAAATTCCTTATGGAGAATAAATACATTATGACGGAATAAATACAATACAGGTGAATAAATACATTATAGGGAATAAATACACTATTGGTGAATAAATACATTATGGGAAATAAATACATTATGGGGAATAAATACACTATTGGTGAATAAATACATTATGGGAAATAAATACATTATGGGGAATAAATACATTATTACGGATTAAATACATTATGGGTGAATAAATACATTATGGGGAAATAAATACAATACAGGTGAATAAATACATTATGGGGGAATAAACTCATTATGGGGGAATAAATACATTATGGGAAATAAATACATTATGGGGAATAAATACATTATGACGGAATAAATACATTATGGGTGAATAAATACATTATTAGGAATGAATACATTATGGGGAATAAATACATTATGACGGATTAAATTCATTTTGGGTGAATAAATTCATTATAGGGGAATAAATACATTATGGGGTAATAAAATAATACTAATTATAACTAATCTGATGTGTAACTCCACGAAGGTTTTATCCTGCATGAATATCACGTCCTGAAGGTCAGGTCCGGGACTCCATTCTTCCCTGACCTTCTGGCCTTGAGATCACGTCCAAGAAAGCCAACATCAGGAGGGCCTACATAGCTAGCCTACCAAGTCGACCAGCACCCTGTCCACTCTATCTTGAGAAGCCGCCAGAGTAGCCTTTTTAGTCGCGTGGACGCCACTCTCTAAGTTAATCTGTCAGTCGGATGTTAACCATTTTGCTTTTCAATGAGATTTTTAGCAATAACATCGTAACTATTCGGCTGATTCTAACGAAATTTGAAACCCTTATGTTGTTTGACATTCCATTTCGAATGATATAATTGCCAAAGTCCTCCCGAGTTAGTACTAGAATTATTAAAAGAAAACTAACTATGGGGTCGGATTGCTCCACTTTGTGAAAGTTTTGAAGGCAATAGGTCAGAATAATTGAGAGGACGCGACTTAAGTCTGTTGAAATGATGAAAAGACTTATGGCGTTTATTTAATGACCTCCCGAAACGCTCTTTTACGGTAAGTCTTCGATTAATTCTAATTCACTTTTTCTTTGCCACGATTTTAAAATTAAAAAAAACCTTTATTTATGTTTTTAAGAGGATTTCGAATTGGTGACCCATGTTAAGGTCAAGATGAAATGACTGTGTTTTTATAGAATTATCAGGCAATGGCTTCACCACTTCCCTCCGACGGAGGGGGAGGAGCTTACGCTTCTCTACTAAGATTAAAATTTAAAATCTCAAAAAAAGCAGCCATGGTTAAATTTTCTGAACTTCGTTAATTATAATAATTTTAAAAAGGAACTCTAAACTAAATTTTCTGAACTTCACCATTTGTAATTCTTTGGGTTTTAAACAATTCACAAAACTTCGATACTTATATTTATTTCTGAACTTCACCATTTTGTTTTTTGATATTATAAAAGAATTATTAGAAATAACTTTGATCAAAAACATAAGTCATAACCAAACACAGATGAAATTATTATTCAAATACTCAAAAAATCCCACTTCTTAAATTATAGTTAGTGAAAATATCTCTTATATTTTATTCATAAAGCTTATAGAAAGCTAAGTGACTATTTTAGAGGTCGAAACACAAACTCTTTGATGAAGAAAGAATTGTTTCTCCTCCCTTACTTAGAGGATTAAACTCAATTGGGTATCACAACCTGACAACATTCAACTACCCTGCACCCATCAGGAATTCTCCCCTTTCCACCCAATCCCAAGCACAGAACAAAGATGCTGGTATGTACCTAATACCGTGTAAAGGCAGAGGTTGTCCTGTATTCTACAGTGGAAGGTCATTAGATAAACGCATTTATAACATAAGGGAGATGTTAAACGACGCTTTGTAATCACGTCCCAAACGCTGAAGAGGTTATAGATTTTTCTCGTGCCCAAATAATTGACAATTGGAACGATTTTCAAAAAAAGAAGATTATTGAATCATCGGAAATTAAAGAAATCTCTTAGGGGGTAGTTTAAATGTATCTCCAATGCGTTAAATCCTAATTCAAAAAGATGTTGTTAATCACCATAAATTAACGCACCCAAAGTTGTAAGGGAAAGGAACGCCAAGAAGAATACCCCCTTCATTTGTTTCTTAAATTCCTTTCCTCCCTATGTCTCCTAAGTATAAATCCACGTAGATTAAGCTCTGTATCGAAGGAGAAAAATAAAAGAAGAAAGAATTTGAATATGGGTTAAGCTGGACGCTAAAAGCTTTCACCTCGCCCATGAAATGTTAATATCCGTAGTCGGGAAAAGGATAGCCGAAAGTTCCCACCCACATCGTTGGAGACAATTAAGACCTGTGTCGGGTGACAAAAGCTAATCTCTCTAGGAGCCGGAAGCTTCCTCGCAGACGTCTGTGCCTTCCAGCGATCGAGCACCATAAAAGTGGGCGTCATATAAATACCCTGGGTTTTTCGAAGAACGGCAGATTGAGTTCGAGATCTCATCGCCTTCGGTTCAGATCGTGTGTCTGTTTCCCCAAGTCCCTGGTATTTGCGTATACCATCGAGGTTGGATCTCACCAGGCAGATCCATCTCTTTTGTGAAGGCTTACTCTATTTAGAGCAAAGCCTCGAATCGTTTTGTTTTCCGAAGGATTGGCCGAGATTCTTCTGATCTCATCAGAACCTCCCTTCAAGGATCTCCAGTTTGCCGTGTGAGATTTCGCGCTGAGCCGCATCAAAGTCTCGATTTTTGGAGGTTGTACTTATCTGGAGCAGAGGTGCCTTCGTCTGTCTTCAAGGAAGATCGTGAACTCGTCTTCTGCCCCCCTCCCCTTCATCCTTGCCACCATCAGGATATTCGGCCGAGAATCACGACCATTTTTCGTCTCCATTCTGCCGCGCCGACTCCCTAAAGGAGTCCCCTTCCTCGAGGACTGCCTTTAAGCTAGAACGATTGCATCTCCCGTTAATCGACCCCCTTTCCGACTTTTAAATATTCCTTCTGTATATCTGATTTATAGTATCCCATTTAAAAGCTAATTAACAAGTAATTAACGTTACCCGATTGCCAATTTTCTATAGTCTGTCAGTATTACCCATATTTACATTTCCTATATTTCCCGTATGTATATATATATGTTAACTAGTGACTTATTAAAAATTATATTTTTGTTTTTCACTCTTTAAATACATCCTTGAACTGCAACTTGGTAAACTCATTAAACGCTATCGGCCCCTTTTTAAAATCGCACTCTTATACCTCGTAATCAACGGATTTCTTTTACGAAGTGAACGTACTTGTACGTAGCGAAGGACGCGTACGTAAATTAGAAGATATATGTGTATTTAACTGTATATATACATATTCTCGTGGCTTTTATCTCTTTCTTCCCAACCAATAGATACATATATGTATATATATAGACGTATTGTCTGGGGAGGTGACCTATTCCTCGACAAAATTAATGTCGGCTTTGTGTTGCTCGAGTTTCGAGGGATTTGAGAGTTTCGAGCAGTTTACGACCGAAGTTGAATCATAAACTACACATCGAAACAGGTCCCGTCTTAATAAACTTATGCCTTTATTCAATGGTCTACATTCTACATAAATTTAATCGCTATTGAGTAAAGAGTGCTTATATATATATATATATATATATATATATATATATATATATATATATATATATATATATATATATATATATATATATATATATATATATATATATATATATATATATGCGTGTGTGTGTGTGAAAAAAAAACAGAATTTTGTCAATTAATTGCTATTATCTAGAATTTGGTTTGCTTTCCGAAAGAAAATCTGTGCCAATATTATTTTGGCCAAAGACAAATAACTCACAAAATAATTACATTTAGACGAAAGAGAGGGATAGAGAGAGAGAGAGAGAGAGAGAGAGAGAGAGAGAGTGAGAGGGGGTGGGGAGAAAGGATACAAAGCGGTATTGTTCTTCCAAAACCAACATCAATTTGGCTCAGCACAGAAAATGCGGTCGGACAGATCATTTTCATAAAAGAATGAGGCTTCCACTCTCCCCCCTCTCCCCTCACAGCCTCCACTTCTCGTGCTACCCCGCCCTTCCTTATCCCCTTCACTTGGTTACTCGAGGCATCTCCCACACAGTCTAACACCCTTCCACCAGGGGCGGATCTAGGAGGGCGGGAGGGCTAGGGGACTGAAGCCTCTCCCAAAATTTCACACCCATTTCTGTTTCTATTTTTTTTTAGGCCATAATTGTATTCTGCTATTCAGAAAGAGTTATTTAATAATATAGAATATATATGAAAACAGTTTTTAAACCGTTGCGAACGTATGTATCTTATATGATACACCTCTAAAATACAGGAAAATCTCAAAAATAATTATTAAATTCAGTGTTAGACTTCAGTGAACGTCCCAAAACTACACTTCTTGATTTTTTGATGTGTGGAAAAGAAATTCGGATCTGAGAGATCCGGATCTGAGATGCTGTGATTTATTATCAATGTTGAGTAAGATCGCCATTATTAATGATCAATGCCCTTTTCTCAGACTAGTCCGAGGGAGGAGTTCACGTTAACCACCCCCACACCCCATTTTTATCCTGGATCCGCCACTGCCTTCCACGTCTTCATCATCATCCTCTCTATACAAAATCTTTCTCCCCCAAACTTTACCTTTCTTACTTAATAATAAATATGAATTATCAAAATAAAAGAGCTTTGATAATAGAGTAATAATTACTATACAACATAATATTAATTATAAGGATAAACAGTTCACTTTATTTGCAATAAAATAATAATATTGCATGTATTAATCAGAATATCGATAATAATTCTTATTCAATTGTTATTTATAATAATAATAATAATAATAATAATAATAATAATAATAATAATCAAGATGAGCAATTCAGTGTCCGCCGATGATATTTGAGTTTTTGTGGTTTGGATACAATCAGTTGTGCGCCTGGTTCGGATGTGGTTTTTATTTAGGTTCTGGCAGACCTAAGGATGATGGAGGGATGGGGAAGGGGGGGCTCCGGGCACCACATTTTTAGGTGGCAGCAATTTTTAGGAATTCAAGCCAAGGGCGAATTAGTCAAATAACGTCCAGTTTGTATTTGTTTCATTTTCTTTTTCCAGACAAATGTGATTTCATTATTATTATAATAATAGACAAACAGAAAGGAAATGGTTCTGAAACCTCATGAAAAAATACATATAATTTGAATCCTAATTTTAAAAAAATAAATTATAGAGCATTTTAGGATTCATAGTGCCAATGTAAAAGGCTGTGCCATTTGTGCCGACTCGGACGGCACAATCGCTAGCTACACCTCTGGTTCTGGTCCATTGCAATTGTCTACTAGGGAAGAAATTTAACAGGAATCTGGTATATCGAAAGCTCAAAGAATCCCGGACCTCCTCTTAAGATTCCTTGTCTTGACTAGTATCTATTTGAATCCCTCGCGATTTGAAACTATCACACATTTTGCTGATAGATTAACCTCGCCAAACATCTATCTTAAAGGTACTAATACGTGGTGTTCCAAAATTGCTTACGCACTTTGATCAAATTGCAAACTTTTACGAAAAATTCTTGATGAATTATGTTCATCATGTTCAAATTGTGCTCTGCACAAAATTATAGTGTTCCATGTACAGGGTGTCCCCAAATTTTAATTTGTTTTTCAATCCTTTGAATATGATAAGACTTTTTTTATAAGTATTGATCGCAAGACTGTGCACTGTTGTCTTGGGCATAGCGAGTCTCTTGCACTTTGTCAAGATTCAATAGTATCTGCCTCATCTCGGGTTCGATTTTGGACTTGCAGCATTACCAGGACGCTGTTTGAGTCTCTTAAGATAGTGAGCTTTTAGATATTTAGACGTCAGGAGCGGATATGCGGCTAAATATCTTCCACACATTTTCACTTCCTCTTTCTTCACTTTGCAACCTTTTAAAATTAGGAATTTTCTCATAGCCTCCTTTGATGGATAAATAATAACTGTGAATTGGCTCGTACGATCGTCCATGATGATTGGCCTTTTTCACCCAAGTTCTTGGTTCATTTTCAAACAATTGTCGAATTTGTTCACTTTTGTTGGGGGTCAACTTTTTCCGGCCTCTTTCTTTCTCATCATGTACGGATCCGGTTCTTTTAAACTCGTTCACAAGTGAACGGATCGCGTTGTCTGTAGGTGCAGGTTTTCTAAACTTTACTTCGAACTTTTCTCGTACATCATTAAATTTTACTCCTCTGATACGAGCTATCACGACAAAGATCCGCTCTTCTGTATTCATTATTAAAGGGTTTTGAAAAGGATTGCAAATAAATGAAAATTTTCGGACACCCTGTACGTGAAACGCTGTACAATTTTGTGTAGATCACAATTCGATCATGATGAACATAATTCAACAGGAATTTTTCATAAAAGTGTTCAATTTCATAAAAATACGCACTCAATTTTGGGACATTCGGTACATTGAACGTGATAATAATAGACCATTAACAACAAATTTGTCTATGATTGGTATAAGTTTGGCTTTAAATTATTTATTATTATTATGAGACCAGGCAATGGCTTCGCCACTCCTTCCCCCCCCCTCCCCTACAGGGGGAAGCTTGCGCTCCACTGCTAAAATTAAATTTTAAAATCTACAAAAAAGCAGCCATGGTTAAATTTTTATAGATTTTCTGAACTTCGCCAATTATAATAATTTTAAAAAGAAACTCTAAACTAAATTTTCTCCCTTTCAAAATATCACGTTGCTAAAAATAAATTTTCTAAACTTCACCATTTGTAATTTCTTGACTTTTAAACAATTCACAAAATTTCGATACTTATTTATTTCTTAACTTCAACATTTTTTGGGGGGGGATATTATAAAAGAATTATTAGAAATAACTTTGATAAATAACATAAGTCATAACCAAACTAAGACGAAATTATTATTCAAATACTCAAAAAAAACCTTCTTAAATTATAGAGTTAGTGATGAAGATATCGCCTTAAATAGTATTAATCTGCTATGGGACTATCAGGGAGGCATCTCATCTTATACAGATGTGTCCAAAGATTTAGAAAACTGACTGATCAAATTTGTATACATTCAGACTAACATAAAAGATGCCTATTAATATCTTGCAGTATATTTTAGGGTTAAATAACTGCTTAAAATATATTACAAATAAAAATAATATATTTTATTTATATTCTTTTAAATGAAAAGTGTGCATTGACCATTTTTACTGAAACTATTGTTTTTCCTGGAATTGGTTTGTTTACATTTGGAGGCATTTTTGTAGCCCAATTACTAGTAAGGGATGATCACCTATCAATTTCACAGGACATCGTTGTCAAATCATCAGATCAGCACTTATATGTAGGTAAATTTAGTCTCACTAAAAGATGGAGGGAAGGTTTTATATTTTACTTGAAAAAATAGTAATAAAAACATTGGTATAACGCTTCGAAAACCATCTTAAACTTTGAAGTTGATACTCGAAGGCAATGCACAATGGAATCGCCTATAACTTGAAAGTGAATGATTCTGGCATCAAGGTTGAGACAGAATTTGTCCAGTGGTGAAAGTCTGACATCGAAAAAGGACAATCAGGAATAAGAAGCAGAAAAAAAGACAAGCAATGCGAGTACAACAAATTTGAAGGGTAAACGCTCGAACTGTCTAGAGCGTTTGGTAAAGTAAACACACTTACCATTTGTCTCTATTTACAAGGTGTATGGTTCGAATTTTCCTTTTATCCCTCAAGTTAGGACCCCCCAGCTCGCGTGGATGGAGAGCTTATTGGAGTTTGATGAGAAGGCTGGCACTTCGTTTGGAGCAATGGAATCAGCCGTGGGAGAGAGTTGTGTCAATAAAAAATGGTGCCTCTTCCGCGTGTGAGAGAATTAATAGGCCACGAATGGCGTGAGGTTGCGAGGGGTCGACATCATCGAATTACCAGGTTTTTTGGCTGCACTATGCCCGAGGTCGATTCTTTGAGCAAAGAATGGCAGAAGGGCGCTAATGGAAAGAATGGCAAACGTCACCCATGGAAAGAATGGTAGAACGACGCCCATTTAATGAAGGGCAGAACGGGTCCCATGGAAAGAATGGCAGAACAGTGCATATGGAAAGAATGTCAGAACGGCGCCCATGGAAATAATGGCAGATTGACGCCCTAGAGAAGAGTAGAATGGCGTCCAAGGAAAAAATGTCAGAACGATGTCCATAGAAAGAATGGGAGAACGACGCCCATTGAAAGAATGGTAGAACGGCGCCCATGAAAGGAATGGCAGAATGTCACCGATGGGAAGAATGGCAGACTGCGTGCATGGGAATAATTGCAAAAGGACTCCCATGGAAAGAATGGCAGAACGATGCCATTGGGAAAAATGGCAAAATGACGCCCATGTAAGCAATTGCAGAACGACGTCCATGGAAGAAATTGCAGAATGCCGCCCATGGAAAGAATGGAGAACGACGCCCATGGAAATAATGGCAGAACGGCACCATTGAAAAGAACAGCAGAAGAGCGCCCATGGGAAGAATGGAAGAACGGAGCCCCTGCAAAGAACGGCAGAACGATGCCCATGAAAAGCATAGTAGAACGGCGCCTATGGAAAATGGCAGAACGGCGTCCAAGGGAAGGGCAGAATGGCGCACATGGATTGAATGGCAGAACGACGCCCATGTAATAATCGCAGAATGACACCCATAGAAAGAATAACAGAACGGCGCCCATGGAAAGAATGGCAGAATGTCACCGATGGTAAGAATGGCAGACTGCGTGCATGGAAATAATGGCAGAAGGACGCTCATGGAGAGAATGGCAGGACGAAGCCGTGGAAATAATGGCAGAACGGCACCATTGGAAAGAATTGCAGAAGAGCGCCCATGGAAAGAATGGCAGAATGACGCCCATGGAATAAATAAAGTGACTAAGGACAATGGCAGATGAACGCAAAATGTGGGATTCAAAATATGTTGATTGGATTGAACCAGATTGGAAAATATAATCTACTTGCTTTCTCTGAGATAAATTGTACTGATTGACCCAAAGTTGATTTGGGGGGATCAAAATGAGCGTCGATTTCGGAGGGATCAATCGGAGTGATCAATCGGCTCATCTTCACTGAAGAATCGATTCTTCACCAGTTTCGCCGAAGAGCGGAATTGGCTTCGCATAAAATGTAGAGTAATCAAAGTGTCAAACATGCCATACAAAATCATGCTATGAAGTGCCATGTGTGTTTATGGCAATGGCCAGTTGCAGATCTTGTATGGCACTATGCGGCCATGCTATAGTCTCATGTGTTCATAGCACTTTTCACTTCAATATCTTAGTTGGTATTATGCTGCCATTCTATGAAGTGCCATGTGTTCATGGCAGCATGTGGCAAGATCAATGCTGGATTTCCGGCTGCTGCCCCAAATAAAAAAAATGGGCACTGAAGGAATCTAGGAAGGGTATTTGGGACTTAACCATACAGGGTGGGGACTCCTTGGCATAGTCATGAAGGGTGGGGACTCCTCGACATAGTCATATAGGGTGGGGGGACTCCTTGGCATAGCGATGTAGGGTAAGATCTCCTTGGTATAGCTATGTAGGGTGGGGACTCCTTGGCTTAGCCATGTAGGGTGGGGACTCTTTGGCATGAGGGCGCAAGGCTTTGGAATGACAACATAACAACTCCATAGCCTCGGATTAGTCCAAAGAATAACAAGCCCATAGAAATTCTATGGACAAATTAAAAACATGAAGTGCCCTCCCTCCTCCCCCCTCTCCCGCGAAGATATAAATAAAATTCCACTAATTGCAGCATTAACTCGGAAGTGGCACTCAAATATTGCCACTCAACGTACACGTACCACTCCTATGTATCCAGTGCAAATTCGCAGCGTACCGTAAAAATGACTAAACCCAGATATGGTACGCTGCCCTTGGAAAACAAAAATCCGATAGCTTTGTTCCATCGAACGCAATACACAATGGAGGTAATGGGCGGGGTTTTTGCGGAACCCGTCCAGTTCTACCCTACCAATGTGTGAATCTAGTGTATGTATGTTTGTGTGTTTGTGTGTAGAATGTGAAGCTCTATATGAGACGGTTAGGATGAGAGGTAATTATCATTTTATTTAAAAAAAGGGTGATTCCAGATGCTTGCTATATGTAAGACAAACAAGAATGAGAATGAAGAGTTCGTGGGGAATGGAGGGAGTGAGGAGGGTTCAGGTGTAGATTATGTATGGTGGTAAGTTCTCAGTGGGATAGACGCTGTTTTTGAAAAAAATAAAAACAAACAAACAAAAAACAAGGAACAAAAGAAAATCAAGAATAAGGACGAAGGAGGCTCCAGCGTCGCGTGAAAGCGTGCCTTCCACCGGCTTAGTATCTTGCGACCAACACCAAAGAGAGTCAAATAAAGTGGAGGAGGCCAGCCGCCTCCAAAAGGTCAAATAGCACAGAAGTCTGTGTGCATGAACCCGTCCCGAGTACAAGGGACAAGCGGTAGCGACCCCGATCGTCCCGGTTCAGGACAGGTAACGGACGCGAAAATCCCCCAGACTGGGACATTCAACAGGTTTATACCGAACAGTTTGGGACACAACGCAGCCGTCGCAATAAGGCACTGGCGAGCACTCTATCAAATGGCGGTACGTCCTTCGAGTGTGTCCGATTCAGAGACGACAGAAAGCTCCCGCCGACCCTTCTCCAATTAGGTCCCCCCTTGGACCCGGATGGAGACGTGAGGGGGCATCGAGGAAGGGTCGATTAGCGCTCGCTTTGTTGGCCTACCCCACTATGGGAGGAGCGGTCTAACAGTCGATACCTCCCCCCCTTTACTACAGAATTTATTGTCATTCTGAAGAGGCTCTTAATGAGCCAAGCGTGAATATAAAATAACCTCGGAACCTCTCACCCTTTTATACCATCTGTGCTTTTAGTGAATGCACTCTGTAATGGTAGAAGCGAGACTAAATAAAGAGGTTCTGGAATGGCTCAGTGAGTTTGGTGGGTGGAAATGCGAATCGTTTGATGATTGTAAAAGGTATGAATGGGTGAATATGTGGCAGAATGAGAGCGTGGATACCTCGAGCTTTTGCCACACCTGGAGTAAGGGAAAATGGAGGGAGAGTTGTGGGGTTCTGTGTGCATAAATACAAATGGGTTGGACAAAGGAGAGGTGCTGATGTTGAGTATGATTGATATGTGCTTGGTAAGAACGAATATGAGTGGGGATGTATTTGATATAAAAGCCATAAGAGGTATCTGTGTGGTACCATCTGATCATATGATTGTTTTGTGTAAGGCTAAAATGGTAGGTGTAAGAACGAAAGGTGTATGAGGGTGGAAAAGAAGTGAAAAAGTCAAAGATTTTGAATCAAATGGATTCGAAGGTATATGGGAGAATGATTGAGAAGAGGAGAAATGAAGAAAGTGAGAATATATGGATAGGCAGAGTGGAACAAATTTAAAGAAGTGATAATGTGTAGTGCAAGGGCTGTATGTCGATATGTCAGAAGTTGAAAGAGAAATCAAAATGATGAAGGGTGTAATGACGATGTGACACGTGCACTGGTCAACAAAAATGAGGTGTACTTACAAAGGCTTAACAGTAGAGGTGAAAATGCCTGGAAGATTGTAAAAATAGATACAAGCAGGTGAAAATAAAAGTGAAATCAGTACGAAAGAGTATGAAAGCAGCAAATGAAGCATTTGAAAGGAAGATGAATGAAGATCTGGATAGGAATAGGAAGTGATTATGTAAAGCTGTGATGAGGTGAGCAACCAAGAGGAGAATAGATGTGTAAACATCAAAAGCAAATATGGCAGAATACTTGTGAGCAATGAATTCAAAAGGCAATGGCTAGATTGGTGAGGGATAAATTTCATCTATGTTGACTTATGATAATCACCTGATGTTAATGGCGGAGAGTAAAGGGGGATTTGAAATGTTGCTAAAAGTGATTGACAGGTGTTGAGAGGAGTGGATTAAAGTTGAATGGAGAAAATAATTAGGTAATGGTGTTTGGCAGTGAGAATGAGGTAGATTATGACATTAGAGTACGTGGTGCTACCCTATAACAAGTGTAATTTACAAGGGGTTTCAGGTAAATCGATAAAAATTGTTCACGGGAAATTAAAACAAGTTGTGTACCAGACGAACCAATATATTCTAATGTAAATTTAAATACAAATATAACCATAATTGTATCTAGTTGAGAAATAATACGAAATTGCCACTATTTGCCTTTCCGACCTTCTCCAGGTGGGACCTGAACTAGTTCATTACCCTGGTTAGGGAGCTCTTGTCACTGGATGAAATTACGTTCACAATGGTGGTCCTCAGAAATCCTAAAGTGTTGTGGGCAGTCTCGTTGTCCTCTTTATCAATAATTCCCCACACGAAATAATATGAGGGGGGAGGGGAGGATGCAGTCGGTGAAGCTGAGTGGGCCCAAGTCTACGGAACAGTGGTGCTGAACGTTGTTAAACAACCACGCCTGTGTCTTCCTTACCTTGTGTGTGGAAGCAGAGTTCAGATGGAAAAAGTGGTCCATCCAAGACTTAACTCGTCTCCAGTGCCTTAATAGAAACGTCCGCATTGACCTTGAGGCCTTGGGGCAAAGTGTAAGAAAGGATAAGTTGACCTTGAGGCCTTAGGGGAAAGTGTAAGAAAGGACAAGTTGACCTTGAGGCCTTGGGGGAAAGTGTAAGAAAGGATAAGTTGGCCTTCGCTGCTGACCACGTTCAGAGCCATCCAAGAGGCGGGAAATTTGCCCTGCATGGCCGTATGCCCTTAATCCTTATTCTCAGCCTAGTCATACTGCCGTTTTACTTCTTCGAAAACGAGGTTCCTCAAGTAGTTAACAAACTCACAATTTCCTGTACACTTCTCCCTGCGCCGAGGGCGGCGAGTATGGCGTACTATTTTTCAATCTCAGCTGGAATTCTCAGGAGAAACGGAGTATGCTGTTGTTACTCGCATAAAAGCTAAACTCTCACTGAGCGCGTCCAAGGTCAAGTAACCTACTTTGGTGCTGTCATTAGGCCTTAGGCATACTTTGAACACTGTATGGATTTACCTGAAGCGCACTGCATATCTATCTAAGATTATATCATGAAGGAGAGTGGTACATATGAAGTAGATTGCAACCGCAGGGGTTTAAGCGGTATGGAAGTCCCTGAGGCGATAGGAGCGGTATTGAATGGTAAGGTTCGAATGCAAAATGACCTAGGACGCTGCATGAGAGCATGGTGGTGTCAACGTCGGTCTATGGGAGTAAGATTATAGTAAGGAAGAAAAAGGATATAGCTTGGGTGAGACAAGTACAAATGAGCAATTTATGAGAGTTGTTTGGGTGTGTGAAAGGCTGAGTGAGGAAACTGGGTAAGAGGTAGTTTTGGTGTGAAGAAGCAGTCACTGAGAGTGGTCTGAGATGTATGTAAGAAGAATAGACAGACATAGAATATCTGAAGCAGATATAGAGGAGTGAATATCAGAGTGAGTGAAGACAGCGCAAAAGATGGGTTGGTTATATGAATGAGTGTGTGAGAGAAAGTAGGATGAATGAGAAGAAATTGAATGATATTGAGAAAGAGAGGTGTGGATGTGTGGCATTTAGGAGGGTCTTGCTTATAGTCTTCTGCCCAGATCTGAACCCTGACGGGACAGACGCTACACTGCATACACTACATTGTAATGAAGAACCACTTTGGAGTGGCAAAAATTAGGTGGAGGAAGTGGGTAGTTTTAATGGCGTTGTTTCCACCGATACTTTCCTTGTGGCGGTTGATAATGAAATGTGAAGTAAGCGGGAGCAATATTAATAAGTAGCTTTTCAGCATTAAAGAATCCAAAGTGTTAGTTTGATAATTTTTTTTGACACATCTTTAAACAACTCAACTTTACACTTTTTTTGTTGCCATTTTTTAGTCGGATTTTATTTTCAAGAACATTTTTGGAAGAGGGGAAAAGTTAGCTTCGTTTCCAGGGAAACTTAAGCAGAAGTTCTTTGGGAAAAAATATTCCCGTTGTATTGCCAGACAATTTCGCATGTATTCGTACACATAGATGGCTACATGGGCACATACAGCCTCAAGACAAGTCCGGACCGAGTCAATTGTTGATTATTCGCTGAAGTTTGGCATTATTTTTAAGACCCTCTCTCCTTACGAGTTATCTGCTACCCCAATAATATCTGCCTCTGATCGTTTTTGCCTAAAACATTGGTAATTTCTGAAAGCTTGTGTCACGGGTAGGACAATCTGGTGTATCTCAGTTAGAACTACGGACTGTAGAGTTCCGTATGGATTGTCCGTGACCGGACTGGACCACTATGGGATATAGGACACCACAGAGGAACACAGATGAACTAGAATGAGGTTGCCTCGTTCACGGATTCGAAATATCCACCCGAAAAAACAAGGCCAGGGGGGAGGGGGTATTTTCTAAGGAAAGTCAGTCACGGGTAGGACAATCTGGTGTATCACGGTTTGAACTACGGACTGTAGAATGAAGTTGCTACGTTCACGGATTCTAAATATCCACCTTGGAAAACAAGGACAGGGGAAGGGGATTTTCTAAGGAAAGTCAGTCAGAAAAATCCCAACGTCCATCGATATTTTCAAAAACCAAGTCCAAATTCAGACTAGGGCACAATAAAGGGGGTTGAAACCCTTACCTTAGAATACGCATTGCAGTCTTTAACGATGTATCAACGTCGTTGTCTCAGAAAATCGCTTTTCTCGAAAAAATGTTCCGCTAACTTGGAAATAAGCCATTTGCGGCAGGAAATGACATTATATTCGCGTTCCTGACCCTTTAATATGTCAAAAAATATATATTTTGTCCCCAAATTCTTGGTGTGGGAATGTTGTTAAAGTTTACCCAATTTATGAAGGTGGCGTAAGTTACTCTTTTATAATAAGCGTTTTACGTCCTTTTTTTACCAACCTACTCACATATGTGATTAGAAATGTAGAGTTCGTTATTCAGGCAATAACTTGTATCTCATTTTGTAAAAAAAAAAAAACAACGCTGTAGGCTTCGTCCGCTACTTGAATTTTTATGAAATAAATTCAAATTTAGAAGATTGTATTAAAAATTTCCTCCGATAAATAACATTTAGTTAAGAAACCTGACATAAGTAATATTATTTAGGGGTAAAAAGTCTATAAATCCTCAGCGCGTAGGCTACGCATAGCTTTAATGACTCAACTAATTCGGTTGCCATAATTTGAAAAATATCTCGTCATTCACTGCACAAAACTTCGCATACAATCGCCTATACATACAAAGACTAGGCCCGAATCTGATACACAATTTTTGTTTATTTAGGATACTTTTGATGTGATATTTCTTCCCGATGATTTTATTCTCAAAAAGAAATGAAAATAATCACGTTGAAATGCCGATATAATGAAAATCATTGTGTAAAGAATTTCTTGTTTGTATTTTTTCGGTTTATATTAGGGGAATGTAAATATTCAGGTGTTTTTTGTTGTTGTTTTTACATTCTTTTTATTAGTTAGCGTAAATACTGTTTGCATGGCAACGTGATTTTCTCGAACATAAAATTTAGGGAGTGCATCCCCACGTCATAATCAGCCTGCAAGACAGCGCCCTCTTGTGGTGATAACGTAAGTGATCACCGTAATCCATAAAACTACTACTTGTAGCGAAAACTGTAGAGTATAGAGGTACGAATCAACAGACTTATGTACCTTTCAGCGAAGAAGGAAATTTCATAATATTTGATTCCAGTGATTTTATTATATCAAGACGGTTCAATGCGTTGTAGCGGGCCGAAAAATTTAGACTAACCCCAATCGATCCAACCCGCTTCCTATACTAATCCGGACGTGAGAAATCGAAGGAGAATGAAACGGATTGTATGTAAAGTTCTTTACTAACAGAAAAAAAGTACAATGATAATTACAGCTTATATTTACAACAATTTTATATTTACAAGGGAAGTGTGCACACTTCAAAATGAGGCTAAATTCCCCAATCCAAATACGATACCAAAAGAGAATTTTATAACCGGCGAATACAACAATTTACTTATATATCTACACAAAACATAAAAAAACACAACAACAACCGAACGAAAAAAAAGGGGCACGCGCTATCACTTGTGTGCTGGAGGTGGGTGGTAGTAGGCTAACTTAGAAGGAGGCAGGATTGTCAACGAAGGCGGGTATGGCGGTTCAGGTGGTTAGAGAGGCACGAAAGCCCTCCGTCTCAGGGCTGGGCGGAGCACTCGTCTAGAGAACCCCTCTTGCTATCAGTCCACACTTCCACTCTCTCTTTCCAGAATATGGCGCTTTGCTAAAAGAATATTATAAACAAAGTACAATTTTGATAAAAGATTATTTTAAGCAAAGTACAATTTTGATAAAAGATTATTTTAAACAAAGTACAATCTTGATAAAAGATTATTTTAAGCAAAGTACAATCTGAGAAAGAGAAAACAATTAATACATGAAATCAAATACATATATATATACAAAGAGAAAATATAAAAAAAAACCTCATTCCGACTCACACACACATTCTTACAGAGGGAGGGAGAGGGTACTGAGAAAAGGGGTGGGAGAATGGCCCTTTTACACACACTCACATTCGCTCCACCACACCCCTCCTTCCTTAAGCCATTCGACCAGCCACTCACTAAACCCTTTCAATCACTCTTCACGGTACCACTTGTGCTCAATCGCACCCTTCTGCACCCATTCACACTCTTCTACTGGTCCCTGGCTACGCGTAGCAATTAGTCGGGGTTGTTCGTCAGTCGTCCTGTTAGTCTCATCGTCACTATTTATCATCTCATCAACCATACTCTTAGCCCTCATTACCAGTTCTCCCATCTCACGACAGAATTCTTTCATACTCTTCCGTTCAGAACCCTCACTCTTCATACCCCCATTCATCAGCTCCTCACTCACAGCTCTCATCCAACTCAAGGTACATTCTTGTGAAACAGACAGGTCACTCACATCCCCTGTATTCTCAACAGGCATACCAGAAACCCCTTCGACTGGTTCCCACCAGAAACCTGAAAAATCAGCCACTTCATCATTCACTACATCAAACTCATCCCTACTATTACCATTCGTAAAACCCGAAAAATCAGCCACACTAGGTTCATTCTGCCCAAACACACTATCATTCATACCGTTCCCAAAACCAGAAAAATTTGGCACAGGCAGCTCACTCACTCGTCTACTTATACCAGCCAAATCACTCACCTGTCTACGCAAAAACTCAATCTCCCTTTCAAGATCCCCCATACCAGAAACACTCTGCTCAGACTTACTTTCATTCGTACTTGCATTCTTTCTTTCACTCTTCTTTGTACGCTTTCTACTCCTCGAGACTAAGACTAGCTCTTTCCCAGACAGATCCATACTCTCACATTCATTCTCATCATCATGCACTTTACCTCTCTCTCTACACAGTCCATACACTGGATGGCTCACCAGGTAGTCAGGAGGTTCCCTCCATCTCCTTAACTGACTCTGATGAGCCCGCACTCTCTCAGTCATGCCGTCATTCAAACTCTCCAAAACATACGTTACCCCATTTTCCCAAACTCTCACAACTCTATAAGGTCCATCAAACTTCTCACTCATCTTTGATACATTCAACCTACCCTTCACTTCTTTCACCTTCAATACTTTTGTACCTAATTCAAATGAACGGAACCTTTCATGCGCCTCACGCCATACACTCTGCTTACTTTCACTCAAACGAAACCTATCTTTCACTCGCCTTTCAAAATTCATCACAAACTGACATGGGGACATTCCAGTTGCACTATGCACAGTTGAATTATACGCCAACAACACTCTCCCCAGACACACATCCCAGTCATTCACTGTCGTACTCATCATTCTCAACATCTCACACAAGGTTCTTATAGTCCGTTCAGCCAATCCATTTGAAGACGGTACATACGGAGTTGTTCTCACATGCTCCACACCATTCTCTCTCAACATTTGCTCAAACACTTCCCCTACAAATTCAGGCCCATTATCACTCAGACATCTTCTAGGCTTCCATACACACATAGGAAAGAACAACTGCTCAACCACACGCGCAACAGTCACACTCCTTTTATCTCTCACAGGCGCCGCTGCATAAACAAACTTACTTTTATGATCAACCATAACAACCATACCAACATTCCCAGCACTCGTACGCGGCAAAGACACGCAATCAATCACTACCAATTCAAACGGTTCTTTCGCATCAACTTTCAACATCGGTGGTTTCACTTGAACACCTTGCACCTTTCGCTTCTGACACCTTTCACACGTAGTTGCAACATCATTCACAACAGTTCTCAGAAACGGGTGGAACACATGCTCCTTCATACACTCCCACAGCTTAAACTTACCCATATGCCCATAATTATCATGCACAACCTTCACCAGACCAATCATACCAACTAAGGACATCACAGGTACATACATATCATCACCACCCTTCACATGCCTCACAAAATATACAACATCCATACAAACAACAAAATCCTTAGCATACCTTTTAAAATCACTTAAGCACTCTAGCCATTCATTCAAATCAACACGCATCATTACACACTTCTTCAACTCACTAACAAAAGGACACATCTCTTGCATCTCTAGAATATCATCATCACTTAAAATCTCATTCTCATCATCCATGACCAACTCAATCATGCCACAAAATTTGACAACATTCTTCGCACACTCATTCAACTTCATCACCTCACATTCATCTTTCATAAGACGATCCTTATCAGCATCCAAAGACAAATCATTCAATCTCATAAAGTCTACACCAAGCAAGAAACAACAAGGCATTTGCTCACCTTTCAGAATCACAAAGTCATGCTTCACATTCACACCATTACCCAAACTCACTTTCAGACTAGCCTGTTCCCATGCCACTATCAAGCCATTCCCTAATCCACTTATCCGTAACTTCACAGGTTTATGCTCGCAACATTTAAACTCATCATACTTACTCAGAATCTTCTCATTCACTAAAGACACCTGCGCTCCAGTATCAATCAAACCACAGAACAACCTTTCACCAACTTTCACTCTCGCTTCCATCATATCAGGTCCACCATGTTCGCAATACACCGAAGGAACAAGCACACCAACATCAACACTGATATCCACACTGTCATTAACTCCCATATCATCACTCAACACACACTCATCTTCATCCAGACAATCATTCTTCTCTCTTATATATGAACACTTTTCAATTACCCAATTGTAGTGCACACCGCTCAAACATTGCAGATGTACCACATTAGGATTCAAACCCTTCATCTTCTCATCCTTGTACACAATCGGCCTCTCACCACCAAAGTGCACATAAACAATCACTCCATACAAACGACTCACTACAATCAACACTTCCTGAAATGGCGGGACCCCTTGCATACACATCGCTCTCAATTCTTTCATGAAGTTCCGCACCTTTGCCATACCAATGCTTTCAGGCTTCCTACACACTTCATTCATTACCTCCTTCCTTAAATCATCTACACTATCGGGCACTCTCACATCTACTCCATCACTCTTCAAATCTTGCAAACCATTCCATACACTCTCAAACAAGGAATCACCACCACCCTTACTCTCTTTTCCATTCATAATCCCTTTCGGCAAATACTCCGGATCACTCACTCCACACACATTTTTATCATTCGTACCAGGATACCTTGACATCAAATCAGCCACTCCATTCCGTTCACCAGGCACATACTCAATCACATAGTCAAAGTCACTCAAATCTTCCAAAGTCCTTGCAATCCTACTATCAGCCCACTTCATACGCTGCAGATACACAAGAGGTTGATGATCGGTTTTTATCACAAACCTCACACCATACAAAAATGGACGCAACACTTTCAAACAATATCTTATCGCAGCCAGCTCTCGTTCCACAGTCGAATACTTTCGTTCTGCAACATTCATAGCCTTGGATACATACCCAATTATTCGCCTGACATTCTCTCCATTCAAACGCTGCTCTTGCATCAGAAAACCTCCCATACAATACCCACTCGCATCTGTATACAATTCAAGCATTTTAGCATTTACACTATAATCTGGGTAAGCTAATTCAACATCTTCAGCCGCTGCCTCTTTCAGTCTCTCATACGCCTCATTCATCTTATCATTCCACTTGACAACCGTACTACCTTTCTTGCCCATCCACTCAGTCAGAGGGTTACTCACACCAGAACAATCACGTATAAACTTTCGCTGAAACTCAATCAAACCCAAAAATGACTTCAGTTGCTTCACAGTCACCGGTTTAGGAAACATTCGCACCTTCTCAACATACTTCGATGATTTACGCAATCCATTCTCACTCACCATATGCCCAAGGAATTCCACTTCTTTCGCAAACCATTCACACTTCGCCACTTTCACCTTCACACCAACACTCTCCAACGTTCTCAACACATCATTCACCAATCTCATATGCTCCTCAAAAGTCTCAGTCATAATCAAAATATCATCTATAAACGCAATCACATTCTTACTCGCAAACTTACTCAACACAACATTCATTGCCCGCTGGAAGGCTCCGGGAGCATTAGCCAACCCAAAGCTGAGGTTCCGGAACTGGTAATGCCTCTTTGAGGAAGAGAAGGCAGTTACTGGCCGGCTCTCCTCAGCAATGGGCATCTGGTAATACCCCCGTACCAGATCCAGCTTCGTAAACCACTCCATCCCATGCATACTATACACACACTCAGATACCACACACATCGGAAACCTTTCTTTCACAGTCCTTTCATTCACCTTTCGATAATCCACACACAGACGCAATCTTCCATCCGGCTTACGTACAGGTACAATTGGACTATTCCATGCACTCTCGCTCTCTTCAATCACCCCCAATTGCTCCAATTCCAAACACTGCTCCTCAATCTCATCAGCAACCGGACGTGGGAAATGCCTCGGCCGCTGATAGATTGGGGAGTCTTCCTTCAGGACAATCTTGAATTCCGGGAGCTTTGCAACCCCGAAATCCAGATCACCCTTACTGAGGGCTCCCTTTCGCTCAAATATCATTCGATACACATCCTCCCTTTCATACTCAGTCAAACATCCATCCAATTTCACCATGTCCTTCACCTCATTATACATCCATTCACATGTCTTTTCATTCGCAACATTCACCCTGATAGCCGTACTATCATCCATACCTACCTCATTGACAGTGGAGAGGTGGCCCAGTACATCTCCGACTTGGATTCCCCTCACCTGCCCTTTCACACTGGGGTCCGCGTGCACAGATACAAAAGGATCATTCATTCTCATCAAGCCATCAAACACACAAGCAACACGCCTTACCTTATAACACGCATCCTTTCCATCCAATATCACAGTGTTCTCACTCACATTCAAACTAACATCCTTACTCCAACTCACTCTAACAGACACCCTTTCACCCTTCACAAGCCTTACATTCTCCATAGCAGTCACCTCAATACCAGTAAACACACTCCTCACAACGCTACCATTTTTCCCTACATACAACTTATACACCCCATTTTTACCAATCTTTCTCTCAATCTGATCACTCGCAGGATGCACAACCATACGATTCATTTTCATAAAATCATAGCCCAAAATCACACCATACTCACTACTCACCTTATCAATCACAGAAAATTCACATTCATTCATCATCATACCATGCATTCGAACAGCTGACCTTATCATTCCAATCACAGGCACTCTCCTATTACCAATACCTACCAAACTACCCTTGCACTCAGACAGGAGGGCTTTCTCGCTAACCTTGTCATACACATCTTTATACACCAAGCTCGCCTTGCATCCAGAATCTATTAAAGCCAAACACTCAATTCCATTCAATTCCACCTTAACACTCAGACACTCATACTTCCTACCAGACAGCACTTTCATACTAGACAGACTTACCAACACATTACTCACACTCATGCACCCAGAGGATACTTCACCAGGTACCCTCTTACCATTCAGTTTCCCGCTTCAGACTTTCCATTCACACCTTGCGCTCTCAGTCTAATCCAACACTTTTCACTTGAATGTCCTTCCATCGCACAATAGCTACATACATTCCTCTGGTCACGACACATCCTTGCATAATGACCAGCCTTTCCACAATTACCACATGCATATTTCATACTTTCCCCACCAGTTGCTCCACCATTCAACCTCGGACAATCTTTCTTCAAATGGCCTATTTCTTTACACTCGAAGCACTCTTTCACACTTTCCTGGAAATCCTTTATCATATGCCCTTTCTTACCACACCCAAAACACGCACCAGATGTCCACCTACATTCTGCCAACATATGACCTTTCCTTCCACACCGACGACATTCCACAATCTTTCTCACACCATTCGGTCTCTCGTTTGCTGGGACATACCTCGGTTTCTCTCTCATATATCCGTTCCCACGCTTGAAATTCATCTGCCCCCTTCCATTCGACCACCCTCCATTTGCCCATCCATTCTGCCGGCCCAGGAAGTTTGACATCACTCCAGCTGGTGCAGCCTTCAGGGCATCCCTGTAGCTGACAAACTGCTGGGGTGGATGAAAGCTCCTGGGCTTCTTACCCCCAACATTCACACTGTACCATCCATCCTCTTCTAGATCGCTTTCATCATCAAATCGTCCATCTTCTAACAGTTCCAACACATCCTCCCACATCAACCGTTCATCTGTCAGTCTCACTCTCTCCTTTCTCTCTTCACTCAGCCATTCACTCACCTTTCGCGGGATCGTGTCCAAAAACTTCCTCATCAGTGGTTTACATTCATTTACATCATCATCACCATACTTCGTTCTTGCCATACTCTCAAGCCTATGTGCATACATATTCACACTTTCACTCTTCCCCATTCGAGCCTTCTCAAATTCATTCACCCTCTTATACTTCACACTCTCTTTCATTCGTTTTACCTGCCCAATCAATCTCTTCTTCACTACATCGTACTTTGGCTCTCCCACACTCGTTATCACTCGCAAGAACTCCAACACTTTCCCATCCAAACAATCTCCCAGAACACTCACCCAGTGACCCTTGTTCTGCGGGTACTTGAGCTTGCAGTACCGCTCAAAATCCCCGAAGAACTCATCCATACTCTTTCCCCCATGCAATCTAAACTTATCAATCCTTGGCACTTCCCTAATCAAAATTCCTTTTCCCACATTCACTTCACTCTCCGAAGAGCTACTCTCGGTCTCACTCATTCAAATCATATCGTCACTCTCTCCCTCATCTGAGTATAGCGAATCCACACTCTTCCCTCTCGCCTTCCTATCCTTAACCTTAGAACCATGCTTACTTCCTCTCTTACTTTCCACTCTCTTCCATTCACCCCCTTTCCTACCACTCACAGTATCTTCTTTAGACTCAATCATACTGCCATCCATTCCATTTAGCGGAGTCCCTTCAGTAGGAGCAGGGGTCAGGGTTGTAGGTCCTGGGACTGATCCAGCCCCTGTCATCATGTTATACAGGTCCTGCATCCATCGGTCCATCTGATCCTGTCGGTCTCCCATTTCCTTCTTCATCCTATCAGTCTTTTCATTCATCCCTTTTATTTTATTCTCCATTCCCTCCATCATTCCCCGCAACATTTCACACTCCTTTTCTTTCTTTCTCAACTCCAGTCTCAATCGCACTACTTCTTCATTCAATGTTTCCGCTACAGCCATTGTTCCCAAGTTAGTAAAAAGATAGGAGGAGGGAAAAATCAATCAAACTACTTGTCACACTAATTGGGTATGGACTGCAATCCAATCCAGTCACGCTCACAGTTTCGAAGTCTCACGTCCCTATTCGGGCGCCAAATGTAGCGGGCCGAAAAATTTAGACTAACTCCAATCGATCCAACCCGCTTCCTATACTAATCCGGACGTGAGAAATCGAAGGAGAATGAAACGGATTGTATGTACAGTTCTTTACTAACAGAAAAAAAGTACAATGATAATTACAGCTTATATTTACAACAATTTTATATTTAAAAGGGAAGTGTGCACACTTTAAAATGAGGCTAAATTCCCCAATCCAAATACGATACCAAAAGAGAATTTTATAACCGGCGAATACAACAATTTACTTATATATCTACACAAAACATAAAAAAACACAACAACAACCGAACGAAAAAAAAGGGGCACGCGCTATCACTTGTGTGCTGGAGGTGGGTGGTAGTAGGCTAACTTAGAAGGAGGCAGGATTGTCAACGAAGGCGGGTATGGCGGTTCAGGTGGTTAGAGAGGCACGAAAGCCCTCCGTCTCAGGGCTGGGCGGAGCACTCGTCTGGAGAACCCCTCTTGCTATCAGTCCACACTTCCACTCTCTCTTTCCAGAATATGGCGCTTTGCTAAAAGAATATTATAAACAAAGTACAATTTTGATAAAAGATTATTTTAAGCAAAGTACAATTTTGATAAAAGATTATTTTAAACAAAGTACAATCTTGATAAAAGATTATTTTAAGCAAAGTACAATCTGAGAAAGAGAAAACAATTAATACATGAAATCAAATACATATATATATACAAAGAGAAAATATTAAAAAAAACCTCATTCCGACTCACACACACATTCTTACAGAGGGAGGGAGAGGGTACTGAGAAAAGGGGTGGGAGAATGGCCCTTTTACACACACTCACATTCGCTCCACCACAGCGTGACAGATTTTCTGTTTCTCTTCCGCTTGACCTTAAGAGCTATAGATCATCCGATTAGTAATGTGGCATTTTTGTAGTCATGTTTATCATTATTTTATGCATAGAAATATTCGAAATCAGGTTTGTTTTGATACTCTCCTAGTCTACTAAAGTCTAAGCCTATGTAGCTGACTGTTTAGCCTAAATCAAAGCTTACATTTCGACATATCTTACACGTCACTTTCTGGGTTATTAATTTTGTATTATTATTTAATGTGCTTTATCGTTAAATGATGGATATTATGGAAGTATCAATAGAGCAATTTGGCAACGTTAGACTTTGGGCATTTAGATAATGAAACAATATTAATTTCACAGCAGAAAGTCAAGTATAGGGCGAAGAACAATTAATGTAGGCCATTGCCAGAGATGATTTCAGAATTCTGGTTTGGGAGTGTTTGTCTTATAGTAGATATTATGAACTTCGTTCAGGACGACCACGGGAATTTGATTAAGATCTTTTGAAAATAACAGTAGAAAAGAAATCCGATTGTAACTGTTGAAGAATCGACTGAAAAATTACATTTAGCTCTTCCCAGTGTGTATAGTCATTTAAAGGAGATAGGTAAGGATTCAGAATTGGGGCAATTGGTTCCTACACTGTCAGCAACGAATCAACAACTCGTCATCTCTTCATTCTCAACTAGAAAGAGGCTCATCTTTGATCAGGATTTCTACAGGAGATGAAATGTGTGTTAGACGATAGATTAGTCCTAGGAAAAGAACCAATACTAGAGCTATAATAGAGGCCTCAATCAGGTGTTTTGATCATAAATACTTGCGGTTCATCGTATGATGCAAAGAAACCTGCTAAACCATATCAAATGTCCGTGGTTATGCCCGTAAGCCATATCAAGCAAACCATATCAATTTTGGTAGAATATGAATTACATATTCCACTTTGAACTTCTTAACCTAAATCAGAATATGACCAAAGAGGTTTAATCTGTTCATTTAGGCCGTTAAAAGGCAGCAATCGAAAATAAATTGCCACCATTAATCAATAGAAAGAGAAGATTGCTCTTTCATTAAGACAACGCGTCACTTCATATCGTAAAAGTTGAGAGATTAATAATTTAAACTCGGAACGAACGAATCCTCCTCCATACTGACTCGATTTATCCCCATCAGATTACAATCTTTTCACGTGTTTAGCGAATCATCTGAAGAGAATGAAGATGTCAAGAGCAGAAAGAGGCCGAAACAACCTCGAAGTACTCTTTTTCGATCAAGTCAAAATATTTTTACAAACATAGTATTGAAGTTTTTGCTAGAAAGATAGAAAATAGTGGTGAAAACGGGTGGAAATTAAGTCAAAAAAGGACATGGAGGGAATATTTACAAACCGGAATAGTCAGTTTAACCTGGTGATTAGCGATCTAATTACGCGTTACAACGTGACGTCCACTTTCGAGAGATTAAAATTTGGTTTCAAACGAGACTGCTCGGTAATCAACCGAGACTGCTCGGTAATCAACCGAGACTAGTCGGTAATCAACCGAATTATAATCGGTAATCAACCGACCAATTCCGGCTTGGAAATATTGCCTCCAAGGTTTTCTTTCCCGGATAAATCTCATCAGACGAAGGTTTAAAATCAATCAGGTGTTTTGATCATAAATACTTGCGGTTCATCGTATGATGCAAAGAAACCTGCTAAACCATATCAAATGTCCGTGGTTATGCCCGTAATCCATATAAATTGTACGTGGTTATGCCCGTAAACCAAATCAATTGTGTGTGATTATGCCCACAAACCATATCAATTTCCCATGGTTATGCCCGGAAACCATATCGATTGATCGTGGTTATGCCCGGAAACCATATTAATTGTCCGTCGTTCTGCCCGGAAACTTTGTCCGTGGTTCTGCCTGTAAACCATATCAATTGTCCGTGGTTATGCCCACAAACTATATTAATTGTCTGTGGTTATGCCCGGAAACCATATCAATTGTCAGTCGTTATGCCTGCAAACCATATCAATTGTCCGTGGTTATGCCCGTAAACCATATCTATTGTCCGTGGCTATGCCCGTAAACCATATCAATTGTCCGTGGTTATGCCCTGAAATCATATCGATTGCCCGTGGTTATGCCCACAAACCATATCAATGGTTTGTGGTTATGCCCAGGTATCATATCGATTATCCGTTGTTATCCTCACAAGCCATATCAATTATCCAGAGTAATGCCTGTAAATCATATTAA
The DNA here is from genome assembly GCA_963969495.1 of Ceratothoa steindachneri. Taxonomy (NCBI): domain Eukaryota; kingdom Metazoa; phylum Arthropoda; class Malacostraca; order Isopoda; family Cymothoidae; genus Ceratothoa; species Ceratothoa steindachneri. The sequence goes on along the minus strand of OZ018334.1, from coordinate 2,468,342 downwards.
TTGTCAGTTGGTATGCCCGGAAACCATATTAATTGTCCGTAGTCATGCCCGTAATCCATATCAAATGTCCCTCGTTATGCTCGTAAACCATATACATTGTCCCTGGTTATGCCCGAAAACCTTATAAATTGTACGTGGTTATGCCCGGAAACCATATTGATTACACTAGTCAACAAAAAAGAAAATTCTCATGGTTCTGGATCAAAATAGTCTGATTCTAGCGTAATTATATGTACTGAATTCAATAATGATAGTATAACTGAATCGGGCTCAGTTTTCCTGAACCAGCATATCTATATATTTGGTGCACCATGTTTTTCATACACTAATTTATATGTTCATTGATTCCACTTATGTAATAAGATTTTCCTAATTTGTGCTTTTGTGTTTGTTTTGGATTGCTGGTTCCTGATAGTACATATCTACAACTGTCTAATTTCTCTGAACTTAACAAAACATGGAACGTGGCAAAGTGCATGAACAATGCTGATCATTTTTGCTAAATATGTGGCACCTTCACTTCTGGTAGCCCCAAGAAACCAATCACAAAAGCTGTTCAAATGAACTACAAAAGTTACTTCAAATGTCCTTTGGGTGACCAAGGCAAGAAATAGGCACCTCATCTTTAAGTCTTGTGTCAACCACCTGAGCGAGTGGATGTGTGGTGACCGAAGCTCAGGAATGCCGTTTGCTGTACTAATGATATGGCGTGAACACAAAGACCATAGCAGTAACTGCTACTTCTGTCTCACGAACATCAATGGGATAGCCATCAAAACACGATTCAAGGTGCAGTACCCTAATATTGCTTCTGCAATGCAACCAGTTCCGCACAGCGCTAAACTCCGAGTCCAAAATCCATCGACTGAACAAGCATTGATGAGTGATTCCGATTCTAATTCTACCTCAAATAAAGACGACTACCAGGATGACTCTGAAAATACTAGGCCTAAACTCTTTACTCAAGAAGCGCTTTATGATCCCATCAGGGACCTAGACTTGTCCAAAGAAAAGACCGAATTTCTGGGATCCAGACTAAAGCAGTGTTACCTGCTGGAAGCTGGAGTGTGCATCACTACAGCTCGTTACTAACATAGAGAGCTGTCTGCATTTTTCAAGATGACAAATATCCTTTGTTACTTTGAGGACGCAGTATCTCTCAGGCAACAATTCTGCAAGTCTGAACCATACAAGTCAGATGATTGGGGGCCGTTTAAAGACTCTGGAAAAGACTCTCTGAGAGCTTTTCTTATACACAGTGGCAATCGGTTTCCATCTGTTCCAATAGCACATGCAGCAAAGATGGCTGAGAGCTATGAAACAATGTAGATTTTGTTAGCCGCTATAGAGTAGGAGTAACACCAGTGGAAGATATGTGGGGATCTCAAAGTCATCTGTTTACTACTTGGCCTTCAGAGTGGCTAAACAAAGCACATTTGCTTTTTGTGTTTATGGGAAAGCAGAGCTGATGAAGAGCACTATGTGAGAAAGGAATGGCCGACAAGACCCAGAGATGCGCCTAGAAGGTTCAACTGTTTTTCACAATCCTCTTGTAGATCCAGAAAGGATATTTTTGCCTCCACTGCATCTCAAGGTTGGTTTGGCTAAAAATTTCATCAAGGTTCTGGATCAATCTAGTGCTGGGTTTGGATACTTATGTCAGAAACTATGTGGTGTGGTTTCCGAAGCCAAGTTAAAAGCAGGTGTCTTGGATGGACAATAGATTCGCATACTAGTTCACCAAGGCCTTGAATCCACTGGAGAAAAGCTCCTGGGAATCATTTGTCAATGTGTCAAAGCTTTATCTTGGAAAGTATCGTGCTGACAACTACAAAGAAATCTTTACAATCATGCTGCAGAATTATCATGCCTTGAGAGCAGGGATGTCCTTGAAATTGCATTTTTTCACTTTCACATTGAGTTTTTGCCCAGATAACCTCGGAGACATTAGTGATGAACACAGTAAAAGATTTCATCAAGACATCGCCATAATGGATAGCAGATATCAAGGACAATTCCGTCCTAACATGATAGGCGACTATTGCTTGACGCTGCAATGAGAAGAGAGCGAGCTGTACAAACGAAAGGGCAAAGTTCAGAAGCACTTTTAGAATTTCATAATTTGTCAATTATAAAGGATTTGAACTGATGCTTTCTGGTGCAATTTCTTATGAGCTTATCTGTGATTTGTTTAATATCGTTATCTTACATGAGACAATTAATGTCATCATATTTACTATTTTTCTGATTGTTTAAGAAAGTAGATCTGTTAGTATGTAAAAATAAAACATCGAAATCATACTCAACAATGTGAAATTAGTGATGTAAGCACAGTTACATAAGAAACAAGCTGGTATGTTTGGGGTTAAATATCTTTTGCACGACACAAGTGACGGAATATAAATATTTGTACCTATTGATTTTTTTAGTCTGATAGAACAAAACAAATATCAGATTCAAACTCAGCAAAATGAAATTAGTTGTGTCGCAGAATCTCATATGTAAACCATTTTAGTTGTTGACCAGTGTTATCTGTGGTTATGCCCGTAAACCTTATCAAGTATCCGTGGTTATGCTCGTAAACCATATAAATTGTCCGTGGTTATGCCCGAAAACAATATCGAATTTCCGTGGTTATGCCCTTAATAGTGACTTACTCTGGCCATGATATTCTTATTATAACGTCAGGGAATTGAGGTAAGGAAAGTTTCATCCATATTGGCAACGCTTGAACTAAAGTTCTCAACAAGTTCCTGTAGTTATGTAGCTAAGTTATACTACAGTGTGGAACCATGCATGACCCCAAGTCACACTTGCGGGCATTCATAGATGGGTGGGGGTAAAAGAAAAGTAGATCAGATTTGAGAAAGGCGGAAATACAAAGGGGGTTTAAATCCAATAAATATTATATTGTTTTTTAATAGCAAGTTTAAATTAATATTTAACGATTCTCTTCCTAAACATATTGACTGATTTGCCTTTCAATGACTTGCTGGGGGGGGGGAGGAGCATTCCATGCCTTAGTAATTTTATATGAGGAAAAAATATTTGCTATGTTAGTGCAAAATATGTTGTTAACAAGATTGAGGCCGTTTTTTTCCTAGACATCGATCGGATATCTAGCATAAATAGCCGTTATTTCTAGATGCCGATTGGATATGTATCACAAATAGCTGCTATTTATATAGGTCTCTCGCATATAGAGTACAAATAGCCGTTATTTCTAGAGGCCGCTCATATATCTAGCTCAAATAGATGACGATCAGATTTCTAGCACAACTAACTGTTATTTCTAGACGTCGTTTAGTTATTAATGCAAATTGAGACTCATAATTGTTGAAAGCGTTTAGAAATTCTTGGCTCGAGAAATGACGAAGAGAAACAGACCTTAAACCTCGCTCGCGATAATACAGCGCACCATTCGAACGCACACATTAACTGACCAAGGGGTTATTATTTCTAAATATCAATAGCAGTTATTATTATCGGTTGGCTATTTGGCATTGACGTAAAAGAATACTGAATTTTACATTTTCTTTCATTTTTCTAAAATTCGAGTCTCTTCAAAGGAAGCAATAGGTTTAAAAATCAACCTCAACTCCTAATTTCGATCTATTTTTCGGAGTGGAGTGGTTGGGTGTGTAAACACGCTGCAATTATATATTATCCTTATTTACCCAGTCAGGTAGGAATTCGTCTTGGTTGCTCAAGTCAAGTGGCTGCAGCTCGGGTGAAAAGAGAGTTTGGAGGTTGACAGTGAGGCTGATACTTGGCGTAGAGCGAGCGAGTAAATTGAGCGGATGGAGAGGCGATGACAACACAATATGACTCGTATCTTTTCTTAGTACTGATAAATAGGCTCGAGTGACGTGAGTTTGCCCTTTCTCGACATTACGGGGTTACCAGCGGTAGCTGGTTGGGTCAGGAGCAATACTCTAAATATCTGTTTATTAATTTACATTGGTATATATTTATTTGGGGGAAGGGGCGAACAGAACACGTTTTTATGTTAAGAAATAACTAGTAAATTTCTAAAATATTTATAAAGGTTTAAAAATACTCAAGTTTTTGCTAGGCATGTAAAGACAAACCCTAAAAGTAAACTAGTAAAGCTAAATATCCCCTGGGTATTCGGGAACTACCGGTCTTTGCAACCACCCGTGCATGTGGAACAAGTTCTTAGCTCCTCTTCGCCTTCATCTTCGTCTTCATCTAAGAACTCAAAATTTGGTTTACTTCTCCATCTTTATAAGCCATTTTATCCACATATTGACGGCAAAAAGAACCTACACAGGCATAAAAGAGTTCACATGACGTATACCACCCCCTTTTATACGTTCACAAGCGCACAAATGTGTTTACACACGAAATATAGTGGTAATTAGGTTTTTAAAGATTACGTCTCAGAATCCAAAATGTACCAATGGTAGTTAAATATAATTTTTCAAAGTTTGTACCACCAATCTTTACTATTTCTTAGTCCTTTAACTAGGATAACAAATTAAAGTAATTTTTGTAACAAAAAAAATCAAATCATATCATTTTTAATGTATAAAACTATTTATTCAGCATTTGGCAAAGTAGTCTCCCCTAGTATTGATAACGCTTGCCCCATCGTGCGACTTACCAGTGGATTCTTTTGTTCAAGAATTCATTCACTTTGGATGAAATAAATTTGAGATTTATTTCCACCTATCAGAGTAAACTTTGCCATTTAAGTGATGGTGTAATGACTTGCGTAAGTGGTAATCAGATGGTTCAAGGTCCGGTAATATGGAAGGTTAAGGACAACTTCAGAACCTAACGCAATATTTTTTCTGGGACCAAACTTGCCACGTATAGTCTTGCATTGTCATAGAAGAGGACACCATTTCAGTTGCCTAGTAAAGGATGGTTCTCTTCAACAGCTTCATTTAATCGTTTAATATGGATTTCGGCAGTAATTGTTTGTTTATAATTGAAGAGTTTGTAGTTAAATACACAAAAACTTAGATGAACGCACTTACCTCTGTTTGACAGTCAGAATAATTTTTTGCTGAATTTCAACTTTAGATGGAACCAACCTCAAACCAGACCAACACGATCAACAAACAAAAGTAGCCGGCTACCTGACAAGAAGAAGAACGATGTCTGCATAACCTATCGTCTCTATGGTCAATTATCAAAAAGTCTCAGATCTAAAATCATAATCTCCACTTTGCCTTTCTGCAGTGGAAGTCTGGATATGTCGAGGAGTGAGATACTCGTAGAGTATCCGAAAAGTTGGAAAATTTATGATAATTTTAGGTCAAGGGAAGTGGTATTGAATATCATTAATGTGGATTGGAAAATAATTAAAAAGTTTATATTGGAGTTAAATACTAGTAAAGCATCTGACCCAGACAACATTCATTCTAGTTTACTCAAATAAGGTGTATATAGTATTGCAGTAGCTCTTAAGAAGATATATACTAGATCACTAGAGTTTGGAGAAATAGCTAATGATCGGAAATTAGCGAATATAGTGCCAATTTTTAAAAAGGGAAGGAAAGAGGACCTGAAAAACTATAGCCCGGTAAGTTTTACTTCCATAGTTTGTAAAATTCTTGAGAAAATAGTTAAGAAGGGAATTTTTGACCATCTAGATTATGGTAGGTTAATAAATTATGCTCAGCATGGGTTTAGAAGAGGTAGATTGTGTTTAACAAATTTACAGGATTTAATGGGTTATGTAACTAAACATTTAGATAAGGGATAGAATGTTGATGTAATTTACTTATATTTTAGCAAAGCTTTTGATAAAGTTCCACATAGGAGACTAGTTCATAAATTAAAAATGCATGGGATATGTGGTAAAGTTTTGAATTGGATAACTGGATGGCTGAAAGACAAAAAACAGAGAGTTGTGCTGAATGGGGTGAGGTCACAGTGGAGGGACATTATCAGTGGCGTACCTCAGGGATCCGTTTTAGGCCTTTTATTATTCATAGTTTAGATAAATGCTCTTGGGGAGGCTGTAAATAGCAATGGGTCAGTTTTTGATGTTGACACTATGTGATAGAACGGTCTGAGGCTACCATGCTTCAGCCCCTATCACATGTCCAAACTCATGCTTCCCACGTGCATCCTGCGAGAGAGAGTAGAAGGCGCGTTATCACCCACCATTCCCAAGTTTAATCAAGGAGGTTCAATCCCCCGTTTGCCTCCATGCGTCAATCTCGCCAGATGGAATTAGGCTTATGGGAAAATAAGATATTTTCCCAAGCGCCACCAGGACATTCCATCGAAGTCTCCCCCCCCCCATTGTCCCCTACGCCGAGGGGCTGGCTCCTGCTATTTATGCGATAGCATTTCGCGTTTGAACCAGATCCCGATTATCTTCGCGAGGCATCACGCCGATCCGGTCTTCCTTGTGCACCCAGGAATTCTACCCCGAAAAACTCCTTATTGTCCAGAAGAGGACATATCCCTTTAGTGCCAAGGTTCATGACCCACGAGACGCCAAGACAACAGGGACCCCCTGTTGTTCAGAAAGAGAACAACTTTAGAACAGCCATTGTTCTTCGAGCCCGTTCGTCAAGAAACGGTTCTCGTTCCCAAGAAATCACGTCAAGGTAATTTAATTCCCCCCTTTTTAACGTTCTTCAAGAGAACGCTTAGTTACACCAATAACCTCCATTGTTCATCTAGAACATCCCTGATATCCTGTCTCAAGGATCGCTCGTACTTCCGAGCCCCACTTCGCTCTCACTCCTCGAAGTCAGTCCTTCCCCCTCGTTAAAGACAACCCCCCCGAAGAACCCCTTCTCCTGGAAAAGAAACCGCCAGTTGGACCGAAGATTCCTTCCCATCGCCTTCCTCTGCCACGACAACCTTATAATTATGTAAGCTACGCATTACATTTCACCATTTAACTTTGTGTCAACGCAACTCTGTGCTTTAAACGGATTCTAGCTAACCATTCCCCCTTCTTGTTTGTTTTTGTCGTTTTAAATCCCTCCAAATCTTAATCCTCCGCTTAGTCAAATATTCCCATGACCTTTTTCGTTTCCTGTGTCTCTCCCATTTAATCCCCGGTCATATAAATATTTTCCGCGTGTTGTTTTGATAAATTAATTAATAAAACTCTATTTTATTAATGTTTGCAATATTATTTATCCTTGGGCTTCGTTCCACTTCTTAAGTATATTGAAGATAAATAAGCCCTCTCCAGGCCCCCTTTTGAACCATTCTCGGCATCTGATTACCACGCACTCGAAATATAGAATAATCCCCTCTACGAATAGATATATATATATATATATATATATATATATATATATATATATATATATATATATATATATATATATATATATATATATATATATATATATATATATATATATATAGTATATCGTCGGGAGCCTATTCTACGACACACTAAATTGGCAGCTGTAGTCAAAGAAGTTGAGGGTAGCTTTAAAGTGCAGAGTGACGTAAACAAGTTATTAGCTTGAACTACGAGGTGGCAGATGACTTTTAACCTTAAAAAATGTAAAGTTCTTAACATGGGAAGGGATAATAGGGAATTTAGCTATGAAATGGATGGGCATTCAGTTGAGGGTGAGAATGACTTAGGCGTAGTAGTAGATAGGTCACTGAAGTTTTCAAAGCAGCGTATTGAGGCAAAAAATAGAGCAAAGAGGGTGCTAGGATACATTAAGAGGAATGTTAGCTACAAGAGTAAAGAGGTTATCCTTAAACTCTACAACTCATATGTTAGGCCACATTTAGAGTACTGTATACAAGCATGGTCACCACATTTTAGACATGATATCAACCTGCTAGAGTCAGTACAAAGGAGGGCAACAAAAATAATACCATCCCTGAAGCACTTTGAATATGAAGATAGACTGAGGGTACTAAATATGTTCTCATCTGAGAGAAGATGTGTGAGGGGAGATATGATTGAGCTTTTTAAAATCTGTTCTCGGATGGATAAGTTGGATTTTAGCAAGTTATTTGAGTTGGAAGGTAGTAATAGGACTAGCGGTCACCACTTAAAGATTTAAAAAAATAGAGGTGCAGGTTGGATGTTTGCCCGTTTGGGGGCCGAAAGCCCGATTCGATTCGCACTATTTATATCGATAGCGTTGAACTCGTAGAACAAAGAAAATACTTTTTTACCAATATAGTGGTAGATTACTGGTATGGTTTATCACAGGACACAATAAGCAGTCCAAATTTGAATGTATTCAAGCTCAGGATATCATGGAAGTTGTATTCGGGCAAATTACATGTTGCAATGTTAATTTGTGCATATATTATATAATTGAAATGTGTATTGAATGATTTAGATTTTTGCCAAGCCATAATGGCGATTCCTTTTCAAGTAGTCGCTGCATGATTTTTTGTTTTCAAAAAAGCCATGAACGTGACGCTTTTATGAGCAATTCAGACACAATCTTGTATGTAGATGTAGTTTGTGAGATTCGTGATGAATCGGAACAGCTCTGATAGGCCAATGTGGCTTTTGTCATCCGTTAAATTATGATATGTTAAACTTTGGTGCAGCTTTAAAATGTTTTAAGCATTGTTAGAGCTTATAAAAGGCCTAGACGTTGCTACCACTTAAATAAGGTATCGGCTTTACTACAGATTATAAAAAGGCCTAGACGTTGCTACCACTTAAAAAAAGGCCTCGGCTTTACTACATATTATAAAAGGCCTAGAGATTGCTACCACTTAAAAAAGGCCTAAACGTTGCTGTTACTTAAAAAAGGCCTTTACGTTGCTACTCCCTTTGAAAAAAGGCTTCCGCTTTACTACAGATTATAAAAGGCCTAAACGTTGCTACCACTTAAGAAAGGCCTCGGCTTTACCACAATTATAAAAGGTTTAGGCGTTGCTACCACTTAAAAAAGGCATCGGCTTTACTACAGATTATCAAAGGCCTAGACGTTGCTACCACTAAAAAAAAGGCTTACGCTTTACTACAGCCTATAAAAGGCATAGACTTTGCTACCACTTAAAAAAGACCTTGGCTTTACTACATATTATAAAAGGCCTAGACGTTGCTACCACTTAAAAAAGGCCTCGGCTTTACTACATATTATAAAAGGCCTAGACGTTGCTACCACTTAAAAAGGCCTCGGCTTTACTACAGATTATAAAAGGCCTAGACGTTGCTACCACTTAAAAAAGGCCTCGGCTTTACTACATATTATAAAAGGCCTAGACGTTGCTACCACTTAAAAAAGGCCTCGGCTTTACTACATATTATAAAAGGCCTAGACGTTGCTACCACTTAAAAAAGGCCTAAACGTTGCTGTTACTTAAAAAAGGCCTTTACGTTGCTACTCCCTTTGAAAAAAGGCTTCCGCTTTACTACAAATTATAAAAGGCCTAAACATTGCTACCACTTAAGAAAGGCCTCGGCTTTACCACAATTATAAAAGGTTTAGGCGTTGCTACCACTTAAAAAAGGCATCGGCTTTACTACAGATTATCGTAGGCCTAGACGTTGCTACCACTAAAAAAAGGCTTACGCTTTACTACAGCCTATAAAAGGCATAGACTTTGCTACCACTTAAAAAAGACCTTGGCTTTACTACATATTATAAAAGGCCTAGACGTTGCCACCACTTAAAAAAGGCCTCGGCTTTTCTACATATTATAAAAGGCCTAGACGTTGCTACCACTTAAAAAAGGCCTCGGCTTTACTACAGATTATAAAAGGCCTAGACGTTGCTACCACTTAAAAAAGGCCTCGGCTTTACTACAGATTATAAAAGGCCTAGACGTTGCTACCACTTAAAAAAGGCCTCGGCTTTACTACATATTATAAAAGGCCTAGAGATTGCTACCACTTAAAAAAGGCCTTTACGTTGCTACTCCCTTTGAAAAAAGGCTTCCGCTTTACTACAGATTATAAAAGTCCTAAACGTTGCTACCACTTAAGAAAGGCCTCGGCTTTACCACAATTATAAAAGGTTTGGGCGTTGCTACCACTTAAAAAAGGCATCGGCTTTACTACAGATTATCAAAGGCCTAGACATTGCTACCACTAAAAAAAAGGCTTACGCTTTACTACAGCCTATAAAAGGCATAGACTTTGCTACCACTTAAAAAAGACCTTGGCTTTACTACATATTATAAAAGGCCTATACGTTGCTACCACTTAAAAAAGGCCTCGGCTTTACTACATATTATAAAAGGCCTAGACGTTGCTACCACTTAAAAAAGGCCTCGGCTTTACTACATATTATAAAAGGCCTAGACGTTGCTACCACTTAAAAAAGGCCTCGGCTTTACTACATATTATAAAAGGCCTAGACGTTGCTACCATTTAAAAAAGGCCTAGGCTTTACTACATATTATAAATGGCCTAGACGTTGCTACCACTTAAAAAAGGCCTCGGCTTTACTACAGCTTATAAAAAACATAGACATTGCTACAGCATATAAAAGGCATATATATATATATATATACATACATACATATATATATATATATATATATATATATATATATATATATATATATATATATATATATATATATATATATATATAAATATATATATATATATACATATATATATATATATACATATATATATATATACATATATATATATATATACATATATATATATATATATATACATATATATATATATATATATATATATATACATATATATATATATATACATATATATATATATATATATATATATATATATATATATATATATATATATATATATATATATATATATATATATATATATATATATATATATATATATATATTGAAGTGAAAGAGACATTGAAGGACAAGAGCAAAAGACCGCAAAGAGAAGACCTAAATAATTGCAAGGATTTTGAAAGTCCGAAATTAAGCATGGCGAAAGCCCCGTAGTGGTCGCTGTTAACACCCGCGACCTTGTATTTGCTCTTTATTTGTATGTGACATAGAATAAGGAGCCTTTAAATTGGGATCGGGTAAGAAGTAGTAGTATAAAAATCGCTTGAGGTACCTCCTATTCTGGGGAGATATCTTGTTTGGTAGGATGACACTTTGAGTGGGTTTGAAGTGTCGTTTCTGGTAGCTCAGTAGTAGAGCATCTGACCGGCAATCAGCTATTTAAAACAATCCCTTGACATTATTTCTTTTCTTCTCAGTATGGATTGCCTTCACTGCGTCGTGCTTTGCCCTCTTTGATTTTTGTCTTGCAGTGTCCTTTTCACTTGTCTTTAAAAGAACTTCGATTTCGTGTCTCGTGTGCTTATTCGCGAGAGAGAGAGAGAGAGAGAGAGAGAGAGAGAGAGAGAGAGAGAAAGAGTTACAAGGAGTTACAAGGAATCTCAGTACCTTAAAAGGTTTTACAACCCCTACCGAGGAGGTACCGTTAAAAGGTTACCGGGGATTCACACTAGTACTTACACTACTGTGTGCAGCACCTTGTCTAACCAACTTTCAAAACTGCTCGACTGAGTAACATTTGACCACATCTGTTGGCAGTCTGTTCCAGGTGTTACCTTGTTACCTTGTCACAAGAGTAACGAGGGGGGTTGAGTTTCCACCTATGGTTGCGAGTGGAATTCACGTTCAAGATAAAGAGATGCCTATAGTCAATGTTAACAAATCCTTGAAGTATTTCGAAAACCACTATTAACTGTCCTCGGAATCTCCTGGTTTCCAGATAAGAGGCCCTAAGGCCCTGAGACGCTTCTGGTAGCCCATGTGTCTAATGGCAGGAATAAGCTTCGTTGCTCTCGTGCCTGAACTCGTTCTAGCCTCTGCACGTCCATCCTCAAGTTCGGAGACCAGAACTAGACGGCGTGTTCCAGTTGGGGACGAACTAGAGAATTGTAAAGTGTCAAGACTATTTCTTTGTTCCGGTAACGAGACTGTCTTCGGATGTAACCTAAGAGCTTTTGTGTCTTCTTTTCTACTTCAATTCACTGTTTTGAGGACTTGAGATCGCTACTAATAAAAACACCCAAATCTTATTCAAATTCTGTACTTGCTATTTCATGACCCAGAAGAGAATAGTCTGACCTTTGGTTTGCATGCCTGATATGCATAATTCTGCACTTCAGATTAAATGGCATCAGCCACTTCTCAGACCACTTTCCCACTTTCTCTAAGTCTGACCTAACAGTTTCTACACCTTCAGGTGTTGCGAAATTTGCTCCTAACTTAGTGTTATCCGCATACTTAGCTATGCGGCTCACAATTCCAACATCTATATCATTGATATAGATAGTGAAGAGGAGCGGACCTAATACAGATCCTTGGGGCACCACATTAGAGGAAACAGGAGACCTGACGGACGATACCAGGTTTATAACTACACGCTGTCTTCTATCTTTCAACCAAGCTTCAATCCAACTTGACACTACTCCTTTAATACCCATAGCTCGAACTTTCAATATTAACCTCTTATAAAGTACTTTATAAAAGGCTTTCTGGAAGTCGACATAAAGTATGTCGATTGCTCTGTTCCTGTCATATTCTTGAAGCATGACATGGAAGAAATCTCTCAGGTTGGTTAAACATGATCAGTGACGCCGAAACCCATGCTGCGAGTGTAATAACAGGTTGTTTCCCTCCAGAATCTCGACTACTCTATCTATAATGACACTTTCGAGTATCTTTCCTACTATAGAAGTAGGGATGATGAATAATCATTGAGTTCCGGGTTAAGTTGTTTGATGTAAAGAGATTCAAGTATTTTTAAACTTAGAGAAGAGGAGGCAGAAGAGAATATACATCAAACAAATTAAGCCGGAACTCAATGATTATTCATCATCCCTTAAATTATTCACTATATAGACAAATGTACAACCAACCACATCCCCCTTAATAGTTTTCTTTTTGCCTAATTTTGTCCGTACTATCAGTTGTTACTCCCAGCTTAACCGTTATAAGGTCAGTACTCGTGCAGAGAAATTTTTATTTCTATTTTAGTTTATCCCATTAATATCTAACGATCTGGTTTATTATTGACTTTTCCTTAATTTAATGTCTTAGTCGTCCTTTTGACCCCTCCATTATTGATTATTTACTATTTAAACTTTCGTGCCTTAGTCTAGTCATATTATTTGATGTTCAATCACTTAAAATTTAACTTAATTGAACTACTTGCTTCGCTCCATTTATTAATGTCCGCTTCGATTACATTTCCCCTGATCTAACTTATTTTCGATTGTTCGTCCTGCCCATATAATTCTCTCTTGCTGTGGTTTATAGTGATTTTTTTGTATTCCGCTTGATTCATATTTACTATTCATATTTGTTGCTCATGGGATTATTTAATCTTTTTTTCTGTCTTATTAATCGATTTCTTCATGCCTTGCTTTCGACTTTATTGCTATAGTTTATATTTTTTTGTATTTCGATAGTCATTTAAGTCATGTTTATTATGCATATTTAAAAACTCGTGGGATTATTATTTAATTTAGTTATTTTTTTTTTTAAGATATTACATCAATTTCTTATTAATAGATTTTCACTAATTTGACTTCTGTGTTTAGTTATTCTTATAAAAATAATTTTTGCTATTTAGAATTCGCTGATGATGGTCATCGTCAATGACCGAAACGTCCGGAAAAATTAAATGTTCCAAACCATCGCATATGTCTTCATATTCCTCCTGCTACGAATAAGGTTCCCAAGGAACGACTCCATCACTAATATATATATATATATATATATATATATATATATATATATATATATATATATATATATATATATATATATTTAAGTGATTTTTTAAAATATTTCTATTCTACTGTACACACTTATCTACATGTGTACCATTTGGCCTTTCTTTACATGCCTTTTCTAACTATTTCACTTCTACGGTACACAGTTATTTACATGTGTACCCTTGATATGTAGGTTCAGCTATCCCTCAAATACACGAACACGCTTCTTCGAACTAGGAGGGGGGGGGGGCGTTGTGATAGTACAGTACTCTCTTCTCCCGCAGGCGTCGCCTGCTATGCTAGTGATGAAAATAATATAGGTATAGGACAGACAGAAAAAGAAAAGGGGAATTCACATTCACTCCATGCAGGGAGGCGCTGCTGTCATCTTTCTATTCATCATTTCATTTTAATCCTCAACTCTTTATAATATATGACGTTTTAATCTGTGCTCCTACTACGTTATATTTACGCTATTGAAGTACTCATCAAGTCGGTTTTTGAACATATTAACTGACGTGCTTTCTACTACACGGTTGGGAAGGCCATTCCACGTTTGCGTGATTTTAAACGGGAAATAATTTTGAGCTATAGTAGAGTTAAATCGCTCGTTCACTAATTATAAACCATTTTGGCGTGTGTTGGCCCTTTCGTCCATCTCGAAAAATAGTCTGTAATCAATATTAGTAAATCTTTTTAAAATTTTGAATACCTCGATCAACTGTCTACTTTCAAGTGATAGTAGGTTTAATGAGCGGAGTCTATCTTCGTACGGTTTGTTTCGGATTCCAGGAACTAGTTTAGTACTCCGACGTTGCACTCTTTCTAACTGCGCTATATCCTTGTTTAAGGAGGAAGACAAAAATTGAACCGCATATTAGAGGTGTGGGTGCACGAGCGATTTGAATAGTGGCAGGATTATATCTTTCAATTTGAAAGTAAAATTCCGAGCAATAAATCCTATCATTCGGTTTGCATTTTTGCAAGCTTCTGCGCATTGTTTCGATACTTTAAGATCCTCTGAGATTAAAATCCTCAGGTCTTTTTCTAAGTTAACGGATTCGAAAATTTGGTCTTTCATATGGTATTCTACTTTTAAGTTCTGACATCCTAAATGCACTACCTTACATATACCTATGTTGAAGCCCATTTACCATTTATCCGCCCATTCGACTCTCGAAAGGGCTCGGCTTCCCAGCTTTGTGTCATCTGCAAATTTAGAGATCCTATTAAACACTCCATTATCCAAGTCATTAATGTAAACAATAAATAATAATGGGCTTAGAACTGACCCTTGTGGTACCCCGCTGGTGACTGGGGTCCACTCTGAACACGCGCCATTTACAACAATCTGCTGTGAACGATTTGATAGCCAGTTTTTAATCCATTTAAGTATGTTACCCTTCACTCCAATTGCTCTAATTTTTACCAATAGCCTTTCGTGCGGAACTGTATCAAAGGCCTTTTAAAATTCAAGGTAAATTATATCCGCCACTTTAGTTTCATCGTAGAATCAAATCATGTTATGAAAGAATTCGAGTAAATTGGTTAGGCACGAGCGCCTACGTCTGAATCCATGCTGGGAGCCTGCAATTAAATTATAATTAGCCTTACCAAGGCTCACCAACCTATCTTTAATTATTGATTCCAAGAGTTTTCCAATTACAGAAGTTAGGCTGATGGGACGGAAATTAGTAGGCTCAGATTTATCCACTTTCTTGAATATCGGCGTAACATTTGCACGCTTGAACTCTATTGGAACTAGGCCTTCCTCTATTGATCGATTGAAAATCGTGCAGAGTGGTTTTGCTAACTCATTTTTTAGTTCTTTAAGATGGGTTGGATACACTCCATCGGGCCTCGGTGATATCGATTTTTTCATTTTATTAATATATGAGAGAATCTCCCCTTCATTTACATTTATGTTGGATAGGACATTTTGTCTTTCAAGATTTATGTCCTTGCCTAGTGTTACTAATTGTGTCACGTCTTCAATAGCAAAAACGCTCAAGAAGTGCTCATTTAATATTTTAGCAAATTGTTCTGGGACGTCCGTCATAACTCCATCTTTACCTCTGATCAGCCCTATTGAACTCTTTATAGGCTTTCTACTGGGGGAAGGATGGAGAGAGATAAAAAAGAAAGGGAAGAGAGAGAGAGAAAGAGAGAGCTACAAGGAGCTACAAGGAAAATAAGTACCCTAGAAGACCCTACGGTCTATGCAAGGAGGGTACTTTTGGCGCAATCCACGAAGGTGTCCAGGGAAGGGGAGAGAGGGAGAGAGAGAGAGAGATTGAGAGAGAGTGAGAGAGAGAGAGAGAGTCACAAGGAGTAACAAGGGAAAGTAGCACCTCAAAGGACATTGCTGAACATACTGTGGAGGTACTATTTTGGCAAAGCCCTAACCTATAGCATACATGAAGGCTCCTCTCTCCGCCCACCTCTTCCACCTACATTTGAGGCCCAGAAAGCTGAAACGATACCTGATTGGGCTGTAAAAAAAAGAACACCTTCATGAAATTTTTATAGAGAAGTTTAAATCTATCTAATTGCCTCTAATCTATAATTTATACCAAAGGTAGTACCATCTAAGTCAACGTGTGGATTTCTCGTCAAGTCAAGATTTGAACTGTTCGACTGACGAACTGTTCACCACTTCTAGTTGTAGACGGTTCCACGTTCCGCAGGTTTGGTACGAGAAGTTGTCGCAAATACTAGTATGGAATTGCGGTAATTCCAGTTTGTAACCTTTGGTTACGTGCAGCATTTGCGTTCAACGTGAACAGCCTCCTGTGATCGTCGTTTTCAACTCCTCGCATTATCTTAAAAGTTTCAATCAGGTGGCCTCTTAACAAGCGCCTTTACATGGAGAACATCCCCAGTTCTCGTAGCCTATGCTGATAACTTTTATTTCTATGGGAGGGGATAAATTTTGTGGCTCTGGTCTGTACCCTTTTCAGCCGTTCAATATCCTTCCTCAAGGTTAGGGACAAGAATTGTTCGACTTATTCAAGGTGTGACCGGACTAGAGAGTTATACAGGGCCCTCTTTTCCACCTGGAAGCGCTGCTTGGAGAACTTTAGGTCACTGCTGATTAGCACGCCTAAATCTTTCTCAAGGTCAGTGGTATTTAGCCGTTTGCATAGCAAGGAGTAGTTTTCCCGAGGGTTAGCATGGCCGATGTGCATTACCTTGCACTTGTCAAGGTTAAATGTCATCTGCCACCTCTCAGACCACTCGCCTATCATGAGAAGGCTATTTTGCAGGCGTTCCACTCCTTCTCGCGAGCTCACACTAGCTCCTAACTTGCTATCGGCTAACTTGGATATCGAGCATAGTAATCCTTCGTTTATGTCATTGATGTAGACGATGAACAATAGAGGCCCGAGCACTGAGCCTTGGGGCACCCTGCTACTGACCGGCGCCCATTGCAAGGCTACCCAGTTGATCTTTACTCGTTGCATCCGTCCCGAGAGCCAGTTTTATATCCATTCGGCTACCTTGCCCGGAAGGCCAAGGGCGCGTACTTTATTTATCAACCTACGGTGTGGTACCTTATCGAAGGCTCTTTGAAAGTCCAAGTATAAGATATCCACAGCTCGACTACAGTCATACTCATTCAAAATACCGTGGAAAAATTCTAGTAGATTAGTGAGACATGAACGGTTCATGCGAAATCCGTGAGAGAGAGAGAGAGAAATAGAAAGAGAAAGATAGAGAGAGAAAGATAGAGAGAGAAAGAGAGAGATGGATAGAAAGAGAGAGTAAAAAAAATGCATTTAATATCCACTGCACCCAATAAGAATAAATTACATCCATAGCTTCCTTTTTTTCCGGCTCCAACCTTACATCCATCTATTTTTCCCCAAAATTGGCGACACAACTTTTCTTTTCCACTCTATCAGTCTGTATCATCCTATTTGCACTAAAAATGCCATACTAAAAGCATTCTGCCGCACATTTTCCCGCAGCTTTTACCTTAGTTTTCCTGACCGTTTTTTCCACACAAAGTGGCTTTCAATTTTGTTGATCTTAGATGTAATAGCAGATGTTGTGGACCGTCTTTGTCATCCCAACAAAGTCGTTGTACCGAGCTCTTTGTTCTCGAAAGGTTTAATTGATGTCTGAAAGGATCTCCGGACGCAGACATTGCAATTATTAAGGCTATTTGTGAATTGTGAAGGTGTGTCGTTGTGCGCATGTACGCGGCGCGCAATTGGTATGAAAATACTCAAAATACTCGGTCGAGGATTTTAATTGTTTTTTAAATTGTTATTTTTTAATTCTGAAAATTTTACCCGAACTGGTATAATAATTTTTTGCTTTTTTACCCCTTTTTAATATGGTTCAAACAATAAAATAGTGATCAAAGGAGCTTTTAAACCAGGCTGTAGTGTCGTAACGGAGAGAATACCATACACGATCAAATGTAGGAACTTCAACCAAAAGAACAATTTTACTACATCTAATGTAGAGGCAACATATACAATAACAAAAAATATGTACCACCTTCAAATACTAAACACATAAAACTTTCAAAGAAAACCATCAAAAGCTTCACGTCGTCTCATCATAGCTTAGAATGAGACACCAACATATGACATCACTAAGCACATAAACGATAAAATAAGATCCCACACTTATGAACGGGAGAGCAACCCTCAATATCGTCCAATCGATAAACCGCAGCAGAAGAACCCATAATTATGAACGGGACAACAACCCAGGATATCTTTCAATATATAAATGGCCAAATAAGACCCTATATTTATGAACGGGACAGCAACCAAGACATCCTCCAATAAATAAACTAAAACAAAAGACCTCCATAATTATGAACGGGACATCGACCTAGGACATCTTTCAATAGATAAATGGCCAAAGAAGACCTAATAATTATGAACGGGACAGCAACCGACATCGTCCAATAAATAAACTAAAACCAAAGACCTCCATAATTATGAACGGGACATCAACCCAGGACATCTTTCAATAGATAAATGGCCAAAGAAGACCTAATAATTATGAACGGGACAGCAACCGACATCGTCCAATAAATAAACTAAAACAAAAGACCTCCTTAATTATGAACGGGACATCAACCCAGGACATCTTTCAATAGATAAATGGCCAAAGAAGACCTAATAATTATGAACGGGACAGCAACCGACATCGTCCAATAGATAAACGAAAATAGAAGACCTCATACTTATGCATGGGACAGCAACACAGGACATCTTTCAATAGATGAATGGCCAAAGAAGACCTTATAATTATGAACGGGACTGCAGCCGACATCGTCCAATAAGTAAACTAAAACAGAAGACCCCATACTTATTGTTGGGACAGCAACCCAGGGTATCGTCTGATAAATGAACGGCATCAGAAGACTCGATATTTATGAAAGAGACAGCAACTCTTTACATTTTCCAATAAGTAAATGCCATCTTAAGGCGCAATTTAAATCCCAATTTCATTGTAAAATCCTCTGACGAAATGCTTCTTAATCTGATCATATCTTCGAATTAAAGATAACGTTGTTAAGTGTCCTAGGACCTCTAATCCCTTTTGGCCAAAAATTTCATTGTACCCTCGATCATATAATACTAAAACATGCATACCAACATTGAAATCACTCCACCAAACATACTGAAGGGAATCTTAGAGTAACTTACAAAGGGACGATATTTGCAGGGCAACCCCCGCTCGATATCCGCACTCATTTCACCTGTAAATGTCGAAGCTGTAAAACGAATATATTACACAAAATAAAATTACTAACACAAAGTTCTACACGAACTACGTAGATGATACATTTGCAGTATTCAAAGATCCCCCCAACTCATATACCTTTTTCATTAATCGTCTCAGAGAAAAAAAGGTTCTAATATTTATACTAGAAAACCCCTTGAAATCAACTTCTTCAATTTCCTCTCCATCAACTTCTTTAGAAGCTCAATACCTCAATCTACGCAAAAACTACCAATACACGTACCTACCTAAATTTTGCCTCATCCCTATGCCCTACAAACTCTCTTTAACTAAAACACTACTACCCCGATCATACATCATCAATTTGGGTATTGTTCGACCGAGAAATAACCAAAATGAAACAAAATCTCATAATAACTTTTACAAAACCATAAGATAAAGAGTAATTTCTCAAACTATAAGGAACCCCTACCACAACATATAAAATAGTACCACGCCTCAAGAAAGTCTCATTATATTTTTTACCTCGAAAATCAAAAACAAACTAAAATTGTTGAAGAAGAGAATCATTAAAACACAACCCAGAACAACATCCGATCCCAGCAAAATAGGAATAAAAATACAAGTTTATTGTTACTAAACAAGCCTCAAACGGGGTTCCGGCAAGGCACAAAACCTTTAGATGTCGCTTGAAATGAGTGATGAGGAAGAAGGGGGGGGGGGAGTAGACGGAGAAAAGGGTCGGAAGGAGGAAGACATGTTACCACCCACTCCTCCAACTAGCACAAAAGGCAGAGGGACTCTTCCCCCTCTCCTACCAGGGATGAATGGACGAAAGCTGATCGATGGCAAGCCTACAAATTGGCCGTAAAATGGAAGTGTCCAGAAGGAAAAAAGCTCATGTAGACTCAAACAAGTATGAGACTTTCGTGACACTGGGGCTGATAGGGAGAGTCGCTCTTCCAGATACCAAGGGTGACATTCATGGTTGTAAGACTCAGGAAAAAGGTCTTATAAGTTCAACTATGAATGAGGCCCTGGAGTGAGCATAAAATGATATTACCATGAAACTCCCTGACGTTTCTGAATGGACAGGGAGAAGAAGCCCCTAAGTTCAGATATGAATGGGGCCCTAGAAAGAGCATAAAATGATGTTGCCTTGAAACTCCCTGACTTTTCTGAATGGACAGGGAGCAGAAGACTCTAAGTTCAGATATGAATGGGGCCCTGGAGTGAGCATAAAATGATGTTACCGTGAAACTCCTTGACGTTTCTGAATGGACAGGGATAAGGGGCCCCTAAGTTCGGATATGAAAGGGCCCTGGAGGGGGCATAAAATGGTGTTTTGTAAGTGAAGAAGAAACAGAAGATCAGAAAGAATCAGTCCCCGGATTGAGCACAAAGCTAGCCTTTATTGTCCCTAATATTTCTTAATAGAGAGCCGTTCCCAAGGCCACTTATCAATGGGGCCCTGTATTAAGCATGGGATGAGCCTACGTTGTCACTCCCTGGTGTCATCTGACGGGATTTGGCAAGGGGTGCCAATGTTAATTATTTGGGGTTTCTACTGCACTGTTTAGTTCATCTACTAAAACTAATGTTAAGATTCTTGCTATTCCTAATGTATTAGTCCAAATTAACAGCCAACTATAAAATATATACAGGGTGGGGCAGAGAGAAAGGATGTTTTTGAAATGTCTATTGCTCACCCCCAGGGAGGCTGACAACACATTATTTGATCATATTTTTTGAATTTTGTCTAATGAGTCTTTGTCTAGATACTACATACTAGTAGGTAGTTATTTAATTTGTTAAATGGTACACTACCTTGTTAGTTGTTTCGTGAATTTTTTCAAAAACGCCCCTCCTCTCTGCCTCACCCTGAAAATATATTTTTAACCCGCAGTCCTAATTTGAAGTGTAGACATAACACGGCTTAGTGTAAAAATCCCCCTGCATTCATCATTGCAGGGGTAAATCAGTGATAGATAAGAGAGCAAACTATACCAATTAATTTGTTTCGAGTTCCTCTATTTTATGCTAGAATGTGAACCTTGAATTAAGGGTTCCTCTCTTTCTCCTTGGCAGATGAACGAAAAGTACACAAAAAGCCTCAAACTCGTAAACTTCGCTACTGGAAACAAAGTTCACGACTCTCTCCACACTAAAGCCAAGCCGGTAAGTAGCCTCTTTTCTCTAAACCAGGTAGACAAAGGGATCTTCTCTCAACCAGGTGGACAAAGGAAGCTTCTTTAGACCAGGTAGACAAAGGGATCTTCTTTAAACCAGGTAGAGAAGGGGATCTCTTAACATGGTAGACAAAGGGATCTCAATCAGGTAGGCAAGGGGATCTCTCAACCAGGTAGGCAAGGGGATATCTCAACATAGTAGGCAAGGGGATCTCTCAACCAGGTAGACAAGGGGGTCTCTCAACATGGTAGCCGAAGGGATCTCTGTACTAGGGAAACAACGAGATCTCTGAACGAGGTAGACAAGGGGATATCTTGACCAGGTAGACAAGGGGATCTCTAAACCAGGTAGACAATAGGATCTTTCAACCAGGAAGAAAAGGAGATCTCTTAACCAGGTAAACAAGAGGATCTCTAAACAAGAGAGACAAGGGGATCTATCAACCAGGTAGACAAGGGGATCTCTCAAACAGATAGACAAGGGGATCTCTCAACATGGTAGGCAAGGGGATCTTCAACAAGATAGACAAAGGGATCTCTCAACCAGGTAAACCTTAAATGGAGTTGGAAAGGCCATGCGCCAAGATTCGGTTTCGGATATAGTGGAAGCTATAAGAAACTTTAAATGGAGTAGGAAAGGACCTGAGCCAAAGTTCCATTTCGAATATAGTGGAAGCAATAAGAAACTTAAAATGTAGTTGGAAAGGCCATGCGCCCAGATTCCATTTCAGATATATTGGAAGCTATATGAAACCTAAAATGAAGTTGGAAAGGCCATGCCTCTAAGATTCCATTTTGGATGTAGTGAAAGCTATAACAAACCTTAAATGGAGTTGTAAAGGCCATGCGCCAAGTTTCCATTTCAGGGAAAAGTAGAGCTATAAGAAACCTTAAATGGAGTTGGAAAGGGCATGCGCAAAGATTCCATTTCGGATATAGTGGAAGCTATAAGAAACTTTACATGGAGTTGAAAAGGCCCTGGGCCAAGATTTCATTTTGGATATAGTGGAAGCTATAAAAAACCTTAAATGGAGTTGGAAAGGCCATGCGCCAAGATTCCGTTTGTGATGTAGTGAAAGCTATGAAAACCTTAAATAAGGTTAAAAAGTCCATGCGCCAAGATTCAATTTCGGATAGAGTGGAAGCTATAGGAAACCTTAGATAAAGTTGGAAAGGCCATGCGCCTAGATACCATTTCGGATATAGTGAAAGCTATAAGAAACCTTAAATGGAGTTGGAAAGGCCATGCGCCTAAGACTCCGTTTCGGTGTTGTGGAAGCTATAAGAAACCTTAAATTGACTTGAAAAGGCCATGCGCCAAGATTCCGTTTCTGATGTAGTAAAAGCTATAAGAAACCTTAAATAAGGTAGGAAAGTTCATGCGCCAAAAGTCCCTTTAAGATAGAGTGGAAGCTATAAGAAACCTAAAATAAAGTTGTGAAGGCCATGCGCCAAGAATACATTTCGGATATAGTGGAAGCTATAAGAAACCTTAAATTAAGTTGGAAAGGCCATGCGCCGAGATTCCATTTCGGTTATAGTGAAAGCTATGAGAAACATTAAATGGAGTTGGAAATGCCATGCACCCAGATTCCATTTTGCATACACTGGAAGCTATAAGAAAGTTACATTGAGTTGGAAAGGCCCTGGGCCGAGATTCCATTTTGAAAATAGTGGAAGCTATAAGAAACCTTACAGGAGTTGGAAAGGCCATGCGCCAAGTTTATATTTCAGGAAAAGTAGAAGCTATAAGAATCCTTTAATGGAGTTGGAAATGCCATGCACCCAGATTCCATTTTGCATACACTGGAAGCTATATGAAACTTTACATGGAGTTGGAAATACCCTGGTCCAAGATTCCATTTTGGATAAAGTCGAAGCTATAAGAAACCTTAAATGGAGTTTGAAAGGCCAAGCGCCAAGATTTAGTTTCAGATATCATGGAACTTATGAGAAACCTCAAATAAATTTAGAGAGGCCATGCGCCAAGATTCCATTTCGGATATAGTGGAAGCTATAAGAAACCTTAAATGGAGTTAGAAAGGCAATGCGCCAAGTTTCCATTTCGGATAAAGTGGAAGCTTTAAGAAACCTTAAATAGAGTTGAAAAGTACATGCGCCAAAATAGCATTTTGGATATAGTGAAAGCTATAAAAAACTTTAAATGGATTTGGAAAGGACATGCACTAAAATTCTATTTTGGATAGGGTGGAAGCTATAGGAAACCTTAAATGGAGATAGAAAGGCCATGCGCTTAGATTCCATTTCGGATATAGTAGAAGCTATAGGACACTTTTAACGGAATTAGAATGGCACAAGCTTAGATTTCATTTTGGATATAGTGGAAGCTATAAGAAACCTTAAATGGAGTTGGAAAGGCCATGCACCAGGATTCAATTTCGGATATAGTGGAAGCTAGAGGAAACCTTAAATGAAGTTGGGATGGCTGTCGTAGAATTCTTTCTGCTAAGAACCCTACTGACCTGACCTCTGACACCTCTTTTATTTAGTTAGTGTCGTAGAAGGCCCCTCCTTTTTGTTCTATTCTAAGAGTGCTAAGAGTGTCTAATATATTGATATTATAAGAATATCTTAATGAACTGAGCCTTTACCAAACACGTCAGGATATAAAAGAAACGCCCACTAATTCACAAAATAAACTTATATTTTATCTTTAACCATTGAATACACAACCTTTATACTTTAACTACAGCAATACTCTAAATATTATTATAAACAAGAATTAATTAAATTAGTTGACCCACAAAATTAAGTTCACGTTTTCTCTAGACAAAACAATAATATTAGAATTAGGCTTACGGACTCGTGGAGTTTAAAGGGCCTCAGAAATATTTACACTTGACGCGTGTAGATGGGCGGAATTCCACGGTCGTCTTGGCGAGGGTAGCAGCTGGGGGGTCCACACGTTCTTCCGGGGGGGGAAGGGGATTCTTCAAGGACGAGAATCAATACGGTGCTCTATGCAACACCCAGGTAGTCGTGGTCTCTCTGGCGAGAGTGAGTTGAACTTGGTTCTTGAATCAAGCTTACTTGGAGTGCGGTGTGATCACCGAGTAACGAGCTCGAGGAGGAGCTTTTTCTTCGTTACTAATTTCCTTATGGACGAGGACTGAACTCGGGGAGGGTCTTCTTCACGGGCGTGGATGACGGAGGGGGGTTTCTCTGGCGAGAATAAGTTACTTACAGTTTGGTGTGGCCACCGAATAACGGGCTCGAGGGGGAGCCTTTTCCTTCTTCTTCTTAATTCCTCAAGGACGAGGAATACCACTGGTTTTTAAGGTACACCAGGATATGAGGAATCTCTCTGGCGAGAGTAAGTCGAACTTACCAAAGTTCACTTATTGTTTGGTTTGACAACCAGGGACTTAGCTCAAGGATGAGCTTTTTCTTAGCCCCTTAAGGTAGGTAGCCCTGCCTCTCTTGCAGGGTGCTTCTTGGTCTGGCGACACAAGTAAACTACCTCTCCAGTCTCGGTAGCTCGGTGTGGATCCGAGGACTTCGTCACCTAGAGACTGACGTATACTACCTATCCAGTCTAAGGTAGCCCGGTTTTGGAACCGAGGACTTCGTCACCTGGCCTGACGTATACTACCCAGATTTTCCTCAGAGTTCCTCCTTTATACCTCGCACCCCCACTGGGGGAGTGGTAAGGGGGGGGAGCTTGAGGACGGCCCCAGGAGAGTTCTCTTCCCAAACGGTCTTTCCCACGAAGTCAAACATCTGCTCCTCGTTAGCCATCGAGGTTGGGAGAAAACCGTCTCCAATTTCTTGTTCGACGTGAAACTGGATCTCACTCTCCTGGGGGGAGATCTTTACCTTTTTGACCTTTAGGGTCTTACATGGCCCCTAGTTATGCCACCCAGTGGTCAAACTTTCGCCTCGCCGATGCCTGGGGCGGATGTCCTTGTGGTAACCACCGCCTTGGGACTGCATCACGAGTGAACGATGGGGGGGGGGTGACCTCTTTCATGGCACGGTCTGGGGCAGTGCTGCGGTCACGCGGGACCCGCCGATGCCTTCGGCCGGATGTCTTTGCGGTGACCGCCTTGGAACTGCACCAAGAGTGAACAAGGGGGGGGGGGAAGTGACCATTCCCTTACACACCTCCCACCGAAGAAAATAATGGGGGGGCGGGGGATGCTCCCGGGAACTCAAAACAACTTACTCAACCTAGTCGAGCTTAGCAAAGTTGTATTTCTTTGAGCCCTCCCTTACATTAAGTTTCCTTACATATGAGCGCCCACGCGCGCGTTTACACAGGCAATGTGTCGAGCTAGACACTCGATTTACAATTTTACATGAACATAACAAAACCTTAATTCATCGATTACCCACAAAAAAACAAAAAAAACAAGCTACTTCCTTACATTTCTAAGTTTTTGAGAACTTAAATCCTACCGATAAATATTAACACGTACAACAAATGAAAGCATGGTTTCACGCTCATTAGGTGCTGAAATAACCCTCAATGGTATTTCGTCTCCGCCTATAGAGCAGCTGTCCTTTATCGGCTCCTTTGAGGTAGCTAATACTAAAATGGTGCTCTGTGACCATTATTCTACCGCGCCTGAGTCGGCCGTCCTGGTTATTGAGTCTACCCAAGTATGTTACTAAATGGTAGTGGTATTTCAACCTACTCGACTTACTCATATTATGGTACTTGACTACCTTTAAATTGAACATTAAGGCTTGAGCGGCCTGTTGTAGCGGGGCATAATTGATGGGAGCGTAGGTCCCATAGCTTTCCTTTAACCAGGTACACGGGAAGATCGTGTCTGGGTTCGATCTTTGGGGATCGAGAAAATTTTTCCCCGCGAGGTCGTTAATGGGCTTGGCGCTCACTACGACTTGGCGATTTAGCGGTAACTCCGTGGACGTTCCGTTCGGGGAGGAGACTACTAGGGGTAGGGGATACTCATCCGCGTCTACCATTTGATTAGTCTTACCCGAGTGCATAGCCATAGCACCTCTTTCCTCCTTCCTTGTCAACTCATTTGACTCACTTCTCTTAGTAGGTAGTTCCTCAGGTACACCTGCTCGTACCTCTACTCTACCTTCTTCTTCTTCCCTGATAACCCCATTTGGCTGGGTTCTCCTCGTAGGTTTTCCTTTAGGTACTCCTGCTGTTACCTCATCCCTACTTTCTCCTTCTTCCATCGTTACCCCATTTGGCTGGGTTTCCCTCGATGGTCCTTTCTTAGGTCCAGGCCGAGCTCCAACTTCCTCGGCCTCTATGAGATTCTCGATAGGTGCTCTTTCGAGTGCGAGCAATCTTTCCTTTTCTTCTCTCTCTTCTCTTTCCGCTTGAGCACGTTCTATTTCCCTCTTCATTCTCCTTTCATCTATTTCTTTTTTAATCTTTATTCTCCTCTCTTTTGACTCTTTTTCCATCTTCATTCTCCTTTCCTCGGCTTCTTGTTCTGCTTTCGCTATTTCGTTTTCCCGAAGAGTTCTTCTTTCTTCATCTTCCAGCTTTATCTTTAGTCTTCTTTCTTCATCTTCCATTTCTGTCCTTATTCTGAATTCTCGTGCTTCTCTTTTCAACAGTATTATTCTTTCGCTTGTTTTACCTCCTCTCAGCATTCTTCTTTCCTCTGTTTCTATTTTCCGCTGTATTCGGGATTCTTCACTTTTCCGGTTCATCCATATTTCCATTAATTCACGTTCTCTTGTATCCTCTCTTATTATATCCTCTGTTTCTCTCTCAAACTTTATTAATTCTTGTTCTTTTTCTATATCCCAAATTCTTTCTTCTTCTACACAAACTATTCTTAATTCTGCCATGACGTAGTCATGCATTTCTGTGCCTTCAAGTCCCAGACTTTGGGCTTGTTGGTAAAATCTTTTGACTGGATCCATTTCGTGTTGGTCCGTCGATTTTTCCTTTCTGTATTTTCAGATAATTATGCCGCCACTCACCAGGTAGCGCTCAGCATAACTTACCCTTAATCCCACTACTATGCTGATTGAAATATCACTCCCGACAACAAATTTACCACTTGACCTGCCAATTACCTTTATATTGTTACCACCCCTAACTCTACCAATTTTCCTCTCGTCAATTATTCTCTTATTCCTGATCTGATATTCCTTTACGTGTTGGCTCTTTCTTAATTAGACACTGCTGGGTTCTTTCTAATAATAACCTACAAAACCTGACACCACTTTAATTATATGTCGTAGAATTCTTTCTGCTAAGAACCCTACTGACCTGACCTCTGACACCTCTTTTATTTAGTTAGTGTCGTAGAATGCCCCTCCTTTTTGTTCTATTCTAAGAGTGCTAAGAGTGTCTAATATATTGATATTATAAGAATATCTTAATGAACTGAGCCTTTACCAAACACGTCAGGATATAAAAGAAACGCCCACTAATTCACAAAATAAACTTATATTTTATCTTTAACCATTGAATACACAACCTTTATACTTTAACTACAGCAATACTCTAAATATTATTATAAACAAGAATTAATTAAATTAGTTGACCCACAAAATTAAGTTCACGTTTTCTCTAGACAAAACAATAATATTAGAATTAGGCTTACGGACTCGTGGAGTTTAAAGGGCCTCAGAAATATTTACACTTGACGCGTGTAGATGGGCGGAATTCCACGGTCGTCTTGGCGAGGGTAGCAGCTGGGGGGTCCACACGTTCTTCCGGGGGGGGGAAGGGGATTCTTCAAGGACGAGAATCAATACGGTGCTCTATGCAACACCCAGGTAGTCGTGGTCTCTCTGGCGAGAGTGAGTTGAACTTGGTTCTTGAATCAAGCTTACTTGGAGTGCGGTGTGATCACCGAGTAACGAGCTCGAGGAGGAGCTTTTTCTTCGTTACTAATTTCCTTATGGACGAGGACTGAACTCGGGGAGGGTCTTCTTCACGGGCGTGGATGACGGAGGGGGGTTTCTCTGGCGAGAATAAGTTACTTACAGTTTGGTGTGGCCACCGAATAACGGGCTCGAGGGGGAGCCTTTTCCTTCTTCTTCTTAATTCCTCAAGGACGAGGAATACCACTGGTTTTTAAGGTACACCAGGATATGAGGAATCTCTCTGGCGAGAGTAAGTCGAACTTACCAAAGTTCACTTATTGTTTGGTTTGACAACCAGGGACTTAGCTCAAGGATGAGCTTTTTCTTAGCCCCTTAAGGTAGGTAGCCCTGCCTCTCTTGCAGGGTGCTTCTTGGTCTGGCGACACAAGTAAACTACCTCTCCAGTCTCGGTAGCTCGGTGTGGATCCGAGGACTTCGTCACCTAGAGACTGACGTATACTACCTATCCAGTCTAAGGTAGCCCGGTTTTGGAACCGAGGACTTCGTCACCTGGCCTGACGTATACTACCCAGATTTTCCTCAGAGTTCCTCCTTTATACCTCGCACCCCCACTGGGGGAGTGGTAAGGGGGGGGAGCTTGAGGACGGCCCCAGGAGAGTTCTCTTCCCAAACGGTCTTTCCCACGAAGTCAAACATCTGCTCCTCGTTAGCCATCGAGGTTGGGAGAAAACCGTCTCCAATTTCTTGTTCGACGTGAAACTGGATCTCACTCTCCTGGGGGGAGATCTTTACCTTTTTGACCTTTAGGGTCTTACATGGCCCCTAGTTATGCCACCCAGTGGTCAAACTTTCGCCTCGCCGATGCCTGGGGCGGATGTCCTTGTGGTAACCACCGCCTTGGGACTGCATCACGAGTGAACGATGGGGGGGGGTGACCTCTTTCATGGCACGGTCTGGGGCAGTGCTGCGGTCACGCGGGACCCGCCGATGCCTTCGGCCGGATGTCTTTGCGGTGACCGCCTTGGAACTGCACCAAGAGTGAACAAGGGGGGGGGGGAAGTGACCATTCCCTTACACAACCTTAAATGGAGTTGGAAAGGCCATGCACCAGGATTCAATTTCGGATATAGTGGAAGCTAGAGGAAACCTTAAATGAAGTTGGGATGGCCATACGCCAATATTCCATTTCGGATATTTTGTAAGCTATAAGAAACTTTAAATGAAGTTGGAAAGACCATGCGCAAAGTTTCCATTTCGGATATAGTGGAAGCTATAAAAAAAAACCTTAAATGGAGTTGAAAAGGCCATGCGCCAAGATTCCGTTTCGGATATAGTGGAAGGTATGAGAAACCTTAAATGGATTTGGAAAGGCCATGCGTTAAGATTCCATTTCGGATATAGTGGAAGCTATAAGAAACCTTAAATGGAGTTGGAAAAGCAAGGGGCCAAGATTCCATTTCGGATATAGTGTAAACTATAAGAAACTTCAAATGGAATTGGAAAGTCCTTGTGCCAAGATTCCATTTCGGATGTAGTGGAAGCTATAAGAAACCTTAAATGGAGTTGGAAAGGCCATGCGCAAGATTCCATTTCGGGTATAGTAGAAGCTATAAGAAAATTTAAATGGATTTTAAAAGGCCATGCGTCAAGATTCCATCTGGGATATAGCGAAAGCTATAAGAAACATTAAATGGATTTGGAAAGATCATGTGCCAAAATTCCATTTCGGATATAGTGAAAGCTATAAGAAACTTTAATTGGAGTTGGAAGGGCCATGCCCGAAGATTCCATTTCGAGTATATTGGAAGCCTTTAGAAACTTCAAATGTAGTTGGAAAGGCCACGCGCCTGGATTCCATTTCAAATATAGCTGAAGCTATAAGAAACTTTAAATGGACTTCGAAAGGCCACGCGTTAAGATTTCATTTCGGATATAGTGGAAGCTATAAGAAACCTTAAATAGAGTTGAAAAGGCCATGCACCAATATTCCGTTTCGGGTATAGTGGACGCTATAAGAAACTTTAAATGGAGTTTGAAAAGCCATGCGCCAAGATTTAGTTTCGGATATAGTAGAAGCTATAAGAAACTTCAAATGGAGTTGAAAAGGCCATGCGCTACGATTCCATTTCATATATAGTGTTAGCTATAAGAAACCTTAAATGGAGTTATAAAGCCATGCGCCAAGATTCCATTTCAGGTATAGTGGAAGCTATAAGTAACTTTAAATGGAGTTAGAAAGGCAATGCATTAAGATTCCATTTCGGATATAGTGGAAGCTATAGGAAACTTTAAATGGAGTTGAAAAGGTCACGCGCCAAGTTTCCATTTCGGATATAGTGGAAGCGATAAGAAACTTTAATTGGAGTTGGAAGGGCCACGCGCGAAGATTCCATTTCGACTATAGTGGAAGCCTTTATAAACTTAAAATGGAGTTGAAAAGGCCACGCGCCTGGATTCCTTTTCAAATATGGCTGAAGCTATAAGAAACTTTAAATGGACTTTGAAAGGCCACGCGTTAAGATTTCATTTCGGATATAGTGGAAGCTATAAGAAACCTTAAATAGAGTTGGAAAGGCCATGCACCAAGATTCCGTTTCGGGTATAATGAAAGCTTTAGAAACTTTAAATGGAGTTTGAAAGGCCATGCGCCAAAATTTCATTTCGGAAATAGTAGTAGCTATAAGATACTTCAAATGGGTTTGGAAAGGCCATGCGCTAAGATTCTATTTCGAATATAGTGTAAGCTATAAGAAACATTAAACGGAGTTGAAAAAGCCATGCGCCAAGATTCCATTTCGGATATAGTGGAAGCTATAAGTAACTTTAAATGGAGTTGGAAAGGCAATGCATTAAGATTCCATTTCGGATATAGTGGAAGTTATAAAAAACTTTAAATGGAGTTGGAAAGGCCACGCGCTAAGTTTCCATTTCGAATATAGTGAAAGCTATAAGAAACCTTGAATGATGTTGGGAAGGCCATGCGCCAAGATTCCGTTTCTAATATAGTGGAAGCTATAAGAAACTTTAAAATGGAGTTGGAAAGGCCATGTGCAAAGATTTCGTTTCTGATATAGTGTAAGGAATAAGAAACTTTTCAAGGAGTTAGAAAGGCCATGCGACAAGATTCCATTTCGGAAAGACTAAAAGCTATAAGAAACGTTAAAAAGAGTTTAAAAGGCACGCGCCAAGATTCTATATCGAATATAGTGGAAGCTTTAAGAAACCTTAAATGGAGTTGCAAAGGCCATGCGCCAAAATTCCATTTCTAATATATTGGAAGCTATAATAAACCTTAGATGGATTTGGAAAGGCCATACGCCAAGATTCCATTTCGGATATAGTGGAAGCTATAAGAAACCTTAAAGAGATTTGCAAAGGCCACGCGCCAAGATTCCATTTCGAATATAGTGGAGGCTATAAAAAACCTTAAATGGAGTTGGGAAGGCCATGCGCCAAGCTTCCATTTACAATATAGTGGAAGCTATAAGAAACCTCAAATGGATTTGGAAAGGCCACGCGCCAAGATTCCATTTCGAATATTGTGGAAGCTTTAAGAAACCTTAAATGGAGTTGGAAAAGCCATGCTATAAGTTGACATTTTAGATATAAAGGAAGCTATAAGAAACCTTAAATAAAGTTGGAAAGGCCATGCGCCAGGATTCCATTTCGGATATAGTGGAAGCTATGAGAAACCTTAAATGAAGTTGAAAAGGCCATGCGCCAAGATTCCATTTCGGATATAGTAGAAGCTAAAAGAAACTTTAAATGGATTTTCAAAGGCCATGCACCAAGATTCCATCTCGGATATAGTTGAAGCTATCAGAAACCTTAAATGGATTTCCAAAGGTCATGCGCCAAGATTTCATTTTGGATATAGTGGAAGCTATTGGAAACTTAAATTAGAGTTGGAAAGGCCACGCGCGAAGATTCCATTTCGACTATAGTGGAAGCTATGAGAAACTTTAAATAGAGTTGGAAAGGCCACGCGCCAAGATTCCATTTCGAATATAGCTGAAGCTATAAGAAACTTTAAATGGAGTACAAAGGCCAGGCGCCAAGATTTCATTTCAGATATAGTGGAAGCTATAACAAACCTCGAAAGGGAGTTGGAAATGCCATGCGCTAAAATTTAATTTCAGATATAGTCGAAGCTATAGGAAACCTTAAAATGGATTTGGAAAGGCCATACGCCAAGATTCCATTTCGGATATAGTGGAAGCTATAAGAAACCTTAAAGAGATTTGCAAAGGCCACGCGCCAAGATTCCATTTCGAATATAATGGAAGCTATAAGAAACCTTAAATGGAGTTGGAAAGGCTATGCGCCAAGTTTGCATTTTGGATATATTGGAAGCTAAAAGACACCTTAAATAGAGTTAGAAATGCCATGCGCCAAGATTCAATTTCGGATATAGTGAAGCTATAAGAAACCTTAAATGATTTTGAAAAGGCCATGCGCTAAGATTCTATTTCAGATATAGTAAAAGCTTTTAGAAACCTTAAATGTAGTTGGAAAGGCTATGCGCCAAGATTTAGTTTCAAATGTAGTGAAAGCTATGAGAAACCCTAAATGGGGTTAGGAAAGGCCATGCGCTAAACTTCCATTTCGGATATAGTGGAAGCTATAGGGAACCTTAAATGGAGATTTAAAAAGCCATGTGCCAAGATTCCATTTCCGATAGAGTGGAAGCTATAAGAAACCTTGAATGAAGTTGGAAAGGTAATGCGCCAAGATTCCATTTCGGATATAGTGGAAGCGATAAGAAACCTTTAATGGAGTTGGAAATGCCATTCACCAGGATTCCATTTCGCATATAGTGGAAGCTAAAAGAAACACTAAATGGATTTGGAAAGGCCATGCGCAATGTTTATATTTCGGATAAAGTGAAAGCTATAAGAAACCGTAATTAGTTGGAAAGGACCTGCGCTAAGATTCCATTTCGGATATAGAGGAAGCTATAAGACACCGTAAATGGAGTTGGAAAGGCCAAATGCTAAGATTTCATTTCGGATATAGTGGAAGCTATAAGAAACATTAAATGGAGTTGTAAAGGCCACGCCCTAATTTTCCATTTCGGATATAGTGGAAGCTATAAAAAAACCTTAAATGGAGTTCTAAAGGTTATGCGCTAAGATTTCATTTCGGATATAGTGGAAGCTATAAGAAACCTTACAAGGAATTAGAAAGGCGATACGCCAAGTTTCCATTTTGAAAATAGTGTAAGCTATAAGGAACTTTAAATGGAGTTAGAAAGGGTCATACGCTAAGATTCCATTTCGCGTATAGTGGAAACTATAAGAAACCTTAAATGGAGTTGGAAAGGCCATGCGCCAAGATTTCATTTTGGATATAATTGAAGCTATAAGAAACCTTAAATGGATTTGGAAAGGCAATGTGCTAAGATTCCATTTCGGATATAGTGGAAGCTATAAGAAACTTTAAATGAAGTTGGAAAGTCCACGCGCTAAGATTCCATTTCAGATGTAGTGAAAGCTATAAGAATCCTCAAATGGAGTTGAAAAGGCCATGCTTTAAGATTCAGTTTCGGATATAGTGGAAGTTATGAGAAACCTTAAATGGAGTTGCAAATGCATGCGCACAGATTGTATTTCGGATATAGTGAAAGCTATAAGAAACTTCAATCGATTTGGAAAGGACATGCGCCAAGATTCCATTTTGGATATAGTGGAGCTATAAGAAACCTTGAATGGAGTTGGACAGGCCAATCGCCAAGAATCCATTTTGGATATAGTGGAAGCTATAAGACACTTTAAACGGAATTGGAAAGTCACGCGCCAAGATTCCATTTCGGATAAAGTGGAAGCTATAAAAAACATTGAATGGAGTTGGAAAGGCCATGTGCCAAAGTTCCGTTTCGGATATAGTGGAAGCTATGAAAAACTTTATATTGAATTGGAAAGGCCATGCGTTAAGATTACCTTTCGGATATAGTGGAAGAAATAAGAAACCTTAAATATAGTTGGGAAGGCCATTAGCCAAGATTTATTTCTAATATAGTGGAAGCTATAAGAAACCTTAAATGGAGTTGGAAAAGCAATGCGCCAAGATTCCATTTCGGATATAGTGTAAGCTATAAGAAACTTCAAATGGAATTGGAAAGTCTACGTGCCAAGATTCGATTCGGATGTAGTGGAAGCTATAAGACACTTTAAACGGAATTGGAAAGTCACGCGCCAAGATTCCATTTCGGGTATAGTAGAAGCTATAAGAAACTTTAAATGGATTTTAAAAGGCCATGCGCCAAGAATCCATCTGGGATATAGCGAAAGCTATAAGAAACATTAAATGGATTTGGAAAGATCATGTGCCAAGATTCCATTTCGGATATAGTGGAAGCTATAAGAAACTTTAATTGGAGTTGGAAGGGCCATGCCCGAAGATTCCATTTCGAGTATAGTGGAAGCCTTTAGAAACTTCAAATGGAGTTGGAAAGGCCACGCGCCTGGATTCCATTTTAAAAATAGCTGAAGCTAAAAGAAACTTTAAATGGACTTCGAAAGTCCACGCGTTAAGATTTCATTTTGGATATAGTGGAAGCTATAAGAAACCTTAAATAGAGTTGAAAAGGCCATGCACCAATATTCCGTTTCGGGTATAGTGGAAGCTATAAGAAACTTTAAATGGA
This sequence comes from Ceratothoa steindachneri, assembly GCA_963969495.1. Taxonomy (NCBI): domain Eukaryota; kingdom Metazoa; phylum Arthropoda; class Malacostraca; order Isopoda; family Cymothoidae; genus Ceratothoa; species Ceratothoa steindachneri. The sequence goes on along the minus strand of OZ018334.1, from coordinate 2,433,315 downwards.
GTTTGAAAAGCCATGCGCCAAGATTTAGTTTCGGATATAGTAAAAGCTATAAGAAACTTCAAATGGAGTTGGAAAGGCCATGCGCTAAGATTCCATTTTGGATATAGTGTTAGCTATAAGAAACCTTAAATGGAGTTATAAAGCTATGCGCCAAGATTCCATTTCAGGTATAGTGGAAGCTATAAGTAACTTTAAATGGAGTTAGAAAGGCAATGCATTAAGATTCCATTTCGGATATAGTGGAAGCTATAGGAAACTTTAAATGGAGTTGAAAAGGTCACGCGCCTGGATTCCTTTTCGAATATGGCTGAATCTATAAGAAACTTTAAATGGACTTCGAAAGGCCACGCGTTAAGATTTCATTTCGGATATAGTGGAAGCTATAAGAAACCTTAAATAGAGTTGGAAAGGCCATGCACCAAGATTCCGTTTCGGGTATAGTGAAAGCTATAAGAAACTTTAAATGAAGTTTGAAAGGCCATGCGCCAAGATTTCATTTCGGAAATAGTGGAAGCTATAAGAAACTTCCAATGAGTTTGGAAAGGCCATGCGCTAAGATTCCATTTCGAATATAGTGTAAGCTATAAGAAACATTAAATAGAGTTGAAAAAGCCATGCGCCAAGATTCCATTTCGAACATAGTGGAAACTATAAGTAACTTTAAATGGAGTTTGAAAGGCAATGCATTAAGATTCCATTTCGGATATAGTGGAAGTTATAAAATACTTTAAATGGAGTTGGAAAGGCCACGCGCTAAGTTTCCATTTCGAATATAGTTAAAGCTATAAGAAACCTTAAATGATGTTGGGAAGGCCATGCGCCAAGATTCCGTTTCTAATATAGTGGAAGCTATAAGAAACTTTAAAATGGAGTTGGAAAGGTTATGCGCAAAGATTCCGTTTCTGATATAGTGTAAGGAATAAGAAACTTTTAAAGGAGTTAGAAAGACCATGCGACAAGATTCTATTTCGGAAAGAGTGAAAGCTATAAGAAACGTTAAAAAGAGTTTAAAAGGCACGCGCCAAGATTCTATATCGAATATAGTGGAAGCTTTAAGAAACCTTAAATGGAGTTGGAAAGGCCATGCGCCAAAATTCCATTTCTAATATATTGAAAGCTATAATAAACCTTAGATGGATTTGGAAAGGCCATACGCCAAGATTCCATTTCGGATATAGTGGTAGCTATAAGAAACCTTAAAGAGATTTGCAAAGGCCACGCGCCAAGATTCCATTTTGAATATAGTGGAGGCTATAAGAAACCTTAAATGGAGTTGGGAAGGCCATGCGCCAAGCTTCCATTTACAATATAGTGGAAGCTATAAGAAACCTCAAATGGATTTGGAAAGGCCACCCGCCAAGATTCCATTTCGAATATTGTGGAAGCTATAAGAAACCTTAAATGTAGTTGGAAAAGCCATGCTATAAGTTGACATTTTAGATATAAAGGAAGCTATAAGAAACCTTAAATAAATTTGGAAAGGCCATGCGCCAGGATTCCATTTCGGATATAGTGGAAGCTATGAGAAACCTTAAATGAAGTTGAAAAGGCCATGCGCCAAGATTCCATTTCGGATATAGTAGAAGCTAAAAGAAACTTTAAATGGATTTTCAAAGGTCATGCGCCAAGATTTCATTTTGGATATAGTGGAAGCTATTGGAAACTTAAATTGGAGTTGGAAAGGCCACGCGCTAAGATTCCATTTCGACTATAGTGGAAGCTATAAGAAACTTTAAATGGAGTTGGAAAGGCCACGCGCCAAGATTCCATTTCGAATATAGCTGAAGCTATAAGAAACTTTAAATGGAGTAAAAAGGCCAGGCGCCAAGATTTCATTTCAGATATAGTGGAAGCTATAAGAAACCTGAATTTGAGTAAGAAAGGCCATGCACTAAGATTCTGATTCGGGTATAGTGAAAGCTATAAGAAACTTTAAAGGAGTTTGAAAGGCCATGCGCCAAGATTTCATTTCAGATATAGTGGAAGCTATAGGAAACCTTAAAATGGAGTTGGAAAGGCCATGCGCTAAGATTCCATTTCGAAAATAGTGGAAGCTTTGAGGTAACCTGAAATGGAGTTGAAAAGGCAATGCATTAAGATTCTATTTCGGATATATTGTAAGCAATAGGAAACTTTAAAGATAGTTCAAAAGGCCACGCGCCAAGATTCTATTTTGGATATAGTGGAAGCTATAAGAATCCTTAAATGGAGTTGGAAAGGCTATGCGCTAAGATTCCGTTTCTAATATAGTGGAAGCTATAAGAAACTTTTAATGGAGTTGAAAAGGCCATGCGCCAAGATTTTGTTTCTGATATAGTGTAATCTATAAGAAACTTTAAATAGGGTTGGAAAGGCCATGCATCAAGTTTTTATTCCGGATATAGTGGAAGCAATAAAAGACTTTAAATGGAGTTGCAAATACCATGCGGCAAAATTCTATTTCGGATATAGTGGAAGCTATAAGAAACTTCAAATAAAGTAGGAAAGGCCATGCGCGCATATCCATTTCGGATATAGTGAAAGCTATAAGAAACATTAAATAAATTTGCAAAGGCCATGCGTTAAGATCCATCTTGGATATGCTGGAAGCTATAAGAAACCTTAAATGGAGTTACAACGGCCATGCGCCAGGATTCTATTTCGGATATTTTGGAAGCTATGAGCAACCTTAAATTGAGTTGGAAAGGCCATGCGCCAAGATTCCATTTGAGATATAATGGAAGCTATAAGAGACCTTAAATGGATTTGGAAAGGCAGTGTGCCAAGATTCGATTTCGGATATAGTGAAAGCTATTTGAAACTATAAATGAAGTTTGAAAGTCCACGCGCTAAGATTTTATTTCAGATGTAGTGAAAGCTATAAGAATCCTTAAATGGAGTTGAAAAGGCCATGCTTTAAGATTCAGTTTCGGATATAGTAGAAGTTATGAGGAACCTTAAATGGAGTGGCAAATGCATGCGCACAGATTGCATTTCGGATATAGTGAAAGCTATAAGAAACTTCAATCGATTTGGAAAGTACATGCGCCAAGATTACATTTTGGATATAGTGGAAGGTATAAGAAACCTTGAATGGAGTTGGAAAGGCCACTTGCTAAGTTTCCATTTCGAATATAGTGAAAGCTATAAGAAACCTTAAATGGAGTTGGAAAGGCCATGCGCCAAGATTCCATTTCCTAATATATTGGAAGCTATAATAAACCTTAGATGGATTTGGAAAGGCCATACGCCAAGATTCCATTTCGGATATAGTGGAAGCTATAAGAAACCTTAAAGAGATTTGCAAAGGCCACGCGCCACGATTCCATTTCGAATATAGTGGAAGCTAAAAGACACCTTAAATGGAGTTAGAAATGCCATGCGCCAAGATTCAATTTCGGATATAGTGAAGCTATAAGAAACCTTAAATGATTTTGAAAAGTCCATGCGCCAGGATTCCATTTCGGATATAGTGGAAGCTATGAGAAACCTTTAATTATGTTGGAAAGGCCATGCGCCAAGATTATATTTCGGATATAGAGTGAAGCTATAGCAAACCTTAAATGAAGTTGGAAAGGCCATGCGCTAAGATTCTATTTCAGATATAGTAAAAGCTTTTAGAAACCTTAAATGTAGTTGGAAAGGCTATGCGCCAAGATTTAGTTTCAAATGTAGTGAAAGCTATGAGAAACCCTAAATGGGGTTAGGAAAGGCCATGCGCTAAACTTCCATTTCGGATATAGTGGAAGCTATAGGGAACCTTAAATGGAGATTTAAAAAGCCATGTGCCAAGATTCCATTTCCGATAGAGTGGAAGCTATAAGAAAACTTATATTAAGTTGTAAAGGCCATTCGCCAAGATTCCATTTCTGATATAGTGAAAGCTATAATACACCTTAAATGGAGTTGGAAAGGCCATGCGCCAATATTCTATAACGAAAATAGGGGAAGCTATAAGAAACCTTGAATGGAGTTGGAAAGGTAATGCGCCAAGATTCCATTTCGGATATAGTGGAAGCGATAAGAAACCTTTAATGGAGTTGGAAATGCCATTCGCCAGGATTCCATTTCGCATATAGTGGAAGCTATAAGAAACTAAAATGGATTTGGAAAGGCCATGCGCCATGTTTATATTTCGGATAAAGTGAAAGCTATAAGAAACCTTAATTAGTTGGAAAGGCCCTGCGCTAAGATTCCATTTCGGATATAGAGGAAGCTATAAGACACCGTAAATGGAGTTGGAAAGGCCAAATGCTAAGATTCCATTTCGGATATAGTGGAAGCTATAAGAAACATTAAATGAAGTTCTAAAGGTTATGCGCTAAGATTTCATTTCGGATATAGTGGAAGCTATAAGAAACCTTACAAGGAATTAGAAAGGCCATACGCCAAGTTTCCATTTCGAAAATAGTGTAAGCTATAAGAAACTTTAAATGGAGTTAGAAAAGGCCATACGCTAAGATTCCATTTCGGGTATAGTGGAAACTATAAGAAACCTTAAATGGAGTTGGAAAGGCCATTCGCAAAGATTTCGTTTCCGATGTTGTAGAAGCTATAAGAAACCTTTCATGGAGTTGGAAAGGCCATGCGCGTAAATTCCGTTTGTGATGTACTGAAAGCTATGAGAAACCTTAAATAAGGTTTAAAAGTCCATGCGCCAAGATTCAGTTTCCGATAGATTGGAAGCTATAAGAAACCTTATATAAAGGAAAGGCCATGCGCTTGATTCCTTTTCGGATATAGTGGAAGCTTTAAGAAACCTTAAATGCAGTTTCAAAGGCCATGCGCTGAGATTCCGGTTGATTGTTGTGGAAGCTATAAGAAACCTTAAATGGAGTTGGAATGGCTATGCGCCAAGATTTGTTTTCGGATATAGTAGGAGTTATAAGAAACCTTAAATTAAATTTGAAATGCCATGCGCCAAGATTCAATTTCGAATAAAGGGGAAGCTATAAGAAACCTCAAATGGAGTTGAAAAAATCGATGCAGGAAGTTAATATTTTAGATATAGTGGAAGCTATAAGAAACCTTAATTAGTTGGAAAGGCTATGCGCCAAAATTCCGTTTCGGATATAATGGAAGCTATAGGGAACCCTAAATAGAGTTGTTAAGGCCATGTGCAAAGTTTCCTTTTTAGGAAAAGTGAAAGCTATTACTAACCTTAAATGGAGTTGGAAAGGCAATGCATTAAGTTTGCATTTTGGATATAGTGGAAGCTATAAGAAACTTTAAATCGAGTTGGAAAGGCCTCGCGCCAAGATTCCATTTCGAAAATAGTGGAAGCTATAAGAAACCTTAAATGGAGTTGGAAAGGCCATGCGCCAAGATTCCATCTCGGATATAGTGGAAGCTATAAGAAATCTTAAATGGATTTTGGAAGTTCATGCGCCAAGATTCCATTTTGGATATAGTGGAAGCTATATGAAACTTTAATTGGAGTTGGAAAGGCCACGCGCCTGGATTCCATTTCAAATATAGCTTAAGCTATAAGAAACTTTATATGGAGTTCGAAAGGCCACGCGCCAAGATTTCATTTTGGATATAGTGGAAGCTATAAGAAACCTTACATGGTTTAAAAAGGCCATGCGCCAAGATTCCGTTTCGGGTATAGTGGAAGCTATAAGAAACTTTAAATGGAGTTTGAAAGGCCATGCACCAAGATTTCATTTCAGATATAGTGGAAGCTATAAGAAACTTTAAATGGAGTTGGAAAGGCCATGCGCTAAGATTCCATTTCGGATATTGTGGAAGCTATTAGAAACCTTAAATGGAGTTGAAAAGGCCCTGCGCCAAGATTCCATTTCGGATATAGTGGAAGCTATTACCAACCCTAAATGGAGTTGGAAAGGCAATGCATTAAGTTTGCATTTTGGATATAGTGGAAGCTATAAGAAACGTTAAATCGAGTTGGAAAGGCCTCGCGCCAAGATTCCATTTCGAAAATAGTGGAAGCTATAAGAAACCTTAAATGGAGTTGGAAAGGCCATGCTTTAAGATTCCGTTTCTGATATAGTAGAAGCTATAAGAAACTTTTAATGGAGTTGGAAAGGCCATGCGCCAAGATTCCATTTCGGATATATTGGAAGCTTTAAGAAACTTCAAATGAAGTTGGAAAGGCCATGTGCCAAGATTCCATTTCGGATATAGTGGAAGCTATAAGAAACCTTAAATACAGTAGGAAAGGCCATGCTCCAATATTCTATTCCGGATATAGTGAAAGCTATAAGAAACATTAAATAAATTGGAAAGGCCATGCGCCAAGATTCCTTTTGGAAAATGCTGGAAGCTATAAGAAACCTTAAATGGAGTTGGAAAGGCCATGCGCCAAGATTCCATTTCGGAATTCGTGGAGTTTTAAGAAACTCTTAATGGAGTTTCAAGGCCACGCGCCTAAGATTCCATTTCGAATATAGTGGAAGCTTTAAGAAACTATAAATGGAGTTGCAAAGGCCATGCGCCAAGATTCCATTTCGAATATAGTGAAAGCTGTAAGAAACTTTAAATGGATTTGGAACGGCCATGCACCAAGATTCCATTTCGGATATAGTGGAAGCTATAAGAAACCTTAAAGGGAGTTACAAAGGCCACGCGCAAGATTCCATTTCGAATATAGTAGAGGCTATAAGAAACCTCAAATGGAGTTGGAAAGCCATGCGTCAAGCTTCCATTTGGAATATAGTGGAAGCTATAAGAAACCTCAAATGGATTTGGAAAGGCCATGCGCCAAGATTCTACGCGGGATTTAGTGGAAGCTATAAGAAACCTTAAATGAAGTTGTAGAGGCCACGCGTTAAGATTCCATTTCGAATATAGTGGAAGCTATAAGAAACCTTAAATGAAGTTGGAAAGGCCATGCGTTAAGATTCCATTTAGGATATAGTGGAAGCTATGAGAAACCTTCAAGGGAATTGGAAAGGCCACGCGCCAAGATTCCATTTCGGATGTAGTGGAAGCTATAAGAAACTTTAAATGGAGTTGGAAAGGCCACGCCCCAAGCTTCCTTTTCGAATATATTGGAAGCTATAAGAAACCTTAAATGGAGTTTTAAAAGCTCTTGCCAATATTCCAGAAAAATTACCGAAAAGAATACAAAAACAAGATGGAGACATGGTCTTCACAAATGGGGAACGGATTCTCTCAACAGTCGAAGGCAAATGCTTCAAATGATGCCAATGAAGAGATCATTGTTGGACTTGATAATAACAGGAGACTAGATTCCTCTCAGCGTTTAGATTCTAATAAGTTAACCTTACGTTAAAATCGTCTAGTAAAGTGGAATATTATCGAGGAATTGCGAGTTAATTGCTTGGTATAAGTAAGTTAGGGGCAAATACTCTCGGAGGTGAAAATCCTTCGTTTTTTATCAAAACCTCTTTAACTACCGTCAACAAACTTAAGTCGCGTGCTCTCAATTTCACTAATTTTGAAAAAAAAACCCAGAAAGATTTCATTAACAAATGTATTATCAATTAACAATCATATCATCTAACCTTACTACCTTCAAAACTTACAAAAACTCATTGAAAAGTTAAATGGTTTCCAGCCGACAGAGAAATCGCCATTGTAAGTTATAGAATGGCGTAAACGCGACTAAGAACAAAATTTGTTAGTCGAAGGTTTTCTGCTAAAATCACAAAGCGGGAAAAATTATTTCCCTCATCAGAGAAAAGGGTTTTCGTTAGACAGAAGTTTCCCCTAGTGTTGATCTACCAGTAGATCCAAACATACCAGTTAGAAACATGACAAGGAAATACTCTTCCTTGCTAAACTTTCAGTCTTCTCTCCCATCTCCCCAACCAAATTCCACAACCGGGAGAAATTCATACCAAACTAATACTTCTAATAAAGACTTCGGTATACTTTTGAAAAATACTACGAGTCTTTGTATTTTGTTATGTTTTTACATAAAATTCCATGAAGCTTTCTTATTACAATGCATCCGGTCTGTTTATAAGTATATAAATTATAACCTGGTATTATTTAATACAACCCCTTCCGTTGGTACTCAGAAGATGTGTCAATAATATTGGTAACTTGCTCTTTGATCATGTGTTTAATGAGCAATTATGTAACTTCTAATTTTAGTCTTCCACATTCATCCATTTTATATGTAATGTATTTAAAATGATATATTGTAAAACTTAGGTAATCCTATTAATAAACACACGGAATATGAGGGAAGCCATCCTCAACCATTCATATTATTCAGTTCTTCCAAAAGAGAATAATAAAAAATTGATATCAACTGAACCGAATAGAACAAAAAATCTCTACTGTTTAAGGGGAAAAATAAATGTATAAACTTTATTTACAAAGGCTCTGTTTATTATTCCCGATCTCTTGTGCTAAGCAGAGTGGAAGGAGAAGGAAGCATGGTTGAGAAGTGAATCCAGGTCACTGACGGTGAGAATGAATGAGAAGACGGAAAGCGACTGCTTTGTCGGGCTGTATCCGAGCGCTTCGAAAAGTAGTTAGTCAATGCATTTTACCCAAATTAACTCTCAGAAATGAAACTTGGACACTGAACGCAGAAAAACGCAGAAACTAACGACAACTCAGAAAATCGTGCAACTATCTTACGAATAACCCGCAGGACCGTAAAAGAAATATATGGATAATAAAACTATATAATAAAAATAATGACAGGCGAAAGTGAAAATGTGCAGGTAAATAGAGTCAAGTTTTTAAAAAATATCTTAATTGGACACCCATTTTACATAATTAAAACCTCGAAGATTTCCCGCAGGTGGGTGCACGGACTTCGGTATAGCAGGAGTAACGTGGAAGATTCGAGCCCTAGACCAAAATTGATGGAAGGGTTCAGGAGCAGGATGCAGCGATATGCAATTTACATATTTACAAGAAATGTTAGATCAAAATAAGGGGAATGGTTTTGTGAAATTTGATAGCTGGCTCCCTCAATTCTATGAGGGTGAGATACTACTGTTGTCGCTCTAATGAAAGATTTTCCATTTTCCTATCTGGTAGGACTTGAATTTATATATATATATATATATATATATATATATATATATATATATATATATATATATATATATATATATATATATATATATATATATATATATATATATATATATATATATATATATATATATATATATATATATATATATCATTAACAGAGTTCAGTGACGCAGACGGGAGGCGTGTTAAAAAGTTGTTTGTTCTTTGCGAATGTTATGAAAGCAATTTAATTTTTATGCCATGTAAACTTTATTTAATTGAGGCCAATTACCTGGCAGAATTGAAGAGAAAGGAAAGAGATATTATTATTATTATTATTATTATTATTATTATCATTATTATGATATTCAAAGTCAATCCAATCCTCTAGTTCAAGCTTATTATCCAGGTGGAACTGATTCTCGAGGTTAACTTACTCTAGAGTATCAAGGGGTGTCCAATTTGTGGTAGGACAACTTCCTTATTTCCTTGTTCGAAATCAGGGATTTAAGAAAAAGACAGTATAAAAACAAGGTCTGCTGACCAAATTCGCGTGCTCTCACTTTCAATAATTCCATGACTGACCTTTGGAGGACCTTGGCAATTATATCACTCGAAAGAGAATGTAAAACAACAGAAGGGTTTCAGATTCTCGATGTCGTTCTGATTCTCGAGCTCAACCTGATTATCGGAGTCTATCTGATTATAGAGTACAACCGGATTTTCGAGGTCAACCCCATTCACGAGTACAACCTGATTCTTAAGGTCAAAAATGATTCTCAAGATCATCCTGATTCTCGAGATCAACTTGATTCTTGACGTCTAACTCATTCTCTAGGCTAACTTTATTTTTGAGGTCCACCTGATTCTCGACGTTAACATTCACCGCCGGTCCTTACATAAAAAAGGAATACTCAAACGCATCAAAATAGACAACCAAAGAGTGGTAGTCAGAATAAAGAATGATAGAAAGACGAAAGAGTTCCGAAGGAAAAATTCCACAGGTCGAAAATATTTTTCTAATAACTTCCGGTTCAGAATAAGGTTTAAATCATGAAAAAGTTTAAAGATTAAAAACACTTAAATCCACCTTTTTTTTGGATTTTTCAAAATTAACTTATATTACTTTTATAGCTAATAAGAGACGTTAGCGTTTTAAAATCTCTCGGTAGTTCTTATATTATGATCGAACATGAGAATGATCGAAAGCAAAGAGACAAAGTTTGAAGGTATCAAAGAAGTTGTTTAATGTAATTGCGCCGCTCGTTCAAAGAGTAGCCAGGAATATCTACTTCACCTAACTTTTCCAGTTCAGAGCGAGGTGATTCTTCTAGTTTAAAGGTCGATCTGCCGACACAGGCCTCATCTCTAGCTCTTTTATCGGGTGAATCTAAGCAAGACACATATTCTAGGCTTAACGAATCTTGAAAATTCCAATCGATCGAATTGCTAGAGTAAATATTTCAGGGCAAAGCTTTTGTTAAATTCGAAGGCTTCCTCTACTTAGATTCCATATGTGTTTACCTTTTAGGCGGTTTGACGTTACACTCGTCTTCCTACTTCACTGGACCTTTTGAATGTTTGATTAAGAAAATAGTGTCTAGTTGGATGGTTTTGAGAAGTGATGGAGGAGATTAGAAGGACCATTTCTTTCTCACCTGCCTCTTTCTCCTTTCCCGAAAGAAATACGCTACCTAAGGTGCAGCCTTTAGTCCCGGGGCCCGCAAGCTCTGAGAAAACCTTTACTTTCTAAGACGGTCAACTTTTTTTTTATCTGCGTGTGGCTTCATAGCTGTTTCCTGGTCTGAAGCGCCCAATGAGCATAAGAGGGTCCCCTCATCCCCTTTTTTTGGAGTATGATTTGATAGGTTGCGGTTTCCTTAAGGAAACAAACCGAACTTGGCCGCCGAAAGGAATCCTTCTGAACATCTCATACTAATTACAAACTTCAGGTATTGGTTGAAAAAACCGCCACGCAAAGAGTTTATTTTCCCAAATCGAATTGATGGTAAAATGCCGTATCTACGAGAGGGACCTCATTAGCTTGAGAGCAGGTTTTGCCCATGGGTTTGATTCGATTAAAAATTTAGCTTAGATTTTTACAGTCCCAGAGAAGTTAGTGCCCCCTGCCCCTTTCCCTAATGTGCTTGTTCTGAGAGCCGATGAAAGTATTGTTTGTGCGAGTGTGTAAGTGTAGCTTTCATATGATAGTAGTCAACAAAGTAACGAATAATTCGGATATGGGGTTATTTGATGTGAATATCTGATAGGAACTCAAACAGGTCCAAATTCATCAATCCACGGTCTTCAATAAAAGCAAGAAGCTCAAATGTTTGATTGATTTTAGCCCAGGCTATAGAACCCTTAATAGATTCAACCACCTACCCTAACGCCCGTACTTTTCCCTTATTTGATTTAGTGGTTTGTCGTTCGATTCTTAATGGGTAGTTGGCCGAATTAAGTCCCCTGGTGAGAAAAGGGAAAGCGCTGTGCGGTACAAAGGTCCACCAGAGCTTGGCGTCCTCCGTGGTATTCGCCGCTTGATTGTGAAGATTTAGAACTTTAATTAGAAAGGAGATTGCGATATAAAACTTGAAATTTTGGAGGTCTTTCCGAAAAATTTAAAATAGTTGGGTTAATAAATCAAATTGGGAAGGGGGGCTCTTCTGAAGACGTTGGCGATGAAACGGGAAGGAACGCAAGATATGAACGTTGCTTAGGAGTGGATTTGACAGGCAGTTTCGGACCAAGGTTACTCAAAGGTTCCGTGATATCCGATTTTGAGGCGCCGATGGAATCGATAGAGTTAGGGGAATCAATTTATGATTCCTCGAAAGATCGTTTGATTTAAATTTGACTTCGAAGTCAATTTGAGACGATAATTCTTCTTCGAGCAGAGTAATATACTTTGTCCATTTTGAATGAGATTTAAATCTATTTTATTTGTTCGTTTATATCTTCCACAGAAACAAGAACAGATTTTACTTAATCAACTCTATTACACAATTTAAGTTCTAAAATTGAAAATAAGTTCACTTTTGCCTTGGCTTTATTTATAATTAGGGTAATCTTCCTCTTAATTAAATGGCGAATTTGAACTAAATTAGAAACAGAATGTTCGAATTCGGATCGAACAGAGACTAAATTATCAAACGCAATTTTGTATAAAAATTAAATTAGAAAAATAAAAGAAAAGCAATAAGGAACAAGTATTTTAAGAAACCTCAATATTTAAAAAGAAATAGTGGAAAACCAACGAAGTTTGGAGGAAAACTACACGTTATCACTTGTCTCAACTTTCAACAACAGAATTTCCAAACGCACACCGCAGGTCCTTACACAGAGAAGGGATGACGTGAAAAATAGACATAGAGTAGTAGACAGACGAATAAATGACAGAGAAATGAAAGAGAGCGGTAAAAATAATTGGCTCTGGATAATAGGAAAGTAAAGAAGATAACAGCCGATAATAATAAATCACCTTATTTTACACATATTCGACCTTGAATTTAAGATATGGGAGCATCTATACCAAAACTAGTTCTGAATTGAATTGATTCTCCTGATTGGGTTTTCAAGTTCTAAATCTAATTCACACTTATGTGATCTTCTACAAATAGATAAATAGATAGATAAATAAATTAATAATAATAAATAAAGCACCGGGGGATGATCAACGCAAGGATCTTTCATGATTATCAATCTGCGTCCTCAAACCGAGACTTTTTTATATCACTCGTCTCGATAAATCCCTCCAGCATCGTGAAGGATCATTAAAGTTTGATCCTTAATGTCTTCTTAGGAAAATCATCTAGTTTGGTAGAAGATCTACCAACACTCAAGATTAAGTGACGGGGAAGATCCGACAAACTAGAAACTAATAGATGCATGATCCGCAAAGTTGAAAGATCATAGATTCCGGCAGGTTTATCAACTAAGAAGATCCGGATTTGAGGGATAAGGAGGATGGGTCGTATTCATCTGTGTAGGGTTGTAAGATATTCCTTGATCTTGGATTATAAGATTAAAATGGATCCGTAAGGACTGGAGAAAAAGATTACATAGAATCCGTCAGACACTGAGAACCCTCACACATGACTGATCCAATGAAGATCCACCGCACATGGATGATATTACAAAGCGAGGCCAGAGATGGATTAGATTTCCATGGATCCGCCAGATACTGCTTGGATGGTGGAGATCCGTTATGTATGGCTGATCTAGTGACGATCCTTCAGGCACGGATGATATTAAAAATGGATCCTTCAGACACGGGTGAGATTACAAAGAGATCAACCAGATACGGGCGAGGTGACGGTAGATGCACCAGACATGCTTAGATTAAGGAGATCCATCGTATATAATTCATCTAATGAGGATCCGTCACACACGGATGATATTACGAGGCGAGGTCAGAGATGAATGAGATTTCAGTGGATCCACCAGACACTTCTTGTATTGTGGAGATCCATTATGTATCGTTGATCTAGTGACGATCCTTCAGGCACGGATGATATTAAAATGGATCCTTCAGACACGGGTGAGATTACAAAGAGATCAACCAGAGACGGGCGAGGTGACGGTAGATGCACCAGACATGCTTAGATTAAGGAGATCCATCGTTTTTAATTCATCTAATGAGGATCCGTCACACACGGATGATATTGCGAGGCGAGGACAGAGATGAATGAGATTTCAGTGAATACGTCAGACACTTCTTGTATTGTGGAGATCCGTTATGTATGGTTGATCTAGTGACAATCCTTCAGGCATGGATGATATTAAAAGTGGATCCTTCAGGCACAGGTGAGATTACAAAGAGATCAACCAGAGACGAGCGAGGTAATGGTAGATGCACCAGACATGCTTAGATTAAGGAGATCCATCGTTTTTAATTCATCTAATGAGGATCCGTCACGCAAGGATGATATTGCGAGGCGAGGCCAGAGATGAATGAGATTTCAGTGGATCCGCCAGACACTTCTTGGATTGTGGAGATCCGTCATGTATGGTTGATCTAGTGGCGATCCTTCAGGCAAGGATGATATTAAAAGTGGATCCACCAGGCATGGGTGAGATTACAAAGAGATCAACCAGAGACGGGCGAGGTTATGGTAGATGCACCAGACATGCTTAGATTAAGGAGATCTATCGTATATAACTCATCTAATGAGGATCCGTCACACAGAGATGATATTGCGAGGGTATCAGCCAAATAAGGGCGAGATTACAGTGGATTAGCCAGACCCAGGTGGACCTCCAGGAGATTCTTTTTTATTTAATTCCTCTTTTATCCTATAGTTTTTATTTCATTTTTATCTTCCAAATGATAGATGTTGTTTCATTTGTTTTTGTGTCTTTTATAGTGTCAATGCATTTGCGCAATAGTTGAGATCCTCTATCAATAGATCGCGTAATGGACTTCGATATATGAGTACTTTATTTGGATCGGAGGCTTCAATATCCAATTAAAACTATTGTTCCCTACTCTCTAACTATGTCTGCTTAACATTCCAGATCGTTTGCTAAATATTTAATACACCACTGTGCGAAAGAAACGGGGTAAATAAAAAAAATCAGATAAGTGGAGACAGGAAAATTAAATGCTACAAAATTGGCAGAAATAATTGGAAATAATGAATTATCCTCAATAATCATCATCATCATCATCATCATCACTAACTTTATAATTTAAGAACGGGATTTTTTGAGTATTTGAATAATAATTTAATCTGTGTTTGGTTATGACTTATGTTTTTTATCAAAGTTATTTCTAATAATTCTTTTATAATATCAAAAAACAAAATGGTGAAGTTTAGAAATAAATATAAGTATGGAAGTTTGGTGAAATTTCAAAACTCCCAAGAATTACAAATGGTGAAGTTCAGAAATTTGATTTTTATATATCTTCTATAACTATATTTTAGCAACGTGATATTTTGAAAGGACGAAATTTGGTTCCTTTTTAAAATTATTATAATTGACGAAGTTCAGAAAATTTATAAAAATTTAACCCTGGCTGATTTTTTTAGATTTTAAATTTCAATCTTAGTAGCGAAGCGCAAGCTATCCCCGTAGGAGGGGAGGAGTGGCCAAGCCATTACCTGGTAACCCTATATTTTAAGAACGAGATTTTTTGAAGGTTTGAATAAGATTTTTTCTTTTAGTTCGGTTGTCACCAAAGTATATTTAAATTTTTTATCAAAGTTATTTCTAATAATTCTTTTATAATATCAAAAATATAAAATGGTGAAGTTCAGAAATAAATATAAGTATCGAAGTTTTGTGAATTTTTTTTAAACTAAAAGAATTACAAATGGTAAAGTTCAGAGAATTTCTTAAAATTTTGCCATGGAAATTATTAGACCAAATTTAGATGCAGAAAAAAAAATCATGATAGGCTGTAGGCCAGAGACAGAAAGTCTGCCAGCGAAGCGCAAGCTCCTTCTGTAAGGAGGAGTGGCGAAGCTGTTCCTCTTGTAATTTTGAAAAGGAACTCTAAACTAAATTTCCCCCCTTTCAAAATATCACGTTGCTAAAATATAATTATAGAAGAAGATATATAAAAATAAATTTTCTGAACTTCACCATTTGTAATTCTTTGGGTTTAAAAAAAATTCACAAAATTTCGATACTTTTATTTATTTCTGAACTTCACCATTTTGTTTTTTAATATTATAAAAGAATTATTAGAAATAACTGATAAAACATAAGTCATAACCAAACTAAGATGAAATTACTATTCAAATACTCAAAAAATCCTCTTCTTAAATTATAGATTAGCGATGATGATGATGAAGTAGAGAGTAGTAATAAAAGATACTCTATTCCAGGTATAATATAGACTATACAGTACTGGAATTCATATCACTGCGAGCGGTTATCGAAATTACATAAGGTATCTAGTACCTTACTCTGGTAAAGATTGACATAATATCTTCCAATCTAGTATTTGAAGACAGCCGAAGATAGAAAAAAAATGTCATCTTCGCCAGACACAGCTATTTCCCCCGGACCTCTTATAGTCATTTCACCAACTCGGATCCTGCAAATAAAAAGAATGCAAAATAGGGCTGCAATGATGATTACTTAAACTGAAAGAATGAAGAAGAAGGGTCAATGTGAGGTAGGCAGCTATCGAATTAACAACCTTGGACATCGATTTATTTTTTTTAATTTTAGGAGCCCATCTGGCGACTACCTACTTGGGCATAAGTCTCTGGACTTCGAAAAACCCCCTGGGGATTTTCTAATCCCGACGGCATTCTATACTTCCTCAACTAGACAAGACACAATGGAGTTAGACGGTATCACACGAACTAAACTAAAAGACATCACATAAAAGGCAATTAATTAATCACGACACAACATTTGCAGTGATAGTATCGACATGTTTAATAATCCCTTCATAAGTATTTCAGAGGGGTTGGTTTAGTTCTTATTTGCGGGGTTTGGAGGAGGGGGAGGGGGTACGTAAGGGATTGCTGGCCCTTATAACTTCATAAACAACCTCTGACTCCCTTTAAGAAGACAAACTCCCGCAAAGGGGGGGTGTAAACTGTTGTACGTGGCACCTGTAAGAGTGTCACATCCTCCTGATCCTAGTGCCCTAGTCGTCTGGAACTATATTGAGTCTACCTGGACTTTATTCCTCCATTTTACCATAAATTTTGCCACTTTTCATGTCTCTTCTCACCTGTTTTCTTAACCCGCCGTTAATATCGCAGGCTAGACACCGATCAGCCTTCGTCCACTCATCCCGAGTCAGTGCCGAGCTGGTAGGAGTAGGACTCCTTCACACTTGGGATCGGTGGGGGGTATTTAACCTACCAAATTACTTCAAATCCCTTTACTAAACATACCTTTCTTTTTATTAATATCTCCCACAAGGGAGGAGGGTCTGCTGTAATATTGAAACGTGGCTGTAGATATTTCCCTACGAATTTTGTCGAGTAATTCCCTCGTTTGTTTTCACTTTAAATTGTGAGTATACAAGCTCAATGGACTCCTAGGGTATCCCCAAATCCTACTCCGTTTACCACCTACCACCTTACAACTTACCTTCGAAGTGCAAACTTTAAACGAGTTAAAAATTCAAACATCATAAAAAAGTCGCTGATGTGTAAATAATTCAAAGGCTCGAAAACATCTCGATATTCGCGATAATTACGAAACTATGACTAATTTTCTGCATCCCAACCAACCTCGTCAGGCATAGTTCTTTTCTACTTCTATTTATCAACCCATTTTTCTTATCATTTCCACATTATTAACTGTTTTCCTCCTCCGTATTCCCCAGTGGCCAATAAACAGATCAATTTCATTAAAGAGGAGGTATAGGTGGCAAGGGTGAAAGAAAATTGATCTGCACTTGGAAGGGGAGGAGCAGCGAAATCACGCATACTGAAGCTCGTTGTCTCGTTGAAAAATTCCCATGAGTTGAAGTCAAGAAAATCCTTGATTAGTTTCTTCTTCAATCAGATTCTTCAGTTATAAAGATATTATTGATACAAACGAAAAAGTGACATACCAAAATGACCGAACTGGTAAAGGTAGCAAGATTTTTTTTAAAGTGCTCTAATGTGGGAAGGAGGGGGCATAGAGAAATCACATTTGTGAGTAATCTGGCCAACGAAAAGGTGGTAAAGATGAATGCATGTGTACAAAATAGTTGGGGAAATGTGGCAATGCTTAATTATTAAGTATAAAATAGAGGGAACAAAACAAACAAATTAGACTGCACGCTCCCGGACGGCTCGCACGCAATTAAGCTCACTCACTCGAAAAACTTGGCCTACGCTACTTTCGCACTTTTCATCGCTGGAATCTGAGAGAAGAGAAGAATTCAAAGATCAGTAAATTTACTAATCGAAGAGCTCATTCTCTCTCATCCACCCTTATTTCCCCTACGGGGGACTTAATAAAGAGGATTTTTCCCTTGACAGTCATAATACCACCACTCATAACCTACTTCGAACTATGCCCATCATTTGACAAGGCATAATTAGAGGCGATTGGGAAAGCAGGTTTGTGGATTAGCCCACTGTGGAACCTTCCGTCATAGGCACCTCGGACAAAAGGCGATGCTGCTACCGTTGGGGAAGAGTTCTCTCTATCTCTACCGGCCAAACCAGGACCATAGAGGGACATACAACCGTCTCTATGTATGCCGGACGCAGCAGCGATAACCAAACCCCAGGAAGGGTGGCACCCCGGGTGGTGGTAGTTGATTCAATCACCACACTTCATTAAGTCCACCATGAGTCATCCTCCTGAAGGGCCTCCCCGGGTCCATCCCCCCATCCATTCATTATTTCACCCAGGCTTTTACATCGGCCACGACAAAGATTGTGGGAGCGGAGGGATCATTCTCATTTTCTCATTCATACAACAATAAAGTAAAACATTTTTTTTACCCAGAAAAGCACAGGTAAGAAGACAAATAACAGACCACCAGTAAGAAGGCTCCCCACGAGCCACAATGGAACACCACGAGGGTGCGAAGAGGGTACCTCTTCGTATCCTCCCCGGGAAGAAAAACCCTGCAAACGATCTACGCTCAGATAGGAGTAATTCTACTCAGACTGAAAGATCAATATAATGGATACGTGGCCCTTTGTGACACAGAGAAAGACCTGGACCTCCTCCTAAGTGAAACACAGCGAAGAAACTTGGAAAAAATCAGTCTCCCGCCCTGTACACCCTCTAACGTAACAACAAAAAGATCCGTCATATGCCGATAGCTCGATCCGTGGGTCGGCGCCCACTCAGCTACGGAAATAAAGGAGGAAATAAAAAAGGAGCAAAATTGGGCCAGAATTGAAGACCTCGGGAAATTCAAAAACCAGAACGACGAAGAACATCAGCACGTCTTCCAAAATCGTCTTTCGGACCACGGAAATGGCAAAGAAAGCGGCAGAAAACGGCCTGCTTGCGGTTTATACCAACATCTCCCCGGACCAGATCGAAAGAGAAGTTTGTTTCAACGACAAAACCTGCTCAGAATGCTCAAGCAAAGACCACCGGTGGGACGAATGCAGAGCAGCCGAAAAAATGCCTGTACTGTGGAAACGGCCACAGGACACTTGCAATGTCTTGCCCATTAAAAAAAAACAATTAATAAATAAAAATAAAACCGAATTATCAGAAAAAAAGAAAGAAAAAAGAACACCACATTTGCCACAACAACGGTAGGAGGACCAACGAGAGTACCTACTTCACAAACCACCTCACCACTGTGAACATCAAGGGAAAACTGCGGCCCGACCTCATCATTTGCATTATGCACGTTCACTTCGTGAATATTGCAAAACCTGATTCATATACTACCGAACTAAACATGATTCTTGAAAAGAACGGCATAAAGAAAATGTGGTTTCCCGAGAACCCACCCTCAAGCGAAATTTACAACATAAATATGGGTAAACAAACAAGAACAAAACACGGACAACCAAGAAGAAAATCAAATGGAGACCAACCAGGAAACCAATGTAGAAACTTCTGACGAAGAGATTGCAAAAGCAACCAAAGAGATTGATTGCACTATAACTGGAGAAAAAGAAACAAAAACATCAACTTAATACCCAGGAACTCAATATTAAAATATACGGCACCCATGCCACCCCCTGCCCAAAACCTACAAACAAAAAGAAATCGTAGGATTGGTTAAACGAAGGTATAAATGGGACTACGAAGCAGACGCGGACGAGACAGAAGTCCACAATGCCCTAAAGCAAGGAATGATCCTAATTGTCCCTGGTTCATGCTATATCATCTCCAGCGATCAATTTAAGAAAAAAAACGATCTCGTCGCACCCGCTTCCCCAGCAAGAATCGAGAAAATTAAAGCAGGAATTAAATCAATCATATACACGTACCAATGGAACAATAAAAATACCAAATTATGGGATCATATCTGCCAACCACACCTAAATCAGATTTAACGGTGTATCGATAGGAATAAAAATGGGGGATTCACTACACCAAAATAAAGGATCTAGAGGAATCCTACCTGGCGATAAAAATTACTATGACTATAGGCAATCTCGTAGTAGTCGGAGCTTATCAACCCCCAAGACATTCGTATTTACCCATTTCCAACGTTATTAAACTCTTTGGCCGAGGAAGCTCTACAATTCTGACAGAAGATCTCAACGCCAGATGCAGAACTGAAGGCTACACAACCCATTTGAACGGCACAGGCAGAACCCTAGAACTACTGGTGCAAAGAAATATAGTACAAAGAGAAGGACCAGACTTCCCAACGTTCCTAACCAAAAGATTTTCCACCACTCCAGATATAGTTCTCACCAACCCCAATTTAACCTTAATCACCATACCGAGCCCGGGCCCGCAACCCCATCCGACCACCTTAGTATGGTCACAACTATATCCACCTCACCCATCCAAATTAAGATACCACAAAGGAAATCACTCAGCAGAACAGACTGGGACAAATATAAAAGACTACTTAAGCACCATAGATACCAGAACCCTTAATAACCAAGAAACAAACGTAATAGATTCCGAAATAATAGAAAAATATAATAGAAGCCGACGCAATGTATACACCTTTAATAGAATACAGAACCCTGCCTGCACCGAAATGGGACGACGAAATTAAAGGAAAAATTGGAAGAACTTAAAACATTGACAAGAGAAATAACGGATCTGGGTAATACGATGGAAAAATATAACAGACTAAAAACCAGCAGAAGATAATTGGAGATAATGATAAAAGAAAAAGCAATTCAAGTATGGAATAACATAATCAGAAAAATGGACATCGAAAGGGATCCAAAAAAATTTGGACCCAAATTTCGAAGACTGTGAGGAACCCAACCAAAAGAACTATTAAAGTTCAAAGTGCAAGATAGAGAACTGCCACAAGACGCAGAGCTTCAAGATCAATTCAGAAGGCACTGGAAACAAATTTGCTCGATTTCTCAAGAAAAGAACCTCGACTTTAATAGAGATTACGAATAGGAAATAGTTGGAACAATTGAGAACCAACAAGACAACATCGAGCCATACGCACAGATTGACGAGGGAAGATCCATCCGCGCTGAAGAGGGAATGCCGCTCACAATAGCAGATTACTTGACAGCAGTCAAGTGCTTTAAACAAAGGGCTCCAGGATTATATGGCATAACACAGGCGCACCTGACTAATGCACCAAACAATATGCACGAAGCAATCTTAAGGATCTTCATTGCCTTCCTGAATTCTGGATATTACCCCCAGGACTTCAAGATGGCAAAGATGATCTTCCTGCCTAAACCGAATAAACCAAAACGCCAAATCGAAAGCTACCGCCCAATCTCACTACTCGAGTTTCTCGGGAAACTCCTCAAAACGATCCTCAACGAAAGGTTAGAAAAAACACCTTGAAACAAATAACCTATATAACTCACAACAACAGCACGGGTTCAGGAGCAAGAAAGGGACGGAAACCCCGCTGGCAGTAATAACAGAAAAAATTGCCATCGAAACAGTGCAGGGCAACAGAGTGGACGTCGTACTCCGGGACGTTGCCAAAGCTTTCGATAAGGTATGGATCCCCAGTTTACAAGGCAAAATTCAGCGCCCTCAACATGGAGATCAACTTAACCAAAATATTACGCCACTACTTAATTGGAAGTAAAGCCATTCTGCAACTAAATGACCAAATGGGTGATGCATTCGCTCTACGGGTGAGGGTGCCACAATGAGGGTGTCTCTCCCCAACCTTATATACCATATATACCCATGATATACTCCAACCAATGGATGAGTGTGCGATGTACATCCAATTAGCAAATAACATCACACAAATTATCTCAAGTAACAGACAACCCCCAAGAGATATCGCCCAAAGGACAGCGAAGGAAATCAAAAACATAAACGATTTTGAAAAAAGAAACAAAATTAAAACCAACACAAACAAATTCAGAATTATTCCAATTAATCGAAGAAAAACAGCCACAATTAGAGTCGAATGGGAAGGACACCATTACAACACGGAAGGGAGAGTCCTCGGACTCAAGCTAACGACGAATGGGTGTCTCCCACCTGGCAAAAAAAGATAACTGAAGCAAAAGCAACAATGGCAACCCTGCTACGATTTCATAACCTTTCAAGCAACAATAAAAGAAAATTATATACAGCCCTCGTCCGTTTTTAATTATTATATCCAATCATACCTACTCACATACTAAGTAAAAATCAGATACGAAAGGCCCAAAGAGTACAAAATTAGGCAACGAGATTCATTGAAAATAAAAGAAGACAGGACCGAATAAGATCCGAGGAACTGCAGAGAAGAACCGAACTCAAACTGATCAACACAGTACTCCACGAACGAGCCAAACACCTCTTGGTAAAGTTAAATGAAACTTCACCCCAGCAAGAACTTAACAAAATAGTCGTACCAAACAATGAAATCCGTCAGATACAATACAGGGTGAGATTTGACGGAAGCAAAAAAAATACAACGTTGAATATAAACCCAATCTATAAATAACCACACAAAGTGACCGACAGAACAAAGAACCACCGATATTGACAACCAACGAAGAATGACACACTAAAGAGAATACGAATAGAAAAGAGTAATGAGAAATACATCGAAGGAAATATAAAGAGTATATAAATATAAGACTACAAATCCACTGAAAAGTGCAAAAAACAAATAAAAATAAATATAATAATAATGATAAAAAAATAAAGAGCTCATGTGAGCAACTGATAACAAAGGCTCGAATGCTTAAATTACAAACCTTATATATATATATATATATATATATATATATATATATATATATATATATATATATATATATGAATCCATTAAACCACATTGAAAGAGAAAACGGAATAATTTTTCCTTGCAGTAATATTTTTATTACCTTTTTCGAAAAATCCGTGCAGGGAAGCGATTCGAACCAGGCACACTGAGGCAGCGAGCACCGCTTTGATCACAGTGTGCCTGGTTCGAATCGCTTCCCTGCACGGATTTTTCGAAAAAGGTAATAAAAATATTACTGCAAGGAAAAATTATTCCGTTTTCTCTTTCACTGTGGTTTAATGGATTCATTTCCATCATTCTCTCGTGCTACTTTGAGAGATATATACATTTGTATATCTGCCACGCGTTTACCTATTCTTCATTTATTCTTTGAATTCCCAATTAATTTTCTATTTCTTTCATAGTCTCCGTTCGAACTGGCGAAAGTGTTCCTTAAAAGCTATTCTATTCAGAGAATTTTTTGGTTCTCTGCGTAGCGTAGTGTGTACTAACGGCATACTTTTAACTGTGATCAAAGCGGTGCTCGCTGCCTCAGTGTGCCTGGTTCGAATCGCTTCCCTGCACGGATTTTTCGAAAAAAGGTAATAAAAATATTACTGCAAGGAAAAATTATCCCGTTCTCTCTTTCAATGTGGTTTAAGGGATTCATTTCCATCATTCTCTCGTGCTACTTTGAGAGATATATACATTTATATATATATATATTATATATATATATATATATATATATATATATATATATATATATATATATATATATATATATATATATATATATATATATAATAAAATACAATGCAAAACGAAAGCGTTTGCAAGGCAGCCTGGCACAATTCACTCTATCATTATCATGTTCACCAAATCATCGCCATATATTACCTGACACTCATAACCATCTCATAAACATACACAATATCTTTACCTTTCCATCTATCTCCTACAGCTTCACCTATTATATGATCCCGATCCCGACAAATTAGTTTGAGCAAAAGAAAAAGGCCAGGTAAAGGAGGCAAGGATCCAGGAAAATTTCAGAAATCTGGCTAGGTGGAGGTGTCGGAGAAATCCAACTCCTGGCTAATCTCTCTTAGGAATTGATTTTAAGTAAGTTGATCCACCACAACACAGATGAAATGGTGTAAAAGTATGAAAATTTCGAGTCAAAATAGGTAAGTATCAAATTCAATAATAACAATGAATTATGGAATCGATGCATCCAGGGAAGGGGGGGGGGGTATGTGATCTCCTGTCATCCTTCCTCTTTTCTGTCCAATAGGGAAAGGGGTGCACCTTCCTTACCCTTAATACTTGAGAAATTTTTCCTATATAAACGGGAATCGAATCCTCGACCCTAAATAGTGCACCCGAGTATATACGGGTTCATCAAAGGATTGATGGATTTTTATCAAAATTTGAGAAGGATAATGCGTTTGTTGACACAAATACACACCCACACTTTCTCTCTTTTTGAATTTATTTTTCTCTCGCTCTTTCAACACTCTAACACACACACACACACACACACTCTCTCTCTCTCTCTCGCTCTCTCTCTCTCTCGCTCTCTCTCTCTCGCTCTCTCTCTCTCTCTTTCCATCTTTCTCCTCTCGTTATATCTCTCTCCTTCTCTCTCCACCTCTTCCCTTCCCATCTTTCCCTCTCTCATTCTTTCAATTCCTCCTTTATATTTCTAACACACACACACACACTCCCTCTCTTTCTTTCTCTTTCATCCTTTCCATCTCTCTCACTTTCTCTTTATCTCTCTATCTATCTCACCCTTTCCATCTCTCTCTCTCTCTCTCTCTCTCTCTCTCTCTCTCTCTCTCTCTCTGCCGTAGTATTGAAACGTATATAATCGTCACAAACCGGGAAAGTACCATCGAACTGGATGATGGCTTACATGACCCCCATATTTAAGAAGAAAGAGCGCAAAAACCTGGATAATTACCAGCCTATAAGTTTGACCTCCGTGGTGGGCAAAGTGTTAGAGAGAATGATGGCAGATAAAATAGTAAAGCGGCTAAAAAACAAAAACTTAATCCTGGATTCCCAACACGGATTTCGCCGGAATCGATCCTGTCTCACAAATCTACTAGAATTCTTTCACAACATTTTGGCTGATTACGATCGTAGTCCGTCTGTGGACATCTTAGACCTGGACTTTCAAAAGACCTTTGATAAGGTGCCACACCGCAAGTTGATGTGCAAAGTCCGCTCGGCTGCCATACAGGTAGGGTGGCCAGCTGGATCAAGAACTGGTTGTCAGGCAGGCGACAAAGAATGAAAATAAATGAAGTAGCCTCGATATAGGCCTATTTGAGTAGTGGGGTACCCCAGAGTTCCGTGCTCAGTCCTCTCTTGTTCATCATCTATATAAATGATATAGACGATGGGTTGTTGTGATCCATACCCAAGTTCGCGGACGATACAGAATTAGGAGGCGGCGTGAGCTCGCGCGAAGGGGTGGAAAGCCTACAAAAGCGCCTTTAGAGAGTACTAGTGTCCTGAAACGTGGCACATGCCATTCAACCTTGACAAGTGCAAGGTGATGCACATCGGCAATGCCAATCATCGAGAAGACTACCACTTGTTAGGTAGAGTTATGGAGGTGACTGACCTAGAAAAGGACTTTAGTGTGCAAATCAGCAGCGACCTAAAGTTTTCCAGGAAGTCTGCCGATGTAGCAAAAAAAGCACAAAGACTATTGGGATACATAAAAAGGCAATTTCGCTTCCAAAACAAGGAGATTGTCTTCAAATTGTAAAACTTCCTAGTCAGACCTCACCTGGAGTACACCGTTTAATTCTGGTCCCCTACACTGCGGTAGGACATAGATAGAGTTGAACGTGTCCAGGCTATGGCTACCAAGCTAATTCCCTCACTTAGGCACAAAAGCTCTCACTGTAGGCTTCAAGAATTGGAGTTTCTCTCTTTGGAGACCTAACGATTACGAGGCTAGCTAAAAGAGACCTTCAAGTTCTTAGGGTGTCAATAACGTGGACTACAGAAGGATGTTTACGTTGAGCACAAATCCGAGCCGTAAAAGCTAGATTTGCCCCCTATTCCAGACTAGTATTTGCAGGAACTACTTCTCTTATAAGATTTGCGGTACATGGAATCGTCTTCCGGCCAGGTGGTGAATAGTTCGGATGTAGACTTCAAATTTAGACTGGATGATGTAATCCATTAATATGTATAGAAGGTAGAGTCAAGTAGATTATAAAAGTTAAATCGGTTTCATCTATTCTCCTAAAATTTCCTGATTGTGTTCTTTTTCACATCACAATCAGGCATCTTTTCCGCTTTTTGTATCCGCAAAAGTGGGTTGGAGAGGTGGGAGGGGAGAGCCTTGAACTGTGCTGTCCTTTTTCTCGTGTACAGGT